>OU342740.1:93245698-93845698 GCA_910589775.1 Avena eriantha
TCTGTGTTGCACTGCCTTAGTTCGCAGTGCACTACGCGGTGTCCAGGCAGTGTACTATGCACTGTCCAGGCAGTGCCCCGTCCATGCACTGCCTTGTTAGTCTGTGTTGCACTTCCTTAGTTTGAAGTGCACTACACGGTGTCCATGTAGTGTACTACGCACTATCCAGGCAGTGCACCGTCCATGCACTGCCTTGTTGTTCTATGTTGCACTGCCTTAGTTCGCAGTGCACTGCGCGATGTCCAGGCAGTGTACTACGCACTTTCCAGGCAGTGCACCGTCCATGCACCGCCTTGTTGTTTTTTGTTGCACTGCCTTAGTTTGCAGTGCATTGCACGGTGTCCTGGTAGTGTACTGCATCGTTGTAGTACCGTGTACTGCCTTCGGTCGTAGTGCACTGTGCGGTGTCCAGGCAGTGCACCGTCCAAGCACATCCTTGTTGTACCGCATTGCACTGTCTAAGGTTGCATTGCACTACGCGATGTTCTTGGAGTGCACGGTGTACTGCGTTGCACTGCTTTCGGTCGACGGTAAACAAGTTGCACCGCTCGTGCACTGCCTTATTGCACTGCGTGGAACTGCCTTTCATCACGTGCACTGCATGAGCAGCTAGCCACGTGTCGGCCTGCCGTGTGGCCGGAAATACACGCGCTTCCGTGCAACCGGAAATAGACGCGCTGCCGAGCAGCCGGAAATACGCACGGGTGAGATTCCACACGCGACATGTCGAGCTGCCGTGCGGCCGGAAACGTACGCGTTGCTGCCATAACACGCGCTTCCTGAAGAGCACGCTCCCGCTAGTTGTTCCCTTTGTGGAAAGAACACACATGGAATGACATTGGTGGTTCCATATGTGCTTCATGGAAAGAACACACATGCAATGACATTGGTGGATCCATATGTGGTTTGTGGAAATAACACACATGCAATGACATTTGTTGATCCATATGTGGTTTAGGAAAAGAACACACATGCAATTACTCTAGTGGATACATATGTGGTTTGTGGAAAGAACACACATGCAATGGCATTGGTGGATCCATGTGTGGTTCATGACAAGAACACACATGCAATGACATTGGTTGATCCATATGTGGTTTGTGAAAAGAACACATAAGCAATGACATTGGTTGATCCATATGTGGTTTGTGAAAGGAACACACATGCAATAACTCTAGTGGATCCATATGTGGTTTGTGAAAAGAACACACATGAAATGACTCTGGTGTATCCATATGTGGTTTGTGAAAAGAACACACATGCAATGACATTGGTGGATCCATATGTGGTTTGTGGAAAGAACACACATGCAATGACATTTGTTGATCCATATGTGGTTTGTGAAAAGAACACACATGCAATTACTCTAGTGGATACATATGTGGTTTGTGGAAAGAACACACATGCAATGACATTGGTAGATCCATGTGTGGTTCATGAAAGGAATACACATGCGATGACATTGGTTAATCTATATGTGGTTTGTGAAAAGAATACACATGCAATGACTCTAGTGCTGGTTTTAGTATAAGAACACACATGCAATGACTCTAGTGGGTACATATGTGGTTTGTGAAAAGAACACACATGAAATGACTCTAGTGGATCCATATGTGGTTTGTGAAAAGAACACACATGCAATGACATTGGTTGATCCATATGTGGTTTGTGAAAAGAACACGCATGCAATGACATTGGTTGATCCATATGTGCTTTGTGACATTAACACACATGTAATGCCATTGGTTGATCCATGTGGTTTGTGGATAGGAACACACATGCAATGACTCTGGTGGATCCATATGTGGTTTGTGGAAAGAACACACATGCAATTACATTGGTTGATCCATATGTAGGTTGTGAAAAGAACGCACATGAAATGCCATTGGTTGATCCATGTGTGGTTTGTAAAAAGAACACACGTGCAATGCCATTGGTTGATCCATGTGGGTGTGGAAAAGAACACACATGCAATGACTCTAGTGGATCCATGTGTGGTTTGTGGAAAGAACACACATGCAATGACTCTAGTGGAGCCATGTGTGGTTTGTGAAAAGAACACACATGCAATGACTCTAGTGTTGGTTTTAGTATAAGAACACACATGTAAGGACTCTAGTGGGTCCATATGTGGTTTGTGAAAAGAACACACATGCAATGACATTGGTGGATCCATATGTGGTTTGTGAAAATAACACACATAAAATGGCACTGGTGGATCCATATGTGGTTTGTGAAAGGAACACACATGCAATGACTCTAGTGGATCCATATGTGGTTTGTGGAAAAGAACACACATGCAATGACTCTAGTGGATCCATATGTGGTTTGTGGAAAGAACACACATGGAATGACATTGGTGGATCCATATGTGGTTCATGGAAAGAAGACACATGCAATGACATTGGTGGATACATATGTGGTTTTTGAAAAGAACACACATGCAATAGCATTTGTTGATCCATATGCGGTTTCTGAAAAGAACACACATGCAATTACTCTGGTGGATACATATTTGGTTTGTGGAAAGAACACAGATGCAATAGCATTGGTGGATCCATGTGTGGTTCATGACAAGAACATATGTGCAATGACATTGGTTGACCCATATGTGGTTTGTGACAATAACACACCTGCAATTCCATTTGTTGATCCATGTGGTTTGTGGAAAAGAACACACATGCAATGACTCTGGTGGATCCATATGTGGGTTGTGGAAAGAACACACATGCAATGACTCTGGTGGATCCATGTGTGGTTTGTGAAAAGAACACACATGCAATGAATCTAGTGTTGGTTTTAGTATAATAACACACATGAAATGCCATTGGTTGATCCATATATGGTTTGTGTGAAAGAACACACATGCAAAGACTCTGGTGGATGTCAACGCCTGGGTTTTTAATCCCAGATGCCTGTTATGTCATCTATCGCAATCCCAGGATTACCATTTTTCCGAGACATAAGATATTGGATATCACAGTACATCATCCATTACAAACCATAATAAGGTCTTACAGGAATAGAGGATCTCCTAATCCAGTCTTAATACAACAAGCAGCGGAAATAAATAATAATCATAGCGGTGGGGTCCATCTTTAGTGGCACAGGCAATGCTAACGATGGAAGATAGTCCTAGTTATCATAGCCGTCCTGCTGTCCTTCATCTTGATAGTCTCCTTCATAGTCTAGCCATAGGAATAGCCAGGGACAAAATCCATGAGTACTAAGGAACTCGCATACTATTACTAACAAGTAAGGTAATGCTAGTAGGATTGCTAACTCTAAGTTTATTTATAAAGTTAAGTTTGAAACCTAAGCTGAGTTCAGAAACAAAGAAAGATAAAATAAAGTTCTAGAATCACTTAAGTTGGGAAGCTAGTGTCAGAGTCACAACTCTGTTGTGGTCAAGTAAAGATTCATCATTCATTTCATAAGTTATTTGGAAAACATCCGACAACGAAACAGTATGGCCACACCAACTGTCCATAACTGCGGACGCGGCTATTCGAATAGTTTGACACTCTGCAGAGGTGGTATACTTTCACCACAAGATGCGATACATTTGTCAGGGATAACCCTAAACCATCATACTTAGTATGTAGATAATCAAACATAACCTTTCCTTTACACACCCTAGTATAAGCACATCTCCTATGAGTATGGCCTCCCAACCATGACCATGTGTCATCTTGGGTACTACATAGGTGGACAACATTGAGAGGTAGCCTCAGCTCAAACCTCTCCCGCGAGGGAACTAATACTAATGCATATAAATTTCCAGCTAAGCCTTACCCAATTTAGGTATTGTGGTTGTATGGTAAAATTGGAATGGTATCGCATCCGAATCCAACCATCAGTTTTGTAAAGGGCTAAGGCTCATGCCTCAACATTTTCATCATCATAAACCATTTGTGTTTCTCAACACATGTCAAAACATCTCAATAGAATGACTCATCATTCCAAGGTTTTCACAATTCATTTTCACCAAGTATTCCCATCTAAAGTGACTCAAGTTTTGATTTAGCTCTAAGCCACTAAGTTAAGAGTGTTCACTAAGGTGGGATGCTAATCTCAATCTCATGTCATAGAATGACATCTAAATTTATCTAGATAGGTCAAGTTTTATACTTTTTATGCTACCTTCAAACAAGTAAGGGACTTTGGTATAGTAAGGAAAATAAAACTTGTGAATAAAACTTGGGGTAGATACTATTAAAAGTGGTATAACCAAAGCAGGCTTAATGCATCTTGCTTAGGTTATCTAACTTAATTCTAGCTGGCTAACAATAGGTTGCCTTGGGTAGTGCAGTGGTTGAAGTTTTCTTCCTCCTCTTCTTCGTGGAACTCCTCCTCGAAAGCTTGGTCGGTACTATCGTCTATAAATACATACGGGATACACAATCACCAAACCATACTTAACTAGTCTACTTAGAACACTAAGGAACACATTTGATGATCTATTACCATCATAAGCATCACAAGGTTTTATTAACTAGCTTCATTCTTTTTATTTAAGAAAAGTAATTTCTACTCATTAAAGAAAATAACTAAGATTTAATATTCTACATTTAAAATATGGGATCATGTGGACACATGTCATCACCATATATTCTAACATATGGGAATGTGATTTAAAGGTTTGATCACATTTTAATAAGTTTAAGTTTAATATTTAATGATTTAAAGTGACTAGAATGCCTATATAGCACTAATTTGGTACTAGTCCAAAGTCACTGCATGCAAACCTTAATATTATTACATATTCAAATAGGTATGGTGAAATGTGATTTTTGAGAGTTGGAATCAACCCAAAAGCTATTATGGTTGATTTTATAAAAATGTTTGAATGTGCAAAAGCTTATGTCTTGTTATTTTTACTAGGAGAGATCTCTAACTCTAAATGAATAAAAACCAACGGGCTTGGATAGATCTTTTCAGAGGCTTTCCAAAAAAATGGATTCACTCAATTTGGACTTGCACAACTTTCTGAATTGATTTTTGAACTAAGGGATAGAACTAAGTTTCAGCTAAAATAGATAAATCTAAATTTGAATTAAATGGGGCACGCGGGAACACTAATGGGTCGGCCCAGTTTCACTCCGCGGCGCTGAGAACAGCTGACAGAGAGTCCCACATGTCAGTTGCTCTTTAAACACGAAGTGGTACATGGCAACGTGGACCATTGGATTAGAAAGAAGATCTATGGCTAGGGCTTGTCGTCGACGACGGACAAGTCGCCGACGAGGTGTAACCCTAGCGGCTCAGTGGGGGTCTAGGGCGGCTTACCGGAGCTCCGGAAAGGGTTAGCGAGACAGGCAAACAAACAAGTCGAGGACGGCGGTTCTCCTGGTACTGGCGGCATCCCGAGAGATGGCCTTGATTAGTGGCGCCCTTCTCCTCCTTCCGTGGGGACTCCAGCGAAATTCCGGCGCTGCGGACTATGGCTTGCTCCGGTGGGGCTCTGGGAGGTTTCTGAGGTGGATTGGATGGAGATGGTGTGACGAAATGGTGTTGGGGAGCTCTCTATGTATAGGCTCAGCGAGGTGATAGAGAAGCATGGGAGGAGCTCGATGGGGGCGGCAACATAGCGAGCTAGAGGTGTGGACGGTGGGCTAGGACGGTGGGCGGTTCCCCGGCGGTCGTCAAGGCGGTGCGCATGCAGTGAAATGCGGTCGTGAGAGGTGAGTGGCGCAACGCGGATGATGTCTCTGCCGACGGCGAACTTTGCGGTGGCCGGCGACTACGGGGCACGGTCGGGGAAACGGGCATGTCCGTTAGCTTCCTAGGATGGTGGTGATCATGTAGGTGGGCGGCGAGAGCTAGGCGTGGTCGGCTAAGCGGGGACCGTGCGCACTCTGCGGGCGACGTCGGCATGGCAGACAGGCTCTAGACACGGCGGTTCCTGGCTGCTCCTCGCTCTGTCTGCAGGTTGGGGCTGGCCTGGCGGTGGAGGTGGACCATGAGCGACACGTGGGGCAAGGTTGGCGAGGCTGGCGGCTGTTGTGGCACGCTGTCGCTGGTGAGGTGCTCGATTTGGGCTCGATATTGATGTCCATGACCATTTGGTCGTGGCACAGTGCTTGGCCGGGCTAGCAAAGGGTAGGGGGTGCACTGGGGTGGTTCTAGTTGCAAAATGGGATACCACATTGGTCCAAACACTACTCACAATAGTGTTTGTGATTTATCCAGATTTTTGCACACAAGGTGTTTGAAAAAATGGTCGAAAGAATTCAAGTTTTGAATTTTGAGATGAATTTTGGTGGATTTGTTGATCACATGCTTGAGCATCTCTGGTTGCTTTGGATCTTTAAATGGAGTTCATTTGAGTGGTTTTTGAAATACTCTGATCTTGACATATGAACTACATTAAATTTTCAATTGTCATTTAAAATTGGATTTTGAAAGTTTTCAGGATGAAACATAGTTGGCCTTAGTACATCACTACCTGTACTAGCAAGGGGTGCAAAGATCCACATTTCTTTCTGTTAAGATTTGAGTTCTAGGAATAGCCAAAGTAGGCATGGTGATTAAAATGGCACAAATAACCATTTGCTTATTTTATTCTTTTTGATTTATTTTTCTTTGGGATTTGTTTGGGAATGATCTAGATAATGTTTAATTCATGCTAGAATCATTTTACAATCAATGGATCACTCAAACATGGAAATTCAAAACAACTCCTATTTTAAATGCATACACATAAGAATGCTTAATGATTTTAAGTGGAAAAGTTTTTGTTAACTCTAAATTTGATGATTTGGATCTTAATAACCTTGGATTAGAGTTTTGGCATGTCATAGTGGATCCATGTGTGGTTTGTCGAAAGAACACACATGCAATGACTCTGGTGGATCCATGTGTGGTTTGTGAAAAGAACACAAATGCAATGACTCTAGTGCTGGTTTTAGTATAAGAACACACATGCAATGACTCTAGTGGGTCCATATATGGTTTGGGAAAAGAACACACATGCAATGACTCTAGTGGATCCATATGTGGTTTGTGAAAAAACACACATGCAGTGACATTGGTTGATCCATATGTGGTTCATGAAAAGAACACACATGCAATGACATTGGTTGATCCATATGTGCTTTTTGACAATAACACACATGCAATGCCATTGGTTGATCCATGAGGTTTGTGGAAAAAACAGACATGCAATGACTCTCGTGGATCCATATGTGGTTTGTGGAAAGACCGCACATGCAATGACATTGGTTGATTCATATGTGGGTTGTGGAAAGAACACACATGCAATGTCATTGGTTGATCCATATGTGGTTTGTGAAAAGAACACACATGCAATGACTCTAGTGGGTCCATATGTGGTTTGTGAAAAGAACACACATGCAATGACTCTGGTAGATCCATGTGTGGTTTGTGGAAAGAACACACATACACTGACTCTGGTGGAGCCATGTGTGGTTTGTGGAAAGAACACACATGCAAGGACTCTAGTGGGTCCATATGTGGTTTGTGAAAAGAACACACATGCAATGACATTGGTGGATCCATATGTGGTTTGTGAAAAGAACACACATGCAATGCCATTGGATGATCCATGTGTGGTTTGTGAAAAGAACACACCTGCAATGGCATTGGTTGATCCATGTGGTTTGTGGAAAAGAACACTTATGCAATGACTCTGGTGGATCCATGTGTGGTTTGGGGAAAGAACACACATGCAATGACTCTTGTGGAGCCATGTGTGGCTTGTGAAAAGAAAACACATGCAATGACTCTAGTGCTGGTTTTAGTATAAGAACACACATGTAATGACTCTAGTGGGTCCATATGTGGTTTGTGGAAAGAACACACATGCAATGAAATTTGTTGATCCATATGTGGTTTGTGAAAAGAACACACATGCAATTACTATTGGGGGGATACCCCGGGTAGTGTCACGCCGGGGTATAAGGCCGAGTTAGCGGAGTTACGACATGGTCAAAGCAAGTGCTAGCCGGGTCACCTCAAGGCAGGCCGAATTACGGAGTTACTTAGCCCGTGGGGCACCTCTTTAACATTAACCCGGCTAGGGTAAAATATATGCCAGCCATGTTTGTTTATCCATCACGCAGGTACCCTCGTAGCCGGGTTAGCCATGTGCTATCCGGACTACCAATTGGCTTCCAAGAGAAGGAAGGAATCTCCTTCTGGTCAAAAGGTGGCTTTGGCTAGCTATAGCATGAGCGAAGCAAAGCAGAGGGAAGGACCAGTGGGGACGGGGCTGCGTGCGAGTTAGAAGGTCTAACAGGAGAGGCCCGGGAAAGGCAACAGGAAAGGGTGAACCATATGCTCAGGGTCGCTTCCAGCAAAACAAGGAAATGAACAAAGCAAACCCGTCGCCACTAGGAGCATCACACGTGGTTCATTCGGCTAGAAATAACCCCGCCAAGTCTAGCGCCGCCACATCATCTCCAGGTCATAACCCTAGGAGAGAAGAAGTAAACTCCGGGAGAAGAGACAAGCAAATGGTCCCCTATGACCCGGTGAGAGATGGAAAAGGCATATCAGTGCAAGTTGACGAAGATCGCCACAGTACCAGCCGAGGTGAGGCTGGCCGAGGTAACCGCGAGCAAGGCAATGCCGGTCAATGGAATGCTGCAAACGGCAATGCTGGATAGCGTGATCCGGCGAGAGCGGGGCATAATGCACCTCGGCAGGAGAGAAGTACAGGTCAGACATCACAATAGCAAAACGCTTGTCCATATCGAGAGAGGTATAATGATGGTTATTCGGCAATGGTTAAGGACAGATACCCCAAACTAGAGCATCATATAGCTGGATCAAGGCTAGGAAGCAGAAACTTACAACCTGATGATGCAAGCCTGAAGCTGGACATGATTTATAGGTCGGAGCTGATCGAGGTACAGGGTCCACCTGGTCCGGCATGCTTTGGGCCCCGGATTATGAGGGAACCACCAGTGCCGAACTTTCAGTTGGCCAGAGGAACAAAGACCTACGATGGAAGCACCAGACCTGGGGATTGGATTATTGATTATGCAATAGCAGTCAAAATTGCAACTGGAAATTTGAGATGGGCAGTGAGGTACGTGCCGCAAATGTTGGAGGGGCCAGCAAGAGTGTGGCTGAACAACTAGCCACTAGGGAGTGTTAACTGCTGGCTGGACTTTCAGGAGTTATTTGTTAGCAACTTCTCAAGCACTTATAAGAGGCCCAACATACCACAAACTCTAGCATTATGCCGGCAGAGACCAAATGAGCCAAAACGGGATTTCCTTACACGGTGTGCAATGTGCGAAACTCATGCGAGGGGGTAATTGAATCACAAGCAATTGCGTGGTTCTCCCAAGGCTGTAGATATGGAAGTATGTTGTGGCAAAGTCTACAGCGAGATATGCCAACCACTTTGGCTGAGACAATTCGGATCGCAGATTCATATGCTCTAGAAGACCCAACTCAACCCCGGATAATGTCAAGTGAGGCAAACGAAGAGTATTACAACCAAGATGGCTCCGGGTCATCAAGGATAAATGATTTCCGAGGCAAAAGGTGGGATGAACGTCCGGATTACCGGTACAGCTCACAGCAAGTGGCCTCTATGGACCGAGATTAGCCCAATGCCGGTGACATGGGTATACCCAACAGGCACTCGACTATAGCCTACCTGATGCGGCTCGACGGAAGGCGCACTCGACGACCTACACAGGTCCATGACGCTCATGACGGTTCGAGTGGTATGAAGCCCATATGGACACGGACTCCCAAACGCACAAGACAAGTAAACCTCAAGACTATATTTTGAATACAACTTGTAACCAACTCGTATTGGTACCTAAGACCTAGCCTCCCCATATATAAAGGCTAGGAGGGTCTAACGAGAAGGCAATCTCTCAATTGTGACTCACCCCAATAGATAGATCTACGATCTCCCACATCGCCACAATAGATAATAGATCTAGATCCACCACCATCGGCGACATTGTAATCCTTCGGATCATCATCAATCAAGAGCAGATAAGTAGGAGTAGGGTCCTCTACGAGGCCTGAACCTGGGTAAACCTTGTTCCCTGTGTGCTTGTTTGCTAGCCGATCGAGACTTCTAGCGCTCCCATCTTCTTCAAAACCCAAGTCCATAACAATGGACATTGATGATTTAAACCCACGTCAATTGGCGCCGTCTATGGGAACTAGGAGCACTGATGTTGTGATCTTGCGGCCCCATCACCGGCAATCTACGATTTGTCGACTTCCGGAAAGAAGATCTACTTTGAATCCCTCATCGGCAGCGGCGATCGGATCACATCGGATCAAATCGTCTATATCGGCGCACTCAGCTTCTTCATCGACAAAATCTGCCACAACGCATCTTCAATCGCGGCCTTCATCGTCTGCAGCACCACCGTGGTCTACTTCATCTTCATCGTGGCCAAGTACGTGATATAGGCGGACATCCACAACACGAGATCAGTTCATCATCATAGATCCCGTGGCTCTCTAGTACCAGCACGTGGTCCACACGAAGTCGCGTCTCCGTGGAGCTCATGGGATTTTTTTAGTCGGTTTCATGAAGTCCATGGCTAGCACGTGGCCTGGGATCTTAGATCGATTCAAGGAAAAATAAGTAAAGAAAGAAAGTACACCGCACGGATCGATGCACAACTCGAGGAGCAAGGGGAATAGAAAAATAAAAAAAGATGTGCACGGTCAAGAAAGGACAAGCAAAAAGAAAGCTACGTCGTGCACGTCGAGAATATCATTTTGTGGCCCGAAAGTTGGGGTGTCCAGGCAACGCGGTACCCAAGTTCCCTGAAATCATCCGCGATGACTACAGTTGGTGTGCCAAATACTCAGAGGGTCTTTTTTGGCACGAATTCAAGTTTATGTTTCAATACAAAAAATCAGCCTAACAGCCGTCAAGTTGGGCCCCCCTGTCAGTTCTCGCCGTTATGTCGCTCCCGTCGCTTAGGTGTCAATTAGGCTTGCAGCGTTGGCGCCTGCATCCATTACGCGTCTTCTTCTTCCCCGGAGCGGCAATCTGTGGGGCGTCGCAGCCATGGCGCGGAGCTGGGACGTGGACGAACCTGCTCGGCCCTGCTCTCCTCCCTGTAGGCTTGCAGCGTTGGTGCCTGCATTCATTACTCGTCTTATTCCCCGGAGCGGCAATCTGTGGTCGTGGCCATGGCGCAGAGCTGGGAAGTGACGAAGCTGCTCGGCCCCGCTCTCCTCCCCATCCCGAGTTGGAGCTCGCCCTCACCGTGGACGCACCCATGCCATGGTCGGGGACGAGAATTGGTTCACGGTGAGATCTATCACCTTGTCGACCATGCTCGGTTCTGTTTTCCTCCTCTAGAATCCGAGCTCACCGTCGCCGTGGTTGCACCCGCACCAATTCTGCCACCTCTGCCGAGGTCTCTGTGGTAGCTCAAGTTCTGGGGCTCTCCAAGTTCTACCATGTTGGGCCTGTAAGTGTTGTTGTATGTTAAACTAGAAAATCTCTTTTGTTCAAATCTCTTGGGCTGTACCAACTTCATTGTGTTTAATTATGAAAGACAAAATATAAATGACATCTCTCAATTTCTTGCATAGAAAAATGCACAGCTAATTTCATATTCTCGCAGGAACTGGCCCCACTTGTTGAACCGGCGGCACTGCCATGATCTCCACGTAACCACGGTGAGTTCTCGAACCGAAAGTTGGAGTTACCACGTTTGTTCTGCAGTCATTGCTTTTCCTCAGTCATTCCTCTACAGTTTTTCCTAGGCGCTTCTTCTTCCTCTGTTCTGGAACCGTCGGTTCATCTTCTTGTTCCTCTTGCAGGCAGTTCCTTTCAGCCATTTCCTTGCGGGCATGGATGATGGGAAACGCACAACAGAGACCCACTTGGTCCCTGCCCATGGCACCACGACTTTGACAGTGGTGTACACAAATGATGAAGCGACTGTGGAGACAACTCTCGCCAGGTTTGAGGAATTGCTTGATAAAGAGAAGCACAAGTTTGTGGGGCTAGACTTGGAGTACACCCGTGCAAATAAGCAAAAAAATCCTCCACAAGAGATCGCTGTCGTGCAAATCGCCATACATGAGGAGATCCTCGTTTACCACTTCTACAGGTATGTGAAATTTAAATTTGAGATCACCACTTCTAAGCGCAGGAGTAAACCAACTGAGATGCGTTGTCCGGATCTGGTCGAGTTCTTATGTAGGAAAGGGATAACTTTCACTAGCGTGGATATCACAAATGACACGATTATGCTTTCTCGTGCATTGATAAAAATCCCAAAGGGGCACCACATCGACATCCAAAATCTGTAGAAGATCAAATCATACCCAGCGAAGGATGGCATGGGTGATCTGGCAGCGGAAATCATCGATAAATCCTATGAAAAACTGAAGAAATTGAAGCGACTCGATCACGACTACTGGGAGTGGAAGCCGATGAGCCAGCTGCACCTCGAGTATGCAGCCAGAGACGCCTACATGGCGTACGAGTTGTACAGTAAGCTTATTACCATGTAAGATGGGATGGTTAAGGCGGGATTTTTCGCGAGAGAGCTATGGCCTGGTTGCAAGCTAGCCTAGGAGAAGAAGCGCGAGGAGGACAAAAAGCGGTTTCAGGACAAGCAGGGATCTTGGGACGGTGGCGACATCAAGCGACTGAAGGGGAAGCAAGTCAAGGACGACAACAAGTGGTGGTGATACATTATGTGTTTGAACTAGATTTTAGTTTCTAGTTTATTATGTGTGTGATACATTTAGTTACTTTAATACAAAATTTCGGCCAATTTAACTTGTTGATGTATTTCTTGACAATTTTAATATAATCGAGCACTAGAAATATTTTGTAGTGTGCATGAGCATGATCAGTAAATATAATTGAACACTAGAAACTTTAAGGCACTCCATCTAAAGGAGTAGATTAATATATAAGGTTCACCAGAGACACCACAGATATATTGTCTTACATGCCACACACAGGTAATAATTAACTAGAACAAAATAAAAGTAGGGGTTGCAGCAGGAGGCCGGGACACGGAGACGCCTAGGAGGGTAGGGGTTTATCAGCAGGAGGCAGCGACAGCCTAGTCGATGGGATACATGCCAGTCCTGACATACTCCCGGAGGAATTTGCCGTAGGCTGCGTGCCGCGCCAAGGTAATCAGCCTATGGCTTCTGCCTCGGCCTCTGCCAATGCCCTCCGCGTGTTGGATCATGCTGTTGAGGTCCACGTTGATTGCTCTACCACAGAATGGGCAAAACAGTCTCCCCCTACGGTGGAAACGGATTAGCCCACACCGTAACCGCCTCAGCACGTAGCGGCTCTTATTGTCCCTGGATACCTTGCTATCGTCCACTTCATCATCATCCTCCTGTTGATTTTTAAGAACATAACTTAGAACTCATACATATGATTGAATTGTATTACAACTCAAGAATTGACAACATGTATATGTAAGGCAATATATCCGTGGATATCAAAGATAAAGCATCTCAGCAATAGTTTGATCGGTTCATATATCATTTCATCTCAACATAATGACAAATAATTGCATCAGAGTGAATGTAGGATAAATCTAGGGGCCTCATAAGTTTCTTCAGGGATGGAGTAGGTGAACCAAGTAACAATTGCACAACCTATAATGTTGTTGTACATCGCCCCAGGTTCACTAACTCATCCCTGAAAAAATATGACACCAATGTGTCTGCCTCTCTTTTGGGACAAATTTGAATCATTGGCCACAATAAGAAATTGAAATTTAATCGTACAAAACATTATTCAGGGATATACATAGTGAGGTACAAAAACAAGCCTCAATATTGTAATTATAAATAAAAAACCAAACAATTAATCTTCAGGTGCAGGTTAAAAATACTTATGATCAAAACCATTCATATACATATGCATCATACCAATCATTAAAATATTAGAAACAATTAAAGGATCATATATGTAGTTCCATATGAGAATAAATGTAGGGCCTCATAATTTGTTTCAGAGATGGAGGTGGTGAACCAAAGTACCAACAACACAACCTATATTGTTTGTGTGCATTTCTGCCTCAGGTTCACCAATCCATCCCTAAAACACGACACCATCATATGTGTCTCCCCTTGAACTCTTTTGGGGAAAATTTCAATCATCGGCCTCGGTGACAAACTAAATTGTAATTCTTATACACTGAATGCATGGAATAGGTAATTCGAATATCATAGTTCTACGAATGTAGAATAAAGATTAAGGCCTCATAAGTTTCTACAGGGACAACGTAAGTGAACCAAGTAACAATTGCACAGCCTATATTGTTCTTATACATCGCCCCAGGTTCACTAACTCGTCCCTGAAAAAATCTGACACCAATGTGTCTGCCTCTCTTTTGTGGCAAATTTGAATCATTGGCCACAATAAGAAATTGAAATGTAATCGTACAAAACATTATTCAGGGATATACATAGTCAGGTACAAAAACAAGCCTAAATATTGTAATTATAAATAAAAAACCAAACAATTAATCTTCAGGTACATGTTAAAAATACTTATGATCAAAACCATTCATATACATATGCATCATACCAATCATTAAAATATCATAACCAATTCAAGGATCATATATCTAGTTCCATATGAGAATAAATCAAGGGTCTCATAATTTGTTTCGGAGATGGAGTTGGGGAACCAAAGTACCAACAACACAACCTATATTGTTTGTGTGCATTGCTGCCTCAGGTTCAACAACCCATCCCTAAAACACGACACCATCATACGTGTCTCCACTTGAACTCTTTTGGGGAAAATTTGAACCATCGGCCTCGGTGTCAAAGTAAAATGTAATTCTTATACACTATGAATGCATGGAATAGATAATTCAAATATCATAGTTTTATGAATGTAGAATAAAGATTGCAGCCTCCTAAGTTTCTACAGAGATGGCGTAAGCTAACCAAGTAACAATTGCACAGCTTATATTGATCTTGTGCATGGCCCCAGGTTCGCTCACTCATCCCTGTAAAAATTTGACACCAATGTGTCTGCCTCTATTTGGGGCAAATTTGAATCATTGGCCACAATAAGAAATTGAAATGTAATCGTACCAAACAATATTTAGGGATATACAAATGCATCATACAACGCATTCATAGATCAGAAACAATACAAATATTATATATTTAGGTTCCATATGAGAGAGAAAATTAGGGCCTCATTTTTTTCATCGATGGAGTCGGAGAACCAAAATACCAACAACACAACCTATATTGTTTATTTGCATTGCTGCCTCAGGGCCACTAACCATCCCTAAGAAAATGAGACCATCAGATGCCCTTGCACTATTTTGGGGCAACATTGAATCATTGGGCTCAGTAAGGAATAGAAATATAATGTTATAGGCCTGCTGTGTATCGAAATCAACACTCAACTAACAAACTCAACTAGATGGCAGATGAGCAGATTGGGGTTTTGTGACTAGACGGATTGGGGTTTTGTGACTAGATGGCAGATGCATCAATCAACCGATCGAATCATATATGTACTACCCTACTTCAAGTGCAAAAGAATCCATACACGATTGAGCAAATCATATGTATGAACAGTGAAAACTGCGGCTGCGACTAGAGAAGCTAGCAATGTAGTACCTCAGACTCCTCATCAAGGACCTCCTCCTCGAACTCATCATTCTCCGCGATTGCGTCGAAGATTTCTTGAACGGCGATCGGGTCGTCGATGTAGATCACCGGATTGCCTCTGCCTGCCGCCTGCCCCCCATCCAAGTCTCCCGCTGGCACCACGACATTGTCGGCCACCTGCTACTCGGCGGCGATGGCTACTACCTGCTGCTCGACGGCGATGGCTACCACCTGCTCCTCGGCAGCGACGGCTACCAACTGCTGCTCGGCGGCGACGGCTACCAACTGCTATTCGGTGGCGACGACTACTAGCTGGATGGATGAGTCGCACCCTCGACGGTGCGGTGACGACCGGCGTTCGTGCCCGGAGAAGACGCCTCTGCCTGCTTGGTGACGACCAAGCCATCTGCTGCTGCGCCTTCAAGTGGCTTCACCTCCAGATCTTCTCGACGCGTACGCTTCAAGCGCACCAAGGGAAGGAGGTAGTGCAAATGAGGGAGCTTTGGCGCACGCGGCAGGTGTAGATTGGGGTCTTGGGACTAGACAAACTGGGGGGAAATGACACGAGCTCATGGAAGAAGAAGGTCGAGGGGGTTATAAACACCAGACCGTTCGTAGTCCTCGAGTGGACATGTGTGGTGGGCGGGGGGGGGGGGGCTACCACGATCTCCACCCTTTTTTCGGTTCCCTTTTTTTTGAAACAGCCACGATCTCTACTTCAGAGCTGCATTGAACACACGCTCATGGCAGACCTCGATTCCACTGCATGCAAGTGGCACGGAACTAATTTCTAGCAACGTTAGATCTACTCGAGGGGGCCCTTGACACATGGAATTTACTAGCGGTAGGGCCTAGTTGGAAGTGAGATTGAGAGCGCTGCGTAAAAATGGGATATGTCTGATTAAAATCAACTGGCAATAAATTGCAGCATCTCGTCGACAACCGTGCACTCGATGACCCCGTTGCCCTGTGCATGAGTTGTAGTAGCAGTAGTAGGCTTTTCAGACTTGATTAAACTTGACATGACCACTCGACGACTTTTTCCATGGACGGCATCATGTTCCTTCCTGTAGAAGTCTCTCGGAGGGAGACGTCCGTGTTGTCTCACGCTGTACTGTAACAACCTCGGACCCTACGCTCTAAGTTCAAGCCTGGATTAACCAACAGTGGTTAAAGTAGTACAGCGGGGGCCTAGGGGCCACCCACGTGTAGGCCCGTCGGCCGCCGTAACCACTTCCAAGAACATCGGGATAAGAGCGAGCGGCGTAGGCAACAGGCGAAGAGATCAAATACATACACAAGTGAGTATGTATGCAAGCTACCTTACAACAGTTCTCAGAGCCATACCATCTAAAAGAAAAATAAATATTGCAATGCCATACGGCAAGATCCAAATATCCTAGATAGAGATAATAGTGTAGGATAGCTCCTCATACATCAATCAACAGAGTATCAAGCGGAAGCGGGAAACAAGATCCGAGTATGGACAAGAAGAAAATCGGCATAAGATGCCACATAAATAAGCACATCCCGCCCACAGATCTCACGGATCCCCATCCCCGGAATCTCTACACCGAATGATCGTTGCCAACATCATCTTTCTCCTCCACCCAGTATTCATCTTGCGAATACACTTGTTCATCTGAATCAAACAATTTATCGTGTGAGACCCTAGGGATACTCAGCAAGTCTTTATGCCTCTAAAGGGGACATATACCTAGGGTGACGCAATTACAGCAAAAGAGAATAACTAACAAGTCTATAGATACACGCTAACCATCCGCCTAACCAATGATAGGCGGATGTCCGTTAATTAGAAACAACAGTTATAACAGTGTAAAGTAACAGATCTATCCTCCTTCTCGCTTACCAACGAGAAAGCGGATGAACAACCCATCCGTTGGCAGTTTTATTAATCATTCCATGAGTATTGCACTAATTACTAGACAAACATTTAGTCAAATTAAAAGCGGTACTTTAGTTATACTTGTCTATGATCGAGAAACTGTGCTCCAAGTCATCCATAACTGCAGACACGGCTTTCAGAAAGATTTACCCTTCAGGGGTGCACAAATAGCAACACACACTTGATCAACCTCGGAAAAACCAACTCGAAACCCAACGAGGCATTCACGACAAAGCGATCACAGGATTCATAAAATATTTCAGGGGGCCACCCCACTAAGCTACCCGCAACGAAGTTGGCTGGCTCCGGAACGGACCCAGGGTTTGTGTGGACGGCGGTAAACGACTAGGAACCCAAAAGTGTGACTGGGCTTGTCGATACAGCGAAAACGTGTCACGATCCAAAACAGTACAGGTGCTCCACGCACAATCTTAAATAAAGCGGTAAAGCATGGCATAAGTACAGGATAGTAAATAAAACCCCAAACTAGTTTGTGGCCCCAAGAAATAGAAATGAATCAAGCTCTGGCTCAGGGGGGTTCATAAGGCCTCCCGGATGTGGATAGTGCAAATAGTCAAGGAACAGGAATCAAGTACTCGGGGTCCTACGGGACACAAGTGAGCATAAAAACCAAATAATAGATATTGCCCACCGGGCCTCTTTAATTAGTTACCCCATACTACTCAGGTTAAGTTGTTTAGGTACCTCGTTACCCATCAGACTCTCACAAACCCTACACATGATGTTCTACGACTCGCGTGGCTCAAACAACTCCTGTAGTAATGGCTCATGGGATGGAGGACCGAGCTCGGTGGGGTTTAAAGTAAAGGCTATGCAGTACTTGGGATTCAATTTAATGTAATCGTGACTCAATGTTGCAAGAATAAGATAGAGGCAATAGGTACTATATGTATGCAAGCATGTGGTAGTGCTTGCCTGGCAGCTCAGTTGAAGAGAGAGATGGATCTGGGTAGTACTCCTGGGATTCCTGATAATTCCCCTGCTCAACGTCTATTTGAAAGAAGAACCAAACAAACAAGGGCCAACATAAATAAAGTGCACAAGCATATGAATAAAATGCAACAAGCAAACAAGCATGCCATGATGAATGATGCACAATTTACATGGCAATATTGTAGCATGGCAAGGGTGAGGTGTGGGGACAAGAATAACTCATTTATTAATTATTTGGTCAAGTTTTACTACCATAAACAGTTCTGATTTTTAATATTGATATGATGCATGCTGCAAAACAGAACATGGAATGCATAAATAGAATGGGCTTGTCGCGCTTATCGATTTAG
The DNA here is from genome assembly GCA_910589775.1 of Avena eriantha. Lineage (NCBI taxonomy): Eukaryota > Viridiplantae > Streptophyta > Magnoliopsida > Poales > Poaceae > Avena > Avena eriantha. Next base: position 93,264,497 of record OU342740.1, read on the forward strand.
ACATATTATTTGTAAAATTTGGAGTTATCGAATTAAAGTTATTCATTAATTAAGAAAAGGCATTTTTATTGCAATTAAACAATTTCGAAAATTTAAATTAGCCAAACATTAAATTGGATGGCAGATTTGAATTCCTCACATTTTTCTGATTCAAAAACATAAAGTATTTGTATTATTTGGATTTATCAATAAAAAGTTATTAATTTCTGGATTTTAAAACATTTAAACAATTTCTGGAAAATATTTTTATTATTAAGAAAACGGTGTTGTGACTTTTCTCACTCAGGACGCTCTACCCACTCCGATGACATGTGGGTCCGCGTGCTGCGGGGCCACCTCGTGGGTGACTGTGCCCGGGTGTGACGAGTGGCAGAGAGGACGGACGGCGGGGTCACGATCTCAAAAAGGCAAGGGCCAATTTGCGAGAATTGCTAGGAGGTATGTGACGATCTGATATTGATCAGCGAAAACTGCTAGCTCGGACCGATGTTCCGAAGATGATGGCGAGCAAACCTTAAGGAATTTCGCAAAGCCGCTAAAACAAAAGGTGGAGAGGAGAGATAGGGCTACAACTTCCGTTTAGGACGTTACTTCAGAGGTGGGCTGTAACTATCAGAAAACGATGATGAACAGCGAGAAGAACCACCGGAGTTCAGGTTGTCAAAAATTTAAAAAACGCAGAGTTTTTGGTAGACTTCGACGGACGATCTCGAGCGCTACAGGAGACGGATTCGAGCGGGGTTTGCGGCATTGGAAAACAGGAAGTACCGGCTACGTCGGAGGTCCAACGACGACGATGGGGGTGGGCCGTGGAAGACGAGATCTTGCGGAGAACAGGAGGCCAACGTGGTTGCGGTGCGCGTGCAGACTATTGTTGTTGTTCCCGTGCAGCCGCTGGGCGAGCTCGGCGAGCGATAGAGCGGTGCGGGCTGGCGTGTGGCTGTGTTCGAGCGTCGACGCGACAGTGGCGATACGAACCAAGAGGGGCAAGGCTTGGGAAAGGGAGAGGAGACTCGGTGCTCACCTAGGTCACGTAGTTAGCCCCGCTAACTCGAGCCAGTGGTGAGGACGGAAAAACAGCGTCGGGTAGGCGGTGCCCAAAGCAGCAGCGAGCGGCAGGAAGGGTACGGTGGATCCTCCTCGATCCCTGTCCAGTGCCGCTCCCGAGGTCCATCGCGCGGCTCCTGGCGCGTCAGCTAGCTTCCGTGGTGGGTTCAACAGCAGCACGAGGCGGGCAGCGGCAAGGCGAAGCTTGGTGGCATGGCTTGCGAGGGGAGGAGGAAGAACAAGGAGGAATCTCGATCTGGAGGAGCCGGGGTGGTTGGGAAAGGATAGAGATGCCAGCTGCTGCGTCGCTTTATGCACAGGAGAGAGAGAGAGGGGGCACGAGCACGGTTCCATGCTATCCTCCCTCGGATACGATCATGTGGGCGCCGGGAAGGAGAGGAACATGTTGCGTGTTCGACTCGCTGTCGGCTGGGTCGAACCAGGCGAGGCAAGTGGTTCAGTCAGCGCAAGTCGGGTGTTGGGCACTTGATGCGGTCAGCTGCAGCGTCTGGTTCAGAGAAAAACGAATGACAGACATCAGGTTCAGTGAGAGGTCTGGGTCAACAACGCATGTAACTGATCAGAACATGCACCAGGGAGTATGATTCAGCTAGCTAGATATGAAGGAAAAAGTGTGTGTAGATGCATGCATACACGGGTGGGTGTAGCTTCCAGCTAGAAAGGGTGTAAAAAAAGGAGGTGCTTAGGCAGATGTGTGTGTGTGGGTGTAGGTGTAGGTGTATATATATATGTGTATAAGTAAGGCACACACGACTAAGTTTAGCTTAGAAGGGATTTGATAAAAAGAATTTAGGGAACGAATTAAAAAGGGTGACACAAGATTAGGGAACCACTTATATCTCATGTGGAAAAAGGTGTGCATGAACACATGAGAGCATAAAGAGAAATAAATAAATAAAGGAAAACCACAAGAGGTGTAGCTAGGGCCAGGCTACATTGATAAGTTTTGACAATCTCAAAATAAGCCAAACCCAAAAGGAATGTAGATAGAAAGGAAGCTCACATAGAGTACTATATCTCATGCGACAACAAGCATAGAGCCTAATGCATGTGGCACTATAGAATATGGCAAGATTAAAAGAAGCTCACTTAATATCATATGGGTAGAATTTATACACAAGTCAAATGAAAAGAGAGCCCATATGTACTAAGTGGTAGATCTACACCAAGAGCAAGATGTGGTGTCATGTTAGTGAAAGGATGGATTAAAAGATATGCCCCCAACTCAATTTGGGCATCTAAAAATATATCAAGAAGCAACTACAATATATCAAGAAGCAAAATATAATTAATATAATGCACATGGGATAAAAACCAAATAGAAGGGTTTTATATGATGCTCAAATGCAAGGTGGCATGTGACATGAGCATGATATAATTATGATGCAACAATTATATGTAGGAAGTATCATTTTATTATTAGACCATGTAGCATTACAGATGTTAGACAGATGGGATGCTACATGTACTATGAAGGGCACGAGGTGTGCAACGATCATCGTTGGATCGCACAGAATCAACGATTGGTGCGCATGATCCGCGTGACAACTAAGACAACCAATTAGGGAGTAGCAGACAGGGTGAGCACAGTTTTGGGCTTCTACGAAAGATAGAGAGGGGGGTGGGCAAAACTAAGTAGTACTACATAAAACCAAGGGCAAAACCGAGTAGTATAAAAATGGAAAGTGTCTTGTACAATGAAATACATCGTGGAATACATAAAATTATGCCAAGATAGATCCTCTAGAGTTCATTGGATGTGTGTTCTTCTCATAAACCACACATGGATCCACCTAGTGTGATTGAATGTATGTTCCTCTAAAAAAACCACATAAGGATCCACCAGTGTCCTTGTATGTCTGTTCTTTTCATGAACCACACCCAGTGTCAGTGCATGTCTGTTCTTTTCATGAACCACACCCAGTGTCACTGCATGTCAGTTCTTTTCATGAACCACATAAGGATCTATTAGTGTCATTGGATGTCTGTTCTTCCCATGAACCACACATGGATCCACCAGTGTCATTGCCTGTCTGTTCTTTTCATGAATCACAGCTAGAGTCATTGCATGTCTGTTACTTCCATAAACCACATATGGATCCACCTATTGTGATTGCATGTCTATTCCTCTAAACAAACCACATAAGGATCCACCAGTGTCATTGCCTGTCTGTTCTTTTCATGAACCACATAAAGATCCACCAGTGTCGTTGCATGTCTGTTCATTTCATGAATCACAGCTAGAGTCATTGCATGTCTGTTACTTCCATATACCACATATGGATCCGCCGATGTCGTTGCATGTCTGTTCTTTTCATGAACCACATAAGGATCAACCAGTGTCATTGGATGTGTGTTCTTCTCATGAACCACACTTAGTGTCATTGCATGCGTGTTCTTCTGAACAAACCACAGCTAGAGTCCACTAGTGTCATTGCCTGTCTGTTCTTTTCATGAACCACATAAGGATCCACCAGTGTCATTGCATGTCTGTTTTTTTCATGAATCACAGCTAGACTCATTGCATGTCTGTTACTTCTGTAAACCACATATGGATCCACCCAGTGTGATTGCATGTATGTTCCTCTAAACAAACCACATAAGGATCCACCAGTGTAATTGCGTGTCTGTTCTTTTCATGAACCACACCCAGTGTCATTGCATGCGTGTTCTTCTCACAAACCACACATGGATACACCATAAGTCATTGCATGTCTGTTCTTTTCATGAACCACACCCGGTGTCATTGCATGTCTGTTCTTTTCATAAACCATATCTAGAGTCATTGCATGTCTGTTCCTCTAAACAAACCACATAAGGATCCACAAGTGTCATTGCATGTCTGTTCTTTTCATGAACCACACCCAGTGTCATTGCATGCGTGTTCTTTTCATTAACCATAGCTAGAGTCATTGCATGTCTGTTACTTCCATAAACCACACATGGATCCACCGATGTCATTGCATATCTGTTCTTTTCATGAACCACACCCAGTGTCACTGCATGTGTGTTCTCCTGACAAACCACATATGGGTCCACTAGTGTCATTGCTTGTCTGTTCTTTTCATGAACCACAGCTAGAGTCCACCAGTGTCATTGGATGTCTGTTCTTCCCATGAACCACACATGGATCCACCAGTGTCATTGCATGTGTGTTGTGTTCACAAACCACATATGGATCCACTAGAGTCATTGCATGTCTATTCTTTTCATTAACCACAGCTAGTGTCATTGCATGTCTGTTTTTTCATTAACCACAGCTAGTGTCATTTCATGTGTGTTCTTTTCACAAACCACACATGGATACACCATAAGTCATTGCATGTCTGTTCTTTTCATGAACCTCACCCGGTGTCATTGCATGTCTGTTCTTTTCATGAACCATATCTAGAGTCATTGCATGTCTGTTCCTCTAAACAAACCACATAAGGACCCACTAGTGTCATTACATGTCTGTTCTTTTCATGAACCACACCCAGTGTCATTGCACGCGTGTTCTTTTCATTAACCATAGCTAGAGTCATTGCATGTTTGTTACTTTCATAAACCACATATGGATCCACCTAGAGTGATTGCATGTCTGTTCCTCTAAACAAACCACATAAGGATCCACCAGTGTCATTGGATGTGTGTTCTTATCATGAACCACACCAAGTGTCATTGCATGCGTGTTCTTCTAAACAAACCACATAAGGATCCACCAGTGTCATTGCCTATCTGTTCTTTTCATGAACCACATAAGTATCCACCAGTGTCATTGCATGTCTGTTATTTTCATGAATCATAGCTAGAGTCATTGCATGTTTGTTACTTCCATAAACCACATATGGACCCACCTAGTGTAATTGCATGTCTGTTCCTCTAAAAAAACCACATAAGGACCCATGTCTATTCCTCTAAAAAGACCACAGTTAGAGTGATTGCATGTCTGTCATTGCGTGTCTGTTATTTTCATGAACCACACCCAATGTCATTGCATGTGTGTTCTTCTCACAAACCACACATGTATACACTAGTGTCATTGCATGGGTAGCCGTTAGACCGAGTCTTCTAGAAGGCACGCCCTAACACAGTTGTTCTGCTTGACGATTGCTACATACCGTTCGATTGGGGCGCTTGGATGATTGGGATGGTCTTCGTCAGAGCGATCCGCGAGTAGGCTGTTCTGCGGCATGATTGGCCACACTTGCTCTGGACAGACTGGAAACACCGGGCGCTCCCTTGTTGCGAGTGTCACGTCTCACGAGTTCAGTGGGCCACATTCTAGTGTCACGTCCCCATTACTTCTCTTCCTCCCCGTACTTCTCTTCCTTACCCTCGAAGCCACTTCCCCACTTCACTCCCATCCTGCCGTAGCCGCAAGCCGATGGCGCCTCCATCCCAATTCCCTCTCCGGCAGCCACCCCCCCACCCTTCTCGCCATGGGTTCAAGGGGAGACAGCGAGGAAACGCGTCATGACGACAGGGACGGTGATTTCGATGTGAGTCGTCTCATCTCTATTTCTATCATCTGTGGCCAGTTATCTATTTTTTGAGCTAGATCTAATCTATTTACTCATGCGCGTAGGATGTGTTAGGCCAACCAGACGATGTATGACTCCGACTATCACGGTTTAGAGGATGAAGACAGTCCTCTAGTATGTAAACATGGATATGTGCCCGCTAAATTTGTAGCCTTCGAAGGACAAAACGCAGGCAAGAGGTTTCTACGACATCAAGGACATCGTGCAATGATGCAAGGCGGAAGTTGCGGTGTTGTCAAATGGGTAGATCTAGACTGGCCCAAATCGATGCAGAAAACGCTAGAGAAACTATGGGAAATGACTGTCGAGTTGAAAGAATCCGTATTCAGCTCACTTCTTGACAGTGTTGAGATGAATCTATGGGAACCAGTTTACACGACCAAGCATAAGCGAGATCTCAGGTGGGTGCAAGACAAGGTTATCAAAGTTGAGAAGGAGAGGGACGTGGCGTTGGCCCTGTAGGCTAAAGCAGAGCAAGAACTGACTCAAGCAAGAAACGATCTCTACCAGGCAAAAGTCCAGCAGTACACAACTACGAGTATTGACAAGTGCATGAGGAAAAATGCAGAGAAACAATTGAAGTTGTGCAAGGAAGATGCTAAAAGGAAGGAGCAGACAATTCGATCCTTGCTCTCGTGGGAAGATGCACATCGGGTCAAGATTAGGAAGATCAAGGAGATGTGTGATAGCTAGTTCTATTTAGCTTAAGATCTGTGCCTTTTTAAGTTCTAATATTTGTACTTGTTGACCTAGCGGTCTGAACTATTGGTCCCGGTTTTTAGGGAGGAAAAAATTTCTCTAGCCCCACATTAATTTGTGGAAGAATTTGTGATTTAGATCAATTTCTCCCTCGATTTAGATCTCTGTCCCGGATTGGGAACGTAACCATGGACCAAAGACACCTTTTCTACTAGTGTATTATGACATTGGTGGTTTGTTTAAACGTAATCTACGTGGATTGTGCCGCATGCAAATGGCACAACCATAATTTATAAAGTGGAAGCACGTACACCCGGTTACTGGAGATCCGGGAGCTTCGCCAGATGCAGGGGATGCAGGAGCAGAGAGGCGGTGAGATAGACGGGCTCAAGATTAGGCTAGAAAGTGGTACCCATTTCCTCCTCATCTGGGCATTATCGGTGAGAACATTTTTGTTTATGTTGCCACATCATTGTGCAGCATCTAAAATAAGATGCTTCTTCGTGGAGTGTGGCAGCTTAAATAATTTATTTATGTGCCACTTACATTCCGTCGTATTTGGAGACCTCCTGCCCCTCAGCAATCGTGGAACCAGTGGATCCTTGTTTTCAGATAGCAGTGGCACAATCACAATTTCGGATTCATCTACTGACTCGGACGTTTCCAAACCCTAAGTCATGGTACATTTTACTCAGAGAACGTGGGTAGATTGTTTTGCCCAGCAACGTGCCACACACAGGGCGATCAAAATTTAACAGAATTGCATATATAGGTTCAAGTTCAACACATTACTATGCATCTTCATTGCCAGCAACCTTCTTCCGCGGCCTGGGTGCCAAGCCTTCACGTCCAATGGCTTCTTCATTTCCTGCCTTCTTCCTATTCCTTGGTGCCAATTTTCTTAGCTTCACGTACTCTGCATCGTCGGGACAATGGGCACCAGAATAGTGTCTAGCATCATCTTTCCACTCGTTTTTAATTTCTTCGGGTAGCAAAATGACTGACCCGGCAGTCATGTTTCTAACCTTGCGGCGCTTCCTGTCAAAGAAACAAGACTGTTTCATAACTGCCCAATATCTATAGAGTAAATAAAACGAAAATTACAATTCAGCACCAACATGCGAACCCCAAGAGACCCTTGCTTACCAGAAGCTAATTGGGTTCGAGCAACCACCATGTCCAAGAATAGAAGGGCGGCTCCTAGTTGCTGCAGCTTCCACATCCAGTACATCACATTTCAGCTCAAACATGGCAGCCGAAGCATACCTTTTCATCAACCCAATTAGCTGACTGTCACACGTTATAGGAACCATGATGTCACGTTCATCCATGAAGCTAAACTTTGAAGTCTGCTTCGGCCATAATTCAACATGATTACGCAGAGCAGCAACCATACCAGATATAGTGCAGATCTGCGCATGCGCTTCTTCCATCATGAAACAATGGTGTCCATACCTCTTGCCCTTAGAGTCGTACCTATAGAGGACTATCGTAACCAGGTAAGGGGGGTCCGCGCAGATCCCACTTGACAGAAATTTGTGGACAAAATATGTTTGTCAGCGATGGGCTAACAAACAATTTGAGGTTCAGTAGCCAGCTAGCAGTTGTAACTAGTGCGAATAGCAAAGAGAAGGGTAGATAACCCGCTTGTAGACAAAACTTCTTCTTTCTTGATAGTAGGATCTGCCATCCTCTGAGCTGCTCGGCTCGTCGGCGGCGGAGGTGGGCTAGAGCCTCGCAACGGTGGCTACGGCATGCGCCATTGGATCTCGGTATCAGCGACTGGGCGCAGCAACTTGGCCCCAGAAGTTAAATGTCCGAAGGGATCGTCCTGCCCGGAGGTTGGATTCCGACGCCGCCGGTTCTAGGAGACAGCTGGGAATGGATTTGTGAAATTGGTCAACGCATCCAATCCACTTAGCTGCTCGATTTGCCTAAGAGGTTACCGCATTGGCGCCCGCGTCACGGACAGATAACCGACATGTGGGTCCCGACCGTCTACTTCACGGGGCGGTTTAACGGAATGTTTGTATTTGGCAGGGGTGAGATGAGTTTGCCTCGAAATGGCCCCTCTCAGTAGTTGGCGGCCCAACTTCTCGAAATGCGGTAATTTCAAGCAACTTAGGTACCACCATGCGCTGGCCTGCCAACTTTGGTACCGTAGACGAACAAGCCCATGCACGTCGTGCACGACAATGCCACGATCCCTGGAATTTTTAACTATTTATTAATCAACTTTTTTTCTCTCTTATTGATTAGTCTGTCTAAATAATTATTTTATTTTATCTAATCCATTGCATGTTAAGCTTTTGTAATACATGGACTCACAATACGCGAATCTTGAGCGGTCGCGGAGAAAAGATGAAGGCATCAGCGCCTCGCGGATCAGCGAGTCCGCATTCGTACTCGGGATGGTCTTTTTCTAGCCAGATTTAATAAGACTGACGTAGGGCTTCGACGACTCCGTCGTGCGACTCGACGTCCACCGCGTGACTGGACCGCCACGTCGACTCCTGTCCGCTGGTGAGCCGCCGCTCCGTCGACTCTGTTTGCTTCGGTTTTTGACTCCATCAACCCACCGCAGTCTTCTACTCCGGTAGCCAACCATGGTCTTCATATCGGGTGACTTGGGGGCTCCCTCGGCTCCCACGACCACGAACCGCTACAATTTTTGACTCGCGCGACCCGCTGGTCGAATCGGCTTCCACGAAAGCAACCGCTGCCGACATCGTCTACGGCGACCTACTACAATCTTCGGTTGCAACAACACGCTACCTCCATCGGCCTCGACGAATCACTGCCGCGATGACTCCGGTCCGCCACATCGGCTCACGGCCACCGTCACGACTCTATCAACCATCTCGATGCTACACTCGGGGGCTCCGTCGACTCCGCCGCGAGGCCCGTTGCCGCCTTCGGCTACGTGATTCACTACGGCCTTCGACTCCTCCGACCTACTGAGTCTTCAACTCCGGAGACCTGTTGCAATCTTCAGCTCTAGGGACTCGGGGGCTCCGTCCTCTACAGCGACCCTCCGTGTTCTTCGACCCTACCGTGTGACCCGCTGTGATCTTCGACTTCGCCCACCTATTGAGTCTTCGACTCCATCACGCAACCCGTTACAGCATTCTGCTGCACCGACCCGCCATGGTCTTGGACTGTTATGGCCCGTTACGGTCTTCGGATGCGGGAATTTGTCATCACCACACGACTATGTCCGCCACGTGACCCGCTGCTATGGCAACTACATGACCGCTAGACAACTCTCGACCGCCACGTTGACTACTCATCCGGTGTCAATCTCGCGACCTGTTACAGTATTCGACTCCAGCGATTCGCTACGATCTTCGGCTCCAACGACTCGGGGGCTCCCTCCAATCCGACGACCCGCCGTGGTTTTCAACTTCAACGACTCACTGCGGTATTCAGCTAGGTGACTCGAAGGCTCCCTCGACTCCCGGGACCCGCCGATCGCATCAGATCTTGCGACCCGTTCATCACGACAACTACCCATAAAGCTAAGTTCTTCACTCACAGATGATTTATTTCTTACTTTAATCGCACTTGAAACACTCGGGGGCTGCGCCCTCTTCGAGTAACCTAATGTTCCATCGACTCCACGCACTCGAGCACCTCATCCGCGATAGCCCGAGTAGCTGATTTTGCCTCATCGTCGAATCCTTGAACTCTGAGTACCTCGGCAAGGTACTAAGGCTAAGGGTAATCAGGCTAACAAAAAGGCCTAGCATGCAGTGCAAAAGTGTCGACTCGATTGGTACCAGAATTTTACTTTGCAAACCAACATGCAAATATCTTCACAAGATACAAGTACTTCACAATTCATAATATTTTATGCAGCTTATAAGGATGTCGACTGTGTCGAGCTATTCTATCGGGTCCTCCAACAGGAGTTGAAAAAATAAATGACTACGCCATACATTCAAGACCCGAGTCGAGTTCCTCCTCGGATGGTTGCATCGCTTGATGCTACAAAGACGTGACGCTGGCCACGCACCCGACAAAAGTCAGTGGATTCTCCTCGCATGATTTTTGACTATGCCTACAAGATACAAGTCTCAAGTCTGTGCCTGAGTCTATGACTCCGCCAGACACTCGGGGCCTACTCCAAACTGGAGAGCTAGACGCGCATACACAAGATCTTCGAGTGGCATGCTCTGATTCCTCACTCGAATCCACGATTCGACTAAGGACTCGTGGGCTACTCCCATAGGGAGCGCTGGCCGTGCACCCAAAGAAATTTGTGAAGATATCCAAGCATCATGAAAACCCTTCACTCGAATCTATGATTCATTAGTGGGCTTCGGGTTACTCCCATAGGGAGCGCTGAAAGCATATTCGACTGAAACAAGCAACAAAAGACGACAGCAGTCGCAAAAGTTCTTTAGTCCCCGCTTGAGTCTTCGAGTCAACCAGGCACTCGGGGGATACTCCCATAGGGAGTGCTGGTCGCGCACCCTATGATTATTTGTACACCGTACTGTGTGTTGATAACATCCACACTCGAATGCTATGGCGACTCCGCCTCATATTTTCCCTGCAAAGAGACTGTGTCTCATGGGCCACCCGAATCATCTCCGCAATGACAAAATTCGGATGCCATGCTTGCAGCGTGAAGATAAGACCTGAATAAGGCCTGGCAACGCATCTGCTACGCTCTACCAGAAATAATCTGTACCTACAGGTATGATGAATAAGCCTTGACGGACGTGTCGAGTGCTCACACTTATACACTGGGATTCGACTCTATAAGACCTCCGCGGCCTGAGTCGAATTACTCCAGCAATTTCCGAATTCGAGTCTAGGGACTCGAGTTTGAGTAGGTAGCGCTGTTTTTGCACTAGATCAATTAACTGGTCCCGATCCGTCGAGCGCACCAGGCACGTTTACCATCATCCCTATGAACTACTATAAATTCGACTGGCCCGATGAACTTCCGGGTGAAGTGCTTCGCACTCGACACAATGGTCGACTCCGACATCCTAATGCAAAACTCAAGACTTCTAAGTCTCCACCCGAATCTACGATTCGCATGGACACTCGGGGGCTACTGACATGGGTATACCCAACATGCACTCGACTACAGCCTACCTAGTGCGGCCCGACGGAAGGCGCACTCAACGACCTACACAGGTCCATGACGCCCATGATGGTTCGAGTGGTATGAAGCCCATATGGACACAGACTCCCAAACGCACAAGACAAGAAAACGTCAAGACTAGAGATTGAATGCAACTTGTAACCAACTCGTATTGGTACCTGAGACCTAGCCTCCCCATATATAAAGGCTAGGAGGGTCCAACGAGAAGGCAATCTCTCAATCGCGACTCACCCCAATAGATAGATCTACGATCTCCCACATCGCCACAATAGATAATAGATCTAGATCCACCGCCATCGGCGATATTGTAATCCTTCAGATCATCATCAATCAAGAGCAGACAAGCAGGAGTAGGGTCCTCTACGAGGCCTGAACCTGGGTAAACCTTGCATCCCTGTGTGCTTATTTGCTAGCCGATCGAGACTTCCAGCGCTCTCATCTTCTCCAAAACCCAAGTACATAACAATGGAACATTGATGAGTTAAACCCTCGTCAGCCGGCGCTAGCCAGCGCCAGAAAACTAGAGGGCAAAACTGGTAGCAGAAAAGTGAAGGGAGGAAGCCTTGGACCCCAGAGTAGAAAAAGCAATGGCAGGAGCGAACATATCGACCGAGGTATACATTCGAGTCTATGCTGGATCAACCTTGCAAGTTTCATACGCCAAGTCCGAATAGCCCGACGAATCATACGACCCGGCAGTGTGAATGGATGAGGAAGTTAGAGAAAGGTAGTTCAGGGAATGCTCAGGCACCTTAGAAGAAAGCACCTCGGCAGCCATTACTCACTAGAGGGAACCAACAGCAACTAATGTTGCCTCCACCACGGCCGAGGTATGAAAACCAATAAAGGAGGGATACTATGCATCACGTGAACAACCAACAACAACAAGATCAAGGATACCGTGGAAATGAGGGGATAACTGAATACATGGAGCATCATCAAAGCTACTACGTATTTAGCATGGAAGAAACTGACCGGAAAAGCTTACAGCACCGGCATATGGAGGTAAACACGGTAATGCCGGCAATAGTAAGGTACATGCCTTGGTCGGATCAAGCAATTACGTGGAGTATCAGAGACCACCCGAAGCTTATGCCGAGCTAGGGACCTACGCACTGGTCCTCGATCCGACATTCATCGGGCCGAATCATCATGTGAGATTCTCTAAGGTGCTGATTGACAATGGTAGTAGCATTAACATCATGTACAAGGATACCATGCACAAGTTGGGGATAACCGAGAATATGCTGCAAGCTACAGGGACCATTTTTCATGGCATTGTGTCAAGTATTTCCTGTGAGCCAATTGGTAAGGTCCAGGTTGATGTGCTATTTGGAACAAGGGATAACTGCCGGACTGAGAATTAGGAGTTTGAATCGGTGAATCTGGAAAGCGCCTATCACGCGTTGCTCGGTAGGTCTACTCTGAACAAGTTCATGGCAAGTACTCACATCAGCTACCTAAAGATGAAATTTCCTGGACCTAGGGGAGTGATAACCATCTCAGGGGACTTTCGGCGTTCAATCAAGTGCGCTTCTGCCAGATCTAACTTAGCCGACTCACTCGTGATAGCTCAAGAGAAAAGGAGAATCATGGAAGTGGTGGCATTGGCTCAGTCCACGCAGCATCATATGTCGGCCGTGACCAATCTGGATGGAAGTGTGTCATTTCAAGCGACAAAGGACACCAAGAAAGTACCAATTGATGATCAGTACCCAGAGCGCACCATAACCATTGGTGCCGGGTTAAGCAGCAAATAGGAAAGCAAGCTCGTCAACTTTCTCCATGAGAATCGCGATATCTTTGCTTGGTCCACACAGGATCTGCAAGGTGTGCCGAGGGAGTTGGCCGAGCACTCTCTAAATGTGAGACCTGGTGCAAAGCCGGTGAAACAACCTCTCCGACGTTTTGTCGAGGACAAAAAAAGTCATTGGGGACAAGATAGCTAGGCTCCTTGCAGCCAGATTTATCATGGAAGTACTCTATCCGGATTGGCACTCTAATCCGATGTTGGTGGAAAAGAAGAAAGATGACCCGAACATGGCCGTGATATGGCGCATGTGTATTGATTATACGAACCTGAATAAGGCATGTCCTAAAGACCCATTCCCACTACCAAGGATAGACCAGGTCATAGATTGAACTGCGGGGTGTGAATTGTTGTCATTCATAGATGCGTATTGTGGTTTCCATCAGATACCCTTGAACCCGTATGATCAAATAAAGACTGCATTTATTACCCCGTATGGGGCTTATTGCTATCGCACTATGCCGTTTGGGTTATGTAATACCAGAGCAACATACCAACGATGTATGCAGAAATGTTTACATGACCAAATAGGTCGAAATGTGCAAGTATATGTGGATGATGTGGTCATAAAAACTAACGAAAGCAACACGCTCCTTGATGACATTCGGCAGACATTCGTGAATCTGGGACAATTCCGAATGAAACTAAACCCGAAAAAATGCACCTTTGGTGTACCCACAGGGAAGTTACTCGGTTTCCTAGTGTCCAGCCGAGGTATTGAAGCTAACCCGATGAAAATCCGGGCCAGAGAAAATGGAACTACCTAAGTGCCTTAGCGATTTGCAGAAGTTTACTGGTTGCCTGGCATCGTTAAGTTGGTTTGTATGCCGGCTGGGAGAGAAGGCATTGCTCCTCTACCAGTTAATGAAAAAGGCAGATAAATTCACATGGATGCCACAAGCGGATAGCGCATTTCGAGAATTAAAAAAGATGTTGTCCACCACACCAATCCTAGCTGCACCACTACCCAAGGAGCCAATGTTGCTCTATATAGCCGTGACCAACCGAGTCGTAAGTGCAATAATTGTAGTGGAGCGCGAAGAATAAGGAAAATCAGTGCAAAGGCCAGTGTATTATCTGAGCTAGGTATTATCAGCTTCAAAACAGAATTACCCTCACTATCAAAAGATGGCGTATGGCGTGTATATGTCGGTCAAGAAACTCAAACACTACTTTGAGGAACACCCCATCGAGGTGATATGTGAGGCACCCATATCAGAGATTATGAGCAACAAAGATGCTAGTGGACAAATAGGAAAATGGGAAATTGAGCTAGCCGCATACACACCATAGTTTGATAGAAGAGATGCAATCAAGTCGCAGGCCGTGGCGGATTTGTTTGTGGATTGGGTCGAGATGCAATACGAACCACCTCTGTGGACTCTAATTACTGGCGAATACACTTTAACGGATCAAAACTGAAAGAAAGGCTGGGTGCCGGAGTGGTACTTACCTCGCCCAAGAAATATCAACTAAAGTATGTCCTCCAGATCCACTTCAGCGCCTCAAATAATGTCACAGAATATGAAGCACTGATGCATGGCCTTAAAGTGGCCAAGGAAGTAGGAATACGTCGGAGATAGTGCTTTGGCGACTCGGATTTGGTGGTCCAGCAAGTATCTGGCAACTAGGATGCTTTGGATGCCAACATGGCCCTATACAAATTTCATGTGCAAAAGATACGCGGATTCTTCGAGGGGTGTGAATTTCACCACATACCTCGGATTGAAAACAAGGCGGCCGACACATTGCCCATGTTGGGCTCATCCCAGCAGCCAATCCCACCGAATGTTGCCTTGGAACACCTAAGAAAACCATCTATTACCTCATCGCCGGAATCCGAATCTATCTATATCCCAGCTCTCTCCGGGTAGAAAGCTATACCAATGGAGATAGATTGGGGAGGCACCTCAGCAAGCCCGGGGACTGCTTTGGCAAACCCGGGGACTATTCAGCTAGACCCGGCAGGAGTTATGATGGTGGATGCGATGGAAATTGACGAGGAACCATTCCCCGTCTAAACTATACCAGCATGGGCCAAGCCAATATTTGACTTCCTGAAAGAAGGAGTCTTGCCGAATGATGAGGTACTCTCAAGGTAGATTCAGAGGAGAGCAAAATCCTATACTATTATCAATGCCAAACTATATGAAAGAAGTGTGACAATAGTGCTACAGCGGTGTGTTGACCCGCAAGAAGGACTTGACATACTCCGGGATATCCACCAAGGAGAATGTGGCCACCATGCATCCTCAAGGGCATTAGTAGTAAAAGCTTTCTGGCATGGATTTTATTGGCCAAGTGCTTTGGAGCAAGTAGAGGATTTGGTGAGGAATTGCAATGGTTGTCAGAGATACGCCACAAATACCCACCTGCAAATGTCGGAACTTAAGACCATCCCCATTACTTGGCCATTCGATGTATGGTGCCTAGACATGGTAGGACCATTTAAGCCGGCTAAAGGAGGAATGACCCATATCCTAGTTATGGTGGACAAATTTACTGAATGGATTGAAGTGAAGCCAATCAAGAAATGTGATGGGGCAACAGCGGTAAAATTCCTCAAGGATATAATCCTGAGATATGGCTACCCCCATAGTATCATAACCGACAATGGCACTAACTTTGCCGAAGGAGCATTTGCAAGGTTCTGCCGAGAAAAGAAGATCCAGCTAGATGTTGCCTCAATAGCCCACCCCGCATCGAACGGGCAAGTGGAAAGATCCAACAGACTAGTTCTGTCCGGGATAAAACCCCGGCTCATGGAGCCGCTGCAAAGATCAGCGGGGTGCTATATAGAAGAACTACCAGCAGTACTGTGGAGCTTAAGAACAATTCCAAATTGATCAACAGGCTATACGCCATTTTTTCTGGTATATGGGGCAAAAGCCGTATTACCGGCCGACATAGAGCATGATTCACCAAGGGTCACCCAATACACAGAAGCCGAAGTAAAAGAGGCCCGGCAAAATAATGTTGATCTGCTGGAAGAAGCAAGAGAACTGGCCTTTTCCATATCCGCCATATATCAGTAAAATCTCTGACACTACCATAGCCGGAAAGTAAACCACCGAATTTTCCGGGAAGGTGATCTGGTACTCCGGTTGATACAGCGCAGTGCTGGCATGCATAGGTTATCCCCTCCATGGGAAGGACCTTTCATTGTAAGCAAAGCTTTACACAATGATTCCTACTATCTTATTGATGCACAGCCACAGGAGAAGAACAAGGTGGACAGATCTGGAGAAGAATCTAAGCGACCATGGAATGTAGCACTACTTCGTCCCTTTTACACCTAGCAAAGAGGTGAATGTATCCGAGTTACTTGCATGTAGGTATGTATGTCAACAAAGAGCTTATCAACGAAACTTCGGCACCCCCAAAAGAAACTCGGGGACTGCCATAATAACTATCTTTTTTGTTTTACGTTCTTTATATGTCGGCAGGCTTACATTACTTGTACCTTAGCCGGATTAGTAGTGTGTGAGCACCAAAAACCCAACAATTCGACTTTGTTGCTGTCCAACAAGAATTGGCTTCATGGCAAGTAAGAGAACAAGTTTGGAATTGCAAAGCACATGAAAAAAGACTAAGGGAAAGAACCTAAGCGTGCCAACATTTGTGATTCGGACTAACGCTGTGTTTATTTCATTCATTTCTTGCCCGATTATTTTGAGCTGATCTCAAAGTTTCAAGTATTGATAATTCGATTTTTTGAACCTCGGACTTGTAAGTCCAAAAACCGAATCAAGGTAGACGCGAGCCGAGTCAAAAATTGGGAGAAGAAGAAAAGGAAACTTGGGGACTTCGCCGACGATAATCCGACATTAAAAACTTAGTTGCAAACATCACAAATTGTAGCAAAACTACGTCAAGGTACTTAAATACATCTTCACCCGTCATTCTGGGGATCTGACAAATTTGGTTAAGTGTTTTATGCTCAAGGAGCAGGGGCAGAAGCCGAGTCATCGACCGAAGGAGGAGGTATTTCGGAATTTGTGGGCGGCCGCTAGCCTCGGCCTCATCTTCATGTTGGAGATATGCCCAAGAGGCAATAATAAAGTGGTTATTATTATATCTTTATGTTTATGATAAATGTTTACATCCCATGATATAATTGTATTATTAGGAAACACTAATACATGTGTGTTTTGTAAACATAAAAGAGTCCCTAGTAAGCCTCTTATTAAACTAGCTTGTTGATTAATGGATGATCATGGTTTCCTGATCATGGATATTGGATGTCGTTAATAACAAGGTTATATCATTAGGAGAATGATGTGATGGACACACACCCATAGTAAGCGTAGCATAAGATCAAGTCATTAAGTTCGTATTGCTATAAGCTTTTAAATGCATAGTAACCTAATCCTTCGACCATGAGGTTATGTTAATCACCATCACCGGATGGATACTTTGATGACATCAAACACCGCTTCATAACTGGGTGGTTATAAAAGTGTCATTGGGTATTCTGAAAGTATGTGTTGAAGTGCATGAACCAAGATTGGGATTTGGCCATCCATATGATGGATAGATATGCTCTGGGCCCTCTCGGTGGAATGTCATCTAGTTAGCTTGCAAGCATGTGACTAGGTCACAAGGGATGACATATCAAGGAATGAGTAAAGAGTACTTATCAGTAACGAGGTAGAACTAGGTATGGAGATACCAACGATCAAACCTCGGATAAGTATAGTATCGCGAGACAAAGGGAATTGGTTTCATATGTAAGTGGTTCAATCGATCGCGAAGTCATCGTTGAGTATGTGGGAGCCATTATGGATCTCCAGATCCCGCTGATGGTTATTGATAGGAGATGTGTCTCTATCATGTCTACATATTCACGAACCGTAGGGTGACACACTTAAGGTTCGAAGTTGTTTTAAGTAGATATGGAATGTGCGTTGGAGACCGAATGTTGTTCGGAGTCTCGGATTGGATTCGGGACATCACGAGGAGATCCAGAATGGTCCGGAGAATAAGATTCATATATAGGGGATCATTTTCTAAGTTAGGAAATGTTCCGGAGTGTTTGTATAAGGATTCTAGAAGGTTTCGGAATGTTCCGGAAGGTTCTAGAAGATATCTTGGAGTTTGCTTGAAAATCAAGATAGGGATCAAGGAGTCCTGGTGGGTCAAGACACGGATTCGTGGGGGAGGAGGACTCCTCCCCCCTCCCCAAATTCGTTGGCCATAGAGGAGGGGAGTCCTACAAGGACTCCCCCTCCCCAGGCGCGCCTCCTCCCCTTAAATAGAAGGGCAGGGGCGCCCCCTCCGCTTTTGCTCTCATAACACCCAATCTCTGCCGCCTCTCTCCTCCACCATCTTCTGCACAGGCATAGGCGAAGCCCTGCAGAATTCTCTACTCCACCACCACCACCACGCCGTCGTGCTGCTGGGATTCCATGGAGAAGATCTACTACCTCCGCTGCTCGCTGGAACGGGGAGAGGAAGGTCTGCTTCGACTCCGCACGCGTGACCGTCTGCGGAAGCGCTACCGAATCGTGGCGCCGGAAGGATTATCTACTTGACCAAGGGCGGAAGCGCTGCTGGAACGCGACGCCGGAAGGATCGTCTACTTGACCAAGGGCGGAAGCGCTGCTGGAACGCGACGCCGGAAGGATCGTCTACTTGACCGAGGGCGGAAGCGCTGCTGGAACACGACGCCAGAAGGATCGTCCACACGATCTTGAGATCGGCAAGTGATCGACTACATCATCCACGAGATCTAATCTCGTTAACGCTTTCGGATCTACGAGGGTTAGTTCCCATCTATCTCGTTGTTCATGTCTAATAGATTAGATCTTGGCTTTTATCTGGATTAGATCTAGGTTTTGTTCGTTCTTGTAGTAGAATTTTTTTGTTTTCCATGCTACGAACCCATCACTTCAGGGTTGGCCTCCCCATCCTCCAGGTCTTCAGCTTCGTCGTCGAGTTCGGAGGCCTCGCCCTCACTTCCCTCACCTTCTTCACCTTCAGAAGCAATTTCATCATCAAACATGTCAAGGTAGCTCGGCCCTTCGTTCCAATCATGGCATAAGGAATACTGGATAATCCTATTAGCACAGGCTTAGTGACACGCAACCCATGCCGGATCTTCGGTCCACTTGGATCTGGTGCGCACGCGGGTAAGCAGCCCCAGGTCTATTCCCTCGTACCACGAGAGGACGAACTGCAGCGCAATGTTAGCCCCGGCTCAGGCAGCCAACTCATGCCACAGATGCAACTGCGTCTCGCACTCCATTAGTTTGGCCATAAGAGCGGCATTTCCCTTTGGAGTGGGCTCACCGGGCCAGAGGGAGTTCAGCATCCGCATTGCGGCTGGCATGATCTCTGCTCCAGAATTATTTACCAGCTCCAGGAGAGAAATGAGGCTCACAAGCAGATCCACTGTCGTGTAAGGGATTGACCCGGAAGCAGGACCCGTGGGAATACCACGTTGCTCGCGGGGCCGGTCTACAGCAGCAACAGCAAGAGTATCACCTTCTGGAAACTTGCCTGAGAACAGAACATAGGAAACAATGAGTGAAAGCACTAAGTCATGAGAAATGAAAGTTGGGAAAGGTAAAGGGAAGTCACGGGAAATCTGGAAGAGGAGACGCTGAAGCTCGGCATGGACATTGGCGCTGTTGACCTGGAGTTTCTCATATTCAGAGGTTACCGATGTAAGTCTTACGTCGGCTTCCTCCAGTAAGTCCTTATCAGCCTTGGAAATTTGCATCGTCACTTGAGTTCCTCCACTTGGAAATTTGCAACGTCAAACACTCTTTTTCTTTGGCAAACTCCTGGTTAGCCTTGTCTATCTCGGTTTTGTGGAGGTCCTTGAGCCTCTGGATTTCGGCATTCAGCCGAGTGATCTCCAAGTCCTGGAGGCGCAGCTGAGCGGTCTCGTCATCCTTCTTTTTCAGTTCATCTTGATCCTTGCCTACTTGTTCGAGAAAATGTGTCATCATATCAGGAATAGGAACACTGTCTTCAAGGGCAACTTCGGTAATAAGTTAATCCGGCGGAGCCGAAGTATAAATGTCTACCGAGTCAAGAAAAGAAACCCACAAAGATGAAGTGAACGATAAAATACCTCAGATTTCCTCAAGATTTTTCCGCATGATGATATTCTCAGCCTCAACCTCGAGAGCATAAGTGGAGTAACAAGTTAATACGGATCATGGATAACTCGAAGGAACGGAAGTGGAAAAGGATAAGTCTTGGGTAAAGAAAATTACGCTTTTTCTTGTGATCCTCTACGAGCTTGCCATAACAGGCGTTAACGTCTTTATAGGAGTCCAGCAGGCACTGGAACTCCGCAGTTCGGCGGTTAGTGGTAATCTGGAAAAAGTAACACAAGATTAGTTCAAAGGGAAACGGAGAATATTTCGATGTCTACAAGATCCGGGCCAAGTGGAACTTAACCCAGCTCTTGGTGTGTGGATATTCGAACTCTACAAGATCTGGGCCAAGTGGAACTTAATCCAGCTCTAGGTGTGTGGATATTCGAAGTCTACAAGATCCGGGCCAAGTGGAACTTAACCCGGTCTTAGTGTGTGGATATTCGAAGTCTACAAGATCCGGGCCAAGTGGAACATAACCCGGCTCTAGGTGTGTGGATATTCGAAGTCTACAAGATCCGGGCCAAGTGGAACTTAACCCAGCTCTAGGTGTGTGGATATTCGAAGTCTACAAGATCCGGGCCAAGTGGAACTTAACCCGGCTCTAGGTGTGTGGATATTCAAAGTCTACAAGATCCGGGCCAAGTGGAACTTAACCCAACTCTAGGTGTGTGGATATTCGAA
This sequence comes from Avena eriantha, assembly GCA_910589775.1. Lineage (NCBI taxonomy): Eukaryota > Viridiplantae > Streptophyta > Magnoliopsida > Poales > Poaceae > Avena > Avena eriantha. The sequence continues at coordinate 93,285,509 of OU342740.1, forward strand.
GTCTACAAGATCCGGGCCAAGTGGAACTTAACCCGGCTCTAGGTGTATGGATATTCGAAGTCTACAAGATCTGGGCCAAGTGGAACTTAACCCGGCTCCAGGTGTGTGGATATTCGAACTCTACAAGATCCGGGCCAAGTGAACTTAACCCGGTTCTAGGTGTGTGGATATTCGAAGTCTACAAGATCCGGGCCAAGTGGAACTTAACCTGGTTCTAGGTGTGTGGATATTCGAAGTCTACAAGATCCTGGCCAAGTGGAATTTAACCCGGCTCTAGGTGTGTGGATATATGAAGTCTACAAGATCTGGGCCAAGTGGAACTTAACGCGGCTCTAGGTATGTGGATATTCGAAGTCTACAAGATCCGGGCCAAGTGGAACTTAACCCGGCTATAGGTTTGTGGATATTTGAAGTCTACAAGATCCGGGCCAAGTGGAACTTAACCCGGTCTTAGTGTGTCGATATTCGTAGTCTACAAGATCCGGGCCAAGTGAAACTTAACCCGGCTCTAGGTGTGTGGATATTTGAAGTATACAAGATCCAGGCCAAGTGGAACTTAACCCGGCTCTAGGTGTGTGGATATTCAAAGTCTACAAGATCTGGGCCAAGTGGAACTTAACCCGGCTCTAGGTGTGTGGATATTCAAAGTCTAGAAGATTCGGGCCAAGTGGAACCTAACCCGGCTCTAGGTGTGTGGATATTCAAAGTCTACAAGATCCGGGCCAAGTGGAACTTAAACCGGCTCTAGGTGTGTGGATATTCGAAGTCTACAAGATCCGAGCCAAGTGGGACTTAACCCGGCTCTAGGTGTGTGGATATTCGAAGTCTACAAGATCCGGGCCAAGTGGAACATAACCCGGTTCTAGGTGTGTGGATATTCGATGTCTTCAAGATCTAGACCAAGTGGAACTTAACCCGGTTCTAGGTGTGTGGATATTCAAAGTCCACAAGATCCGGGCCAAGTGGAACTTAACCCGGCTCTCGGTGTGTGGATATTCGAAGTTTACAAGATCTGGGCCAAGTGGAACTTAACCCGGCTCTAGGTATGTGGATATTTGAAGTCTACAAGATTCAGGCCAAGTGGAACTTAACCCGGCTCTAGGTGTGTGGATATTCGAAGTCTACAAGATCCGGGCAAAGTGGAACTTAACCCGGCTCTAGGTGTGTGGATATTCGAAGTCTACAAGATCCGGTCCAAGTGGAACATAACCCGGTTCTAGGTGTGTGGATATTCGATGTCTTCAAGATCTGGGCCAAGTGGAACTTAACCCGGTTCTAGGGATGTGGATATTCAAAGTCCACAAGATCTGGGCCAAGTGGAACTTAACCCGGCTCTAGGTGTGTGGATATTCGAAGTTTACAAGATCTGGGCCAAGTGGAACTTAACCCGGCTCTAGGTGTGTGGATATTTGAAGTCTATAAGATTCAGGCCAAGTGGAACTTAACCCGGCTCTAGGTGTGTGGATATTCGAAGTCTACAAGATCCGGGCAAAGTGGAACTTAACCCGGCTCTAGGTGTGTGGATATTCGAAGTCTACAAGATTCGGGCCAAGTGGACTTAACCCGGCTCTAGGTGTGTGGATATTCGAAGTATTCAAGATCCAGGCCAAGTGGAACTTAACCCGGCTCTAACTCTATCACTATTTGAAATTGCTAAGGGCATAAACCTAATTCTCTAGAAACATCCGACCGAGTAACAAGTTACGCCCTCGGAGGATCGGGGACTAGGGGATATGTCTATATGTGCTCATGCATATAAAGTACCGCAACAGAAGAAAAGGGTTACCTCCATCATATGGCCAGCCAAAGAGATGGCCTTTTTTTTGGCGGAGTTCATCTGGGCACTGAAGTCTGCTGGGCCGAACTTCTCCGGCAGATCATCCTTTGGATCGATAAATTCAGCATTGTTCCAGTTATTCACGTATTCCAGGAGCAGTGGACTGTAACTTTCACCATTGGGAGAGTAATTCTCCACCAAGCCTTTGACGTGGGCTTCTGCCTTGTAGATTGAGTTATAGCAGGGCTAGTATGCAGGAACAGCTGCCTATTACCCTCTGATCCGGCAGCGGGAGACCTGGAAGGTTGGCTGTTCCGGTAGCTCTCCTAAGCTTGCCGGATGATGGAGGGCGTTGCGGAAGATCGGAGGCTGCTGATCCGGACGATGCCTGAGGAGCTAGCTGGAAGATCTCCGCGATGGACATCGTTGATCCGGAGGCAGTTGATGGAGATTTCCTCTTTGGAGGTTTGTTGGAGGTTGTTGCTGCTGCTGATGCTGTTGGTGCTGATGTTGTTGGCGTTGGTGCTGGTGGTGCTGCTGCTGATGCTGGTGCTGCTGGTGCTGGTGCTGGTGGTGCTGCTGGTGCTGCTGTTGGAGCTAAAGAAAAACTTGTTTGCGGTGGTGCCGATGAAACTAGCACCTCAATACTGGGCGCTGGCGCCAAAGAGGAGCTGGGAAGATCCGGCCTGGCCGTATCTTGAGCCACCCCACTACCACCCGCGCCGACATTGCCTTCCTCATGGCAAGGTGGGCTCTGATCAGGCGCAACCGTGGAGCCCTCTTGAATAGGGCTGAGCGGGCGAGTATCGTCGTCGCGGGGGGGAGAAGGGCTGCTCCGGATCGGAGATGCTATGCTAGAGCCGCTTTGGGGAATGACCCTAGGAGCTCTAGAACACAGAAGAGCACCAAGTCAAAAAGAGAAAAAGAGCCAATAAGAGGCAAAGGCAAAAGCAAAAATGGAAGGACCCAAAGAAGAACACAGAAAGACTTACTCGTCCGAGGTTGGAGGTGCTCGAGGCTTGGGTGCCCTCCGGACCGTTCTCTTGGCTGCTGGCTTGGCCGAGGCTTTCACCCCGAACTTCTTCTGCCTCTTCTTGGGCGGTGGCGCCTTTGAAGCTACGGCCGGGGTAGCCGCGCACTTCTGGGATGAAGCACGGACCATACCACTCGTGGCAAGGGGGGAACCTCGTGGACCTGACTGGCCGGGTTAGCTGAAGATCCAGACATAAGAAGAAATACGTAAGAGAGGGGCACCGGGTAAAGTACCTCAAGAACCTCAACATCCGAGTAATCGTCATCCGACCAATCCCTTAAAGAAGAGGCCTTACCAGAGGTATGCTTGACGGTGTCCGGACTGGGCAGGAAAGTCTCCGGGTCAGGTTCCACCTCATCCGCCACGGCACGGTCCGGCATCCACTTACTCGCAGACTCTTGGCCATCCTCAACTCGATCCTGGAGGAATTGCTGCGAACAAGGCAGCAGTGGCTAAGTTAAGAAAATCATCTGACATACAAAGAAGATCCGGAAAAACAGTAAGAGAGAAGTTTACCTTTGGAGGAGGGTTGTCCCGGGTGTAGGGCTCGAGCCCCAGTTCCCAAGCCTCGGAGAATTCCTTCTCCACATTGAAAATGGCCTTAACCCGGTGGTATACCGCCGAGTTATCAAGCTCAAAGGAGGAAGTCCGGTGTGGGTCGAGGGGGCCGCTCAAGTAGCAGATCTTGTGAGGATGTTTCTGCAGAGGGGAGACTCGGCTGCGAACGAAAGTAATCATAATATCTTCCCCCTGCAGCTTCTCCTTAAGCAGCTCCTTGATCCGGCGCTCAACCTGGTTCGCCAGGGCCGTGGGTCGTTTGGGGATGCTCTCCCAAAGAGAGGTATCCGGGGCTCCAAAGTTGAAGGGGAGGAGCCGGATCAAGTCCTCGAAAGTTGTATTCCAGACATAGAAAAAAGTCCGGGCCTAGCCTTTGCAAGACTCGAGCCCGGTGACCCAGGGAAATACGGAGTTCTTGCAGGGAGATATGGAGGCTCCGCCGCACTGATTCAGATGCTTTTCTTTCGGAGTAGGCTCCGGATCTAGAACAACGTTCTTCTGGAGGCCAAAGAACTTAATCCAAATCTTCTTAGACGGCTAGAGGCTGATGTACCCCTCTATGCCGGAGGCAAAAGAGGATAGAGAGGTGATGGCATTGGTAGGGAGATGGTGTGGTTGAAGTTGGTATGTGGAGATGAAATCGAAAAAGAAATCGGAGACAGGAAGGCCGAAGCCGTGCTGAAAGTGGGAGAGGAAAACAACATATTCTCCTGGATTGAGAGAGGTAGAAACCTCGTCGGTGGCGAGGCGCCAGGCGACGCCTTCAGGGATGCGGCGCGTGGCATAGAGCCAATCTAGATCGTCCTCGCAGACGAACACGCCATCCCACGCACCGCGATCGCGGGTTTCTTCCTCCTCCTCTTGCTGCGCCACCACGGCGGCCTCTTCCTCAGTCATGGTGAGGTCGAGGTCCTCAAGGAGAAAATCGGAGTAGAGGTAACTGGTGGCGGGGAACCTGGAAGTGAAGGGCCCCATGGTGAAGACCTTGAATGGAACTAGCGGGAGCTGCTGAGCACGGTCGCGGCGGCGCAGCTATGGCGAAGAAGCAGCGGTGGTGGTGGAGTTGCAGCGAAGGAGAAAGGAGTCAGAGGAGCGTGCGATATGTGGGGAACTTCCCCAAGATTTCCCCTAGCCCCCTTTTTAACGGCACGATAGGGCTCATAGTTCGATCCTTTGCGGTTGCCCTGCCACACGCAGCGGGCGTGTACGCAACCGAATCAACAAATTAGAGCACGGCCACATCAAGGGGTACATGGAGCAAAAGATCCCATAACATGACGTGGTGTTATGGTTAACGAGGCGCTGCAGTGAAGGGACATGCGCGGCAGTTATTCCTGACATTGCAACAGTAACTGGCGCAGTAAATGGGCGTGGCCCTTAAAATGAGGCAAAATGATGATTACCCTCCATGTAGGATGTGGGGAAGTGTACAGAGAAGGAAACGTAACCCGGATAAGCGAGCAAAAGACCCGGCCAGCAAGTAAAAACTAGGAATGAGCCAAGGAAGCACAAGAGATAAAACTCCGGATTACGCGGTAACTCGGTCAAAGAGGCAAGGATCCGGATATGGGAACCTACTGTGGCCTTAACAACTAAAGTTGCTAAGACCGCACCAGCTTCGGGGACTAATGTTGGGTGGATACCCCCGGGTAGGGTCACGCCAGGGTATAAAGGCCGAGTTAGCCGAGGTACGGGATGGTCAAAGCAAGTGCTGACCGGGTCACCTCAAGGTAGGCCGACTTACAGAGTAACCCGGCCCGTGGGGCACCTCTTTAACATTAATCCGGCCGTGATAAAATATATGCCGGCCATGTTTGTTTATCCATCACGCAGGTACCCTCGTAGCCAGGTTAGCCATGTGCTATCCAAACTACCAATTGGCTTCCAAGAGAAGGAAGGAATCTCCTGCTGGTTAAAAGGTGGCTTTGGCTAGCTGTAGCGTGAGCAAAGCAAAGCAGAGGGAAGGACCCATGGGGCAGGGGCGACCAAGGTGACGCGGGCTATGTCGGCTGACGTAGCCCGTGTCTGCTAACGCTTAAAGGCAAGGATTACGCAGCGGGTTACGTTCAAAGTCCGAACGAGCCATTAAAGAGAATAAAGAAGCATCTAGCTTTAGTAGAGGGGAATATTCGGAGAATATGCTGCCACGTGTGCCCTAACATTGTAACCCAGGCTCCCCTATATAAGGAGCATCGGGGACTCCATAGAGAGGGATCGATTATTTTCTCTGTCTAAGGTAGAACTCGAGAGCTAGGAAGTGGGGAGTAAGAGACATAGTCTCCTTCTCACCAAGAGCTTGTGGAGCACCTGTAATCACAATTGATAGAGGAAATACAAGAACTTCTATGCATGGAATCACCACGTTTTCCCTCCCTGGATTCCCCTAGCACTCATTGGCCCCATCTTTAGCCTATCCATGGCATCTGCCATGCCACCACCACGACAATGGTTCATGGTTTTGTTTCAAAAGCTTTAAACTTTGAGTTTGACTCAGGTTTGGCAAACTAACAACTTCTTCTCATTCATTCATTCAAAGCACACCATACAAACACACACCACAACATAAATAGAAAACAGATGGTTTTAAGAACCATTCTATGAAAATACGATACAGTGGGACCAGTACAACTCACTCCCACGGTAGTGCTCAAGTGCATATAATCATCATCAATGAAGTCAAAATCATCATCATAAATGTGGAACTCCATGGCATCATCCTCCAGGTAGTCGTTGTCGTCGCTGAGGTAAGAGTAAAGATCTCCTTGGATATCTTCACCTTCCTCCTACTCCTTTGCTTCAAGCTGGATTTCCTGTTCATAGACGGTCTTCTCGAGAGTGGCCACTTTCTTGCGAATACGCTCGATGGTGCGATCCTTCTTGTCGCGCTGACGACGAAGTGATTGGTGCTCATTGGAGGGGATGGCGAGGGTTTGGTCCTTCTTGACTACAATGGCAAGGTTGTGGTTGTCGTAGGCTCGGGCGTTGTCCAACTCCTTCTGCCTATCATACAACATGAAGTCAAGATTGTCCACCTGGTGCTTCAGCTCCGGGTATCCTGGCATCTCCAAGGGCATTCCCATAGAATCACGCCTTGCAAAGTGAGAAAAGCAAGTTCCATGGATCAGGTTGATATTTTGCCCACACAGACGGGCGAGAGCTTCATGCATGGTCCTGGCTAATCCATCTAGCTTGTTGTTCTCCCTCAAGGTGAATTGGATCTTCTTCGAAGTGGGTGCTTCCATCTTGCCTCTGAGATCTGCAACTATCAGCCATTGTAGATCTCATCCTACGTGATCGTTGAGTTGTGCCTCAAAGAATTCCGGGTGCGGGCGCTATAGATACTCTGATAGTGCATCTAGATCCCTCTGAAAGATCAGTTGGCCTCCATTACCCAGCTGGTAGAACTTGCAGTACTGAACTTCCATCTATAAGAATTTAGGGCGAGTAAGTTAGTGCGGTGATATCATAGGGTCTCCTATGGTCAGGATGGCTCTGATACCAACTTGTAAACACCCGGATTTTTAATCCCAGAAGCCTGTTATGCCAAACCTCGCAATCCCAGGATTACCATTTTTGCGAGACATAACAGATTGATAGCACAGTACATCATCCATTACGAACAATAATAAGGTCTTACAAATAAAGGATCTCATGATCCAGTCTTAATAAAATCAAAGCAGCGGAATAATAAATGTAGTAGTGGGCTCCATCTTTAGGGTCACATGCAATGCTAATGATGGGAGATGATTCTAGTTGTCGTAGACCTCCTCTTTCCATCATCCTGATAGTCCTCCTCATAGTCTGGCCATGGGAATAGCCAGGGACAAAGCCATGAGTACTCTTTAAGTACTCGCAAACTATCACTAACAAGTAAGGTAGTCCTAGTAGGAATCTTAAGCTCTAGGTTTATTTGCAAAAAGGTAGGTTTATCTCAAACTGAGTTTAGAAGTAAAGAAAACTAATTTAATGTTCTAAAGCACTTAAGTGGGAACGTAGTTTTCATATCCACAACCATGTTATGGTCTAGTCAAATTCATAGTTCACTTCATAAGTAATTTTGAAAACATCTGATGACGGAACAGTATGGCCACTCCAACTGTCCATGCCCATCGACGCGGTTATTCGAATAGTTTGACACTCTGCAGAGGTGGTACACTTTCACCACAAAATTTGATACATCCGTCAGGGATAACCCTGAATCAATCATACTTAGTATGCGGATAATCAATCATAACCTTTCAATTACACACCCTAGTATAGGCACCTCCCCTATGAGCTTGGCCTCCCAGCCATGGCCATCTGCCATCCTGGGCACTACACAGGTGGACATTTACATGAGGTAGCATCAGCGCAACCTCTTCCGCAGGAGAATCCATACTAAGGAATATAAACTTCCGGCTAAGACCTGCCCAATTCATGTATTGTGGTTGTACGGTAAAGTTGGAATGGTATTGCATTAGAACCCAACCATCAGTTTTTGTAAAGGGCTAAGTCTCGTTCCTCAACATTTTCATCATGAAACCATTGTGTTTCTCAACACATGTCAAAACATCTCAATATAATGAAACATCATTCCATGGTTTTCATAATCATTTTCACCATGTATTCCCGTCTAAAGTTATCAACTTTTATGCTTAGCACTAGCCACTAAAGTTGAGGGTATTCCCTAATGAGGGGTGCTAATCTCCAATCTCATGCCATGGAATGACATCTAAGTATAACTAGTTAGGCCTAGTTTTATACTCTTTATGGTCTCTATTCTATTTTTCCAATACCCACAAAGCACTAACTAAAAGTAAAGAACTTTAGTAAAGTAAAATAAAAAAGCTTGCGAGTAAAACTTGGGATGGGTATAATCAAAGTTGTATAACCAAAGCATGCCTAAAGCATCTTGTTTAAGTTATGAGGTGGGCAAGTGTTAATTTGCATAGTTCTAGCTTGCCTTGAGTAGTGTAGTGGTTGAAGTTTTCTTCTTCTTCATAGTACTCCTCCTCCTCCTCCTATCACGGGTCGGTATTATTGTCTATCACCAAACAATGCTTAACTATTTCTATTTAGCACATAAGGTTCATACTAGATGATCTAGCATCATCTCAAACATCACATGAAATAAAGACCTAGTCTTATTATCTTATTTTAGAAAACTAATTTCTACTCATTGAAAAATACTTAAGATTTAATATTCTCCAATTAAAATATGGGATCATGTTGACACATGTCATCACCACATATTTTAATACATGGGAATGTGATTTAAAGTGTTGGTCATATTTTATAAAGTTTAAGATTATCATTTAATAGAATTAAAGTGACTAGAAATGCCTATATAGCATTCTTTTGGTACTAGTCCAATGTCAGTGCATGTAAACCTAAATATTTTTACATATTCATATAGATCTTATCAAATGTGATTTTAGAGAGTTGGACTCAACTCAAAATCATTTATGGTTGATTTTTGAAAAATGTTTGAAGTTGGAAAAGTGTCTGTCTTGTTATTTTTACAATAGGTGATCTCTAACTCCAATTGATTTGAATCTAACAGGCTTGGATAGATAATTTCAATATATTTTTAACAAAATTGGAATCATGCAATTTGTTTCAGTGAAACTCTTTGAATTGATTTTTGAATCTGCTGATAGAAAATGGTTTTAACTAAATTGGAAAATAGCTATTTGAATTTCTAGGCATGCGCGGGAAACTAACTGGGCCGGCCCAATCTGCACAGCGCGGCGCAGCGGCTAGTCAGCGACTCAGTCTAACCGAAATGGTACTGTGCATTCTAGGCCCTATGATTAGAATATAATCGAACGGCTGAGGCTCATCATCAACGACGAACAGCTCCGGTGAGGTTTAAACCCTAACGCGGCGGTGGGGGTCATGTGGGGCTCACCTAGGTTCCAGCTAGGGTGATCTAGACTTATGCTTGATTGTCCATGGTTTATTGGATAAGGCAAGGTGAATTGAATTGAGTGGTTTTTGCAAAATGGTGATCTTACCATATGAACTTGATTCAATTTTCAAATGTCCTTTAAATAGATTTGAAAATTGTTTCTGTGGGTTTGTAAAGTGGGCATTGGTTCACTATTACTTGGTCTAGCAAGGGGTGAAAATAAGTGGAATTGTTTCTTTTAGAAATTCTCTTCTAGGAACACTCAAAGTGGCCTAGTGGTTAACTTTGGTCAAAATGACCATTTGCTCATATCTTTTATATTTGATTTCTTTTTCTTTTGAAATTGTTGTAATTGGCCTAGATGATATAGTATTCATCATTAAACCATTTCTTATCATTTGTAGCACTCAAACATGGCAATTGAAATCAATTCTACACTAATGCAAAACACACATGCACTCATATCCAAATTAATAATAAAAGTTTTTATTAACCCTAAACTTGGGTGATTAGAACTTGATAATCTTGCTTAATATTTTTGGGGTGTTACATCATGCCACGTTTAATCTAGTCTGCAAAGGCTACAAGTCTACTACATGGCAACTGGTCATCCACGACCCACGGGCTATACCATTTTTACTACGCAGCGCGCCTACACTCTCACTTCCAACATGACCCCACCACATGAACCTTCCACGTGGCAGCCTCAGGCAGAAGAGCTGCCTACCGGGGCCCTCGAGGAGGCCTAAACGTCCCCGCATTATAAACCCAGCTTATCAGGTCCTCCATTCGCAGTCATCCACTCCTATCTCTTCCCTATCTAGCAAAACCCCACAATCTTGAACGTACATGCATGAACCTTCTTCATGAAACCAGTGCGTGGGGGTGAGTGTGCGGGCATCGCCGCCGGGGTGGTGCTTCACGCGACAGATCTAGAGGAGCATCACGCAGCACAAGGTGAGGAGGACGTGCAGTTCAACCCCTTGGGGGACCATGTGCTCACCGGTGCTGACGACTTCGGAGGCCCCGATGAGGGCGTAGAGTTCGACGAACACGCTTCGCTCATGTACCTGGAGGTACATCTATTTCTACATGTTTCATATTTTCTGCTCGAGCTTAATCTATCCTGGCTTCATAAAAAAATCTAGTCCTAATGATTAGATGCAACGTACGAACCGGTGCATGGAGAGATCTAGTCTATTCTGAATGAATCCACATTATTTATTTATTAATAAGTTATCAAGAACACAAACCACATTAATTTAGAGCGAGCTGGGGAGACAGCCATAATGAACTACTAAACCTGTATAGACATGTTATTGCATCGAAAGTAACTCGGAATGGTGGAAGGAATATATATTTATTTTTTGATCATTTCGGTTTGCATTTCATACATTGCAGGTAGATTCAACTGAGATGGACTCTGACAAGGAGAACAGAGACAACAAGAGCCACCATGTCATGAAGAAGCTCAAGAGCGGGATAATCCCTTTCCGCACTCGACTTGGGGAGCTCAGGTGCCCTTTCTGTAAGAAAGGAGTCAACCCGAGGATTGCCAGCTTGATTCCGCATGCGGTTGGCATCGGTAAAAGCTCGCCTAGTAAACACAAGTCGGCGACCAAGGCTAAGCACGCTGCTTATGGCAAATTCCTAAGGGAGTATGTCAAGATCGGCCTAGTGTCCCCTTACTTAGGAATTAGCAACTTCTAGCCGACCAACCCGTCACTATGATGGCCCATCCAATAATAATATTTAGTTCTCTTACCGTTTCTAGACACTTAAACTATTCTTTTTTCGTACCCTGCAAATTATATTCAAGTTCATCTATTTATGGAGTTAAAGTTTCGGTCGCATACTCGTTATTTTGCATGGATAGAGGGGTGCCCTGACAGATATAAGGGTTATCCTGTCCGCTAGATCACAGAAGATCAACGGTTGGTGGGCACGATCCGTCTGACAACTGTCTCGACCAATCAGAGCGTAGCAGCGAAGATGAGCACAAGTGCGAGAGATGGATACAAAGAGAGGGGAAAACCGAGTAGCACTTAAGAGCCAAGGTCAAAACTGAGTAGAACGTAAAAACCAAGGAAAAAACCGAGTAGAACTTAAAAACCAAGGGCAAGACTGACAAAGGGATTCAAATAGAAAATAGAAAATGATTTTAAAAATGGAACGAAACTGCTAGTGCTATGCTCAAGGGAAATATTGAGTACAACTGAATCGCCAGGGTTAGACACGAGGGAAAAACGTGAATCACGGTATGCGTGTGTGGTGCACGGGGCGGTAGCGGACACGCGTGGCCGTGCACGGTGCAGTAGCGTACGCGGTGCACGGTAGTGCAACGAAACATCGCTTCCCTTCTCCTTTAATAGAGCCCTCCCCACTCTCACTCATCACTCACTCGCTCACTCAACTGTCTCCACTATCCCATCACCTTCTGCAAACCCCCAAGAAAACCCTAACCACGTCGACGATGGAGAAGAACGGCGCGGTGGCCATTGGCGCCTCCAAGGCCGCCGGCGAGGAGGCCCCCGTCCCTGTACAGACCCTCGTTCCCGTCCCCGCATCCGCCGTAGCTGCTAGCAAGGAGGCCCCCGCCGGTCTCGGACAGATCCCGCTCGGCTGGGACCCCTACGAGGAGGTTGTCTACATAAGGCCAGAGAACCCCTACGACACCAGCATCGCCGACCCATGGTCAGAGGTAACCAGGGTTTTCTCCCCTTCCCTTGTTCTTCCCCCGTTCCCATCGTTGGATGCTAGATCGTAAGTTATTAGGGCTCGGCTATTCGTATTTTTACAGTAGCTAATCCTCTTGTGTTAGATCTCCATTTTTGATGAATCCCCCTGCTCGTAGTTGGGACCAGTATTCGATTTGGTTTGAGATTTGGAGAATAATTGGGAGATCTGAATCGATTAATTTATGCAAATAATCAATCCCGATAATCAAAGTATCTCAATCATGTCCTTATTGCACTCTACTGTTTTTTTCCAATAGGAGGATAGCAGTGATGTCCGCAGCGATGAGAAGTCCAAGGACACCAAGACTCGTCATGTGCTGCGGAGGCTAAAGTCCGGCCAGTACAACAACTTCTTCACTGGTGACGTGTACATGTGCCCCTTCTGCCCCACTAGGAGGCTCCGCGCCATAGACTTCAACTTCCTCGTGAAGCATGCCGAGGACGTGAGGACCTGCGGCGAGTCCGTGAACGTCCACGACTTCATAGCCAAGCACTAGGAGCTCGGTCTTCACCTCCGCAACCTCCAGAAGGTGGCTATCGAGGAAGGTCATATGCCCTCGATCAAACCCAAGGCACCCAAGGTCAAGGGACTGGGCAGCAAGAAGTGGAGGAGGTGCCAGAGGGAGGAGGCGGAGGCCCTCCTGGCAGAGGCCACGAGGAGCCACTGATCAGCTGTTGCTGCTGCTTTAAAGCAGCTTCTTTTGTCTTGTCTGTGTTGAACTTGTCAGCTGCTGCTACTGAGCAGCCTAATTGTCGAACCTTGTTAAGTACCGTACTATATAACCTATATTAGTTGCTTTATCTACATCTGCTCTATTTACTGAATTTATTTATGGTGCTGGTTAGTTTTGCTGCTCTAGATTTGCTACCAAATTGGGGAAAAATGAGGGCAAAAGGAACAATGAATGAAGAGAGAAGTTGCTCTAGATTCACTACCTTTTTAGGCAAAAAAACACAAATGTTAGCGAGAGAGGGGAAAAGGCGCTCTTAAAAAGGCCAAATAACAAAAAAAACTTCCAATTTATGCGTCAAGGCGCACGTAACGGCCAAGCCTTTGACCAGACGGCACCCCCCCTCCGAGCGAATGTGAGGACTTCGGAATGGAGGGAGGGCAAAAGTGAGTACAAACCACAATGTTACGATAGCTAAATCTGACAAAAATCTGAATTTGTCTTTACCATGCAATTTGGCTCAATCTCCATAATGTAGCTATTCTAAATTCCTACACCATGCGGTCCCACCGCTGACAAGAATAGCCTTATTTTTTGTCTAACAATATGAGATCAGAGGACACATGTCACACACAGGTTGGCTAATCAACTTGGAACCACATTTGGCATCAGAGCACCCACTTGCTCCGGCTCCCTCTTTTTCTCAATTTGGAACCACCTCCACAGTATAGGGAACTAGTTCCAAAAGCCAAAAAGTAAATATGGAACCACTTTTGCTGGGGAAAATAGAAATCCCTAAACTATGTGGTATGTTGAAACCTCATGCTTTTCACCGACACATGTGTTGCAAAGTTGCTTTATCGTGCATGCTTACACAAGTGGCCTACATAGAAACTTATAGAAGCATGGGCAAACGAGCTTCAATTTGGCAAATTCTGGACAAAATCACAAAATTAAAGAAAGGATATTGCAAGCTTTGCGCAATCGGCAGGCCTGAGCGGCTGCCCCGGGGTGCAGGGGTGCTAGGTCCCTGTCTATACTTACACTTCTTAAACTTGTTGGGAATAATAGATGTACACTTCCTTCTGTCCTATCACGTTACGTCGTGTTAGCACCGCGCACCCGTTGCGGATCGGCAATGGGTACGGTGGCCTATGTGACCGGTCTCTGCCATGCCAAAGCCACGTCGCACACCCGTCCCATTGTCTACCGAGACGGTCTCCGAATTTAATCGCTAGGATTGGAAACCAACGGTGCTCGCCCGGTCAAATTTGCTTCTGCTTGGGTATGACCGGAATATTGGTCAACACAATTTAAGCATCGCCTTCCATCTCCACAGCACATCACTATGCAAAAATCCCCAACTCCTTCCTTCCGCCGCCCCTGCAGCCACCGCAAGAATCATCGACGCTGCCGCAGGGACCGCCTCCACCGAGCCATACCACCGCAATAGATCACTCCACTGCCACGCCCAGTCCTAGCTACCGCTACCGACCCTAGGCCACCGCCGCCGCATTAGCTGCTGCCATGGACACAGAGTACAGCGTGTTCAGCAACAGGAGCGACTTCACCGACGAGTACACTGTCATCGCCCATCGCACCACCAAGCTGACGGTCATCTACACAAATGCATCAGTGGAGGTCGCAAGGTCATCGCAATGTACTAGCGGTGGCTACACGAGCCGATGGACAGGTAAAAGATCGTCGGCCTTGACCTCGATTATACCAGAGATAGGAAGAGGGCGGCGCTTTTGCAGCTGTCCATGCACAACCACTGCCTCATATACCACGTATGTAGGGCCAAATCTGAATGCCCGGAGCTTCGTGAGTTCCTACATAGGAGGGATATCTACTTCGCCAGCGTCGACATCAAGAACGACACTCCGAAGCTAGAGCGGGATCTCCTCGTTCATGTCGTCAATCACGTCGATCTCCAACATTTGTGGAGGTACCCGGATGGCGATACGGGGAAAGCCGACATGGCTAGCCTTGCTGCCGACATCATCGACCGCAAGTACGCCGGCATGAAAGTCGAGTTCCCAAAGCACCTGCACGAGCGATGTGAGTGGAGGCACCTGGATTACGATGCGAGCAAGTACGCAGCCAGGGACGTGTATGTCTTCTACGAGATGGTCAACAGGATCTGGCGGGTGGGTGAGTGTGCTGTTTACCACTACTAGTTTTGCATATTGTTCCTAGTTTTATCTCATCTGTATTTTATCTCGCATGTATTTTCTAAGCATTCTGTGTCTAAGAACCGAGCTCGTATGATCCATGTGCTATTAGGTAGTTAACATGTATGATTTACATTTCTCCCTTTTGTATGCTCAACATTCATACTTACAAATTTTGTCGGTGCCATTTGCATGCGGCAAAATCGAGGACTGACATGCATAAGGTGTGATACAGTCATAATTCATAACCAAACCCAGATTATAGCGAAGGATACAGTCATAACCAAACCCAGATTATAGTCCGACAAAGGTAATACACATCAGTTCGTAATTGCTCACATAGTGTACTTCTGAAATAACATGTTTTCATAAACATAACAAGCCCCATACAAACACAACAATCATGCCTAAAAGTCTACATCCTAGCCTGTTGGAGAAGGCAACCGATCCCAGGATGCCTTCGATCGCTTGCCCTGGCTTGTAGATTCATATACACTCCGGCATCTAAGGCAAACAACCTCCCTTGGTGGTGGTTCAATGATGTGATGCCTGAAACGAGATTTTACAATCTGGCGGTACATCTCGTGGCTAACATACCTATCAATTGCAGCGTACTTCAGATTAGGTTCAGAAAGTGACTTATCCTCCCAGTAATCGTGCCCTAAATGCCTCCACGAACATCTAGGCAATTTGCCCTTTGATGTCAGCGTACCACGGGTCGATGAGTTCGGAGGCAAGATCGGCCATCCCGGTCCTGCCACCCTTCGTCCCTAGGATCCAGTAAATTTTCTAGATGTCCACTCTGCACTCCTTTGGGATTTTAATGTTGACAGTCAGGCTTTCAAGCAGTTTAGTGTCATTCGTGATGTCAACACTAGTAAATGTTATGTGTTGGTTCACCAGAAAGTCATGAAACAGATCCCTAATCCTTTCGCCCCACCTGCATGAAAATGAATTCAGACAAATAATATAGCAATAACTTTTGCAAACAGACGGTTCGGGAACAAAAAGACAACAAAGTCTACCAGATCTTGTCAGCCCCCATCTCGCAAAAAGGTTGGTATACGAGGACGTGCCCCTTCATGGAGAGTTGCACCACGGAGATCCTATGGTGATCGCGGTTATACTCGAGGTCGAGACCTATGAACCTGTTTTCTTAGAACCGCAGCCAACTCGTGTAATTATTCAGAGTGTTCCTCGCCGTCCGAGGGTCGGTGGTGTAGACGACATTGATCTTCTTCACGCCATGTACTTCTATGTCAAAGTACGCAGTCGCTTGCCTACCCACATTTTGGACATCCGAAAAGTCCATGACTACAGGCAAGAGGGAAAGGATACGGAGGAAGAGGGTGATGCCGTGGCGGAGGAAATGGATGAGGCCGTGGAGGAGAAAGACAATGAGGCCGTGGAGGAGGAAATGAGACCGAGAAGTGAAAGATTGGAACTGCCCTTACTAATATCTGGAATGGTTCACGACCGTTCGTAATAGGGTGAAGGTGGAGAAAAATGGCAGTTTTACACGTCGATGCTAGCGCTGCCTAAAATTTGTTCTACGCCACTTGCATGCGGTGGAATCAAGGTGTGTCATGCACGATACAAGTAAAACGTAGTCATGTTTGCACGTGCCGACCTTCACTCACTAACAGGCAGGCCGCACATTTCTCTCTCTTACGATTTATTTTTTCACTTCCTCTAGATGGTTCGGGTGCGCGCCCTCAATAATTACGGCCCCTTCCTTGTCTTCCATGTGGACAAGAACCATCGGCGACGGTTCCTCACTGGGTCACTCCCTACTCAAACAACTGCCCCCATCCCTGATTCCATCCCCTCTCAAATCCATCCGCCTCCATTAATATACCGGATTCTAGACTCCATTTGCCGCTATGGGTAGAGCTTGGGGTAGTAGCAGGCTTAAGTGAAAGGCATGCGACGACGACGCGGATGGCTATCATCTGCTCCTACTCCATATATTGGGTATCTACGTAGTGACACAGGCACAATTTAGGCGATATCTGAGGAGACACTTGTATTTATGCGATATTTTGGGTACTTTAATCTGAAGGTCCAGTTGTCATTGCAATTGAATCCATGCTACGTGATTATACCAACTGACAACAAACTCTGGAGAATATTCATGCAAAACTGATGCTGTTGGATAAGTGGTCGGAATCAGTAGTGGTGAATATCAAGGAAGAACAAGAGACGGAAATGAAAGATGACTAGAACTGGGTGGGTGGCAACGGCGAGTGGCTGGTCCTTTTATCCCAGGATGGGAGTACTTGGACACTAAAAAATGGCTACAGATCGTTGAGATTTACATTGCCATCTTTGGAGGGTGTCGGCATTACTGCATTCAACAACGGGTGGCCGCCGCCCATTTCCGAATTCGCTTACAGGTTCAACATGGAAAAACTTGAGCTCCTGAAGGTACAACTCCCACATAGACCACGGGAGGTGTGGAAGACCTGGGAGTATGACCTCTTAGTGGTGTTCGACAAGGCAATCACATTCATTAGATGCCTAGAAGACAAGGAATGGACAGCCTTGCGCGATGACTTCCTGCGGCCAGAGAAGTATGTCGACGCCGTCTTCACCTCCAACTACCATTCGAACAAACCGCAACGCATTTATGCGGTCACTGAACCTAGTGGTGACATGCGTGTTTGGGAGCCGTCCTTCTGGGTGAGTCATGGTGTCATATAGCATGTAAAATCCCATTCAAATTATGCTTACTGACTGTAAGTAACCCGCAGGTACCCACGCAGCCCCGCGCATCATTCCAGCTCCGGTGATCGAAGATGCAGTAGCAGATGATGAACTTGGGACACGGTGCTGGTTCCTGGCACCTCTCGGAGGCGACACGAAACAGGATGTTGAACTCATGTGGATTCATATCAGGGGAGCACTAAACAGCGTTCGTGATACAATAGAACATATGGGGACACAACTTCCTTCATACCCATCGCTGCGGTGTCACATTTTCTCGAGGTCCGCATGCCCATCCAAAGACCCAGTAGAGCAAGTCTGGAGCAAAGTTGACAATCTGAAGGGACAATTTGGATTTCTTGGGATCAACTACCCTTTCTTTGTCGGAGCCCTAGAGCTGTTGAACCTGTAATTGTTCAGGCAGCCCTGGCTCATGATGCTGCTGTTGCTCGTGGTGGAGCTGACGAAGAACTAGCTGCTGTTGCTCCTGGTGAAGCTGACAAAATACTTGGTGATGTTGCTGCTAGTGAAGCTGACGAAATACTTGCTAATGCTGCTGGTGGTGAAGCTGATAAAATACCTGCTGAGGCTGTTGCTGGTGAAGCTGATGAAATAACTACTGAGGCTGCTGCCGGAGTCTAGGAAGAACACGCTGGTGTTGCTGCTAAGGTGCCAGCACTTCCAGTGTTGATAGCATACTATGTGTTTGCTACACACTCACGCGCCTATCACGTTGACACTCCAGATCCGACCTGGAGCCGAATCCACGTCGGGGGAGGGGGCAACAATTAGCTCATCAGTGGGGTCATACGATTTGATGGAGAATGACAGACGGCCAAACGCAGCATTCTGGTTCGTTTCGACGATACCACCAGCTCTAGGGACCTAGTGCTCATACTAGCAAATCCGATGAACCATTTGTCTTTATCTTTATATTTAGTTATGCTTATTTGTGTAAAGACTAAGCTGTGCTTATTTGTGTAAGACTAAATTAGGCCTAACTGCGTAATATTCAGTGAAGCCCAACTTTTCTTTCCACGCCCATAACAGTAGAATTGCAGCATAGAACAGACAAAGATAATGTGCATATTAGGCATTTTTGCTCAGGATAACAACCATTTCAAGTAAATGATACACTAGATCATGATGGCACGCGTTGCCGCGCCCGTCATTTTTATGATGGAAGAGTTGGAATTTTCAAAAATATTTTATTTTTAAATATAGAGATCACAAAGAACATTTGATTGGTCGCTTAACTGTGGTGTCCGATATATGACAGTAAGAAGACAACCTAAAGAGAGAAGACTATTTCTGCATTTGATCAAGCTGAGAGCAGACAAATTGGATCCATTAGTCAACAAACCACATGGAGTGCATTTCCAGGGAAAAGGGTAATTTCCTTTTTGTAAGAGCCAGCCACATTCTCTGGAGAAGATATCAGTGCAAGCTTTTAATAACTCAAGAAAATAGAACCAACAATAGAAATAGTATGAGAAATAATCTCCAAGAAAGAGGCTACCAAGATGAGAAATAAATAGCTTCACCAATAAACAGGTACTCCCTCCGTTTTCAAATATAAAATGTTTTAGCTTTGTCAAAGGAATATATCTAGACCCCTTTTAGTTTGTTGGTTCATATGAGGAACCTACAAACTAAAAGGGGGTCTAGATACACTTCTTTCACAAAGCTAAAACATCTTATATTTTTAAACAGAGTGAGTACCATTGAAATACATATGAATTGATAGCTGGATGGAAATGAAAAAAAGAAAATCATAAGCCTCTTATTCTAAACATAGCTCACTTCCGAATAAGTACCAATTTATACAAGTGTGCATAGAAACATTTTTAAATTTGAACATTCTTGGTAGAAAAATGGGAAACGACATGAGGAAGTAAGAAACTTACAACACTAAATCCATGATCCAAGTATCTTGTAGTCTTCATTCAAATACATCCACACACAAGGCAACATTTCCGGTAAGCTGTACGTAAGCATGAATCATCAAACATATCCGTACTTCTTTTTGAAGAATGAATATGCTGGAAGGCTGCCAAGTAATACGGCAACCTATTTTTTGAAGAAAATAATATGCAAACACCAAGATTTTTGTCTCCTTTAAAAAAAATCAATTTTTTTTATCCTTCTAATAAGAGAATACAAGTGTAATCAAAATGAAACACAAATATTTCAGCAGTAGTACATCGTTTGTCGCCTACCCAAAGCTATTGGCCATAGGTCTTCCTCCTGCTCTGCACATTGTTTGCTACACGTGTTGTAGTCGCAGTAAGGAAAGCACGGTCGCCGTCGATGCATCAGACCCTCTACCATCCTCTTCCTCCACTCTTCTGGCCTGCCGGTGAGCGGCGATGATTGCTCCCAACTCCCGCTGGTTCTTCCCTCTGATCACAGCCGAGCAATGAGTTGCCAAAATCCTGCATGAGATTGAGGGGATTTTATTTAGAGGATCGGGCAAAAGGAGATGCACCGTGGGGATTAGGGATGGCATCTACCGTCAAGGACTGGAGGGAGAACCCGAACTTGGAAGGCAGCTTCGCGCCTGGTGTCGGCGCAGGAAGCTGGTGCCACACGGTGGGCGCCGCCGCTCGAAGCCGCGCTGGCACCTAGTTCCTCACTGCTTCGGTTCCTCACATTTTTTTCACTAGAGCTCGGAGTTGTTCGGTTCAGTTGGGCTCATACACTACAAGACATATGCTAGCTTGTGACCCCGAATATTGGTCATAGAAAGGTCATACTAGTCCATCTATGACCTTTCTATGACCATAACCAGTAGGTCACATAGCGAGGGTCACTATAGACAACTCACGACCTTTTTTTTAATTGGTCATGAAAGGCAAGAATGCCATGACCAAAATAGATGGTCATAGTGTCTATGACCAAAATTTTGGTCATGGCATTCTTGTCTGTCCACGGAAGCCAACCCAACGTGAAATCTGACGTGGCAGCAAATTCAGCCTGGTCCAGTTCTACCTTTTGAATGAGCCAAACCCAAAATTTTAGGCTTTTAACATTCTAGGCCGGAGCCTATTTATAATAAAATTCATATTGGGCTTTGCCCTTTTATAGCCTATGTCATTTTGTGAATTTTAGGCCTTTGATAAGCATATTCTGTTGGGCCAAAGCCTTTTAAAAATCCATAATTTTTAAGCCTTTTACATGGGACAGGGCCTTTTACGGCCCATGTACTCGTCACGTTCTCATTGACCAGATGCCACGTTTCAATTTACACTTCTTGCCAGCAAATAAACAATATTTAAGTGAAAATAAAAACAAATAAATATTATCAATCCATAGGCCAAATTCAAATAACAGTATAGTCTTTACATACTCCTTCACGGTTCAGTTCAAAATTTATTTTACAAGAAAGCCCTCCCTGCTGCGAACGCTCATGATCGATCGAGCACAGGACCCCTCCTCGCTGCACCAAGTCTACTGGCAATCGATCATAGGATCAAGCCAGCTTGTGATTGATCCCAGCAGAGCACAATCATGCTCAATGTACGATGGCTCTCGCCGTCCTGCTCCGCGGGTGCAGGGTTCCCTCCTATGGTCGTGCCGCCGTCCTGTTCCTCGACATGATGTCTATGCCATGTTCATGCCACTTCTTTGGCCACAGCAGATTGATGACTGCGACCTCGACTTTGTCCAGTTCGATGCTTCAATAAAGCAGCCTTCCTGTGTCCAATTGTTATCAGCGAAGGAATAAGTGAAAATGCATGATGTGATGCTGCTTCTTTTTTAAAAATCTAGAGGGACATTGGCTTCATTCATGGCACATTGTTTTACTGGTAATTCACTACATGCATGCTACAAAGCAGCGAGGTAGATAGTAAGAAGTTCTAAGTTCATGCACCTTTGGTATGCAAGGCCACCCGTCATTGCAGCTAGGTATCTTCATCCAGAATATATGCAACGCCACCAGTTTCAGTTTATTTATCCTCTTACGCTGGAGTCTTCAGTATAAAATGGTACACCTGCATCAACAAAAATAAAGTTTCAGTAGTAGAACAAATGCCTGAATGACGAACAAAAAATAAAAATAACTAGAGGCAATGCAATCAGTACTCACAGTTGTGAACTATTGGTTCAATTGAATTAGACTCTAGGAACAAAGGAAGTAAGGGAAGCATAAGTCAATCAAACATGGCTCCCTAATCTTCGTTGAGAGATACAAGGATATAGATAGTTTTGCTCCAGGCATTAGTTTCGCAAAGTTAGGGATTAGATGGTTATGCTGCCAAACAATACTCCAAGTTCAGCTGGTGTCCTTGACCAGCTAGCATCCAACTAACACAAAAGAGTACCAGAAACATTGTTCAAGATGATAGCTATAGTACTAACTATAAATATATCTACTTCAAGGACAACAGAAATTCACACTCTGGATATTCAGTCCATGTTCTTAACAATGATTTGCTTGAGAGTTACAACAATCACATTCTACAGTCTGGAAAATATACAAGGTACTGGTGATCACATAAATAACATACTGGTGATTCCTCATCAGGAGGCTTCGAACAGAAGGGCAAACCCAGAATAGAAAAGCAAAGTGCAGTCTAATCCACCACTAGTAGCACTAATATACATGATACAGCAATCTCAAAATTGAATGAAGCCAAGCGCATGCTGATGCAGGACACCATTGTCATATTCCACACATCAGCTATTGTTCAGAAAAATGCAAACAAACATGTTTACAGCAGTAGTGAAACCACTAGTATTGATTGAACTATGGCTCACAATATAACACTAGATATATGAATTGTGGACAATCTAGCTGTATAACACATGAAATAGATTGAATGAATAATACGTGTATTAATATTTATAAGAGTTTTTGTATTGGGAATGTAGCTGCATTTTGATCGGTGACCTTGCGGCCATCCTCTTTTGAGCACAGGAACCCAATCAAGACCTAGGAGCTCTGGACGAAGATCTAACCAAGGTGGAAACTGTTCAGTGTCCATCATGCAACTCTACAAGACAAGACACATGATTCATAGTTTAGCAAATTAATAAAATCGAAATGCATATGTTTCTTGTACTGTTCTAGACTCAAGTCCATCACAAAACATTAGAAGTTCAGATTATAGTAAAAATATAAAGATGCCACGGAAACCAGCAAAGCTATCCATCTTCCATTAGATGATGGATGAACTAGCAAAGTACTATCTTCCATAAAAATTAACTTATTGCACTCCACATTAATCAGATATATAATGCTTGTAGCACTTGGTAACAGCAGCAAAAGCAGGTGGCAATGGACCATTTATTTGTCACGGTGGTAACTAGGCTGACATGTTTGAGCCAAAGACACTAGAAGTGAAAAAATGACCATATTCCCCAACTACAAACACCAACAGCAGTAGCATGTGTATGGTGAACTAACAATGAGTTGTGTTCTTAATATCCTCTTGTGCAATAGCTTTAGTTGAAACATTGATATGTGAACATCGGAGCTAAGTATTAATACACATTTGTAGTTTTCAGATCGTGTAAGAATTTAATTACCATGATCAGATCAACGGTCCAAACATTGAATTTGTAGTTTATCTAAAATAATTGGTTTGGCAAAGTAGCAATCTGGAACAATAATAGAAAGGTCACATGCCACCTAACCCCAAGAACATGCGGAATCAATGGGAGGTGCGCATCGGAGCCAACTACTTTCAGTCAAACAGAAGTAGGAGAGGAAGAGGATTAGGTTTAGGGTTTGGTTACCATACCTTGACGGCGACGTCCCTTCCTGAGCAAGGCGCGGCGAGGGCCGCAACCCGGTCTTCAGCGGTGATGGAGGGCATCACGGTGGAGCTATGCCATCACCTCCAGATGGCCGGCACCACCTCGTCGGCCGACGTACATCACCCCCCGTCGGCCACGCGTGCCCCCTGAAGGGTAGCGGCAACCTCCTGTAGGTCGTGGAGGCGACCGACCAGGTCTTCAGATCTGGTGCTCGCGGCCGCGTCCATTCCTCCCCTGACCTCTCGAGCACCACCATGTAGAGGCCAGCAGCGTGCGGCGGATGCTCCGGAGAGACGAAGATAGGGGAAGCGCCGTAGGGGAGAGGCGGCAGGGGATGAGAAATACTGTGGCTTGAGGACAACTGGTAGCATGGATGGACGACAGGAATGGCTTGAGGACGCCGTCGATCCAATACATGGGATGAAGAGGGGGACACTAGTGAGAGGAGACGGGAGGGAGATGGGCAGTTGCGGCGGGCGGTCGAAGGGGCTCTAGATGGGTTCGAGATGGCGGCGACGCTGGATTGCGATCTGGTGGGTTCGAGGTGGGGGAGAGAAGATACGAGCAGGGCGTGAAGGGTTAGGGTTAGGGTTAGGAACTGGCTTGTGATCTGGATGGGTGGACGCTTTTACGAAAGTACCCGAAATCACTTTGGTGTTAAGTTTGAGAACCCTAGGGCCTTTTCGTCATTTCATGTCCAAACTGTGCGGTGGCTTGCTGGTGTTGGGGGAGCGTGGAGGCGGGAGAAGAAATTTTGGCCGTCGGATGGTGGTCACATAGACGGCTGAGATCGGCTTGTTGGGGTGATCTGTGGGAAGAAAAATTCTGTCTTATCATTGGAAGGCACAAGAAAAGGTATTTTCTATTTTTTCGAGTGCCAAAAACGGGGCTTTTTGTGAAGCAACCATCAAAAAGGCTAACTCAAAATGGTACAACCCTATTTTTCAAAAATAGTAGACAATCTTACATGGACAATGTCTGAACTGAGGTATCTTAAACCTTTCCGTCCACCCCTGGCAAAAAATCCAAATTCTTGTCGAATTGATAGGAAGTGGGTCCAATTTGAACTATAGGTACATGATCTAATACTCATGATTTTTTGGAAAAATTATTTTTAGCTTCACAATATGATGTTTTATCAGAGATCTAATGAAAGTTTAGCGAGGCTTGTCCCCTAGCTAGGAACCTTCATGCCCTCCGTTTTGACCATAGTTTGAAATGGGCATAATAAATTCAAAAATGGTCCAAACGAGATAAATCCTTCGCGTCGTGTCTTATTATGTGACATATTTGCAAGGAAAATACCAAACTTGGTATATTGCAAGTGTCTCGAAAAAACCTTCTCAGAAATGACCTATCATGTCCGAGGTTTCATGGTTTTCAGGTCAAACGACCAATGTCATGGCCAGAATCGTGGTATAGTTTGTGATAATATGCTCATATTGTGCATGCAGGTGCATCTTAGGATGGCGAACAATGTTGCAGGAGGAAGTTTTTCTTTTCGTGCACAGAAAATGCATTTTCTATTTTTTGAATGCCAAAAAACGGGGTGTTTTATAAAGCAACCACCAAATGAGAGTTTCAAAATGGTTCCACCACATTTTTCAAAAATATTACACCATCTTACATGGAGAATGTCTGAAATGAGGTATCTGAAACCCTTCGGTCCACCCCAGGCGAAAAAGACAAATTCTTGTCGAATCGGTAGGAGGTGGGTCCGATTTGAACTACAGGTACATGATCTAATGCTCATGATATTTTGGAAAAATCATTTTTAGCTTCAAAATATGATGTTTTATTAGAGATCTAATGAAAGTTTAGCGAGGCTCGTCCCCTAGCTAGGAACCTTCATGCCCTCCGTTTTGACCATAGTTTGAAACAGACATAATAAATTCAAAAATGGTCCAAACGAGGTAAATCCTTCCTGTCGTGTCTTGTTATGTGACATATTTGCAAATAAAAATACCAAACTTGGTGTATTGCAAGTGTCTCGAAAAAACCTTCTCAGAAATGAGCTATCATATCCGAGGTTTCATGGTTTTCGAGTCAAACGACCAATGTTATGGCTAGAATCGCGGTATAGTTTGTGATAATGTGCTCATATTGTGCACGCAGGTGCATCTTAGGATGGCGAAGAATGTTGCAGGAGAAAGTTTTCCTTTTCGTCACACAAAAAATGCATTTTCTATTTTTTGAATGCCGAAAAACGGGGAGTTTTGTAAAGCAACCACCAAATGAGAGTTTCAAAATGGTTCCACCACATTTTTCAAAAATATTAGACCATCTTACATGGACAATGTCTGAATTGAGTTATCTCAAACCTTTCGGTCCACCCCTGGCGAAAAAGACAAATTCTTGTCGAATCGGCAGAAAGTGGGTCCGATTTGAACTACAGGTACATGATCTAATGCTCATGATTTTTTGATAAAATCATTTTTAGCTTCACAATATGATGTTTTATTAGAGATCTAATGAAAGTTTAGCGAGGCTCCTCCCCTAGCTAGGAACCTTCATGTCCTCCGTTTTGACCATAGTTTGGAACGGGCATAATAAATTTAAAAACGGTCCAATCGAGGTAAATCCTCCGCGTCGTATCTTGTTATGTGACATATTTGCAAGGAAAAATACCAAACTTGGTATATTGCAAGTGTCTTGAAAAAACCTTCTCAGAAATGACCTATCATGTCCGAGGTTTCATGGTTTTCGGGTCAAACGACCAATGTTATGGCCAGAATCGCGGTATATTTTGTGAGAATGTGCTCATATTATGCACGCAGGTGGATCTTAGGATGGCAAACAATGTTGTAGGAGGAAGTTTTCCTTTTCGTCGCACAGAAAATGCATTTTCTATTTTTTGAATGCCAAAAAATGGGGCGTTTTGTAAAGCAACCACCAAATGAGAGTTTCAAAATAGTTCTACCATATTTTTCAAAAATATTAGACCATGTTACATGGACAATGTCCGAACCGAGGCATCTCAAACCTTTCGGTCCACCCCTCGTGAAACAGGCAAATGTCTGCCGAATCGGTAGGAAGCTGGTCCGATTTGAACTACATCTACATGATTTAACGCTCATGATTTTTTAGAAAAATCATTTTTAGCTTCACAATATGATGTTTTATCAGAGATCTAGTGAAAGTTTAGCGAGGCTCGTCCCCTAGCTAGGAACCTTCATGGCCTCCGTTTTGACCATAGTTTGAAACGGGCATAATAAATTCAAAAACGGTCCAAACAAGGTAAATCCTTCACGGCCTGTCTTTTTATGTGAAATATTTGCAAGGAAAAATACTAAACTTGGTATATTCCAAGTGTCTCGAAAAAACCTTCTCAGAAATGACCTATCATGTCCAAGGTTTCATGGTTTTCGGGTGAAACGACCAATGTTAGGGCCAGAATCGCAGTATAGTTTGTGATAATGTGCTCATATTGTGCACGCAGGTGCATCTTAGGATGGCGAACAATGTTGTAGGAGAAAGTTTTCCTTTTCGTCGCACATAAAATGCATTTTCTATTTTTTGAATGCTGAAAAACGGGGCGTTTTGTAAAGCAACCACCAAATGAGAGTTTCAAAATGGTTCCACCATATTTTTCAAAAATATTAGACCATGTTACATGGACAATGTCTGATCCGGGGCATCGCAAACCTTTCGGTCTACCCCTTGTGAAAAAGAAAAATGTCTACCGAATCGGCAGGAAGCGGGTCCAATTTGAACTACAGCTACTTGATCTATTGCTCATGTTTTTTTGTAAAAATTATTTTTATACTCACAATATGATGTTTATCCAAATACCAAACTTGATTTATTGATTGCATTTAAAAAAACCTTCTCAGAAAAGACCTGTTGTCAATACTATGATTCAAAATCTCTATTTACACCTATTAAGGTTTTATATGGAAAATATGTCCTTATAGTTTTCCTGAAAAGTAGAAGTGTTCCATAATGTCCTAAAAATATTCTCTAAAATTTTACAAGTTCTGTAAATTTTGTTTGACTCAATTTGGAGTTATGAATAAAAAGATGCAAAAGAATTAAAAAAGAAAAAAGAATTTTTTTTGAGGTGGCTGGCCGGTTGAACCTCCAGGAAAACAGGCAGCCCAGCAAGCTATCGTGCCTGCACGCTGCCTTCTGCCCAAGGCCAGCCCAGGAATCAACCCAAGCGGCTATAAGTTGGAGGCAGAATTGGCCTTAGGCCCAAGCCCACCATCAGAGTTTGTGCCTTATACTTCGCGTGTGAATTCTGACAGAGAAGTTGATGTGGTGTGTTGGTTGGCATCGTTAAGTGGAGGTTCGGAATCCTAGGTTCGACTCTCGTGGGTGCTTATTTTTACCGCGATTTTTCCCAACCGAGCGGGGTGCTAAATGGTTAAATTTGGTTGGTACTCTTTTGTTGACAAGATGTATTTGGTGGCCCGGTGGTAGACTCTCTTCTAGGCACCGTGAGGTAGTGAGTTTGAGTCCCATGGGAGCATATTTTTGCTGTTATTATTCCCAAGTCAGCGGGGTGTGAGACAATCAAAAATATTTGGTAATCGTATTAGTACAAAAAGTTATCGTTGTCCTAGTGGTAGACCTTCATTGACACTGTGTGAGGTCTTGAGTTCGATCCATGGCTTCGTCTTTTTTTTGCTAATTATTCGGTCAGCATCAAGTGAAAGCCAACATGGCAACCAGGCCCTATATATCATTGAATATGATTGTAATTGGTAGTCAACATGTCAACGTCATATGGACATGACATGTAAGCCTAAATTGACACATGAATATGACACGTATGCAGACACGTCATCGAAAGTTGACACATGGACGCGACACCTAGATCAACCTGCTGAGGTGGCTATCGGTCTTTCTTAAGTAATCATGAATAGATCTCATGACCATTTAAATTGGTCGTAGTCAATCAAAATTAAGATCATGGACCAATAATGTCTATGTTATGACTAACTGGTGTAATCAAGCTATGACCTTGCTGACAAAAAAGGTCATAGTTTTTCAAGGTTTGTACCCTCCCAAATGGCCTATGACCAGTTGGTTCTAATTGGTCATAGATCTATGACTATAAAACTTCGGGTCGTTAAGAAAAGGTCACTAGTCAACACATTTCTTGTAGTGATATTTAAGCCCAATCAATCACAACACACCGATTTTACAACGAGAAAAGCGTCCCCTAAGGATAACCTGTTCATGCGCAGCTGAAGAAAGATCGGACGGCCAGAAACGTCTAGTAAATGCAATCAATGGGTAAAACGTTGATGGCCTGAGAGGGCTGGAAGGTGGCTCAGTTATAATATCCTTAATGGTGTACGCATTTGAACGTATCACTAGAACGTGTCACCTATGAATGATTGATGACATGTATCTAGCTTTTTTGCGCGTATTTGCATTGAATCGCTCATTGATTTGTTCACATATTTTTTGGCAATGGCTGATGAACTCCACTCTCTTGGTAACATGCTTCGTCAGCGAGCACTTGTTGATGCAATGCAAAGTACAGATCATGGTCGTCATCGTCATTCCATTTAGGTTCTCTATGTTTTGTCATTACGGAGTTACTAATTTCAAATGAAAATCTAGTAAACAGCATATGTATAGATTGTTAGAGTATGCTACGGACACGGTACATACATGTTTTTTTACAATCACAAGAAGAAAACTTGATGCATTTTCACCTTGTTGGCGTTGTGCCGAACTGGGTGGATGTAGCCTTGGGGTTCCGAGAGGAAGGCGCTATGGCTGGTGCATGTGCGACCACGGCGACAGCGGACTCGGATTATAGAGGACAATAGGACCGAGCATGGTCGGCATGGTGACAGATCTCACCATGGAATGAATTCCCGTACTCACGTCATGCCATGGGTGCGGCCATGACGAGGGCGAGCTCCGATTTGGGATGGGGAGGAGAGCGGGGCCAAGCAGGTTCGTCCAAGTCCTAGCTCCGCGCCATGGCCGCGACCACAGATTGCCGCCCCAAAGGAAGAAGAAGATGCGTAAAGGATGTATGCGCCAACGCTGCAAGCCTACATGGCAGCCTACATGGTAGCCACGACGGACATAATGGCAAAAGCTGACAGGGGGGCCAGCTTGACGGGCGTTAGCCTGATATTTTGAATTGAAACATAAACTTGAATTCGTGCCGAAAAAGACCCTCTGAGTATTTGGCACGCCAACTTTGGGCAACGCAGCTGATTGTAAGAAACTTGGGTACCGCATTGCCTGGGCACCCCAACTTTCGGGCCACAAAATGATATTCTCGTCGTCATGGTGGTGGAGAGACCAAAGGAAAAATAGGAACACCTAGTGCAGCGTCTGACTTACTACCTCAGCGAGGTCCTAACTGAATTAAATCAGCGTTATCCACACTATCAAAAGCTAGCTCACGGTGTGTTCTTCGCATCCCGGAAGTTACGACATTATTTTCAGGAACATCCAATTACCATGGTGAGCACAATTACCATGAGAGATATAATCAACAACAGCGATCCTACTGGACGTGTTGCAAAATGAGGCATAGAGCTTTCAGCTTTCGACATTGAGTACAAACCTCGTACATCAATCAAATCTCAAATCCTCGCTGACTTCGTCGCTGATTGGACAAAGACAACGGAAAATATGACCCTCCCAGAGTGTGATGACCGGAACTTAACTTCCAGACCCCCTGTGTTTATTCGTCAATCCCAATATCAATGTTGACGACATAGTGAAATTTATATCATTGCATACGTACAAAAGTAATTTATTACAAAGTCTGGATAACAACATAGTAAAATGTCTAGTGACATTTATTACATCCAGAAAGCACAGCGGAAATATAAAATGCGTAACGACTCCATCTCAGCCACATGCAGTCGATGTAGTCCACGAGGCCTCACTCATCAGCGTCATCATAGTAGTCATAGTCCTTCCCTTCTTAGTATTCTGAATTCAACAAAAGTATTGCCATGAGTACATAAAGTACTCAACATACCCCTTATGCAAAACCTGATATACCTACATGTGGCTTCATGTGGAGGTCATAGGGTTATATTGCATAAAAGACAATTTTATTTGCAATTGATAGCAGTTTTGATAAAAGTGGTTTCAGACAAAAACATTTTTATCATCAATGTGGTATTTCTCAATAGTGTGATTGTCCACACACAGCTCATAGATTCCAGGATAAAGATAGGGGCAAAGAGGGAAGTAGCAAGACAGGTTCCCGTATGTTAAGAAAGATTGATGTGTCTTCCATGACCGTGGACACGGCTATTCGAATAGTTTAAACTCTGCAGAGGTTGTACACTTTTCCCACATGACACAATCCCGTCTTGTTGCCCACCAGTGACCGCTGGTTTAGTACACACCTATTGGTGTACCGATAGAGGGATTGTGACAAGGTCTTTTAGCTAGATCCCCCAAATATGTGACATGCCCACCGGGTATGGCACACTGAACTGAGAGTACGTCCCCAAACCGGTCTCCCATCTGTGCCGAATGTTCCCCCGCAGGCAGACACCTCATCAGCGGTACGGCGACATCGACACCTAAGGTTGACTAACCTACTTGACCAAGCTAGTGCCCATTATAGCATGTGGTTGTATGGTGGTCACAATATTCAAATCCAAGACTTATTAAGCCCTCATGCGGCACGGATGACGGATTGCTCCTTCCTTTGATCCAGCTGTCGCCACGCCAGTGTTTAGATGGTAAGTTTCACCCAGAGTAGAATAGAGTACAGGAATCAACAATGGCTAGCTCCGTGAGCTCATCAAGTTTCAAAAGTATATATGTGACCCGAGGGTTATCCAATTCCTCCAAAGAGGGGAGATCAAGGATCCTAAATATTATTTAGCATGGATAAGCAATTATACTCTACAAGATTAATATATAATCTATACTCAGTGTTGTGTATGGCGATAGGTGTATCAAGGTATGTGTGTAACCAAAATAGCCGCAATATTTGTAAAACAATAACAACATGCACTTGTAAAACATGGGATAATTATGAAAGGGGCATGCCTTCGTTGACGAATTCTTCTTCTTCAATAAGTTGATTATATCCGCATCAAACTCGCCACTCTCTACTCTCTATAACGATACAAAATGACAACCAAATAAATACCAATACAATAAATACCAAAGGAAATACAAATCAAAACGAATGTATGAGTTCGTGTAGAATAAGATACAGTAGACTTGGGTTGGATCGAGGAAGTGAGTTGTAGTAACTCAAATATGAATCAATTAGCATGAGTAAGATGCTAGGATAGCTCATCAAGATAAAGAGATATGATTAGATATGTCAGTAGATCTTATTATATCTAATTGACTACATACCCATTATATAAGGGTTATTCTATAGTTGGTCATAACCGTGTAACATAGTAAACCCATTTAGTATAATCCATCATAACTATTACTAAGTAAACAGGTGGCAACCAAGCACTAATTTGAGAAATAATAGTAACAAGCAATGCATGAATGAATTACTAAGCATATATCAACATCACATAATATATTACCGTGAGGACGAATACTGCACTAATTAAATAAAAAACTATCTCAACATGTCACAAAATAGTGTATAGAAAGTACCGGGAACTCCTACACATGTGACTTAGCTAGGGAAAATAAATCACACCCAAAATCAATCATATAATTCAAATACCATTCGAATATGATCCAAAATAATATATTAAAACTTAGATTAAATTGTACCCAATGGAATTACGATATGACTCCACTGAATGGTCCTAAGGTCAAACAAAAATATGTGTATGTTGACGTATGATTTTGTAGATCAATAGAACATGATGTTCCATGGCGATGCCGGTCTATAAGGAATTGGCATGGATGGTGTTTTCTTTTTCTAGTGATCAGATTAAAAGTTCATCTTCTCCTCTGAGATGATTAGCATAAAACGGCGTGAAAGAATC
Source organism: Avena eriantha (assembly GCA_910589775.1). NCBI lineage: Eukaryota > Viridiplantae > Streptophyta > Magnoliopsida > Poales > Poaceae > Avena > Avena eriantha. Next base: position 93,317,731 of record OU342740.1, read on the forward strand.
TCATGGAAATATCCCAGAAAACAAAGATGGCACAACCATATCGGTGTCCATGGTGTGGTTGAGAATTGGTGTGGCCAATAGAACAAACTGGATTAAAAAGGTTGTTTGGAATATAGGCTTAGATGAGATAAGAATAAGATAAAAAAAGGAATCGATCTAATTCTTACCGTACATGAGGAATCCATCCGATGACCTTGTAGATCGTACTGAGGTAGATGGAGACATTGACGAGTTGTGGTTGATGGATCGAGCTTCTGGTTCCCGGACAAACTCTCCTCCTCCTATTGGTGCTAATGGCGCATCAGTGCGGTCTCAGGTGGACGGAGTCGCCGGGAAAATTGGCGGCCGCCGGTGCTGGTGGTCTGAGCGAAGCTCTGCGAAATTGGATTCAGGGGCTCTAGGTGGCAGCAGATATGGGAAGAATAGAAAAGTGGATGCCACTTAAAGCTCTATAGGAAGAGGTGAGCAGCAGCGTGACGGTTCGGCTGGTTGGCGTTTCGTGTACGTGCATGCAGAGCAGCGCGACGCTTCGCTCGGATGGGCCTGCTTGGACACACTGGTTTGCTCAACACGGGACAAGGCTGAACTTGATGGCTCGAGTTGAATTTGGTGGCTTGAACAAGAAATGATGCCGTGCTACTAAAAAGAAAGAAAGAAAGAAAGGTTGTAGCTGGGTTGCTTCCTCGACAGGAGAAGAAAAACAAAATGATAGCGAGAAAGATTGCAGGATTCGATGCATGCATCACCGTACACCAGAAATGAATAGAAAGAAAAACAATATAAGCAGAGGCAGTACGGTGCAAACGTATATATACAAGAAGAGGCCAGCCAAAGACATGCATGCATGTGCATTGCTACAAGATCAAATCCTATCGGACTCTTGGAAAGAAGCAAAATAAAGAGAATCGGATATTAAAAATAAATTCAATTGAGCATATTTTAATATGCTAAAGCCAAAATAATTCAGTCAAACTTGAGGGACAAATAAAACAAAAATCTTATATTCACGTGGGTTCATTCATGTTAAACCATTTGTGTATGAAATTTCAAGATAATCTTTAATTAATTGAGTGAAATTTCCCGGTCCTCATTTTTAGACAAAAGTTTTTTTTCTTTGAAAACTCCAAAAATTTGTCCGTGACACAGAGTCAAAATACTGGACCTTATATTTTGACGGTTCTAAAGCGCTCGAAGGCTGGCGTGGTACTCATATCACCCCAAGGAGATAATCTTTTCTATGTATTGCAGATCCACTTCATGGCAACAAACAATATTATCGAATATGAAGCACGGCTGCATGGAATCCGGATTGCTAAGGATATCGGCATCTGACGATTAATGTGTTATGGAGATTCGGATCTTGTTGCTCAACAAGTGCCGAATATTTGTAATGCAAATAAACACATGGCACCATATAGGGCTGTCGTGGATGAACTAGCTAAATCGTTCGAGGGGTTTGAAGTTCAACACATCCCTCGAATAGAAAATGAGGAAGCAGATGCATTATCTCGAATAGGCTCTGTGCGGAAAAAGGTCCCGGACGGCGCCTTTCTAGAGCACCTCAAACTTCCTTCTATAAAAGGAGTAGATGAGGAATATCCGACCAAATCCGACTCACATTTAGTGGCAGTTCCATTTGTAATTCCCAGCTGGAGTCAACTCTACCTTGATTTCTTGGTAGATGGCAAATTACCCGAAAACGAGGTTCTGAGCCGACAGATCGTTTAACAAGAAAAAACCTATTCAATAATAAATGGTGAGCTCTATAAGCGGAGTGTATCTGGGGTCTTTCAGCACTGCGTATCTCCGGAAGAAGGAGTGGAAATCTTATGAGAGATTCATGAAGGCGAATGCGGCCATCATGCTGCAGCTAAATCTTTAGTGGCAAAAGCTTTCAGACACGGATTTTCCTGGCTTACAGCCAAGGCAGATGCCGGACGGCTGGTCAAGATGTGCAAAGGCTACCAAAAATATGCCAAACAAACTCATGTTCCGGCTGATCAGCTAAGAACAATACCTATAACATGGCCTTTCGCGGTCTGCGGGATTGACATGGTAGGACCGTTTAAACGGGCTACAAGTGAATTTACCAACCTTTTAGTGATGGTGGATAAATTCATAAAATGGATTGAGGCTAAACCCGTCACAAGTTGTGATGGAGCAACAGCCATAAGATTTATCGAGGATGTTATAATCTGAAATGGCTATCTGCATATCATTATCATAGACAACGAGAGGAATTTTCTATGGGAGAACTTGCCGAGTTCTACGATGAACAAAATATTCGGCTTGACATTGCGTTAGTCGCACATCCACAAGCTAATGGACAAGTTGAAAGAGCAAATGGTTTAATCCTACAAGGCCAGAAACCAAGACTCGAAGCACCACTTTGTCGTGCTGCGGGGGCTTGGGCAGAAGAATTACCACCTGTAATATGGAGCTTGCGAACAACTCCGAATAGGTCAACTACATACACACATTTCTTCTTGGTCTATGGTGTAGAAGATATTATTCCTAGTGATTTGACTCATACTTCTCCCCGAGTTGCTGCGTGTATCGAAGAAGATGCCGAAATTTCTTGACAAAATGATCTCGATTTAATTAAAGAAGTTCGCGACATTGATGAGGTAAGATCAATAGGCTATCAGCAGAAATTACACAAGTATCATGGCCAGAGAGACAGAAACCGGTCATTCAATAAGGGCGATTTGGTTGTCCAGCTTGTGCAGAAAAGAAATCACAAACTTTCCCCAGTATGGGAGGGGCCCTTTTTAGTTACCCGAGTATTGCAGAATGGTTCTTACTATGTAACTGATAAGCGGCCAGTTAAAGAAATACCTGCTACTAAGAAGATAAAGAGAGCTGGAGGTAGTACAGACCCAGAAGAATTAGACAGACGGTGGAATATTTCTCAGCTACATCCCTTTTATTCTTAAAATTTCTTTCTTTTTAATCATATATGTGTACATGTTCAATGAGAATTAAAGTATTGGTTGCCACAATTTTTCTGAGAAGTTTATATTACCATCTTATTTCCGAATGATCATGTCACAATCGAAAATCCAGAATGCTTGAAAGTACTTTATGCTCATGTTTCTTCTGGTTAAGATTTCCGATTCTAAAAATATTACCTTCGGGTATAAATCTAAATTTTCTAGTCTATACTTGGGTTCTTTATCTGATTGCTGGATGTGGTATACTTGGGTTCTTTATCTGATCGCTGGATGTGGACATTTTCCGAGTAGTGAATTGTTGGTACTAGAAGCCGGCTTTGTTCTCGAGTTTAAACTGGTTTAGCAATTGAGCTTCGTTGCTCGGCAAATTTTCCATGTTGAAAGTTGGCCGGCTCACGAAAGGGACGAGGCAGAAAGCCAGATAAGTAATAATTATAGGAAAAACAAAATGTGCTTATGTAAAAAAATTCAGGCACATCAAAATAAAGCCAAAAAGTGCTAAATAGAAGCAGGAAAATCTTAGCACTAGCAACAATATTACACTACTTATTTACAATCCGATTGTTTCATAATAACACATTGTTTTTTCTGATGCCCTACGATGCAGAAGGAGAGGTAGGAGCTACCAGCTCACTGGAGACATCTCCTTCAACTAGATATATTTCCGAGACGTGCAAATCAGATTCGATTTGCTCATCATCGAAAACATCAGATGTTCCTTCAGGAGGCGGAGGAGGCATCTTCGCACGAGTTAAGAATGGAGTGTCATAGCTGGTCAGATCAGCTACGTGACATTCATATCCAGCGCATGAGTCCATGATGGCCTTGATATCTTGCTCATTGCCGTCTTCATCCACAGTCGAATAACCTCTGGTTGCTTGCCAGATCTCCATGATTCCATGGTGGCTCATAACCATGGTGTGGGCGTTTTGTGCAGCGGTCCGCGTATAGGATATGTTCCAGTATTGGATGAGCTAGGGCATCTCCTTCACCTTATCTTGCACCTCAAAGGTGGACATTTTATTCATGTCCAGGACTTTGAGAACTTCGCCAATATCCAACAATGATTGGCGGAAATTGTGAAGCAAATCACCGACTTCTGAAAGCCAACTGGTGCGAGACTCGGTGGAGGAAGAATCCAGTAAGTTCAGAGGACCTGCACATATAAAGCAAAGGTCAGAAAATATATCCAAACTGCTAGACTCGGAAAAATGGAAAGTCAGAAGATAGGAAACATACCAAAGATGACATCGTCAACTCTGGTCTTCTCCGCCCTAAGGCTCTGGAGTTTAGCCCGGAGTGCTTCGGTGATGTCCTTTTCTCTGAATAGCTCATCATTGATATCCAAGATTTTCTGATCCTGGGTTATGATCCTTCGATCATGTTCTTCGGTGGCCATGGAGGAGGATTCAAGAATGCTAGCAATGTTGCGCTTGTGATCCAGCTTAAGCTTATTCAGCTCCCGTCGTAAGTCGGCGTTCTCCACCTCCAGGGTCTTAAAGTTCTTGGCCTCTTCAATAATTGCACATGATTGTTTGACTAGTGATGTAAGCAAAAGACAACAGTTGAATAGGAAATTCGACTATGAAAGCAAAAAGAGCAAGGTTAAGGACTGAAATGATTACCTTCAGCCTCATCCTTTGATACCTTCAATTGAGCATTTTCAAGTTGGAGAGCTCTGTTCTCTCTTCGCTTATTGCAAATATTCTTTAATAATTCCTGGTTATAAGCATTAACTTTCTGTAAGTCAGAATAATACCCAGAGTCAGAAGTCTACTAAAGACTCAGGCTAATATTTTAACTAATAACAGCATGAGCCTTGGGGGTTATACTAGTTCGTTTTTTGGCATCCTATGAAAGCATAAATCTAGATTGTCTATCCAACTTCATGCTTGGGGGCTAGAGGATATGATATGAAATAAAGTAAAAAAGGTGAGTTGGAATTATGACTTACATGTTGTTCATGAGTAAGCTTGCTTAGGCTCATGTTCACCTTGGTGGTAACCTTCTCGGCGAGGGTCAGTGGGATTACTGGTGGTGGCGGAGCCACACCGGCCTTCAGCTTCTCGTCGCGAAGACGAATTTTGGTCAAGAATCTCGGAGTACTTGATGTCCTCGGCTTCTTAATCCTCTTCCTCGGCGGTGATGTTCCGGCTCTCACAGCACTGCTAAGCCAGCCTTTGTATCTCTTCTGCAGTTTTCCGAGTAATGCCAAGCTTGACAATAATTGGATTGTTGAGAAGGTTCTCGGTGAAAACCTCTGCCGAGGGACCATTACCCTTTGTGGGTTCACCCTTATCAACTACCGAGTCACCCATGGTGATGTCGGTCTACGAATCAAGGTTCGCTGGCTCAGAATGCCGAGTCGGATCTTCTGCAGCGGAAGGAGATGGAGTAATCTCCGGTGTTGTAGAAAGCTACGGGGCAGGAGTCGGAGGTGCTGTGGCAGGAGAAGTCTAATTTAACTTTCACTGGCGCAGGGGCTTTGACGAGCATCCTTTCCACTTGCCTTTGGGGAGTTGTTTAGCTCTGAGGAGGTAATAGAACAAAGATTGTTACACTTCAGAAAGAATGAAAAATAAAATACAGAGACCTTGTGAGGAAAGTTACCTCTTCACAATGGGCACTTCCTTTGTGCCAATAGACATTGTCGAAGTCTTACGCTTTCAGGTAAGAGTCTCTGGCAGTGGGATCAATTCTCCATCATCCTGATATAACTCAGGAGGATATCCCTCAAGAGGAGCAAGCTCCAACTCAGGGAGGTTAGCAAGGTGAAAACAGAAAATACTTCAGTATTGCAAAAATACACAACAATGTATAGATGAAACACATAATTCGAGTTATAGCTAGAAAACATACTGGTGTCACGGGATCGTCAGCCGTATGCATGTCCAAGGAGAGCTCTAGGATCTTCCTCTCGATGCGCTCCCTAATCAACCATTTGATTTAGGACTCATAGTCCTTTTCCGAATAAGGTCTGTAGCAAATCCGGAGAGAGTCCGTCTTGCTCTTGGTGATGGAGTGCATGAGCCGATCACCATGGTGTTGGAGAGGCTAGATCCGGTGCGCTAGCTAGCAGTGGATCAAATCGGATCCTTTCAGACCCTCGTGCTTCATCAGATATTCGATCTACATCTTAGCAAGAAGCAGATCATCGGTGAGAGACAGAGGATCCGCGTCCTAGCACTCTTGGGGCGTGGCGGCGCCATCAACGAAAACTGGCAAAGCAGTTGCTTTGCCGGGAGCCGGTCTGTCCTTATGATAAAAGAACATGGATGGCCATTGTTTCACCGACTCGCTAGCCTTAATCCTAGGGTAGACTCGCTCTCTCCTAACAGAAAATCTTAGAGTTCCGGTAATGTAAGGATTACCGGTGGTGATGGAATTTCTCTAGGTATGGAAGTAATACCGGAAACGAATAAGACTCGGCCTAATACCGAGATACCCCTCACACAAAGAGGCATAAGCGCTCATTTCTAAAAGAGAGATTGGGGGAGATGGTGGAGTTGCACTCCGTAGTGATCTATGACCTTAGAAAATAAATCTGAGGTAGGAAAGATCAAACCTCTGTCGAGGTGGGTGCTGAAATGCACTCGCTTGTCGGCGTTGATGTCTACACACTTCTATTCTTGTAGACAGTTGTTGGGCCTCCAACTGTAGAGGTTTGTAGAACAGCAGCAAGTTTTCCCTTAAGTGGATTACCCAAGGTTTATTGAACTCAGGGAGGAAGTGGTCAAAGGTATCCCACTCAAGCAGCCCTGCAATCAAGATACAAGAAGTCTCTTGTGTCCCCAACACATCCAATACACTTGTCTAGTGTATAGGTGCACTAGTTAGGTGAAGAGATAGTAAAATACAAGTGGTATGGATAATTGTAAGTGGTAACAGTGCCAGAAAATAGCTTTGATGGCGTGTGGAAAAGACTAAAGGCAAACTGAAATAAAGATGGAAGCAAGCAAACATGTAACAGATCTAGTAGTAAATGGTGTTTCAATGCTTAGAAACAAGGCCTAGGGATCATACTTTCGCTAGTGAACACTCTCATATAGATATATTCTCTTCATGATACTACTCTAAACTACTCTCCGGTTGGACACTCTAATCGATGGTAGGGCTATAACAGCACACCTCAAAGTAAGCCTTTCCCATCTAGAAAACCCCACACTATCACCTTGAGCACTAGATGGTTCCAACAAACACCACAATTTCATAAAGACATCCAACTCCAAATATAACTCATAACAAGTATTTGTAATCTCTAGCCTAAGTGCCACCATGGTGTGCACGCTGTCACTTACACACACATGGGGAGAGCAGAGATCTATTAAAGCACTTGAGTAGCAAGGTAGATCTACTCGATTACAAAGCTCATGATCACAATATGATTATGCATAGAGAGAGAGATGAACACATAGCTACCGGTAGAACCCTTAGCCTCGAGAGAGAACTACTCCCTCCTCATCATGGGAATCAGCAATGGTGATGGAGATGGTGGTGGAGATCGATGGAGATGGCTTCGGGGGCACTTCCCTGTCCCGGCAGGGTGCCGGAACAGAGACTTTCTGTCCCCCGAATCTCTCCTTCGGTGGCGGCGGTGCTGCAGAACTTTTCGTGGATTTCTGATTGACTATTTAGGGTTTCTGTATCGGGAGGCATCTTATAGGCGAGACGGGAGACCGAGAGGGTGCCGGAGGGGCCCACACCACCCCCTGGCGCGGCTTGGCCTGGCCCGGGCCACCAGGTGTTGTGGCCAACCCCTGGCCCCTCTCCGTCTCGTCTTCTGGCTCCGTGAGTCTCCCGGTAAAATATCGACTTTGGCTTTTGTCTGGTCCAATTCCGAGAATATTGATTTTCTGACTTTCCTGGAACCAAAAACAACAGAAAATAAGCAACTGGCACTGTGGCATCTTGTTAATAGGTTAGTCCAAGAAAGTCTATGAAAAGTACTCCAAAGTTGGGACAAAACATAAGAAAGTAGATAAAACCAAGCATGGAACATAAAAAATTATAGATACATTTGCAATGTATCAACATCCCCAAGCTTAACTTATGCTCGTCTTCGAGTAGGTAAATGATAAAAAGAAAGAATAATTTTTGAGGTGACATGCACCATCATAAACTTGATCAAAGTATTTGTAAAACATTCAATGCTGGGATCATAGTACTTCAACCATAACATGAAAGACAAAGTTCTAGCAATAAGACAAAGAAACTATGTTGCAACATGAAAAGGCACAAACAAAAGATTCATGAATAACAATGCTTTGCAAGACGTTTGTTTGTTTCACATAAAGAAAACATAGCAGAGTAGTATTCAGCTTGTTCCTCATAGAGTAGCAAATATAAATGCATAGGACACCTTCAAAGTTCATAAGAGTGACTAGATACAAATAGTTTAAAACAAGCAATATCAAGGTATGCATCAATCAACAAGTCTTGGGACAATGCACATAGAACTAAGAATGGCCACTATGCTCTCAAAGTAAGTGCATAAAGATAGAAGGTGGAGACTCAATATATATAGTGGAAGAAAGGCCTTCATAGAAGGAAGTAGGGATTCAAGTCTCATAAAGAGCTTCCAAAATTATGGTACTTAATAGCTTTCAGCTCTCATTGCCCCTATCATAAGCATCTTGAAAGTGATTAAGGCTAAAGTGATACAACTAAGAGGACATGCTTGACAAGTTATAAACCGAAATCTCATGCCCCTTACTTACGAAGACCGAACCTCATGCTACTCAACTTTAGTCACGAGTAAGCTCTTGTCATTGTAAGTACATATGTATCATAGAGAACCACCGACGAGGTACCCCTTGCACATGATACAGGAGCTATCCCATAATCAAAATGACAAGTCAAGCAGACAATGAGCATCTCAGCGATCTTTTTATTTGCTATTTGCATAGGTTTTTATTGAGGTGCTTCATAGAGTGCTCATTATGGTTATGCTGCAAGTTTCCACCATGATTAGGCATGGCTTAGGCTAGCGGCCCAGGCGTTTCTCTAACACACATACAAACTCCATGATCTTACAAGTTCCACTTTTATTTCACACCCCCGGGATCCATAAGCAAAAGAACATGATATCAACGGGGTACAATGTACAAGTGCAATGTTGAAAGCGTTCCCCATGATACATGGTTCTGCTAATTTCAACTTATAAAGTGCATGCATATACGCAACGAAGATGGACACAATGGTTCAAGTTTATTAAGTGCAAGAAAATTAAAGTGTGTCATCAAGTTCGTGAGAGCTTTAATCACTAGTTTTCACATAACAAGTTTAATTTGGAAGGTAGATAAAAGCATGAATATACTTGGAATAGAAAAATGCTTATAGGTAGGTATGGTGGAATCTTTGGAATAACTTGGTTTAGGGAGTTTGATGCATGAGTGGAACTCATACTTGGTTGTGGAGGCTAGCAGAAGACTGGGAGCGACAAACTAAGAGAGCAATAATGACCATAATCATGCAGAGCGACAAAACATCATTGATCAAAGCATAAAGTGATACTACAAGTTGAAAACTAAAGGATCATAAAGGCTATAGTGACTTTGTATAGTCATAACATGGTGTGAGCATGCGCCAAGTCAACCCAAACAAAGCATCAAAGGAGAATACCACTATACTATGCTTTAATATGTTAAAACAACGCATGATTCATCCAAGGCACATTAAGAAATCTCAATTGTTTATAACAACTCATACTACAACAAAGAATACTAAGCATAAAGCCAAAAAAATATCAAGAATGGCATGACAAAGTATAGGCCACAGTCAAAAACAAGCTCTCTTTACCACTTAAGCATGAACTTTCCTACTCTTTTCCAATCCAAACCAAACTATTTGAATACCAATGCATGAAAGAGGGGGTCCAACCAATTTATTCAGCAAACTAAGCAAACAAAGCAAACGAAAAACCAAAACAAAAATGAAAAAGAAAGACGCTCCAAGAACAACATAACTGTGGATGAAACAATAAAAATGAATCGTTTGGAAGAAACCTGGGATTTTTATTGATGAAGGAGGGGATGCCTTGGGCATCCCCAAGCTTTGACGCTTGTACTTCTTGGATATTTTTTGGGGTGACACGCGTGGCATCCCCAAGCTTGAGCTTTAGTCCATCCTTCATCTCATTACTCATTCCTTCCATACACCTAAATTTTTTTCCTTCATACAAAACTTCACACAATCTTTATTAGCAACATTAGTGCACTCAAGATAATAGGTCATTAGGTTCAGTTTCAACACCCATAAAACTTCCACTAAAACACAAGCTAATGTAGCACTTCCCTCAAAAATCTTAATTTCCCAAAATAACTCAAAAAGGAACCAACAAGAAGCAAATGCAGAAAATGGCAGAAATCTGTCAAAACAGACCAACAGGTAAAGACGAATTTTTTCGAAGACCTTATGTTGCTGAAATCAAAAAGTGTTGAACTAACGAAAGTTAGATAACAACATGGGGAAGAAGCACAAAAATGAACGACTCAAAAGAAAGTACAGAGATTTTACATGAATTTTTACGGTGAAGCACAAAAATCTGTTTCGAGACAGCAACTTTCCCAATCATTAATTCTCTCTCATTAGAGGTTACTCTTGGCACAATAAGCAAAATAAAAAGGATACGGAGGGGTTATTACAGAGGTAATAACTTTCAAGACTCATCTAAAACTTTTGGGTTATCTCCCAATAAGTACTTTTCTTTAACGCCTTTAAGTTAGACATCATAGTTTGAGAAGATGCTCAGCAACAAGCCGGTATGACCCAAAAGTGGACATGATGTACTACCATGGGCCGCGCATCCACACATAGTAGGCCCACCTCGTGAAGCTGGGCACGGTACCGGCCAACCATCCCACACATTTTTATGATCATAGCTTTAGGTACCAGCGGCGTAGTCGGCAGGTAAAGCAATAAAAAGCATACACAAATGAGTATGTATGTCAGCGACATACAATAGGACATCAGAACCACACCATCTAAAACAATAGAAACAGAAATATTCGACGCCATACGACAAGATCCAAATAACCTAGATAGTGATAATAGTTTAGGATACATCCTCATACATCACACATTAGAGTATCAAGCGGAAGCGGAAAACAAGATTTGAGTATGGATAAGATACAAATTGGCATAAGATGCCCTAAAAATAAGCACATCCTGCCCACTAATCTAATGGATCGACACCCCCGGTATCTACACCTGCCAGTCGTTAACACCATCATCAGTCTCTTCGACCCAGTAACCTTCCTGAGAGTATACCTGTCCATCTAAAGCAAATATTTATCATGTGAGACCCTAGGGGTACTCAACAAGTCTTAATGCATCTAAAGGGAATGACATGGGTCGATGCAATTGCAGCAACATATAATAGCTGAACAGTTCTATAGAGACACGCTACACATCCCCCCAACCAGAGATGGGCAGACGCTCGTTAATTAGAATCAACAGTTATTTAAGCAACATAAAAAACATCTCTCGCCCTCCTTCTCGCTTACCAAACAAGAAGGTGGAAGAACATCCCATCCGTTGGCAATTTTATTAACCATTACATGAGTGTTGCACTATTTGCTAGTCATGTCTAGGTTGCTTGTCTATGATCGAGAAATTTTGCTCTAAGTTGTCCATAACCATGGACACGGATTTCAAAAAGATTTACCTTGCAGGGGTGTACAAATAGCAACACACACATGATGAACCTCGGTAAGAACCAAATATAAAGCAACGAGGCCTCATGACAATGCATTCACATGATACATAAATTATTTCAGGGGGACAATAATAGCTGTGAGATTCGACACATTTTTTATGGCTTTTATTTATGGTTTTCTCTCGGATTTGACCATTTTCTGGTTTTACCTAATGCTAATACTCTGGTAGCAAAGAAAACTTGGTTTTTAATGTGTGTTACAGGGTCTGAACATCAACAAACGGATTTAACTAGAGAAATACAATATTCTGGAGAAAACAAGCAAGTCCCACTTTGGAAGCATGCGAGGGGAGCTCACATAAGCCTTAACGAGAAACTATATGGCGCGAATATTTTCCTAGCCATATAGTTGCCATCGTATAGTTGCCGCCGCCTCTATCTTGTTAAAAGGGACAACTTCCGTGAAGGGATCAAGAGCGAAAGCAGAACACAGCAGGCGCCACACCATCCAGAAGGGAGAAAGAAGAGATCCGGAGAAGAAGAAGAAGGTGTTCTTCATATTGTTCCACGATCTTCGACCTCATAGCCAATACACCCCCATAGCCACTACTTATACTTGGGAGAGAGAGGGATATCCACCTTGCAAGACTAGGGTTTGAAATTGTTTCTTTCCATCTTGAATTGTGTTGGATATTTTTCTATTCATATTGTGGATCTCCACGTTAATACCAAGACGAATTCCCTTTATTTGATTATATTGATGATCCGTTCTTCTCTCATGTGTGAGTAATTCCCTTGGGCATGGGAGATGTAGGGGATTGGTGAGATGTGATGTGCCTTCATATATTTTCCGTTAGTTTGGGATTGATTCTAATTACTATATTATGTGTGCTTGACTATCTGTGGGATGCCTAATGCTTGTTGTCCAATTAAGGGCCCAGACAACATGATACCTTGTTCTACATAGATAAGATCTTGTACGCTAGTGGACTAGTGACCCCCGGGTGACACGGGGATATCAATGGAAAGCTAGTTGACTCGAGGATAACGAGTAACCACTGTTCTTATTTCATTAGTCCGATCCAAGGACCTTAGTCGTGAAGCAACCCAAAGGTGGTTTTGGTAGCAGGATAGTAGGATTATTGAAGTTGGGATGAAATCTACCAAGAGGAGTTCCGGCTAATTATGGGTTGCTCGCCTACACATATATCTATATGATTATAATTGTTACATTTATCACTCGACCACCTAGCACAATCACTATCACCATGAACTGAATCTCCCTGCGCCTTCTTTTGCCATCTATAGGAAACAATAAACAATCAAAGTCGTTCTTTACGTTTATGCAAAATATTCTGAAGTTCACATTTTAGTTCTATTTAAATCTATCACATTTAATCAAAACCCCATTCTTATTTCAACACTTGCAGTCAATTCACTCGAAGACCTATGACAACTTTGGGTGTGACAAAGACTTCATCAATAAACACTTACCTTTGGGCTCCCTATGGGATCGATATCTGAACTTCAAAACTAGCTACAAACGATCTGTGCACTTGGAGACATCAAGCTATTTTCTGGCGCCGTTGCCGGTAAGCTAAGAGCTGAGTGTTTGTCTTTTGACATTTTAGGTGTTGCTACTACAAAATGTTCTCCTTAGGAGACAAAGGGTCTACACGCTCTGGTAGGACATACCTGCCGGATCATATTGTGCGTGTGCCTGCTCAGAGGCGCAAAGAAATTATTGAAAAACTTTTAATATCAAATAAAGTTGAAGTTGAAAACATGAGTGATATTATGGAAATCATGTCTATTTACAGGACAACTCCGATGAAACCTGAGAAAACTCTCAGCGAATACAGTGCTCCAAGTTCTGAATTTCTTAAACAACCAATAGAGTTCCCTAATCCTAGAGTTAGAGAATATCGATTTGATGGTGGAATTATTAAACTTTTGTAGGAGAAAGCTTCTAGTGGAAGGGAAGATGAAGACCTAGGAAGACATATAAGAGAGTTTGATGATATGATATCATCGCTTGGACCATAAGGTTTGCCGAGAGACTTTTATCGTCTTAAATTATTTCGATGGTCTCTTAAAGGTAAAGCTCTAGGCTGGTTATATCCTCTCCCTCACCATTACATTAAATGTTGGGAAAACTTCTTTGTTTAATTCATCAACAGGTTTAATCCTTTTAAAAAGGTAACTGAACTAAGAAAGAACATAGGGAACTTTAGTCAGAACATGGGAGAAAACTAGCCACAAGCATGGGAAAGATTCTTTGGAATGATCAACAATATTCCTAATCATGGCTATTCTGAACTAACAATCTACCTTTTATTTTACCATGGTCTCTATAATCAATGTTCAGAATTGCTTGACTTCTTAGCAGGAGGATCAATAAATACTTTAACTATTAAAGAATGTTTGGAATTAATGTCTACTAGGGCTAAGAATGATTCTTTATATAATCCTGATTTTGGCACTAAGCCGGAAAAAGGGATACTTCGGATAACTCCTGATCTTATGCCTGAGGTACGCAAAACTATGAAAGAAAAAGGTATACATTTTGAACTTGCTAAGGAAAACAAAGAGGATTTGTTACAAGTTTTAACTTAAGTAGATGAAACTAGAAAACAGCTTCCTATTACGAAGTTTTAAAAAGCTAAAACTAGCTAACAGGAATTTGTTACAAGTCTGGAGATCCTGGAATACCAACTATTTCATGCTCAATAGGTAAAACAGATATTCACAATGCCTTATGTGATCTAGGAGTAGGAGTTAGCGTAATTCTCAACTCCCTCTATAAAAGATTAGGAATAGGAGAGTATTCTCCTACTACTATCACTTTACAAATGGCTAACAAGTCCACTAAACAACCCGTTGGTATGATTGAGGATGTCTTACTTAGGATAGATGAGCATGTTATTCTAACTAATTTTATTATTTTGCAATTCCAGAAGATGAAAGGTTATCTATAATACTTGGAAGACCCTTCCTCAGTACTGCAGGTGCATCAGTAGATTGTGCAGAAGGGAAGATAATCTTTAATGTTTATGATGATGAAATCATCCGGTATTTTCCAAAGAAGCTAGAAGCAGGAGAAAGATATGTTCCACTGACAAAACAAGTTCATGTGGTAAGTGCCATTGATAAGGGGCAATCCAAGGTAAGAATTAGAGAAGAGGTTGAGTTATTCAACCATTCTTAATAAATGCTAAATGGGAGTCAACCCATTTTCGTTAATTTAGTAGAATAGAGAATAAGAAGTTCATCGCATTCGCACCACTTTTTCACAGACATTCTTGCGGAAGCACGCCCGTGAAGATGCAGCTATCAAAAAGTAGTAGAAATGTCAATTGAATGAGTAGAGAATAATAATAAGAAAAAAAGTTTGAGTTTTCTATTTATAGAAGCTAAAATGTTTCTTTTAATATGCTAGTGTTGGTCAACAGTTCTTACTATCAATTGTCTGTTAAAAACTTGGTATTTCGCTAAGATATGGGATAAGAAGGTATCCTCGAAGAAATATAATTTTTTTCATGAATACTGATGGTTTAACGACCAACTATACGGCGGGAATAAAAATTCTGGCTGTATAGTTCCGACCGATAGTTGTATTTGGCATCAACAAATTTTCTTCGAAGGCACAGAGAGTTTAACAACGAACTATACGGCGGGAGCAAAAATTCCGACCGTATAGCTCCGGTCATATAGATATCGATGCTTTCGTAAACACATTTCTAAAAGGTACTGGGAGTTTAATGACCAACTACACGGCGAGAATAAAAATTCAAGCCGTATAGCTACGGTCGTATAGATATTGATGCCTTCGTAAATTTTTATTCTAGAGGTACTGGGAGTTTAATGACCAACTATATGGTGGGAATAAAAATTCCGACCGTATAGTTCCGGTTGTATAGATATCGATGCTAGTTTTAGAAATTTATCTCAAGAGACAGATAGTTTAACGACCAACTATATGGCGGGATCATTGTGATCCGACGATATAGTTGTGCATGTATAGTAGTTTTTCTGTATAAATAAACACTAGTTGGCAGCGCCACCGCAACTATACGGGCGGAGCAACATCATTCACCCGTATAGTTCGGTGCGACCACAAAATCGCACCGGGGCGACTAGGTCTTCCTCCTCTCCTCATTATTTCTCTCTTCAAACCTCTCAAAATACACCTAGAACTCTTGATTCTTTGCATATTTCTTTCGTTCCAGTGGGGGAATCAACAGATCCTGCATCACGATGAACACATTCGGTAGCCTCTTTCATTCGAGCAAGCGGCAATGGGGAGAGGGCTCAAGCTCGGGGGCCCGAGCTCTGCACAACTCCAAGATGGACATTGTCTCATCGAGGAGGGTTCTACCCACACGTTGGGCCGACCACAACTTCCTCACCGCGACAGGGTTGAAGGCGGACTTCGACCTCATGTGCAACAGGTCGGGGTTGGCGGTACATGGCTTCACAAGCCACGACACCTACGCCGAGCTCACCCATGAGTTCCTTTCCTTCTTCTACGATGACCACAGGGAGAAAGGTAATGTGTGCACGATAAGCTTCACCATGAACCGGCAGCATTATGAAGTAAATTTTGAACAATTTTGCAATGCTTTCAGCTTCCCTCATACTGGGGAGCTCAATATTACTAACCTCTATAGTGTCACTAGTGGAGAGACTTGGGAGGTTATCTCTGTTAATGGTGGCAGTCACTTTTATCAGAAGAAGATGTCCACCATCCAGAACCAAACCATTCACTACTATGCTCTGTTCCTTGCCAACACACTACTGGGGAGAGGTGACACGGGCTCCATGGCCAATGTGGACATGGCAATGATCACCAAGGCTCTCTTGCCCACTGCACTACAAAGCCCTAGTCCTGCAGCTCTACTCATCAGCACTTTCACCATCAAAGAAATAAGACTAAAGGTGATATTCGCATTGGTGGATTGGTAACCCACCTTGCCTATGCATTGAACATTGTACTACCTGTTATGGAACCTTTTGACGGCTCCAAACTTATGGACGTCAAGTATTTGACTGTGTGTGGCTTCCTTGGTGTTTACCAATTCAGTTATCTTGATGATACACTGGTTGAGCAGGTTTAGTTCCCATGCCCCCAAGCCTTCTCGATTGTGGAGAAGGACACTTGGATCCTCACCAAGAACCAAGTGACGGAGATCTTGGCCGAGCACCAGCCCGAGGAGGAAGATGAAAGGCAACAGGATGAGCAAGATCAGGAGGAAGAGTAGGGACACAACCCCACTTGGGAAGGCCAGCAGCAGCCAGAAGGAGCTTGGGAACCGTGGCCTAACCAGCCACAGCAGGGGTACGACTATGTCCCCTATCAAGAGTTCTAGCAGCTCAACCAACGCGTTGGGGACATCGACCACACTCTTTAGGATTTGAATGAATATGTGAACACTTTGACTCACAACTTCAATAACTTCATGACCCACTTCCCCGACTTCTACCAGCAGTATATGCACGAGCCGCCAAATGATGGCAACAACTGAACCTGGAGATAGGCTAAGCTTGGTGGAGGTTTGAAAACCTCCAAACTTTGCATTCATGTTTTTATTTCTTCTTTTGATTTATTTTATTTCTTCAAAAATTTGCATGTTTATTTTCCACTTTGCATGACTAAACCAAAAAATACAAAAAATAGTTATAAGCTTTATTTGCAAGTTCGTTTCTTTGTTTCTCTCGGAGATTGCTTATTTTCAGGTGATTTGGCAATATGGAAATATAGGATAGGTTCGGCTCAAATACGAGAACGAAGGAAGAAATAGGAGGTATCACATTCCTTTCATGACACTCGTTGCAACCTTAAATTGATCCTACCATTATTTTCTCGCTTGCACTAGAATCACTCCCCACTTAGCTTGTTATCCTACAAAATCTATTCTTTTGCTAGTGTCTCCTTTTTAGATTTGAAACAATGAGCAATGAACTTGGTTAAAATACTTCCTACCTTTTTAGAGCAAGAAAAAGCATTTGAAAGATGACTTGAGTCCATCTGAAAGAATTTGATTTTAGAACTACTCCATCCCATTTGAGCTTAATATAAATAGACTCGATAGTACCCTTGATTGAAATTGTTTGATGAAATGGATGCTTCGAAGTAGTAGAAATTATGCCACTACTTTTTCTAATAATTACCATAAGATATTTCTTTATGCATGTCATTACATCCCTGTCATGCTCCATGGGGAACTATTAACTCCGTTGGCCAACGAACGATCTAAATGTGGGATACCACTTGATTTTGGCTATTGGGTTAGGTAAACGTCTGTAGTAGCAATGCTATGACGTGTAATTTTTTTAGTCTCCTCATGGTTTCATGTTCCAAATGAAGGTGTAGTACTCCTCTGGCCCATTATTGCTCAACATCATTTATTGGCATGCCCACGAATGCACAACACAACCCCAATTAACATGTTAAAAATAGTGGCATGATTGTTCTATGAAAGAGCTAAAGTTTTTGAAAGACAAAAGAAAGAAAAAGGTGCTTTGAGAGGCTTGAAATTTTGAAATGGGAGTAGATGAGATGTTGTTAAATTAAATGTTTTGATGCTAACTTGAGTGCTCATAATTGGTTAAATGAACAAGAACAAAAAGTTTCCATCTCTCAAAAAAGAGAGGCACCAAAAGAATTTGTCTCACCTTCCTAACTAAACTTCCAACACTTGTTTGGGCATATGATTCATTTGATAAAAATATATACTTGGATAGGAACTGGACTCAGTGCAATCTTCTGAATACTTGTATGATCATATTTAAGATTGCAAGAATTGTGAAGAAAATAATTTGACACCAATTCAAACTTGTGAGTTCCTTTATTTTCAGTCTCGAATCTCTACTATTCTTCCTTATTTCCTTTTCACTCGAGGGTGAGCAACATCTAAGCTTGGGGGAGTTGATAGCTGTGAAATTCGACACATTTTTGATGGATTTTATTGATGGTTTTCTCTTAGATTTGATCGTTTTCTGGTTTTACCTAACGCTAAAACTTTGGTAGCAAATAAAAATTGGTTTTTAATATGCATTCCAGGGTCTGAATGTCAACAGAAGGATTTAACTAGAGAAATATAATATTCTAGAGAAAAAAAAGAAATTCCCACTTTGGAAGCACGCGAGGGGATCTCACAGAAGCCTTAACGAGCAACTATACGGCGGGAATATTTTTCTGGCCGTATAGTTCCCGCCGTATGGTTGCCGCCGTCTCTGTCCTGTCAAAAGGGACAACTTCCATGAAGGGACCAGGAGCGAAAACAAAACACAACAGCCGCCACACCATCCAGAAGGGAGAAAGAAGAGATCCGGAGAAGAAGAAGATGTTCCTCATCTCGTTCCAAGATCTTCGACCTCCTATCCAATACACCCCCATAGCCACTACTTGTACTTGAGAGAGAGAGGGGAATATCCACCTTGCAAGACTAGGGTTTGAGATTGTTTCTTCCCATCTTGAATTGTGTTGGATATGTTTCTATTCTTATTGTGGATCTCCATAGTAATACCAAGACGAATTCCCTTTATTTAATTATATTGATGATCCGTTCGTCTCTCATGTGTGAGTAATTCCCTTGGGCGTGGGAGATGTAGGGGATTGGTGAGATGTGATGTTCCTTCATATATTTTCCATTAGTTTGTGATCGATTACAATTACTATATAATGTGTGCTTGACTATCTGTGGGGTGCCTAATGCTTGTTGTCCAGTTAAGGGCCCAGACAACATGATACCTTGTTCTACATATATAAGATCTTGTAGGCTAGTGGACCATCGACCCCCGGGTGACACAGGGATATCAATGGAAAGCTAGTTGACTCGAGGATAACGAGTAACCACTGTGATTATTGCATTAGTCCGATCCAAGGAACTTAATCGCTAAGCGACCTGAAGGGTCTTAATCATCTAGTGTCTGACCATGATTTTGGTAGCAGGCTAGTAGGATTATTGAAGTTGGGATGAAATCTACCAAGAGGAGTTCCAGCTAATTATGGGTTGCTCTCCTACACATATATCTATAAGATTATAATTGTTACATTTACCACTCGACCACCCTACATAGTCACTATTTCCATGAACTGAATCTCCTCGTGCCTTCTTTTTCCATCTGCAGGAAAAAACAAACAATCAAAGTCGTTCTTTCCTTTTATGCATTATATTTCTGAAGTTTACATCTTAGTTCAATTTGAATCTGTCGCATTTAATCAAAACCCCATGCTTATTTCAACACTTGCAGTCATTTCACTCGAAGACCTGTGACAACTTCAGGTGTGACAGAGACTTCATCAATAAACACTTACCTTTGGGCTCCCTGTGGGATCGATATCTGAACTTCAAAACTAGCTACAAATGACCCGTACACTTACAGACATCAGCCACACCAATAAGCTACCCACAACGAAGTTGGCCAGCTCTGAGATGGACCCAGGGTTTGTGACGATGGCGGTAAATGACTAGGAACCCGTAAGTGTGACTAGGCTTTTCGATACAGCATAAATGTGGCACGGGGTTCCTAAATAGTACAAGCACTCCATGCGCAATAGTAAATAAAGCAGTAAAGCATGGCATAAGTACATGATAGTAATAAATCCCCAAACTAGTTTGTGGCCCCAAGAAATAAAGTGTGAATCAAGCTCAGGCAAACCGGGATCCATAGAGTCTCCCGAATGTGGATAGTGTGAATAGTCAAGGAACATGAATCAAGTACTCGGGGTCCTACGGGACATTAGTGAGCGTGGAAGAACCAAATAACAGCTATTGCCCATCGTGCATCTTTATTTTGTTATCCCATTACTGTATAGTTTAAGTTATTTAGGTACCTCATTATCCAAAGACTCGCACAAACTCTACACATGTAATTCTATGACTTGCATGGCTCAAACAACTCCTATAGTAATGCTTCATGGGATTGCAAGCTTTGGTGGGGTTTAAAAGTAAAGGCTATGCAGTACTTGGGATTCAATTTGCTGCAATCGCTACTCCATGATGCAAGAATAAGATAGAAGAATAGGTACTATATGCATGCAATCATGGGGAATTGCTTGCCTATCAGATCATTAGTAGGGTAGCCGAGATCTGGGTAGTACTCTTGGTTCTCCTGATAATCCCCTTGCTCGGCGTTTGTCCGGATAAAAACCAAACACACAAAAAACAATAAATAAAGTGCACAATCATATGAATATATGAAACAAGAAAAGAAAGTATACCATGATGGAATTGTCAACACCCGGATTTTTAATCCCAGATGTCTGTTATGCCATACATCGCAATCCTAGGATTACCATTTTTGCGAGACATAACATATTGGAAATCACAGTACATCATCCATTACAAACCATAATAAGGTCTTACACAAATAAAGGATCTCATGATCTAGTCTTAATACAACAAGCAGCGGAATAATTAATAAGCGTAGCGGTGGGGTCCATCTTCATGGTGACAGGCAATGCTGACGATGCAAGATAGTCCTAGTTATCATAGCCGTCCGGTAGTCCTTCCTCTTGGTAGTCTCCTTCATAGTCTGGCCACGAGAATAGCCAGGGACAAAAGCCATGAGTACTCTTTAAGTACTCGCAAACTATCACTAACAAGTAAGGTAGTTCTAGTAGGATTTCTAACCCTAAGTTCATTCGTAAAGTTAAGTTTGAAACCTAAGCTGAGTTCAGAAACAAAGAAATATAAAATAAAGTTTGAAATCATCTAAGTGTTAACGTAATTGTCATAGTCACAATTCTGTTGTGGTCAAGTCATGTCACAATTCCTTTCATAAGTTGTTTTGAAAACATCTGACAACGGAATAGTATGGCCACTCCAATTGTCCATAACCGCGGATGCGGCTATTCAAATAGTTTGAAACTCTGCAGAGGTGGTACACTTTCACCACAAGATTCGATACATCGACAGGGATAACCCTGAATCATCATACTTAGTATGCAGATAATCAAACATAACCTTTCCTTTACACACCCTAGTATCAGCACCTCTCCTATGAGTATGGCCTCCCAGCCATGACCATCTGTCTTCCTGGGCACTGCATAGGTGGACAACATTCAGAGGTAGCCTCAGCTCAAACCTCTCCCGCGAGGGAACTAATACTAATGCATATAAACTTCCGACTAAGCCTTACCCAATTCAGGTATTGTGGTTGTACGGTAAAATTGGAATGGTATCGCATCCGAACCCAACCATCAGTTTTGTAAAAGGGCTAAGGCTCATGCCTCAACATTTTCATCATCATAAACCATTTGTGTTTCTCAACACATGTCAAAACATCTCAATAGAATGACTCATCATTCCAAGGTTTTCATAAGTCATTTTCACCAAGTACCCCCATCTACAGTGAACCAAGTTTTGGTTTAGCTCTAAACTACTAAGTTAAGAGTGTTCACTAATATGGGATGCTAATCTCAATGTCATGCCATAGAATGACATCTAAATCTAACTAGATAGGTCAAGTTTTATACTTTTTATGCTACCTTTAAATAAGTAAAGGACTTTGGTAAAGTAAAGAAGGTAAAGCTTGGAAATAAACTTGGAGTAACTATAAGTCAAAATGGTATAACCAAAGCATGCCTAATGCCTTTGCTTAGGTTATCTAGCTTGCAAGGGTTAGCTTTCATTGTTAATGATGGCTTGCTAGTATAATACTTGCAAGTGTTAGCTTGGCAATAATAGCTCGCATTGGTTGGTGCAGTGGTTGAAGTTTTCCTCCTCCTCCTCTTGGTAGAACTCCTCCTCCTTGAAAGCTTGGTCGGTAATATCGTCTATAAATACATATGGGATATAAAATCACCAAACAATGCTTAACTAGTCTACTTAGCACACTAAGGCACACATTTGATGATCTATTATCATCACAAGCATCACAAGGTTTAATTAACTAGCTTCATTCTTTTTATTTGAGAAAAGTAATTTCTACTCATTGAAATTAACTAAGATTTAATATTCTCCAATTAAAATATGGAATCATATGGACACATGTCATCACCACATATTCTAACATATGGGAATGTGATTTAAGGGTTGGATCATATTTTAATAAGTTTAAGTTTAATATTTAATGATTTAAAGTGACTAGAAATGCATAAATAGCATTATTTTGGTACTAGTCCAAAGTCACTGCATGCAAACCTTAATATTATTACATATTCAGATAGGTATGGTTAAATGTGATTTTTGAGAGTTGGAATCAACTTAAAAGCTATTAGGGTTGATTTTATAAAAATGTTTGAATGTGCAAATGCTTCTGTCTTGTTATTTTTACTAGGAGAGATCTCTAACTCTAAATGATTTAAATCCAACGATCTTGGATAGAGATTTAAATTATCTTTCCAACAAAATTGGAATCATTCAATTTGGATTTGAAAAACTATCTAAATTGATTTTTAAACTAAGGGACAGAATTACGTTTTAATTAAAATAGAACAACCTATATTTGAATTACTGGGTCAGCGTGGGAAACTAAATGGGCCGGCCTGTGTTTACTCCGCGGCGCTAAGGGCAGCTGACATGGGGGTCCCTCCTATCAGTGACTCATAAAACACAAAGCGGTATGGGACGATAAGAACCACACGATTAGAATATGATCTAACGGTCCACGGTCGTCGTTGACGACGGACTCGTCGCTGGTGAGACTGAACCCTAGAGCGGACGGTGGGGGTCTACTGGGGACATACTAGGGCTCCAGCTAGTGCGGCGGGGCGAGCAAACGAACTGGACGACGACGGCAGACTCAGGCGAGGTCGCGGCAGGGGATGGGGTGGACGAAATCGACTGCAACTTCTCCTCCTCTGCAGCGGCTGCCTCTAGTGGAATTCCAGTGATGGGCTGCTCGAGCGGGTCCGGCAAGAGAGGGGAAACAATCAATGGAGAGAGGGGAGCTGGGTGGTGTGAAGAAATGGTGCTAGGGAGGCTCCCTTATATAGACTCGACGAGGGGACCGACGTGTGTGGGCGTAGCTCATCGGTGATGGCGATATAGAGGGCTACCGGCATGGGCGAGGTAGGCGGATGGTGGGCGGTCTACTGGTGGTCCTCTACAGCGTAATGGCGATGCTAGGGGTGGTGCCTAACGGTCGGAGCTTCCCGCGCTCTGGGTCGCGCGGCGGTACACGATCGTGTCTGGCGGGTTAAGGGGGTCGAGGCGGAGCAGCGTGCATAGTCTGGTGTTGAGGCGTGGTCTGTGGCATGCTAGCGGCAAGGGCGCTCTGGCGTGCACTGTGCATGGCGCATAGCGAAAGGGCGGCGCTGCTCTGGGGTGGTCCAGGGGCTGGCATCGATCGAGGGGTGGACAGGGAGTCGCGGTAGGGTTGGGTGGAGCTAGCGGGCAAGCTGGAATGGCACGGCGCGATCTGCTGCGAGCTGCGCATGCTCGGCAGGCGGTGACCAAAAACGGGCGGCGTGCAACTGCTGCTCTAGGCTAAGGGGTAGGCCGGTGAGGGTTTGGTTAGAGATGGGGGAGACAGGGGAACCAAATAGAGGCTAAAAACTCGACAATGCATTGATCTCTAAATAGTATTAGTTAGGCAGAAAAATCTTGCCTGCCACCTGTTCGATCAAATGGCCGCATGAAACTTTTATTTGAATTTTCAGCTAATTTTTGGTGGAGTTGTTTATATTATACTTAAGATTCTAGGTTTGCTTGGGATTTTGAAATGGAGTGCATTTGAGTGGTTTTTGAAAAGTGTGATCTATACATATGAACTAGATTCAATTTTCAAATGTCATTTAATTTTAGAGTTCAAATGTTTTTGGGAGATCACAAAGTGGGCCTTGGCACATCACTACTTGTAATAGCAAGGGGTGCAAAGATCCACAATTATCTCTGTTTGAAATTGAGTGCTAGGAATAGCCAAAGTGGGCTAGGTGATTAAAATGACAAAAGTGACCATTTCCATTTTTTTGATTTCTTCTTCTTTGGGATTTGCTTGGGGATGATCTAGATGATGTGCAATTCACCTTAGAATCATTTTACAATCAATAGATCACTCAATCATGGCAATTCAAACAACTCCTAATTTAAAAGCACACACATATGAATGCTTAAAGATTTTTAAATGGAAAAGTTTTTGTTAACCCTCAATTGGGTAGATTTGATCTTGATTAACCTTGATTAAAGTTTTGGGATGTTACAAACCTTCCCCCCTTAAACAAAATCTTGTCGCGAGATATAAGAAAGAAAACTAGGAACTAAAGAGATCTGGGAACTCAGTCCTAATGTAATCTTCTCGCTCCCAAGTGGCTTCTTCTTTGGTATGGTTGCTCCATTGAATCTTGAGAAATTTTATACTCCGGGTCCTAGTGGTTCTGTAGGCTTCCTCAAGGATACAGATGGGCACTTCACGATATGTCAGATCCTTGTTGATATCAACAGCTCGGTGATTGATGTTCTCGAAAACTTCGGTCTTCTTCGGCACTTCTAAGCATTTGCGAAGTAATGAGATATGGAACACATTGTGGATGGCTGACATTTCCTCTGGCAGTTCTAATTGATACGATACTTCTCCTCGGCGATTCAGAATCTTGAAGGGTCCGATACATCCATCTAGGGGCTAACTTTCCTTTCAGACTAAAACATTGCGTTCCCTTCAATGGTGAAACCTTGAGATACACGAAATCTCTGACATTGAACGTCAAGTCTCTCCTTCCCTTGTCAGCATAACTCTTCTGTCTGGATTGGGCGGTCTTGAGGTGCTCATGGACTTTGTGAACCTTCTCTTCGGCTTCTCAGAGAATGTCGGGTCCAAAAATATGACTCTCTCCTACTTGCGACCAATTCAAAGGGGTACAACACTTTCTTCCATATAGGAACTCAAATGGTGCCATTTGCAAACTGGCTTGATAACTATTGTTGTATGAGAATTCTGCGAAAGGTAGGCAATCTTCCCATTTTGATCCATACTCTAACACATAAGCTCTCAACATATCTTTGAGGATATGGTTGACTCTTTCAGTCTATCCATCGGTTTGCGGGTGATAAGCGGTGCTAAAATTCAACTTGGTTCCCAATCCTTCTTAGACTTCCTGCCAAAATCTCGAGGTAAATGGGGTTCCTCGATCCGATACTATGGTCTTGGGGGTTCCATGCAGACTAACAATTCTAGCAATGTATAACTCTGCTAGCTTCGAACTCTGGTAGGTGGTCTTGACAGGTATAAAATGAGCTACCTTGGACAGTCTATCCATGATGACCCAGATTGAGTAATTTCCCCTACTAGAAGTAGGCAAACCAGTGATAAAGTCCATTCCGACGGAATCCCATTTCCATTCCGGAATCTGCAATGGTTGCAACAGTCCTGCGGGTCTCTGATGTTCCGCTTTGATTCTCTGACAGATATCACACTTGGCTATGTAGCTTCCGATTTCTCTCTTGATCTTGTGCCACCAAAATTGCTTTTTCAAATCTTGATACATCTTTGTTCCTCCGAGGTGGATAGAATAAAGAGTATCATGAGCTTCTTGCATGATAACTTGCTCCAGCTCCGAATCTGCTGGCACACAGATACGTCCTTTGTACCATAGAACTCCTTCTCCGTCTTCGGTGAATCGAGGAACCTTTCCTGTACCAATATGATGTTTGATTCCGTCGATACTTTCATTTCCCTTCTGGGCTTCCTTGATTTGGTTAATCAATGTGGGTTGAAGTTCAATGCTAGCTAGAAATCATTTGCTAACTAGCTCAGTTCTAAACTACTCCAACTCCTCATACAAACTGGGTTGCTTCTCCTTGATCATGGTGTTTTGCCTACACGGCAATTTGCTAAGAACATCCGCTACCACATTGGCTTTGCCGGGGTGATAGTGAATGTCAAGGTCATAAGCCTTGATTAACTCTATCCATCTCCTTTGCCCCATATTCATCTCCTTCTGGGTGAAAATATACTTCAAGCTTTTGTGGTCCAAGTAAATCTCACAGCGATTACCCATAACATAATGACACCATGTCTTCAATGCCAAAACTACAGCTGCTAACTCAAGGTCATGGGTGGGGTAATTATGCTCATGCTTCTTTAGTTGTCGGGACATATATGCGATGACTTTGCCTTCTTGCATCAATACACATCTGAGACCAATCTTGGATGCATCACAATACACATCAAACGGCTTCTTGATATCTAGCATGAACAATATTTGGGCTGAAATCAATCTCTTCTTCAGCTCTTGGAAACTTTCTTCACATTTGTCAGTCCATTCAAACTTCTTGTCCTTCTTCAACAATTGGGTCATGGGTATTGCTATGCTCGAAAATCCTTCTATGAACTTCTAATCCGAGAAATGCATGGACTTGGGTTTGAGTGGTTGGGGCTTCCCATGCTTCAACATCTCTGATTTTGGTGGGGTCCACAGCTATTCCTCCGGCAGACACAATATGTCCTAGGAATCCGACCTCTTTCAGCCAAAACTCACATTTGCTGTGAAGGGAATATTCCCGACAAGCAATAATAATGTGGTTATTATTTTATTCCATGTTTATGATAAATGTTTATTTTGCATGCTATAATTGTATTAATTGGTTAATACATGTGTGTTTAATAAAAAAAATACAAAGTTCCTAGTACTGCCTCTCATATAAACTAGCTTGTTGATTAACAAGATGATCAAGGTTTCCTGATCATGGACATTGGATGTTGTTAATAACAAGGTCACAACATTGGTGGAATGATGTGATGAATATTCATCCGAAGTATAGCATTACGATCAAAGTCATTATGTTTATATTGCTATAACATCATACGAAGTAATCTTACTCCTTAAACCATGAGATTATGTTAATTGCTGACACCGGAAGAGTATCTTGATAACATCAAACGTCACATCGTAACAGGGTGACTATAAAGGTGGGTTCAGCGCTACAAAGGTGTTATGTTGAGGCTCATGGATCAAGAGTGGGATTTGTCCATCCCGATGACGGATAGATATACTTTGGGCCCTCTCGGTAATATCACATTAAGATAGCTTGCAAGCAAGTGATGTGATCACTAGAATGTTATATCACGGGAACGAGAAAAGAGTGCATGTCGGCAACGAGATCAAACTAGGTATGGAGATACCAATGATCGAATCTCGGACATGTAATATATCGCGAGACAAAGGGAT
Source organism: Avena eriantha (assembly GCA_910589775.1). Lineage (NCBI taxonomy): Eukaryota > Viridiplantae > Streptophyta > Magnoliopsida > Poales > Poaceae > Avena > Avena eriantha. The sequence continues at coordinate 93,345,455 of OU342740.1, forward strand.
TTAGTTACTAGCGTTAAAGGTTCTCACGATCACATAAGTCATCGTTGAATGTGTAGGAGTAAGTATGGATCTCCAGGTCCCGCTTCTGATTATTGATCTGCGAGGGGTCTCGATCATATCTGCATTATTCGCGAACCGTAGGGTGACACACTTAAGGGATACCGACACCATTTGGAGCAAATATGTTTCTGATAAAGATTTAAGAAAGCACTGGAATTATTTCAATAGACACCAAAACGGTTTCGGGTGAAATTACTGAAATTGGTTCTGCATGTAATATTGAAATGTTGCAGGGGGTTTTATGTGAATGTTTGTTAATTAAAGTAATTAAAAAAATTCTGAATAAAAATAATAAAAGAGTTTTATTAAATGAGAGAGCATTAAATTTGGAGAAATTTAATGCATTTAAAGTGGAGACTTTAAAAGAGAATGTGATGGGGCATTTTAATGTGAAGGGGTTACCACCACATGAATGGGGGAGGTGAGGAGTCACCCCCATGGGGTGCCGGCCATGGGAAGGTGTACCCCCTCCTCCTATAAAATGCCCCCCTCACACCCCTTCTTCTACACACCTCCTCGTGAACGATCTCTCTCCCCCTCTAGTTATTCCCCATGGTCTCGGATTAGCGAGATACATGTTCCTGGTGGCTTTATCTAGAAAGGAGTTGCTTCTTCCGCTGCTTTTCTGGAGCGAGGGACGGAGGTTGTCGAGGTACCGGACGTGTGTGTGACCATGGATGCACCGCTGCTTTGCGCTGCTGGACTTGGTGGTGCTGGACTTGCTGGAGCTGGATCTGATGGACGTGCTGGAGCCGGACCTACTGGACTTCATCACGATATTGAGATCGGCAAGTGTACGACTACATCATCCACGAGTTCCAACTCGTTAACAAAGCTTTGTTGTCTTCGAGGGTAAGTTCTCTATGGATGTATATCCACCCGTTGCTTGTATCTAGTAGATAGATCTTGGCATATAGTTCCCATCGTACGATTTTTTTTGTTTTCTATGCTATGAACCCAACAGTGGTATCAGAGCTTGATCTATGCGTAGGTGCTTTGCATGGGTAGTACACATATGTTTATATGTGGGCGATGATAATCATGTTATTGCTTCTTTCATGTATTTTGGATATTGGTGGCATAGTGGGACGAAGCGGCCTGGACCAACCTTACATGTCATCGTACATGAGACCGGTTCCACGACTAACATGCAACTAGTTTGCATAAGTGGCTGGCGGGTGTCTGTCTGTCCTACTATAGTCAATATCTGATTTACAGCGAGTTGCTAATAATTGGTTATCCTCGTTGTGGTTCCATGTTCGTAGGTAAGACCGGTTCTATCTCCGGAAGCCCTAAGCCACGTAAAACTTGCAATGGATAAATTAGAGGCGTCTAGTTTAGATCGTTGCTGGGCTAGTTTCATGATATGGTAATGTTGTAAGTAGATGTATGATAGATACTCTTACAACACACCTAACATGTAAGTTCCATAGACCTTGGCCTTACACACAAAGGAATGATAGAGATCATACCATGATGCATATGACAGAGATCAAATGCATCGACCGTATCATCTCACTTTACACATTAGATGTTTGCATCTTATATTTCTAGTTTGGCGTTTTAGTAGCATTTTAAGATGATCCCTCATTTAGATATCAAGATAAAAATGTGTTCTTCCTTAAGTATGCACCGTTCTATGGATCGTGTTTCGAGACATCACGTGATGATCGGGTGTACTCGACTCTACGCTTTCATATAATGGGTGTAAGACAGTTTTACACACGCGAGTACTCAGGTTCTTACCTGGCGAGCCTAGCATATACAGACATGGCCTCGGAACACGTACCGAAAGGTTAAGCATGAGTCATATAGTTGATATGATGCCCATATATATGCTCGCCTTTGAAGCTACACCGACTTACGTGATGATTGGACTTGGTGTAGTGGATTTGGTTAATGTAATCACCAAAAAGGCACAAGGGATGTCGTTTTGGAGTGGTAGTTCATTTCTAATTTGGATTAGTCGAACCATATTTGTCATAAACTAAATCAAAGTGAATTTGCATAATTTGTTGTAGTCATTGGCATTTGTTTACTACCTTATGCTTAGTTTTAATTGAGATAATAGAACTATAGAATTCTGGATATTTACTTTACGAACTGGTATCGTATTGTTTTGAATGTTAATTTAAAGTTTAGAAGTCCTATTGCAAACTTTCAGCAAACTCTATTTACTCCATGAAGTTTAATAAGTAGTACTAAATAAAGAGTAAGAATTCCAATGTTAGTGTCTAAAGTATCATGTTTGCCTCCATAATTTTTGATATTCAAAAGTTGTTTTAATATCAAGATTATCTAGCAGCTAAAAAATTGTTTCAGAAACCATCATGTCTGGAAGATATTGTGATATCCGAAACAATGTTTTTGGTTGCATTATGATAGAGTATAATTTAGCAAAATACATGTTCTTGTATTATGAGAATTTGTGAAGGATGGAGATGCTAGGCATCCGGATATCCCATAAAGGTTTTTAGGAACTAACATTATACTCGCGATTCTTCCTTACAGGCCATAGTAGATTGATCATGAAAGTTGTCATGATAAGGATGAATAGAAGATTTAAGTAAAATGTTTACTACACTAATAGATTACTAAAGAATGGATTTTTGAAAGAATACCAAACATTTGATGATGGTGATCCACTTCAAAGTGCAAGTCCAAAGGTATTAGTATTTGACTATATACACTTTGTACTATGTGTCATGTGAATGACACCACTATTGATGTTGATAGATTCTTTTAAAAGGAAAAGGAATTGCTGAAAGAGAATCTATAAAATATTTGGCAGAAAAGAAAAAGTTGGAAATGTCCAGCTTAGGTATATAGAAGATACACATGTTATGGTTGTATTCCTTTCTTGTTAAACAATTTGGTTCTTAGGTATTGGATAGAGAATTGGTCGGTATGAAGTGTCATACAGGATAACGCAATTCATGAACTGTAATGGCCTAAGTAACTTGCAAGAGAATAAGTGATGATGTTCATCGAAAACAAATAAAGTGTTATTGTCTTTTTCGTTGTCGTCAAACCTAGCCTTCAAGATTTGTTTTAATAATTGTTATTTTGTTCCGGTATTATGAGAACAATGGTTGTTCAAATAATTACCGTATTCCATAAAGGATGGATGAACTTTTACAAGTCTAGTGGGAGAAATCACATCCATAAACACTATTGCTAAAATGTCGCAAGAAAAATGATTGAAAGATCACTTATGAAGTGACATCGCTGTTTTACATTATATTGGAAAGAAAACATGAAGAAACTCCATGTTGATGGAATTTTTGGACTCTTTGATTTTGATCAATTGACGCTTGTGAAACTCTCCTCGAGATAATTGAAACTCCGTCCATAGGCCAAAGAGGAACATATGACTAACTTACTGGATATTATGCATGCTGATGTATATAGTCCATTATGTGTAGCCATATGCGATGGATCTTTTTTGCTTCATATGCTTTCTCCAGAAATTTAAGTAAATATATCTATATATTTACTTAATAAGGAAGAAGTATGAAACATTTTAAAATTGTTCAAAGACTTTCTAGATGAAGTGGAAAATCATTGTAACAAGAAAATAAAGATTTTATGATTCAATCATAAAGGAAGATATTTGAGTTACACGTTTAGGAAAAACATCTAAGATTTGAGGAATTGTTCCATGATTTGTGTTTCCCAATAAACCATAGGAGTATGACATATTCGAGAGATGAAATCAAACCATGTTTCACATGGTAAGATCAAGGGTCTCATTTATAAAACTGCCATTATGTTTTAAGGATTGAAGCTTTAGAGACTACCGCTTTTACACTGAAAAGAGCACCATCGTGATCCATTGAAATGACACCATATAAGTTATAGTTTGGGATAAAACCCGAATTGTCTTTTCTTAAATTTTGGTATGACATGCATAAGTAAAATGTTTACAACCAAAGTCGGATAAGCACGTCTTTGTAGGTTATCCCAAAGAATTTGTTGGGAATTTCTCCATAACACCGAGGACAAAAGAGTTTGTTACTTGGAACGTTACGTTTCTTGAGAAGGAATTTTTCGCGAAAAGTTAAGTGGGAGGACAATAGAACTTTGATAAGGTTGTTGAACCTTAGCTATATGTGCTAAGTAGCGCAGCGCCGGAAAGTGTCCCGGTGGCGGCCACAATGCTCATGGCTCCCGTGATTACAAAGATTGTAATCTCGGAGATTAGAGTTCCTATTGAACCGTGTGGGTCGGTAAGAATCAAATAGTGAGATTCGATAAACAAGTCGTTATTGTTTTGACAATGATGAACCGACTACATGCAAAGAAGCGATGATGGGCCCTGACTCCATAAAATGACTAGAAGTCATAGAATCCGTGATAGTATCCATACACGAGAAATCAAGTTTCTGAACTTGGAAGACCCACTAAAAAGGCGTAAAGACTATCTGTCGTGTTTGGATCTATAAAGAAATAGTCATGGATGTTTAACATCTATGAAATAGTCGACATGTCGGAAAGAAGTTTACGGCAATGTTCAAGGAGTTGACTACGACAAGATTTGATCTTTCATAGCGATATTTAGTCTTGACGGATTACTGTAGCAACCACTACATATAATTTGGTACATGGTAGTTGAATAAACAAAACAAGGTTCTTCTAATAGAATGGTTACCTAGGACAGGTACAAGACACGGTCCGAAGGGTTTTGTTAATTCAAAGGGTGCTAAAAGGGCATGCAAACTTCAATATTTGAAGTAAGTAGAGCGGAGTTGGAATCTTCACCATGATGAAAATGTTGAAGGAGTTTAAATTCATCGGAGATGATGAAGATGCTTTCATTTGCAAGAAATTAAGTGGGAGCGCTAAGACAAATTTCCAATAAATTATGCAGAGTACATATTGTTGATTGAAAATGATGTATCTTTTATTGACACAAGTTAAGAATTTCATTAAAATAGGATTTCGATGAAAGACTTGGGCAAAACTAGAATATTTGGCATCAATATCTATATGGATAGATTGAGGCGCTAATATGGTTGTGCCAGACATACATATATGAGATATTGAAAGGGTTCAATATGGAAACAACAAGAAAGGTTCTTGCTGCATGGAAAGGACTGTATCAATATTCATGTGCTTCAACACTTAGTGAGTAAAATCACATGAAGATTTTGATCGATCATACCATGATATGTATATATCCAGAATGTCCTATGCTCTAACTGTTATGAGCACATACCAGAATGATTCATAAGATGATAATTGGACAATAGTAAAGATATTCTTATGAGCTTTGGAAGAACTAAGAATATATCATGTATAAGTGACAAATAGTTAAAGGTAGTTCATTGTAAAGTGTTACATTGATACTAGTTTTGTCACAAAATACAAATTAAATTTATCTCAATTTAGACTATGGGTGGCACAATGTAATGGAAAGGATGTTCCATGATGGATTTGGATGAGTTCCAAAGTTGAGACATTGTGACGGATACTACAACAAAAGGCTAAGTATATGACTGCTATAGTAGCAGCACAGGAGGGCATTTGTGTTATGTAGTTTGTTATCAAACTAGGTGTGGTTCAAAGTGGGATAATACAATGAAGATATATTGTGTGACAATAATATCAACATACTCTAACTCGAACGAACTAAAGGTCTCACCAAAGGACCAAATTTATACAATGCCATCTCATTTGAGAATGAGTGATGCGTAGAGACGCAAAGACATGCAAATACACACGAACCTGAAAGTGCCAGATCTGGAGATTATGTTAACCAATAGCAATCGCGTATATGCAACACCATAAAGCCATAGGTGTTCAATACGAAAAGTTTTTCAAACTAGATTATTGACTCTAGTGCAAGTGGGAGACTGAAGGGAATATGCCCGAGAGGCATTAATAAAGTGGTTATTATCTTATTCCATGTTTATGATAAATGCTTATTTTGCATTATATAATTGTATTAATTGGAAATGTTAATACATGTGTGTTTAATAAACGAAATCCCAAAGTTCCTAGTACTGCCTCTCATATAAACTAACTTGTTGATTAACAAGATGGTCAAGGTTTCCTGACCATGGGCATTGGATGTTGTTAATAACAAGGTCACAACATTGGTGGAATGATGTGATGAACATTCATCCGAAGTATAGTATTAAGATCAAAGTCATTATGTTTATATTGCTATAACATCATATGAAGTAATCTTAGTCCTTAGACCATGAGATCATGTTAATTGCTGACACCGGAAGAGTATCTTGATAACATCAAACGTCACACCATAACAGGGTGACTATAAAGGTGGGTTCAGTGCTACAAAGGTGTTATGTTGAGGCTCATGGATCAAGAGTGGGATTTGTCCATCCCGATGACGGATAGATATACTCTGGGCCCTCTCGGTGATATCACATTAACATAGCTTGCAAGCAAGTGATGTGATCACTAGAATGTTATATCACGGGAACGAGATCAAACTAAGTATGGAGATATTGATGATCGAACCTCGGACATGTAATATATCGTGAGACAAAGGGATTTAGTTACTAGCATTAAAGGTTCTCACGATCACGGAAGTCATCGTTGAATTTGTAGGAGTCAGTATGGATCTCCAGGTCCCACTTCTGATTATTGATCTGAGAGAGGTCACGATCATGTCTGCATTATTCGCAAACTGTAGGGTGACACACTGAAGGGATACCGACACCATTTGGAGAAAATATGTTTCAGATAAAGATTTAAGAAAGCATTGGAATTATTTCAATAGAAACCGTTTCAGGTGAAATTGCTGAAATTTGTTCTGGATGTAATATTGAAATGTTGCAGGGGGGTTTATGTGAATGTTTGTTAATTAAAGTAATTAACAAAATTCTGAATAAAAATAATAAAAGAGTTTTATTAAATGAAAGAGCATTAAAATTGGAGAAATTTAATGCATTTAAAGTGGAGACTTTAAAAGAGAATGTGAAGGGGCATTTTAATGTGGAGGGGTTACCACCACATGAATGGGGTAGGTGAGGAGTCACCCCCATGGGGCGCCGGCCATGGGGAGGGGTACCCCCCTCCTCCTATATAAGTCCCCCCTCACACCCCTTCTTCTACACACCTCCTCGTGAAGGATCTCTCTCCCCCTCTAGTTATTCCCCATGGTCTCGGATTAGTGAGATACATGTTCCCGGTGGCTTTATCTGGAAAGGAGTTGCTGCTTCCGCTGCTTTGCTGGAGTGAGGGACGGTGGTTGTCAGGGTACCGGACGTGTGTGCGATCACGGATGCACCACTTCTTTGCGTTGCTGGACTTGGTGGTGCTAGACTTGCTGGAGCTGGATCTGATGGACGTGCTGGAGCCGGACCTGCTGGACTTCATCATGATCTTGAGATCGGCAAGTGTACGACTACATCATCCAGGAGTTCCAACTCATTAACAAAGCTTTGTTGTCTTCGAGGGTAAGTTCTCTATGGATGTATATCCACCCGTTGCTTGTATCTAGTAGATAGATCTTGGCGTATAGTTCCCACCGTAGGAAATTTTTTGTTTTCTATGCTGCGAACCGAACATGCTGAACTTGGCATACAACCGATGCTCTCTAAGGGTTTCAAGGATGATTCTCAGATGTTGCTCATGCTCTTCTTCTGACTTGGTGTAGATAAGGATATCATCGACAAACACAACGACAAACTTGTCTAGAAAATTCATAAAGATCTTATTGATGAGATTCATGAAATAAGCAGGGGCATTGGTTAATCCAAAATACATGACCGTATACTCGTATAATCCATAACGAGTAGTAAAGGCGGTCTTTGGAATATCCGTTGCACAAATCTTAAGTTGGTGATAACTAGTCCTAAGATCAATCTTAGAGAATACATTTGCTCCAGTCAACTGATCAAATAGATCCTCTATCTTTGGCAAAGGGTAGTTGTTTTTGATGGTGACGTCATTCAGCTTTCTGTAATCTGTGCACAAACGATTGCCTCCATCTTTCTTGTCGACGAATAACACTGGCGATCTCCATGGCGATGTGCTTGGTTGAATCAAGCATGTTGCCAACATAGAATCCAACTCCTTCTTCAATTCCACTAACTCTGAGGGGTTCATGCTATAGGGTCTCTAGGCTATGGGTCCGGTTCCGGGGATTAGTTCAATAATGAACTCAATATCCCTATCCGGGGGGATGCCCGGCAATTCATCTGGGAATACATTGGGGTATTCACAGACTACTCTGACTTGGTCTATGGTGGGTAGGGCTAGACTCTTGTTGCACTTGAATTGATGGGGTAAGGTTTCAGATATATGCTCTATTGAGACTCCCGAGCTACTGGTCATGGTGATGGCTTTCTTACCACAGTCTATTAGTCCTTTATGCTTTGACATCCAATCCATACCTACTACTACTTCCAAACCTTTGGTTCCAAGTACTATTAGATTATTATAAAAATCTATCCCATGTATTCTGATAGGCACAACTTTGCAAATTTTTCTAGCTTTTGTAGTTAAACCGGGGATTTGAACTATCATGAGATGCTTCAAATTGGTTGGGTGAATCTTACTAGTACATGCAAATTCTTCGGTGTCAAATGAGTGCGATGCTCCAGAATGAAACAACACTCTTGCTAAAACTGAGTTAACAGAAAACATACCCAACACTACATCTGGCGCTTCTTAGGCGTTCATGTGGAAGACATAGCTGTTGCAGTTGTGAGGGTTCCCTGGGGAGAATCTTCTTCCTGGTTGAACATGATGCTGCTGTTGAGCTGGGGCACTCACATTGGCAGTGGCGGCAATATTCTTGCGACACTCATTAGAATAGTGACCCTTCACTCCACACTCGAAACAAGTGATCTGAGACTAGTCTTTTGCTGCCACGGGCACAACATTGCTTCCAGTTCTGGGTGCAGTGTTGTTGTTGTTGCTTTTGTTGTTGTTGTTGTGCTTGGCAGGTGCACGGTTGAAATTGTTGGAGTTGCCGGGGTGATTGTTGTTTCCTCCAGACTTCACATTTCCTCCGCTACGGTTGGGGTAGCTTGGATGAGACATTGGGGGTCGGTTGTTCCTTGGTGCCTATCCCGCAGAAGGTTGGGACGGTACTTCTGGTGACTGTTGGATCCAGCTTGGTGCATCATACGACGTTTCCGGTTGTCGTTTTCCTGGTTAATCTTCCCTTCCATATGAATGGCAGAGTCGACTAGCTCTTCGAGATCTTCAAAACGAATGTTGACGAGGACAATCTGCATCTCATCATGCAGTCCGTTCAGGAATCTCTCCTTCTTCTTGGCCTCTGTGTTAATCTCGTCAGGTGCATAGCTGGCGAGGGACAAGAATCTGTCACGGTACTCTACTACAGTCATTCTACCCTGCTTCAACTCTCGGAATTCATCCCTCATTCTGGTGACTAGACCCTACGGCATGTGGGTGCGTCTGAACTTGATTTTTAAGGCTTCCCATGTCATCACTTGACCATGGTTATTTGTGCGAGTGTTGTTCCACCATGCTCTTGCCTCTCCTGCCAAATAGTGGATGGCAAAAAGAACTTTCTCGTTGTCATCAACTCTGGCTACTTCTAAGTTGTTCTCCATTGTCTGCAACCAGTCATCAGCATCTAGTGGATTCTCCGAAGTGCTAAAGATTGGGGGATTGGTATTATGGAAATTCTTTAGTTTGGATCCTTGATGATCCTGATTTCCATGGCCTTGGTTGTTTTGGGCCATTTGAGCGATCTGCTACAGAGTTGCTAGGTTGGCTTGGCGCTCTTCCCTGCTAGCTTCATGGTCGGCAACTAACATCTGCATAATCTGCAGCATCGGGTCTTGCGATGAGCTGCTCCCTTCAGGGTTTCCACGAGTCATCTGAATATTGAGATAGATAAAGGGGGTAAGAGGGAAAGGTCTAAGGTTCATGGTTTTGATTTCAAAGCTAAAACTTTGGGTTTGACTCAGGTTTTGCAACTAACTTCATTTCATTCATTCAAGCAAAGCACACGATACAAACACACACACACCACAACATCAAAGGAAAGAAGATGGTTTTAAGAACCACTCGGCAAGCTACGATACATTGGGACCGATACTCCTCACTCTATGATAGTGCTCTACTGCATCTACTCATCATCGATGAAGTCGGAATCATCATCGTCGGTGTAGAAGTGCACATCATCCTCTTCCAGATAGTCATCATCATTGCTGAGGTAAGAGTCCATATCTCCCTGGATGTCTTCACCTTCAACTTCTTCTTCCTTTGCTGCGAGCTGAGCTTCTTGCTCCTTGATGGTCTTCTCGAGGTCGGCCACCTTCTTGCAAAGACGGTCGAGGGTGCGATCCTTCTTTGTGCGTTGACGGCGAAGAGACTGACGATCCTTGACGAGCAGTGAGAAAGTTTGGGCCTTCTGGGCGGCAAGGGCGAGGTTGTGGTTGGCGAATTCTCTATCATTGTCCAATTCCTTCTATCTGTCGTATAGCAGGAAGTCGAGGTTCTCCAGTTGATGCTTCAACTCTGGGTGACTTGGCATCTCCATGGGCATTCCCATAAAATTAAGCCTTGCATAGTGAGCAAAGCGGGTTCCTTGGATTTGGTTGACACTCATGGCACACAGACGTGCGAGAGTTTCATGCATTGCCCTGGCTAATACATCTAGCCAGTTGTTCTCCCTCACGGAGAACTAGATCCTCCCGAACGTTGGCGCTTCTATGTTGCCTCGAAGATCAGAGGTGACTAGCCATTGTAAGTCTCCTCTTGGGGGTCCAGGAAGTTGAGCTCCCAGAAACTCCGGATGCGGGCATCCCAAGTACTCCGATAGTGCAGCAAGATCCCTCTCGAAGATCAGCTGGCCTCCGTTGCCCAACTGGTAGAACTTGCTGAACTGAGTTTCCATCTATAAGAATTGGAGATGAGAAAGTTAGTGAAGTGATCAAGTGTGTCAAAATTTTATGTAGTAATGTAAGAATTTGGAGGAACATGAATTTTTTTGAAGAAAGAATTCCAAAGGGTAAGAGAGGAAATAGTTTTCATAAATACCCATTTTGGTTTTTGAAACTAAGTTTTTGTTTGGACGTCCATTCTAACTAGGTTCTCCTATGGTTAGGATGGATCTGACACCAACTTGTCAACACCCGGATTTTTAATCCCAGATGCCTATTATGCCATACATCGCAATCCCAGGAATACCATTTTTGCGAGACATAACAGATTGGATATCATAGTACATCATCCATTACAAACCATAATAAGGTCTTACACGAATAAAGGATCTCATGATCTAGTCTTAATAGAACAAGCAGCGGAATAATTAATAAGCATAGCGGTGGGGTCCATCTTCAGGGTCACAGGCAATGCTGATGATGGAAGATAGTCCTAGTTATCATAGTTGTCCTGTGGTCCTTCCTCTTGGTAGTCTCCTTCATAGTATGGCCACGAGAATATTCAGGGACAAAAGCTATGAGTACTCTTTAAGTACTCGCAAACTATCACTAACAAGTAAGGTAGTTCTAGTAGGATTGCTAACTCTAATTTCATTTGTAAAGTTTAGTTTGAAACATAAGCTGAGTTTAGAAACAGAGAAAGATAAAATAAAGTTTGAAAACATGTCACAATTCCTAAGTGGGAACTTAATTGTCATAGTCACAACTCAGTTGTGGTCAAGTCATGTCACAATTCCTTTCATAAGTTGTTTTGAAAACATCTGACAATGGAACAATATCGCCACTCCAACTGTCCATAACCGCGGACGCGGATATTCGAATAGTTTGACACTCTGCAGAGGTGGTACACTTTCACCACAAGATTCGATACATCTGTCAGGGATAACCCTGAATCATCATACTTAGTATGCAGATAATCAAACATAACCTTTCCTTTACACACCCTAGTATAAGCACCTCTCCTATGAGTATGGCCTCCCAGCCATGACCATCTGTCATCCTAGGCACTGCATAGGTGGACAACATTGAGAGGTAGCCTCAGCTCAAACCTCTCCTGCGAGGGAACTAATACTAATGCATATAAACTTCCGGCTAAGCCTTACCCAATTCAGGTTTTGTGGTTGTACGGTAAAATTGGAATGGTATCGCATCCGAACCCAACCATCAGTTTTGTAAAAGGGCTAGGGATCATGCCTCAACATTTTCATCATCATAAACCATTTGTGTTTCTCAACACATGTCAAAACATCTCAATAGAATGACTCATCATTCCAAGGTTTTCACAAGTCATTTTCACCAAGTACTCCCATCTATAGTGAATCAAGTTTTGGTTTAGCTCTAAACTACTAAGTTAAGAGTGTTCACTAATATGGGATGCTAATCTCAATCTCATGCCATAGAATGATATCTAAATCTAACTAGCTAGGTCAAGTTTTATACTTTTTATGCTACCTTTAAACAAGTAAAGGACTTTGGTAAAGTAAAGAAGGTAAAGCTTGGAAATAAACTTGGAGTAAGTATAAGTCAAAATGGTATAACCAAAGCATGCCTAATGCCTTTGCTTAGGTTATCTAGCTTGCAAGGGTTAGCTTGCATTGTTAGTGATGGCTTGATAGTATAATACTTGCAAGTGTTAGCTTGCCAATAATACCTTGCCTTGGTTGGTGTAGTGGTTGAAGTTCTCTTCCTCCTCCTCGAAAGCTTGGTCGGTACTATCTTCTATAAATACATACGAGATACACAATCACCAAACAATGCTTAACTAGTCTACTTAGCACACTAAGGAACACATTTGAAGATCTTTTATCATCACAAGCATCACAAGGTTTAATGAACTAGTTTCATTTATTTTATTTGAGAAAAGTAATTTCTACTCATTGAAATTAACTAAGATTTAATATTCTCCAATTAAAATATGGGATCATGTGGACACATGTCATCACCACATATTCTAACATATGGGAATGTGATTTTAGGGTTGGATCATATTTTAATAAGTTTAAGTTTAATATTTAATGATTTAAAGTGACTAGAAATGCCTATATAGCATTATTTTGGTACTATTCTAAAGTCACTTCATGCAAACCTTAATATTATTACATATTCAGATAGGTATGGTTAAATGTGATTTTTGAGAGTTGGAATCAACTCAAAAGCTATTATGGTTGATTTTATAAAAAAAATTGAATGTGCAAAAGCTTCTGTCTTGTTATTTTTACTAGGCGAGATCTCTAACTCTAAATGATTTAAATCCAACGGTCTTGGATAGAGATTTTAAATTATTTTTCCAAAAAAATTGGAATCACTCAATTTGGATCTGTAAAACTCTCTGAATTGATTTTTTAACTAAGGGACAGGATTAAGTTTTAATTAAAATAGAAAAACCTATATTTGAGTTACTGGGTCAGCGCGGGAAACTAAATGGACCGGCCCATGTATACTCCGCGGCGCTGAGGGCTGATGACAAGGGGTTCCACATGGCAGCGGTACATCTCACGCGAAGCGGTACGGGGCAATATGGACCACACGATTAGAACTAGATCAATGGCGCACGGTCGTCGTCAACGACGGACTCGTCGGCGGCGAGACTGAACCCTAGCGGCTCGGTGGGGGTGCAGTGGGGACGTACCGGGGCTCCAGCTAGTGCGGCGAGGCAGGCAAACGTACGAGTAGACGACGGTGAGATCAAGCGAAGTCATGGCAGGGGCTGAGGTGGACGAAATCAACAGCAGCATCTCCTCCTCTGTTGCAGCTACCTCCGATGAAATTTCAGCGGCCTGCTGCTCGAGCTGCTCCGGGGAGAGGTGGGGAAGGAATGGGGGTGATAGGGGAGTGGAATGGTGTGGCGATTTGAGGCTGGGTAAGGCCTCCTTATATAGGCTCGAGGAGGGGACCGAGGGGGCGACTGCGAGCTTGTCGGTGACGATGATACAGCGAGCTACCGGCGTGGGCGAGATGGATGGATGGTGGGCGGTTCCCTGGCGGTCAGCTAGGACTTAATGGCGATGCGAGGGGCGATGGCTAGCGGTCGGGAGCGTCACGCACTCTGGGAGACAGAGGCAGTGCTCAACGGGGTTCCTGGCGACTGTGGGTCGCGCGGCAGTGCACGGCCGTGTCTGCGGGGTGAGGTGGTCAAGGCAAAGCTGCGTACGTGGTCTGCGGTTGAGGCACGGTATATGGCGTGCTCGCGGTGAAGGCGCTCTGGCGTGCTCTGGCGCAGCGCAGAGACGCATGGGAGCAAGCGAGTGGAGGTCGTCCAGGGGCTAGTTGTGGCCGTGGGGTGGACATGGGAGTGTGGTAGGGTTGGGCGGAGCTAGTGGTGGTGCTGGAACGGCGCGGCGCGGTCTAGGGAGCGTTGCCCATGTTCGGCCGGTGGTGACCAAAAATGGGCGGTGCGGCACTGCTGATCTAGGCTGGTTAGTAGCTTAGTTAGGGCCTTGCGTCAACTCTCTGAATTCATCCCTCATTCGGGTGACTAGACCCTGCGGCACGTGGGTGCGGCTGAACTTGATTTTGAAGGCTTCCCATGTCATCACTTAACCATGGTTCATTGTGCGGGTGCTATTCCACCATGCTCTTGCATTCCTGCCAAATAGTGGGTGGCAAAAAGAACTTTCTCGTTGGCATCCACTCTGGCTACTTCTAAATTGTTCTCCATTGTCTGCAACTAGTCATCAGCATCCAGTGGGTTCTCTGAAGTACTAAAGATTGGGGGATTGGTATTCTGGATGTTTTTGAGTTTGGATCCATGATGATCCTGATTTCCATGGTTCTGGTTGTTACGAGCCACCTGGGCGATCTGCTGTAGTGTTGCTAGATTAGCTTGGCGCTCTGCCCTACTAGCTTCACGGTCTACAATGAGAGTCTACAGAATCTGTAGCATTGGGTCTTGCGATGAGATGCTCCCTCCTTGGTTTCCACGAGTCATCTGAAGATTGAGATAGATAAAGGGGTAAGAGGGAAAGTTCTAAGGATCATGGTTTTGATTTCAACGCTAAAACTTTGAGTTTTACTCAGGTTTTGCAACTACTCCTTTTCATTCATTCAAGCAAAGTACACGATACAAACTCACAAACACCACAACATCAAATGAAAATAGATGGTTTTAAGAACCATTCTGTAAGCTAAGATACAATGGGACAGATACTCCTCATTCTATGATAGTGCTCTAGTGCATCTACTCATCATCGATGAAGTCGGAGTCATCATCGTCGGTGTAGAAGTCCACAGCATCCTCCTCTAGATAGTCATCATCATTGCTGAGGTAGGAGTCAATATCCCCTTGGATATCTTCACCTTCCTCTTCTTCTTCCTTTACTGCAAGATGAGCTTCTTTCTCCTTGATGGTCTTCTCGAGGTCGGCCTCCTTCTTGCGAAGACGGTCGATGGTGCGATCCCTCTTTGCGTGTTAGCGGCAAAGAGACTGACGATCCTTGACGAGTAGTGAGAAAGTGTGGGCCTTCTGGGAGGCAAGGGCGAGGTTGTGGTTGGCAACCTCTCTAGCATTGTCCAACATCTTCTGTCTGTCGTACAGTAAGAAGTCTGGGTTCTCCACTTGACGCTTCAATATTGGGTGACTTGGCATCTCTAGCAGCATTCCCATGGAATTACTCCTTGCATAGTGAACAAAGCGGGTTCCTTGGATTAGGTTAACACTCTAGGCACACAGACGTGCGAGAGCTTCATGCATTGCCATGGCTAATCCATCTAGCCAGTTGTTCTCTCTCACTGAGAACTGAATCCTCCCAGATAATGGTGCTTCTATCTTGCCTCGAAGATCACCAGTTACTAGCTATTGTAAATCTCCGCCTGGTGGACCCGGGAGTTGAGCTCCAAGAAATTCCGGATGTGGACGCTCCAAGAACTCCGACAGTGAATCCAGATCCCTCTCGAAGATCAGTTGGCCTCCATTGCCCAACTGGTAGAACTTGCTGTATTGGGCTTCCATCTATAAGAATTTAGGATGAGAAACTTAGTGAAGTGATCAAATGTGTCAAAGTTTTATGTAGTAATGTAAGAATTTGGACGAACATGAATTTTTTTGAGAGAAAGAATCCCAAGGATAAGAGAGGAAATAGTTTTCATAAATACTCACTTTGGTTTTTGAAACTAAGTTTTTGTTCGGACGTCCAATCTAACTAGGGTCTCCTATGGTCAAGATGGCTCTGATACCAACTTGTCAACACCCGGAATTTTAATCCCAGATGCTTGTTATGCCATACATCGCAATCTCAGTATTACCATTTTGGTGAGACATAACATATTGGATATCACACTACATGATCCATTACAAACCATTATAAGGTCTTACACAAATAAAGGATCTCCTGATCCAGTCTTAGTACAATCAAGTAGCAGAATTAATAGCGTAGCGGTGGGGTCCATCTTTAGTGTCACATGCAATGCTGACGATGGGAGATGATCCTAGTTGTCGTAGCCATTCTGTTGTCCTCCTTCAGGTAGTCCTCCTCATAGTCTGGCCACGGGAATAGCCAGGTACAAAGCCATGTGTACTCTTTAAGTACTCGCAAACTACCACTAACAAGTAAGATAGTTCTAGTAGGAATACTAAGGTCTAAGTCTAATTGTAAAGTTAAGTTCGAAACCTAAGCTGAGTTCAGAAACAAAGAAAGACAAAATAAAGTTTAAAATCACCTAAGTGAGAACTTAGTTGTCATAGTCACAACTCTGTTATGGTCAAGTTATGTCACAATTCATTTCATAAGTCATTTTGAAAACATCTGACAATGGAACAGTATGGCCACTCCAACTGTCCATAACCACAGACGCTGCTATTCGAATAGTTTGACACTCTGCAAAGGTGGTACACTTTCACCACAAGATTTGATACATCTGTCAGGGATAACCATGAATTATCATACTTAGTATGCAGATAATCAAACATAACCTTTCCTTTACACACTCTAGTATAAGCACCTCTCCTATGAGTATGGCCTCCCAGCCATGACCATATGTCATCCTAGACACTACATAGGTGGACAACATTTAGAGGTAGCCTCAGCTCAAACCTGCCCCACGAGGGAACTAATACTAATGCATTTAAACATCCGGCTAAGCCTTACCCAATTCAGGTATTGTGGTTGTATGGTAAAATTGGAATGGTATCGCATCCGAACCCAACCATCAGTTTTGTAAAAGGGCTAAGGCTCATGCCTCAATATTTTCATCATCATAAACCATTTATGTTTCTCAACACATGTCAAAACATCTCAATAGAATGACTCATCATTCCAAGGTTTTCTCAAGTCATTTTCACCAAGTATTCCCATCTAAAGTGATCAAGTTTTGTTTTAGCTCTAAACTACTAAGTTAAGAGTTTTCACTAATGTGGGATACTAGAATCAATCTCATGCCATGGAATGACATCTAGGGCTAACTAGATAGGTCAAGTTTTATACTCTTTATGCTACTTTTAAACAAAGTAAAGGACTTTGGTAAAGTAAAGAAAGTAAAGCTTGTAAATAAAACTTGGAGTAGGTATAAGTCAAAGGGGTATAACCAAGCATGCCTATTGCATCTTGCTTAAATTATCTACCTTACAAGGTTTAGCTTGCATTGTTAATGATGGCTTGCAAGTAATCACTTGCATGGTTAACTTGTATAATGCTAGCTTGCCTTGGTTGGTGCAGTGGTTGAAATTCTCTTCCTCCTCCTCCTCTTGGTAGAACTCCTCCTCCTCGAAGGCTTGGTCGGTATTATCATCTATAAATACATACGGAATACACAATCACCAAACAATACTTAACTAGTCTACTTAGCACAGTAAGGCACACATTTGATGATCTAATATCATCACAAACATCACAAGGTTTAATGAACTAGTTTCATTTATTTTATTTGAGAAAAGTAATTTCTACTCATTGAATTAACTAAGATTTAATATTCTCCAATTAAAATATGGGATCATGTGGACACATGTCATCACCACATATTCTAACATATGGGAATGTGATTTAAAGGTAGGATCACATTTTAATAAGTTTAAGTTTAATATTTAATGATTTAAAGTGACTACAAATGCCTATATTGCATTATTTTGGTACTAGTCCAAAGTCACTGCATGCAAACCTTAATATTATTACATATTAAGATAGGTATGGTTAAATGTGATTTTTGAGAGTTGGAATCAACTCAAAAGCTATTATGGTTGATTTTAGAAAAATGTTTGATTGTGCAAAAGCTTCAGTATTGTTATGTTTACTAGGAGAGGTATCTAACTCTAAATGATTTCAATCTAACAGGCATGGATATAGATTTTCATTAACTTTCAAAGAAAATTGGAATCACTCAATTTGGATTTATAAAACTCTCCGAATTCAATTTCAAACTAAGGGACAGATTCTAGTTTTAGCTAAAATAGAAAAGGATCAAGGATCAAACTAATTGGGCCGGCTCGTGTACACTCCACGGCGCAGAGGACGGCTGACAGGGGGGTCCACATGGCAGCGGTACATCTCACGCGAAGCGGTACGGGGTGATATGGACCGCACGATTAGTACTAGCTCAATGGCGCATGGTCGTCGTCGACGACGGACTCGTCGCCAGCGACACTACAAGGAATCTGGCTATATATGACCCTCCATTTTCGTCACAGAATCTTCATAGTAGTCCGTTTATGACGATTTTGAGATCGTCAAAAGCTGGGCGTCGCAAATGAACTATAACGACGTTTTTGGTAAAATCGTCATAACCGTCTATGACGATATTGGATCGTCATAACATCTATGACGATCCAATATCGTCATGGACCATCTAGCCAGGCTAGCTCAGATCCGTGGCCGATCCTACGTGGCAAAATTGTGACGAAATGAAATCATCTTAAATCAAAATCACCCCAGTCCATTTTAGTGATCTAAATGGGCTGACCCAATAATTCTAGACTTTTATTTTCTAGGCCTTGGCCTTTTTAGGTTTGTCTCTTTTGGTCCTTGCCTTCTTACGATCCACTTATTTATTTTCAGATTTATTACAATATATTTTGGGCCACAACCTTTTTAGAGCTCAAATACATTTCATCCAGTCTAGATTCCTGCTATTTTTTAACTAGAATTTGCATTTTCATTTCTGGAATTGCTTCAGCCATGCAATAAATCGAGAACATACACAAGAGTTTGCAAATACATCAAGGAAATACAACATTTTCAGCAAATACACAACATGCAGATAATTTATCAGCAAATAGCAGGCTCACAAATGCACATCCAATATTACAATTCAGTATTTACATTAACTTATTAGCAAATAGCACCAATTGCAACATCTGCTAGGAAAAAATAAGTTTACCAAGGAATACACCACGTCCAAGCTCCAAGATTATCCCCTACCAAAACGGTACTACCATTCTCGACACCACTAGCTCCATGATCACCAAGTGCACATCCAGGATTATCACCTACCAAAATGGTGCTCCTGTAAAAAAACAAGAAATTATGGTTATGACTATCAAGTCAGAATTAAAGAAATGTCTTTTAACAATAACATAAAATAGCAGGAAACAAAACAAACACAAATCTACAAGCAGCTAGATGATACTATAACCTACAATGATACTATAGCCTACAAATAAGGGAAAGCTCATCACAACTTGCACAAACAACAACGAATGTGTGTTACATCACAATGAATGATTGCACAAGATAAACAAGCAATATAGAAATGCCAAGTTACAGAAACTGCATCACAAATATGATTTTCCTCCAGGGTTTGCCATACAACAACAATAGTAGATAATAAGGAGTAGACAAGAACTAATATGCTTCAAGTTTGGTTTGCAAAGACAAGAAACAAGTATATTTGTGGATTCTGTGATAACATGAGACATTTGTCCAGTACCTTGGAAGGACGCAGAAAGACGGCCGTAGCATGAATCAGGTCTAGGTGGGAGCTTCATCCTGCACTCATTGTGACCAGGGAGGCATCCATAGAAACTTCGTTTTCCTTTGTCAAATTTAGGCACCTCATGGAACCTGTGATCATATATAAAGCATTACTTGAGTATTGAACTCCAAGATGGTGATTTCAGTAATAAAGATTCACTAGAGATCTTTTCTCAGTTCAAAAACTGGGAAATGCTTCATATCATGTTGTTTCTCGCTAATTACTGAAACTCGAGGCATATATCTAGTACTTCCTATCATGTTTTTTCTTGCTACTTATTAAAAAATGCACGCACGTGAAAATATGGGAAATGATAAAAATGCAATGAAGAACCAGATCTGTCTTAGTATCTTAATCCTACCAACCATGCATCAAGTGAATAAATAAAATATAAAATCGAATGCCATGTGAGAAGCTGCATCAGTGTAAGTAGACTATCATAGCAAAGCCACACTCCAAATCTCCAATAAGACCATTAGGCATCGGTAGGAATAAAACCATAGACATAACAGCAAAGCCACACATGTAACCATTACTAATTTGTTTTTCACACAATCAATAGTTGAGCATTCCTATTACCTTGAGGCTGGTGGCGTACTCCAGGGATGTTGCAGTTGCTTGTCGGTGTACCATTCTGCGCTCCTGCATGATCATCAGTTATGAATAAAAGACTGCATGAGCAACTCGAAATAGCTATTAGTAGCATCTCATGACAGATGATACCATGATTTAAAGAGACATGTAAAGAGATAAACGGTAGGGTTTATTCTAGCAGAGACATACAAATGACTAGAACAACACTTTACGTTCGGATACAAGTATTACTGATCATGTACTGATTTGAGAAATGCATGGCTTGGATTAATATCAAATATGAAACATTAAGATGTCGATGGTAGCGTTGGTGACGAGCACGACGGGCTTGAGCAACTGGCTGGTGGCGAGCCTAGGGAGCCACAGTTTTCTTCTCCCCATACACACCTTCTATGAAATGAATTGAACTAATCAGTCAATATCAAGATATATGGTTGCTAGAACTACATCTTTTTGCCAAAATTAACTACATATAGTAAGAAAGCTAAATTTCAATTAAAAGAGTAGTCTTATTCCTAGTATCAAAATCATCTACATATTGTAGGAAGAATATAGTGGAAGATCATTTTATCTATGCTACATACATAATGTAAATCAGTTTCCATTACATGAGAATAAGAAAATGGTATCCAAGAACTAAACATTTAAAATAAATGACCTCTGAAAACAATTAGAATGGCTTGTACACCAGTTCTGACATCAAACTATTTATGACTATAGAAAATATACTCAGTTTCCATCATGAAAAGCCTGCAAAAACTTTAAGAACACAACATTGTGCACTCGTACTGTTGTACATCATTATAAGAGAGGAAAGAGTAATAATGATGGATCGTTCTATGGTTTGAATTTTCTTTGTTTAGGCGTAGCTATATCAGGAGGTGTTAGAGCATGAAAAGAACTATGACAGACACCTATTGTGCTGTCAGATTGTACTAGAAGCTCTAGTACACTGACATAGAACAATTTTACCAGGGGAAATCAACTACTAATGCAAACAACAGAAGTGTCAAAACTAACTACAATATCAAAACGAAGATGTACTCAAGATAATAGCCCAACTAGCTTCACGTAGCACAGCAAGAGAGACATCTATTGGCAATATACACTAATACCTCAATGATGTACATATACACATAATCTGAATGTACAAGACTTAAATTAATTGATATTTAGTTCTCCAATCAATTTTCCTATTGGCGACCAAGGGATAGCAATGATTAATCAGTATACAGGGGTGGGGGAATTGGGAGTGTCTCAAAAAACCCTTCTCAGAAATGACCTACCATGTTCGAGGTTTCATGGCTTTCGGTCCAGATGACCAATGTTATGGAAAAAATCGCAATATAGTTTGTGATAATGTGCTCATATTGTGCACGCATATGCATCTTAGGATGACGAACAATGTTGTAGAAGGAAGTTTTTCTTTTCGTCTCACCAAAAATCTATTTTTTATTTTCCGAGCGCAAAAAAGGGGCATTTTGTGAAGCAACCACCAAACGGTTGATCCAAAAATGGTAATACCCCATTTAAAAAAATACTAGACCACCTTACATGGAGAATGTAATAATTGGGGTATCTCAAATCTTTTCTTCCACCCCTGGCAAAACGACAAATTCTCGCCGAATCGGTAGGAGGTGGGTCTGATTTGAACTACAGGTACATGATCGGATTCTCATGATTTTTTGAAAAAATAAATTTTAGACTCATAATATTCTATTTCTTTAAAGATCCAAATCCAAGTTTAGCGAGACTCATCCCCTAGCTAAGAACCTTCATGCCCGCCATTTTGACCATAGTTTGAAACTGGCATAAAAATTCAAAAATGGTCCGAACAATGTAAAACCTTCGCGTGACATCATGTTATGTGACATGGTTTTAAGGAAAAATACCAACATTGGTATATTGCAAGTGTCTCAAAAAAACCTTCTCAGAAATGACCTATCTTGTTCAAGGTTTCATGGCTTTCGGCCCAGATGACCAATGTTATGGCAAGAATCGCAACATAGTTTATGATAATGTGCTCATATTATGCGCGCATGTGCATCTTAGGATGACGAACAATGTTGCAGAAGGAAGTTTTTCTTTTCGTCTCACAAAAAATCCATTTTTCATTTTCCGAGCGCAAAAAAGGGGCGTTTTGTGAAGCAACCATCAAATGGTTAATTCAAAATTCTTCAATCCCATTTTTCAAAAATACTAGACCACCTTACATAGAAAATGTCCCAGTTGGGGTATCTCAAACCTTTTCTTCGACCCCTGTTGAAAACCCTAGCTTCAAAATGATATTTTGAAAAATGATATTGTCCCTACGATGGACTAGTATGAGATTAGTAAATCCAAAAAAAATATAGTCAATATATTTATAATCAACATCCTAAAATTATCTACTGAGTTTTATATAAATTTAGAGACAAAAATCAATTCTTTTAGACTTCTTATAAAAACGATATAAATAAATTAAGAAAATAAACTATGCTAACCATACCAGCCACCGGACTTAATCTACCTGTGGCAAGGTGAAGACTGTCCTAGCCCAAGTGGACACGGCAACCCATCTTTAGGAAAAAAAGAGAGGAATATAGGAGGAGTCGGTCACAAGGCCCAGGCGCAAGAGTCGTCCGTATGTTAATAAAAGTTGTGCGTGCTAATTTTACAAGAAGCATGTGTTGTCCTAGTGGTTATTGTCCCTTGTCCTGCATAGGGAGGTCGCTGGTTCGACCCCTGAAACTTAATTCCTAATATGAAAATTATATATGTATTTTGACAGGAACTGAGACGTGTTTTGCTGGTTGACCTTCAAGATGGAGATGGTGAGGTTGTTGGTTCAAATCCCATAAGCATCTATTTTTGCACCGGCATTTTCCACGTTGTATGTATATTGGCCAGGACCACATGTCATGTAGGAGCAGGCACTACTCATATATGCGAATATTAATACATGGATACGCCACATGGTAAAAAAATTAACACATAGACATGACACATAGGCATATTTGCTGATGTGACGAGATAGTTATTTAAATATATCCTATTTTAAACGCTACGACGATTTAATTTGGTCATGACCGGCTATAAATATGGTTCTAAGTTGCTTGTAGCAGATTGTGACGATTTCGCCAACTGGAATTATGACGTTTTTTAGCACAATAGTCTTAATTTACTAAGGTTTTGGCTTTCCTAGACAACCTACGACCATCTGGTGCGGAATCGTCATAAATCTGTGACGATTTCATCCACGTTCACTATCAGAAGGTCATAGATCAACACATTTCTTGTAGTGCGAGACTGAACCCTAGCGGCTCGGTGGGGGTGCAGTGGGGACGTACCAGGGCTCCCGATAGTGCGGCGGGGCGGGAAAATGAACGAGTAGACGACGACGAGCTCAGGCAAAGTCGCGGCAGGGGTTGAGGTGGACGTAATCAATGGCAGTGTCTCCTCCTCTGCTGCGGTTGCCTCCGATGAAATTCCGGCGGCCTGCTGCTCGAGCTGCTACGGCGAGAGGTGGGGAAGGACTGGGGTGAGAGGGGAGTGGAATGGTGTGGTGTGGCGATTGAGGCTGGGGAAGGCCTCCTTATATAGCCTCGAGGAGGGGACCAAGGGGGGCGACGGCGAGCTCGTCGGTGACGATGATACAATGAGCTACCGACATGGGCGAGATAGGTGGACGGTGGGCGGTTACCTGGCGTTCAGCTAGGACTTAATGGCGACGTGAGGGGCGGTGACTAGCGGTCGGGAGAGTCGCGCGCTCTGGGAGACAAAGGCGGTGCTCGACGGCGTTCCTGGCGACTGTAGGTCGCACGGCGGTGCACGACCGTGTCTGGCGGGGTGAGGTGGTCAAGGCGGAGCGGCGTGTGCTGTCCGCAGTCAAGGCGCGGTCTATGGCGTGCTGGCGGTGAAGGCGTAGAGAGGCATGGGCGCGAGCGAGTGGAGGTGGTCCAGGGGCTAGCTGTGGCCGTGGGGTGGAGAGGGGAGTGTGGTAGGGTTGGGCGGAGCTAGTGGTGGTGCTGGAACGGCGTGGCGCGGTCTGGGGAGCGTTGCCCATGTTCGGCAAGCGGTGACCAAAAACGGGCGCCGCGGCACTACTGCTCTAGGCCGGTTAGTAGCTTAGTTATGGGATGGTTAGAGTTAGGGGACAAGGGGACCAAATGGAGCCCAATTACTCGATAATGCATTGATCCATCAATAGTGTTTGTTAGGCAGAAAATTTGTGCATGCCACCTATTCGACACAATGGCTGCATGAACCAAACTTTCAAATTTTGAGATGATTTTTTGGTGGAGTTGTTGGTCTCATGCTTGAGCATCTCTGGTTGCTAGGATTTATTAAATGGAATTCGATTGAATGGTTTTTGAAAAAGTGTGATCTAGATACGTACACTAGATTAAATTTTCAAATGTCATTTAAAAATAGAGTTTGAAAGTTTTTGGGAGATCACAAAGTGGGCCTTGGTACATCACTAATTGTACTAGCAAGGGGTGCAAAGATCCATAATTTTTTATGTTGGCATTTGAGTCCTAGGAACACCCAAAGTGTCCTAGTTGGTTAAAATGGCAAAACTGACCATTTCCATTATTTATTATTTTTGATTTCTTTTTCTTTGGGATTTGCTTGGGGATGATCTAGATGGTGTTTAATTCACCTTAGAGTCATTTTACAACCAATAGATCACTCAATGATGGCAATTCAAAACAACTCCTATTTTAAATGCACACACATATGAATGCTTAAAGATTTTAAATGGAAAAAGTTTTTGTTAACCCTAAATTGGGTAGATTTGATCTTGATTAACCTTGATTAAATATTTGGGATGTTACAATAGGTTAGCTAGAGGGGTGAGGGTGGTTTAGATGGATAGGTATTTATTCCTTTGTTTGTTTTATTTAAACCTAACTCGTTTGAATTCAAACCATCCAAACCCAAAAAGAATCTAAACAAGACCAAAAGAGAGGGAGAAGTGGTAAGCTTGCAAGTCCCATGCATGCATAATTGCATGTAGTAGTTTGTGGAAACAAACTAGAACACATGTGGAATATTGATTCAAACAAATGTGTTCATTTGAATCTAGCTCACTAAGGAATTGTGGAATTATTACACCACATGGTTTATTCAAAAGATGAGCTTGTTTGAAGGAGGTGGTATAATATTGTGTATGTTCCACGTCTGCTTCATGCCTCCACCATAATTCAATCAATCCCATATTTCCCTATAAGCCATAAAAGAGGAGAAAAGGGATTCTACTTCTACACAACATGAAAAGATGGCCATGTAGGCTTACAAATAATTCATATTGTGAAAATAATAAGAAACATATATGGAGGCATGTAGGTATAGCAGTGGATCCATCTTAATACATATGAACTAGATATAATACCAAAGAAATGCAAATGCTCATATATAGTTTGGATGGTGGGATTATAATGTGGTGGCAAAGAAAGGTGGAGGAGTCAAGAAAATATATGCCCCCAACTCAACTTGGGCATGAATTTTTTTATCAAGAAGCAACTATATGTGATACAATATAATGAATATGGGATAAGAACCAAATAGAGGGGTTTTATATGATGCTCAAATGCAAGGCGGCATGGTGACATGAGCATGATATAATGATGATGCCATAACAATATATAGGAAGTAGCATTTTATTAATAAACCATGTAGCATTATAGATGTTAGACATATGGGATGCTACAATCCACATGACCACACACACTCTAATTGATGTGGTGATAATGCAACTTCTATCACACTAGTGCATCATTCCATGTGGCAGTTGCATTCTAGGGGCTTTCTGGGCCCTTTGACCATGGTTGACACATGAAGTACATATCTCTAGAGAGTAGTCTTGCATGTGTTATTTTCTAAACCACCTTGATCCACATCACCACACACACTCCAATAATGGATGTGGTGATGCAACTTCTATCACACTGGTGCATTATACATGCATGTCGCAGTTGCATTAATATTCTAGGGATTTATGGGCTTTCTGACCATGGTTTGACACATGCATGGAGTGTCTCTAGAGTCATTGCATGTGTTATTTTCCAAACCACCTTCATCAACATGACCACACACACTCCAATAATTTATATGTTGATGCAACTTCTATCACACTAATGCATCATTCCATGTGGTAGTTGCATTCCAGGGGCTTTCTGGGCTTTTTGACCATGGCTTGACACATGGAGTCTCTATAGTCATTGCATGTGTTCTTTTCCAAATAAACCACCTTGATACACATTAACACCCACACACTCCAATGGATGTGGTGATGCAACTTCTATCACACTAGTGCATCATGCGTGTGGCAGTTGCATTCCATGTGGTGATAATGCAACTTCTATCACACTAGGGGGCATCATTCCATGTGACAGTTGCATTTCCAGGGGCTTCTTGGGCTTTTTGACCATGGTTTGACACATGGAGTATCTAGTCATTGCATGTGTTATTTTCCAAACCACTTCGATTCACATGAGGACACACACTCCAATAATGGGTATGTGGTCATGCAACTTCTATCACACACACTAGTGCATCATGCCATGTGGCAGTTGCATTTCGAAGGGATTTTTGGGCTTTTTGACCATGGTTTGACACATGGAGTCTCTAGAGTCATTGCATGTGTTCTTTTCCAAACCACCTTGATCCACATGACCACACACACTCCAATAATGGTTGTGGTAATGCAACTTCTATCACATTGGTGCATCATTTCATGTGGTAGTTCCATGTTAGGGGCTTTCTAGGCTTTCTGACCATGGTTTAACACATGAAGTCTCTAGAGTAATTTCATGTGTGTTCTTTTCCAAACCACCTTCATCCACATTAACACACAGACTCCATTAGATATGTGGTGATTCAACTCCTATCACACTGGTGCATCATCCATGCATGTGGCAACTGCATTCCAGGGGCGTTTGGGGCTTTTTGACCATAGTTTGACACATGGAGTGTCTCTAGAGTCATTACATGTGTTATTTTCCAAACCACACTGATCCACATGACCACACACACTCTAATAATGGATATGTTGATGCAACTTCTATCACACTCGTGCATCGTCCATGCATGTGGCAGTTGCATTGATATTCCATGGCTTTCTGGGCTTTCTGACCATGGTTTGACACATGCAGTGTCTCTAGAGTCATTGTATGTGTTATTTTCCAAACCACCTTGATCCACATGACCACACACACTCCAGTAATGGATGTGGTGATGCAACTTCTATCCCACTGGTGCATCATCCATGCATGTGCTTGTTGCATTCCAAGGCTTTCTAGGCTTTCTAACCATGATTTGACATATGGAGTGTCTCCGGATTTATTGCATTTGTTATTTTACAAACCACCTTGGTCCACATGACCACACACACTCCAATAATGGATGTGGTGATGCAACTTCTATCACACTGGTGCATCATTCCATGTGGCAGTTGCATTCAAGGGCTTTCCATGATTTCTTACCATGGTTTCTACACATGGATCGGAGTGTCTCTAGAGTAATTGCATGTGTGATTTTCCAAACCACCTTGATCCATAGACACTCCAATGGATGTGGTGATGCAACTTCTATCACACTGGTGCATCATCCATGCATGTAGCAGGTGCATTCTAGGGGCTTTTTGGGCTTTCACGCCATGGTTTGACACATGGAGTGTCTCTAGAGTCATTGCATTTGTTGTTTTCCAAACCACCTTGTTTCACATGACCACACAAACACCAATAATGGATGTGGTGATGCAACTTCTATAACTCTGGTGCATCATTCCATGTGGCATTTGCATTCTAGGGGCTTTCTAGGCCCTTTGACCATGGTTGACACATGGAGTATATATCTCTAGAGAGTAGTATTGCATGTATTATTGTCCAAACCACCTTGATCCACATGACCACACAGATTCTAATAATTAATGTGGTGATGCAACTTCTATCACACTGGTGCATCATCCATGCATGTGACAGCTGCATTAATATTCTAGGTATTTATGGGCTTTCTGACCATGGTTTGACACAGGTATGGAGTGTCTCTAGAGTCATTGCATGTGTTATTTTCCAAACCACCTTGATTCACATGACCACACACATTCCAATAATGTATATGGTGATGCAACTTCTATCAGACTAGTGCATCATTCCGTGTGGTAGTTGCATTCTAGGGGCTTTCTAGGCTTTCTGACCATGGTTTGACACATGGGGTCTCTAGAGTCATTGCATGTGTTCTTTTATAAATAAACCACTTTGATCCACATGACCACACACACAGTCCAATGGATGTGGTGATGGAACTTCTATCACACTGGTGCAGTTGAAATTCCAGGGCTTTTTGGGCTTTGTGACCATTGTTTAACACATGGAGTGTCTCTAGTTAGAGTCGTTTGCATGTGTTCTTTTCCAAACCACCTTGATCCACATGACTACACACACTCCAACATAATGGATGTGGTGATAATGCAACTTCTTTCACACAGGTGCATTATTCCATGTGGCAGTTGCATTTCTAGGGCATTTTTGGCTTTCTAACCATGGTTTGACACATGGAGTCTCTAGAGTCATTGCATGTGTTCCTATCCAAACCACCTTAATCCATATGACCACAATTTATGTAGCATTTTTTTACAAAATAGGGTGGATCACGTTCTCACGTATCAGATCGAAGATCTTGGAGGCTGGGAGGGGTTCGGTTCTGTCTTTGGACTCTAGGGTCGGGTCTATGGGTGCGTGAGGTGATCATGTCGTTTGGTGTCCTTCGGTTCTATGGCGGCGTACTTGTCGTCCGTGATGGAGAGCTTGGCATTCCATGTCAGAGTTCTTGTCGATGGTTCTCCAAGTGATGCCTCGGAATCCTTGCCCAACTATTGGTTCTAACTTTTGACCACCAACAAGTTTTTAACATCTTGCTGAGAGATTGTACACAACGATCAACACCACCTTGCCTTATCATAACACTAGAACAGTAGCATCAGCAACACCAAACCACCATCAGATCGGGTCATCTGCCACACCACCAAAACACTGAGGATCTAAATAGTTGTAGGTTCCAAGACTAAATATAGGGCACATGGGGGCAACAATAGGAGCATCAGAAGCTCTCAGGCACAGCCCAACACGGCAGGCGCGACGTTAGGACCATGTCAAGCACGCACTGGACAGGAGAATGTCACAACAGCATGGAAACGTGGGTGCTCGAGTGAACGGCGGCAGGCTAGATCCATAGAGGAGGGTGCTCGTGAGGAAGTAGAGCAGGGAGAGGCAGCGACGCGGTTGGAGGAGCTTCGTGGCGGTGCTGTAGGAGATCTTGGTCAGCCTACGGTGATGGGCGCGGCAAGGACGAGGTAGACGCGGCCTTGCAGGAGCAGCCGAAAGTTGGTGACCTTGGAGGCGGTCGACGAGGTGCGGGCGGCAGGAGAAGGGGACGATGGCGACGACGCCTTGCTGAGAGGGCCACGCTCAGGGAGCGGGTCGGTGAGGCGAGGGTGGGAGGTTGAGGACGCACGGCCGTTGGCGGATCATGGCGATAGATGCGGTGACGCTCGGGCTCGAGAGGAGGACGGCCGCGGCTTCGGCAAGATGAGTAACTAGGGGCGAGGCCAGGAGCACGTGCGGGTGGCGTCGAGGCTCGCAGGCGACGGCGGCTACTGCGAGTGGGGAGACGCTCGGGAGCTCGGGCTCCATCCCGTACAGGAAGAAGGACGGGGAGTTGATCGCATTTTGCAGCTGGCGGCAGGGTGGTTTTCAGAAAAAGACCACGGAGAGAGGATGCTAGTGGATTAGGTGGATATGTGGCGTGTGTGTAGGTGTATGCCGTGTCGGTGCTGGAGTGTGCCTCATGTCGCGTGCGTGTGTGACATGATGGGTTAGGTAGATTTAGGGTTTGGGGTGCTAGGTGGCTACTAGTTGGGCTTTTGGCCTCGGCCGGCCGCTGCCTTCCCTAAAACAATTTTATTTTTATCTGTTTTAATTTTAAAAGACTTTTATAAATAGTTTTTAGATAAATAAAATATATAAAAAATACCTAGGGTTTTAATTTAAAATTAAAGAAGGGGACTAATTACAAAATAAAATAGGCTTTTGGTGAAAATAGTTTACAGCAAAAATATGCATGATGGCATGATGATGCAAAAAAACAAAATAACAAGCAATTTTAATTGGAATATTTCCCAGGCATTACACCGCCGGAGCGCCGGAATCCTATGTAAACTTGCAAGTGGCCCTAGCGTACATGTAGAACTATGGTGGGAGATCCATAGATGCAATTCCTAGCTCATGGGTGTGATCCTGTTCATGTGTATGCGATAACACTTAGTAAAGTGACGAATGCGTAGGAGGAAACTCTTGTCATAGGTCAAACAGAGGGCTACTAGTGGAATCTTGGACCTGAACTTGGTTTTTCATGTATATGTGACCTAAACAAACATAAACCAACAAAACATTACATTGGCCATCCTCGTATGGAGAAAGCTAGGGGTTAGATCTATGGGGCCTACGCACTAGGCTTTTGCTAGAAAAGGATCACCGGAGTGTTAGAATCCCACAGAAACCTGCAAGTGGCCCTAGTATACATGCACAACTGTGGTGGAAGGTCCATATATGTAATTCCTATCCCCGCGTGCGATCTCGTTCACATACATGCGATAACACGTAGTAAGTGCCAAACATATAGGAGGAAAGCCTCGCCATGGGTCAAGCAGAGGGCTACCAGTGGAATCTTGGGCCAAAACTTGGTATTCCATTCAAATGTGATCTAAACAAACATAAACCAAAAAAAAGTACATTGGTCAACCCTCATCGGAGGAGAGTCAATGCAGTAGATCTACGGGGCCCACAGACTACAGTTTCACTAGAAAAGGATCGACGGAGCACCGGAATCCCACGGAAACTTGCAAGTGTTCCTAGGATACATGCACAACTGTTGTGGAAGGTCCATATATGCAATCCCTATCTCCCGGGTGCAATCTTATTCACGTGCATGTGATAACACTTAGTAAAGTGCCAAACGTGTAGGAGGAAACTCCCGCCGCAAGTCAAATAGACCCCGGTGGAATCTTGAGCCCAAACTTGGTTTTCCATGTACGGGGCCCACAAACATAAACCAACAAAAAAGTACATTGGTCAATCCTCATTGGAGTCCAGTCAAAGGGGTAGATCTACGGGGCCCACAAACTAGGGTTTCACTAGAAAAGGACCGCCAGAGTGCCGGAATCCCATGGAAAATTGTAAGTGGCCCTATCATACATGAAAAATTGTGGTGGAAGGTCCATAGATGCAATTCCTAGCTCCTGGGTGTGATCATGTTCATGTGCATGCCATAACACTTAGTAATGTATCGAACGTGTAGGAGGAAACTCCTGTCAAGGGTGAAATTGAGTGTCACCGAAGGAATCTTGGGCCCAAACTTCTTTTTGCATGTAGATATGACCTTAAAAAACATAAACCAACAAAAAGTACATTGGTCAACCCTCGTATGGAGAAAGCTAGGGGCAGATCTAGGGGCCCAAAGACTAGGGTTTCGTTGAAAAAGGACCGCCAAAACGGCGAAATCCCACAAAAACTTGGAAGTGGCCCTATCATGTTCATAGATACAATTCCTAGCTCCTAGGTGTGATCATGTTCACGTGCATGCAATAACACTTAATAAAGTGTCGAATGTGTAGGAGGAAACTCCTACCATAGTTCAAACAGAGGGCTACCGGTAGAATCATGGGCCCAAACATGGTTTTCCATTTAGATGTGACCTAAAAAAAAAAATCAACAAAAAAGTAAAATGGTCAACCCACGCACGGAGAAATCTCGGGGTAGATCTACGGACCCCACAAACTAGGATTTTGTAGGAAAAAGGACAGCCGGAGCGCCGAAATCCCACGGAAACTTGCAAGTGGCCCTAGCATACATGCACAAATATGGTGGAAGGTCCATAGATGCAATTCCGAGCTCCCGGGTGTGATCATGTTCACGTGCATGCGATAACACTTAGTAAAGTGCCAAACGAGTAGGAGGAAACTCTCGCCACATGTCAAATAGAGGGCTACCGGTGGAATCTTGGGCCCAAACTTGGTTTTCCATGTAGAAATGACCTAAACAAACATAAACCAACAATAATACATGGGTCAACTCTCATCGGAAACCAATCAAACGGGTAGATCTACGGGGCCCATAAACTAGGGTTCCGCTGGAAAAGGAGCGCCGAAGCGCCAAAATTCCATAGAAACTTGCAAGTGGCCCTAGCGTACATGCACAAATGTGGTGGAAGGTCCATAGATGCAATTCCTAGCTCCTGGTTGTGATATTGTTCACGTGTATGCGATAACACTTAGTTAAGTGTCAAACATGTAGGAGGAATCTCACGCAAAGGGTCAAGAGAGGGCTACCAGTGGAATATTGGACCCAAACTTGGTTTTCCATGTAGATGTGACCTAAAAAATATAAACCAATTAAAAATTTCATTGGTCATCCCTCGTACGGACAAAGCTAGGGGCTAGATCTACGATGCCCACATACTAGGGTTTCACTGGAAAAGGATCTACGGAGTGCTGGAATCATGTGGAACCTTGCAAGTGGCCCTAGCATACATGAAAAACTATGGTGGAAGGTCTAGAGATGTGTAGCACCCCGGTAAAACCACAACTAGAAAATCGCTGTTTTTTTGTTTTGTGCATCATCATGACTTTATTTTATGCATCATCATGACTCATATCATCATGCCACATTGCATTTGAGCATCGTTATGTCATCATGCATATGTTTGTCTAAAACTATTTTCTAAATGCCTATTTTGTTTTTTCTAGATATTCCCCTCTTTGTTCAAATCAAAACCCTATATTCGTTCAGATATTTCATTTGTCTAAAACCTAATTGCTAATGTCTTGTTTTAAAAGAAAGAAATAAATACTATATAAAACTATTTTATACTGGGGAAGGCCGCCACCGGCCAGGCCCAAAGGCCCAGCTGATAGCAGCCTACTACCCCAGATAAAAATCTAAATCCTAGCCCTAGTCCTACCCCAAAATCCTAACCCTAAACTACCACCTCTTGTCCTACCCAATCCCCCCCACCGCTGCCGCCACCCTCCGCTAGCACCCCACCTGCCTGTTCCCCTGCCCCGCGATGCGACCAACTCACGAACGCAAGCCGCCTACCCCGATACTACCTTGACCCGTTCGACGCAGCACCGCTCCACCCTGCCTTGGCCCCACCACCTTCTGCTACCGACAACCCCGACCCCGTGCCCGGCCCCACCAACACGCTCCTACGCCTGTGCCTCGCTCGGCTCTCTCGCGAGCCCCACAAACGCGCCTACCTACCCCACGTCGTCCCCAACCCCGCGACATGCTGCTCTCTCTCCCGCGGTGGTGCCCTGGAGCCCTGTTGTCGCCTCATTCTCGCGCCGGCCATGTCTCCTGGCATCTTGCTGTTCCAGTTTTCCACCTACCCTATGGCAAGGAAGTGCCTCTGCCACGGCTCGGATAGATCAAGGCATGCACATGACTAGCTTGCTTTAATGCCTAGAAGGCCGGTGACCCTCAATTGTGTGGTTCCTGTGGCCTCCCGCTAAAACCACTACTAGAAAATCGCTGTGTTTTTGTGCATTGCATCATCCTGACCGCATGCTCATGTCATCATGCCACATTGCATTTGAGCATCGTCATCATCTTGCATGGTTTGTTTAAAAACTATTTTCGAAAAAGCCTAGTTTTGTTTTCTAAACGCCCCGTCTTTATTTCAAATTAAAACCCCGGGCTTGTCCGGAATATTTTGTTTCGTCTACAATTGCATTTCAAAAGCCCCATTTTAAATAATAAATTTTTTATATTATTTTTAGGGGGCAGCCGAACCAGGCCAAACCGGCCCAGCCGGCCACCCCCAATAAGCAAACCAGACCAACATCCTAACCCTCAGCCGACCTCACCCTACCTGCCTGCTCGCCACCTCACCCAAGCCAATCACGGATCGCCACCTCACCCCGCCTGGCCACCTCACCATCTCCCCACCTCCCACCTGATCCCCAAATCCCATCGCCACCTCCCCCTGGCCTCGATGCCACCGCCCTGCACGCACCCCCTCCTTCCACTCCCCATCCCCACGCGCCTGCCACCCGGGACCCACCGCCCTTTGGCCCCACCCCACCAACACACTGCACGCACGCGATCCCGTGCTCCCGCACGCCTCCTTCCTCCCCGTCTCAATCTACCGATGCGCCGATGTGCCCCGGCCCCGCCCTACAGCGCTGCCGCCAGGCGCCCTCCCCCTCCGCCGCGCGAGTCCTGCCGCCTGCGCCTTCCTCTCCTCGCGCGGTCGTCCGAGCCCGCATCACCACCGCCCCAAGATCCCCTTCGGCCCGGCGGTTCCCGTCACCGTCAACCGCCGCCAGGCCGCCTCGCCGGACACCAAGGGCGCACCCCTCTTCCCCGTCTCGATCCCCTCTGCCTTCCCCCGCCGCCAGCCACATCTCTCCGTCCACCGTCAGGATCCATGCGAGCCGCCACCATTCCGGGCTCTCCGTCCCCAATCGCTGCAGCGCCGCCGCCGCAGGCCGTCTCCCGCGGCGCCCCGGCCTCCCTCTGCTGTCCTCTGCAGGCCCTGTCCCTTCTCCACCCTGTGGCCGTCCTCCTCTTCCCAAGCTTCGACCGCTGCAAGGTCTTCCACGCGGCCTCCTCGCAGCACGCCGCCTCCCCCAGGCCGTCCTACCGTCGTCCTCCCGCGAGCGTCGTCGCCCTGCTTCCGTGTTGGCCCGGCTCCTCACCGCCAAGCCTGGACCCCGCCGCCGTCCGCAGTCCCGGCCGCCTGTCCATGCTCCCCGTGGCCGCTCGACCCCGCGGCCTTGCTCCCGCACGTCTGCAAGGCCGTACTTCATCGGCCCGCTCCAGCGTCTTTTCCGAGACGTGCCTCTACCGTCCCTGCTCGACCTCGTCTGGCCGCACACGCCGCCGCCTATCCTTGGTCGCGTTCTGTCATCTGCAGCACAACGCATATTAGTGGCCTTCTGCTTGTTTTTATCTTTGACCAAGTTGTGATGCTCCTATGTTTGTTCTTATCTGCGCTTGTATATCTCTTTCCCGGTGTTCGTGCTCTTCTCCTAACACAAGATCATCTGTGCCATCGCCCGTACAATTAGGCACAAGACCTTCCGATGATCACCGATGCCAAGTGTTCCAATGACAAGAACTTCCTCGAACAACCCCAACAAGCCAAGATCTCCTACATGGGAACCCTGAGACCCCGGACCCGGAGAAGCCCTGGACACCAAGATCTACCGACGGCCCGACCAAGATCCGAAGACCGCACCCTGGCGCGCCAAGTTCTTCGACCCGAGGACCAATCCATCAGATGTGATGCCGAGAACCCGGACGCCAAGATCGCCATCGGAACGCCAAGTCCTTCTTCCTGGAACGCCAAGCTCTCCTTTCGTTGTCCGAGACCGATCTCGTCGAACCGATCTCCGTCGAAACCTGTCGAACCCGAACCCCCGGAACCAAGATCTTCCAAACCCAGATGTGTGACCCTAAGCCTCTATTTTTATAATATGACATATACCTGTCGCATCATTAAATCATCATGTTTGCATATATGTCATCTGGTGGGTTGGGCTAAATAGTCGATTCACCTAAATTAAATATGGAGTCTATATGCGGGCTATTCTAGTCTTATTCCGGAGTCCATTTAAATTGGTGTAACAAACTGATGCCATGTTTCACCCTGTTAATACAACATTTAAATTGCGAGGGTTCTAAATAACTTGAACCGTGTAATTAAGTATCGGGACCCTGGTTCCGCTTAATATTTCCTAATTGCATCGCATCTGTGCCTTGCCATGCATCATATCATAAGCATGCCGGATCTTCTGCCATAGTATTAAATATTGCATCCGGTGTTGCTTCTAGTGTTTGCTTCTTCACGGATTAGGCCGATGAGTTGATGCGAGTATCGACAAGTTCTCTAGATATGAACCTTCGGCAGTGTTTCCCAGGCGAGCACCTCTCCCCCCTTCTACCTATTTTGCGTTTATAGTCTTTATTTCCTCCTGTTGATCTTTTCCTATCTGTGTCACGATGATTTAGTTTCCGTGCACCATTTATACTCCTTGCAGCATCTATATTGCCATGGACACGTCCTATTGCCTGTTGTTTGATAGATAGTCGGCCCTGCGAGTCGTAGTTGCTTGCTTCTGTGTTGCTTCGCGTCGTTGTCGTTCCACCGTTGATGGCAAGTTGGCACATGATAAACGGTGGAGATGCTTAATGGTGGAGATGATCATGACTTTAAACACAACTATTAAATTGCTAGATATAACTAATGCAGAGGCATCGGTGGGCAATAGATGTTATTAGGTTCTTCCACGCTCACTTGTGTCCCGTAGGACCCCGAGTACTTGATACATGTTCCTTGATTTTTCGCACTATCCACATCCGGGAGGCCTTATGGACCCCCCTGAGCCAGAGCTTGATTCATTTCTATTTCTTGGGGACACAAACTAGTTTGGGGTTTTATTTACTATCCTGTACTTATGTCATGTTACTTTTTTATTAAGATTGTGCGTGGAGCACCTGTACTGTTTTGGATGCGGAGTGTTTTCGCGGTATCGACAAGCCCAGTCACATTTTCGGCTTCCCAGTCGTTTACAGCCATTGACGCAAACCTTGGGTCCGTCTCGGAGTCGGCCAACTTCGTTGCGGGTAGCTTAATGGGGTGGACCCCTGAAATATTTATGCATCCTGTGATCGCTTTGTCGTGAATGCCTTCTTGGGTTTTGAGTTGGTTTTTCCGAGGTTGATCGAGTGTGTGTTGCTATTTGTGCACCCCTGCAAGGTAAAACTTTCTGAAAGCCGTGTCCGTGGTTATGGACGACTTGGAGCACAGTATCACGATCATAGACAAGCATAACTAAAGTAGTGTTATAAATTTGACTTAATATGTGACTAGTAATTCAGCTTCATTACAATGGAATGGATAATAAAAATGCCAACAACTGGTGGATCTGTGGTGATCTGTGTCATACTATACCTGCCTAGTAAGTATTGCAACTCCAATGGAATGTGATAAAAGTGCCAACAATTGCTGGGTTTTGGGATTCCTCAGGACAATTATATCTGACTAGTAAATGTTCCAACTATAATGGAATGGTGATTAAAACTGCCCACTACTTATGCTTCAGGATGACTCATGCTATCTATATCTGACTAGTAAGTGCTGCAACTATAATGGAATGAATAAAAATGCCAACTGTGTGAGTTCCTTAGTTTGATTTCCTCGTTTGGTCTCGAGGGGGAATACCAGGATGGGTATGATTGGTGTTAGTATCAGGTTGGATTCGAATAGGTATTTCTTATCTCTCTCTAATAGGCGCCAGTTTTACTGAGTCTCTATAGGTTGTTTAGTGCCGCTGCGCTGCCGCTTCAGTCCACCATACCTATGTAGGCGAGAGCCGCCGAATTCTAGCCTCGCCGTGTACTGGCCTCAGTACTGACGCTCCTCTTTTTCCTTTGCCCTTTGTCGGCACCCTTTTGTTTTAGCAGGTTTGAGACCGACGTCGTTAGCAGGGTTACCCTTCCGGCTTGGCCTGGGCAGGGTTATGTACGCCATTGGTTATTCTTCAGGGCTCTTAGCCCCATTTGCATCTTGTCCGTACTCGGACGCTGTAGCGGTTTCAAGGTGATTTGGATCTTTGTATTGTATATCTGTACTCTTGACTCTTGGAGTCGTGTTATATATATACCTATTCTGTGGGTCCCATCGAGGACTGTTGTGTAACGGTATTACTTCGTTTTCCACCCGCACGAAAGTGCCTGGTGGGCGTCCTTGAATCGTTTCTATGCGGGTTTGGCGGAAAGGGATAAAACTTGCATAGGGCCGATTTGAGGTTGTTACAGAGTGGTATCAGAGCTCAGCAGTTGCGATACCCCACAAGTCCAGCTTGTAGGATAACCTAGCTAACGGCCGAAGTAGAGTGTCCAAACTATTTTTGCAAAAACGGTTGGATAGATCTGATTAGGTCTGCTTTTACTCCTTGTCCCTCTGTTTTTCTCCTCTTACCTCTGCGTGTTTTAAATCTGCTCTCTTACCTTCTTCTAGTCCAGGAATTCTCGTGGTTGGGTTTCCGCCGTACCTTTAGGGTTTCGCTTCCTCTTTTGGTAACGGTGTTTCTACCTCCGGACTTCATGCTATCTGAGTGATCCTTTATCTATGGTACCATTCTTTGTTCCTTGTTTGTGCCTTCTGGTGTTTTCCAACACGACGACATCCTCTGCGCCAGATCCGATGCAGAGTCTGCATCACTCTCTTGTTTCCGAATCTCGCTTGCCGAGATCTTCAGTCTAATTACGAGATTTGGTTGCATAATTCTCCGATTTGTGTGCAGAGTAATGGTTTGGGTGCGAAATGGACTGATCACCATCCGACTACTCTTATCATTCGCTTTTGTACAGTGAATCGGTGGATCCAGCAATTTTACTCCGTCCACGGAAGCTAGAGGTGGCTTTATTTGTTGATACCTCTACCTTTGCCCTTTATTTCTCGGAGTGTTCTCTTGACGATCACGGACAACGACCCCTTGTTAGTGGTGTCGCGAGGATCTACATGAAGCGAGAAGGTTCAGATCGCCGACCTTCTTCCCGGTACCATGAGGTGGATCTCGAGGGCGAGATCCCTTGTTAGTGGTGTCGAATTTTGGCATCCCGCTAAAACCACTACTAGAAAATCGCTGTGTTTTTGTACATTGCATCATCATGAACGCATGCTCATGTCATCATGCCACATTGCATTTGAGCATCGTCATCATCTTGCATGGTTTGTTTAAAAACTATTTTCAAAAAATCCTGGTTTTATTTTCTAAACGCCCCGTCTTTATTTCAAATTAAAACCCCGGGCTTGTCCGGAATATTTTGTTTCGTCTACAATCGGATTTCAAAAGCCCCATTTTAAATCATAAAATTTTTATATTATTTTTAGGGGGCAGCCGAACCAGGCCAAACCGGCCCGGCCGGCCACCCCCAATAAGCAAACCAGACCAACATCCTAACCCTCAGCCGACCTCACCCTACCTGCCTGCTCGCCACCTCACCCAAGCCAATCACGGATCGCCACCTCACCCCGCCTGGACACCTCACCATCTCCCCACCTCCCACCTGATCCCCAAATCCCATCGCCACCTCCCCTGGCCTCGATACCACCGCCCCGCATGCACCCCCTCCTTCCACTCCCCATACCCACGCTTCAGGACGACTCATGCTATCTATATCTGACTAGTAAGTGATGCAACTATAATGGAATGAATAAAAATGCCAACTGTGTGAGTTGCTTGGTTTGATTTCCTCGTTTGGTCTCGAGGGGGAATACCAGGATGGGTATGGTTGGTGTTAGTATCAGGTTGGATTCGAACAGGTCTTTCTTATCCCTCTCTAATAGCCGCCAGTTTTACTGAGTCTCTATAGGTTGTTTAGTGCCGCTGTGTTGCCGCTTCAGTCGACCATACCTATGTAGGCGAGAGCCGCCGAATTCTAGCCTCGCCGTGTACTGGCCTCAGTACTGACGCTCCCCTTTTTCCTTTGCCCTTTGTCGGCACCCCTTTCGTTTTAGCAGGTTTGGGACCGACGTCGTTAGCAGGGTTACCCTTCCGGCTTGGCCTGGGCAGGGTTATGGACGCCATTGGTTATTCTTCAGGGCTCTTAGCCCCATTTGCATCTTGTCCGTACTCGGATGCTGTAGCGGTTTCAAGGTGATTTGGATCTTTGTATTGTATATCTGTACTCTTGACACTTGGAGTCGTGTTATATATATATATCTGTTCTATGGGTCCCATCGAGGACTCTTGTGTAATGGTATTACTTCGTTTTCCACCCGCACGAAAGTGCCTGGTGGGCGTCCTTGAATCGTTTCTATGCGGGTTTGGTGGAAAGGGATAAAACTTGCATAGGGCCGATTGAGGGTGTTACAGTTCCTTTGACCGGTGCTCGTGTCCGTGTCGTCGTTTCTTGCGGTGCTGTCCACCTTCGTTTTCCCGGTGCAACTCAAGTACAAGTCGACCACCGTAGCGCCCCAAGTTTCTAACACCAAGACTATCTCGTCGACAAGATCAACCGAAGACCTCGCCAAGTTCTACCCGACAATGGCGTCGATGCCCAAGATCTCCACAATCGGCAAGTACTTCACCCCTTGATGCCAAGATCCCCGGACGCCAAGATCACCCACACGGATCCGAACCTGCCAGACCCGAAGGCCATCCACATGGAAACTTCAAGATCTCCGTCATAGGTATGCCAAGATCATCGTGGCACTATGCAAGTTCGTCCCCGGATGGATGTGACCCGAAGACCATCGGTCAAGATCGCCATAGACGAAAGGAGGACCGACATGATCTCCAACACGGAACTCCAAGTCCGAACCCGAAGATCCGAAGACCCCTCACCTCGACCCAAAGACCGAACCAGGAGTCCGAACTCGATCCCTGTCGAACCCTGTGACCGAACCCGGACCCCCTAAACTCCAAGATCGTCGAACCCCACATGTGTGACCCTTTATCCGAGACCCTATTTTTATAATATGAAATTATCAATTGTTGCATATTAAAATTGGACATGCTTGCATACATCTCATTGTGGTTTGGGGGCTTTTAGGCATTTCACCTAAATTAAAAATGGAGTCCATATGTGGATGATTCTAGTCTTATTTGGCTCCATTTAAATTTGTGTAGAGAACCGATGCCATGTTTTTCCATGTTAATACAACAGTGAAATTGCGGAGTATCTAAACAACTTGAACCGTCTAATTAATTGTCGGGACCCTGGTTCCGCTTAATGTTGCCTAGTTGCATCGCATCTTTGCCATGCCATACATCATACATGAATCATGCCTGATCTTCTGCCGTAGTATGAAATAGTGCATCCGATGTTTCTTCTAGTGCTTTGCTTCTTCACGGATTAGGCCGATTAGTGGATGCGAGTGTCGACCCAATCACCGGTGAATCTTCGTCTATGTTTCCCAGGCGAGCATTCTCCCCCTTTCTACCTATTTTGCATTTATAGTCTTTATTTCCTCCTATTGATCTATTGCTATCCGTGTCGCGATGCTTTAGTGTTCCATAACAGATATATTCCTTGCAGCCTTTATATTGCCTTGGACACCTCCTATTACCTGTTGCTTGGTAGATAGATGGTCTTGCGAGTCGTAGTCGCTTGCTCAGGTGCGATCCCATGTCGTGAAGTACCACACAATTGTTGGAATGTTGTCATATGCTTTACGGTGAAGAGGATCATGACTTTAAATACAACTATTAAATTGCTGGGAATAGATATAACTAATGTAGAGACATCGGTGGGCAATAGATGTTATTTGGTTCTTCCACGCTTACTTGTGTCCCGTAGGACCCCGAGTACTTGATACCTGTTCCTTGACTATCGCACTATCCGCATGTGGGACCATGAATCCCCTTAGCCAGAGCTTGATTCATTTCTTATTTCTTGGGGCCACAAAGTAGTTTGGGGATTTATTACTATCATGTACTTATGCCATGCTTTACTGCTTTATTTATGATTGTGCGTGGAGCACCTGTACTGTTTTGGAATGTGGAATGTTTTTGCGGTATCGACAAGCCCAGTCACACTTTCGGGTTCCCAGTCGTTTCCAGCCATTGACACAAACCCTGGGTCCGTCTCGAAGCCGGCCAACTTCGTTGCGGGTAGCTTAGTGCGGTGGCCCCCTGAAATCTTTTATGGATCCTGTGATTGCTTTGTCGTGAAAGCCTCGTTGGGTTTTGATTTGGTTTTCCCGAGGTTGATCGTGCGTGTGTTGCTATTTGTGGACCCCTGCAGGGTAAATCTTTCTGAAAGCCGTGTCCGCGGTTATGGATGACTTGGAGCACAGTATCTCGATCATAGACAAGCATAACTAAAGTAGTGCTATAAATTTGACTTAATATGTCACTAGTAATCAGGTTCACTACAATGGAATGGATAATAAAAGTGCCAACTATTGGTGGAACTGCGGTGTATCGTGTCATGTTATACCTGCCTAGTAAGTATCACAACTTCAATGGAATGAAATAAAAGTGTCAACAACTGCTGGGTTTGGGATGTCACATGCTAATTGTATCTGACTACTAAATACTGCAATTACAACTGAATGGTTAACTAAAACTGCCCACTACTTATGCTATCAGGATGACTCATGCTATCTATATCTGACTAGTAAGTGCTTCAACTATAATGGAATGAATAAAACTACCAACTGTGTGAGTTCCTCGGTTTGACTTCCTCGTTTGGTCTCGAGGGGGAAATGCCAGGATGGGTATGATTGGTGTTAGTATCAGGTTGGTCCCGAATAGGTCTCTCTTATCCCTCTCTAATAGCCTATAGTTGTATTGAGTCTTTATAGGTTGTTTAACGCATGCTTCGCTACCGCTTCAGCCCACCATACCTATGTAGACGAGAGCCGCCGAATTCGAGCCTCGCTGTGTACTGGCCTCAATACTGACGCTCCTCTTTTTCCCTTCGCCCTTTGTCGGCACCCCTTTATTTAGCAGGTACGAGTTTGACGTCGTTAGCAGGGTTACCCTTTCGGCTTGGGCTGGGCAGGGTTATGGAAGCCATTGGTTATTATTCAGGGCTCTTAGCCCCAGTTGCTTCTTATCCATACTCGGATGTTGTATCATTTTCAAGGTGATTTGGATCTTTGTACTGTATATCTGTATCCTTTACTCTTTGAGTCGTTGTTGTATATAAGTGTTTATGTGGGTTCCTTCGTGAACTATTGTGTAATGGTATTACTTCGTTTTCCACCTGCACGAAAGTGCCTGGTGGGCGTCCTTGAATCATTTCTAGGCGGGTTTGGCGGGAAGCGCTGAAACTTTCATAGGGCCATTCCTAGGTGCGATCATGTTCACGTGCATGCGATAACACTTTGTAAATTGCCAAATGTGTAGGAGTAAACTCCCGCCATGGGTCAAGTAGAGGGCCATGAGTGGAATATTGTGCCATAACTTAGTTTTCCATGCAGATGTGACCTAAACAAACATAAACCAACAAAGAAGTACATTGGTCAACCCTCATCGAGGAGAGTCAAAGCGGTAGATCTATGGGGCCCACAGACTAGGGTTTCACTGGAAAAAGGATTGCTAGAGCACCGAAATCCCACAAAAACTTGCAAGTATCCCTAGCATACATGCACAACTGTGTTGGAAGGTCCATAGATGCAATTCCTAACTCCTGGGTGCGATGTTATTCACGTGCATGCGATAACACTTAATAAAGTGCCAAAAGTGTAGGAGGAAACTCCCGACATGGGTCAAATAGAGGGCTACCGGTGGAATCTTGGGCCCAAACTTGGTTTCACACATAGATGTGACCTAAATAAACATAAAGCAATGGAAAATTATATTTGTAAACCCTTATCGAAGCCAGGTCAAAGGGGTAGATCTATGGGGCCCACAAACTAGGGTTTCGCTGGAAAAGGACCGCCCGAGCGCCGAAATCCCATGGAAACTTGCTAGTGGCCCTATCATACATGAACAATTGTGGCGGAAGGTCTATAGATGCAATTCCTAGATCCTAGGTAGGATCTTGTTCACGTGCATGCGATAATACTTAGTAAAGTGCCAAACGTGTAGGAGGAAACTCCCGCCATGAGTCACTAGAGGTCTATCGAAGGAATCTAGGGCCCAAAATTAGTTTTCCATGTGGATATGACCTAAACAAACATAACCCAACAAAAAAGTGCATTGGTCAACCGTCGTATAGAGAAACCTAGGGGGTAGATCTATGGGACCCAAAGACTTCGGTTTCGGTGGAAAAGGACAACCGGAGCGCCAGACTCCCATGGGAAACTTGACATGGCCCTATCATACATGCACAACTATGCTAGAAGGTCCATAGATGCAATTCCTAGCTCCCTGGTGCAATCATGTTCACGTGCATGTGATAACACTTAGTAAAGTGCCGAACGTGTAGGAGGAAACTCCCACCACAGGATAAACACAGGGCTACCGGTGGAATCTTGGGCCCAAACTTGGTTTTCCATGTAGATGTGACCTAAACAAACATAAACCAACAAAAAGAACATTGTTCAACCCTCGTAGGGAGAAAGCTAGGGGGAAGATCTACGGGGCCCACATACTAGGATTTCGTTGGAAAAGGACCGATATATTACCGGAATCCCACGAAAACTTGCAAGTGGACCTAGCATACATGCACAACTTTAGTGGAAGGTCCATAGATGCAATTACTATCTTACGGGAGCGATTATGTTGACGTGCATGTGATACATTGCAAATGTATCTATAATTTTTGATGCTCCATGCTTGTTTTTATCCACTTTCTTGTGTTTTGTCCACACTTTGGAGTACTTTTCATATGATTTCTTGGACTAACCTATTAACAAGAGCCACAGTGTCAGCTGCCTGTTTTCTGCTGTTTTTGGTTCTAGGAAAGTCACAAAATGAATATTCTCGGAATTGGACGGGACAAAAGCCAAAGTGCATATTTTTCTAGAAGACTCACGG
Source organism: Avena eriantha (assembly GCA_910589775.1). NCBI lineage: Eukaryota > Viridiplantae > Streptophyta > Magnoliopsida > Poales > Poaceae > Avena > Avena eriantha. The sequence continues at coordinate 93,390,386 of OU342740.1, forward strand.
AGCCAGAATACGAGACGGAGGAGGGCCATGGGCTGGCCACACCCCCCAGGCGCGGGCTAGGCCTGGCCGCGCCAGGGCCTGGTGTGGTGGCCCCAGGCACCCCCTCGACCTCTCTCTTCGCCCATAAGAAGCCTTCTGACCTAAAAACTTCGCAAGGGTGACGTTTTTCCACGAAAAGTTCCGCTGCGCCGCCACCACTGAAGGGGAGATTCGGGGGACAGAAAGTCTCTGTTCCGGCACCCTGCAGGGACGGGGAAGTGCCCCCGGAGCCATCTCCATCGATCCCCACCATCATCTTCATCGACCATCCATGTTTCTTCCATCTATGAGTGAGTAATCCCCCGATGTAGGCTATCGGGATGGTAGGGATTGGATGAGACCGTTCATGTAATGGCATCAGATTGTTAGGGCATAGTGCCTAGTATATTTTATTAGTGCTTTATGACTTTGTTGCGACTTGTTGTGCTTAATGCTTGTGACTAGGGCCCGAGTGCCATGATTTCAGACCTGAACTTATTATTGATTCATCATGATAGTATTGTTTTGGGTCTTATCTACAATTTGTATACACACATCGTTGTCCGGAACCTATGGTCCTGAAGTGACAGAAATCAGGGTAGCCGGAAGGGAAAGGCTTTGATGTGAGGATCACATGTGTTCACGGAGTGTTAATGCTTTGCTCCGGTGCTCTATTAAAAGGAGCACCTTAATTTCCAGTAGTTCCCTAGAGGCCCCGCTGCAAACGGGCTGGCAGGACAAAAGATGTTGTGCAAGTTCTCATTGCGAGCACGTATGACTATATATGGAACACATTCCTAGGATTGTCTAGTACTTGGGTGCTTTATCTTATTTATCTGCAATTGCCCTATGTTCTGATTGCTATGTGAATTGTCTTGTCCATGCAACGCCTGTCCATCCATCCCTATGCCTATCGCACTCGAATCCCACTGTTTACTGCTTTTGTTACTACTCTCTTTGCTTTGCTACTACTGTTACTTTACTATTCCTACTACAAAACTGTTGCTACTGATAAATTGCTATGAGCAAGATTGTTTCCAGGTGCAGCTGAATTGACAACTCAGCTGTTAAGGCTTATAAATATTCTTTGGCTCCCCTTGTGTCGAATCAATAAATTGGGGTTCACTTCCCTCGAAAATACTGCGATACACCCCCTATACTTGTGGGTCATCAGCATGCGATAACACTTAGTAAAGTACCGAATGTGTAGGAGGAAACTCTCGCCACGGGTCATACAGAGGGATACCGGTGGAACCTTGGGCTCACACATGATTTTCCATGTATAGGTGACCTAAACAAGCATAAACAAAAAAAATACATTGGTCAACCCTCGTACGGAGGCCAGCCAAAGCGTAGATCTACGGGGCCCACAAACTAGGGTCTTGCTGGAAAAGGACCACCAGAGTGCCGGAATACCATAGAAACTTGCAAGTGGCCCTAGCATACATGAACAACTATGGTGGAAGGTCCATATATGAAATTACTAGCTCCTGAGTGTGATCATGTTCATGCGATAACAGTTAGTAAAGTGCTGAACGTGTAGGAGGAAACTCACGCCACGGGTCAAATAGAGGGCTACTAGTGTATTCTTAGGCCCAAACTTAGTTTTAAATGTAGATGTGATCTAGACAAACATAAACCAACAAAAATTACATTGGTAGGCCCTCATCGGAGGCCAGTCAAAGGGGTAGATCTATGGGGGCCATAGACTAGGATTTTGTCGAAAAAGGACCACCAGATCACCGTAATCCCATGGAAACTTGCAAGTGGCCCTAAAATACATGCACAACTATGGTGGAAGGTCCATTGATGAAATTCCTAGCTCATGGGTGCGATCATGTTCACGTGCATGCGATAACACTTAGTAAAGTGCCGAATGTGTAGGAGGAAACTCACACCACATGTCAAACAGAGGGTCACCGATGGAATTTTGGGCCCAAACTTATTTTTCCATGTATATATGACCTAAACCAACATAAACCAATAAAAAAGTACATTGGTCAACCCTTATCCGAGGCAAGTCAAAGGTGTAGAACTACGGGGCCTACATAGTAGCTTTTCACTGGAAAAGGACCGCTAGAGCGTCAGAATCGCACAGAAACTTGCAAGTGTCCCTAGCATACATGAACAACTATGGTGGAAGGTTCATAGATGTAATTCCTAGCTCCCGAGTGCGATCATGTTCACGTGCATGCGATAACACTTAGTAAAGTGTCGAACGTGGAGGAGGAAACTCCCGCCATGGGTCAACAGAGGGCTACCAATGGAATCTTAGGCCCAAATTTGGTTTTCCACATAGACGTGACCGAAAAAACATAAACCAACATAAAAGTACATTGGTCAACCCTCCTATAGAGAAAGCTAGGGGCTGGATCTACTGGACCCACAAACTAGGGTTTCGCTGGAAAAGGACCATCGGAGCGCCGAAATCCCACAGAAACTTGCAAGTGGACCTAGTGAAAGATTAGTATAAGCAACTAGAGGGCGGAGGGGTGAATAGGACCTACTCAATTTTTAGCTTCTCTTCAAATTAAGGCTTAACGTAAAGTAAGTTCTCTAAATGTGCAACTAGGTGAGAGAACCTATATGACAAGCAAGCAAAAACAAGTAAAGAGTAAAGGATAGATATAACCGAGAGTAGACATGGAGATGTTTTCCCGAAGTTCCTTACTTTTGAGGGGAAGTACGTCTCCGTTGGAGGGTTGGGTGGTACTAAGACCACCAACATGTGGAAGGCCTCACCCTACTCTCCCAAGCACCAGCTTCACGACAAGAACCGTTCAAGTATGCTGTGACTGCTTGGTTAAAATGTAGAGCTTGTTGGGGAACCCCAAGAGGAAGGTATGATGAGCACAGCAGTAAGTTTACCCTCACTTATGAAACCAGGTTATGGAACCAGTAGGAGCAAGGAAACACCTCCAAGGTGTTGTTTCCAACTTGGAATCCTGCACAACACAACCACAGAACTTTGTCCCCAACTTATAGTGAGGTTGTCAATCTCACCGGTTTGTCTGAAAACAAAGGATTAAATGTATTATCTGGAAGATAGTAATTGTTTGCAAAAAGTAATTAGAAAACAGTAAATAGTAGATTGTAGATTGATGGTAAAAGAACGGACCGGGGTCTATATTTCACTAGTGGTGATTCTCCTTAAGATAGATGACATGTTGGGTGAAAAAATTACAGCGGGGCAATTGACAAACATCGTGAAAGTATACATGCATATACTAATCATCTTGAATCCTATGAGATTTGATTGGGCATTACAACATTATACATAGACCACAATCCAAATGCATCTATGACTAATAATCCACCTTCAGGTTATCATCTAAACCCCCTCCAGTATTAAGTTGCAAGCAATAGATAATTGCATTAAGCAAAGTGTGTAAAGTAAACAATATGATAGTTCTATGAACAAAGGATTGCTCTTTTCTCCCTAGTAGCCACAACACATATAGTACCTTAGAGATTTATGTCACTTCCTAGATTCCTAGAGGCATGAACCCACTATCGAGCATAAATACTCCCTCTTGGAGTTTCTAGAATATACTTGGCCAAGATAGCTACTAACAACGGAAAGCATGCAAGATCACAAATAACAAAGACATGATAGAATAAATTATCAATCTGAAATAGCATATCAATATCCATCGGATCCCTGCAAACACAACATTTATGATTACAAATAGATGATATTGATCATGAACGGAGCTCACAAGATCTAAACATGGTAGCACAAAGGAGAAGAACCAACCATCTAGCTACTACATGGACCTGTAGTCCACGGATGAACTACTCACGCATCACACCGGAGGCAGTCATGGTGATGAAGAAGGCCTCTAGGGTGAATTCTCCCCTCCAGCAGGGTGCCGGGAAGAGCTTCAGATCCCTCCCGATCTAGGGATGGAGATGACGATGGCTACAGACTCTTTCGTGGAATTTTGATCGGGTACTCTGGATTTTTGTCCCGGAGGCAATATATAGGCAAAAGGGCAAGGTCGGTGGAGTGCTAGGGGGCCCACACCACCTGGTGGCGTGGCTAGGGCGGACCGCACCACCACCAGCTGTGGTCGGCCTAGTTCGCCTCTTCGTCTCCCCTCCGAACTCTATGTTCCTTCTGGTGAAATATTGACTTGGGCTTTTGTCCGGTGTAATTCCGAGAATATTTCCTTAGTAGCTTTTCTAAAACCAAAAATAGCAGAAAACGGGCAACTGGCACTATGACATCTTGTTAATAGGTTGGTTCCAGAAAATGTCTAAAAATACTCCAAAGTGTGGACAAAACATAAGAAAGTAGATATAAAACAAGCATGGAACATCAAAAATTATAGATACGTTTGCAACGTATCAACATCCCCAAGCTTAACTCCTACTCGTCCTCGAGTAGGTAAGTGATAAAAAGAAAGAATAATTTTTGTGGTGACATGCACCATCACAATCTTGATCAAGGTATTTATAACATTGATTAGCTAGGATCATAGTACTTTAACATAGCATGCAAGATATAGTTCTAACAATAAGACATAGCAACTATGTTGTAACATGAAAAGGTACAAACAAAATATTCATGAATAACAATGCTTTGAAAGACGCTTGTTTTTTTCACATAAAGAAAACATAATGCGAATGGTATTCAGCTTGTCCCTCATAGTGTAGCAAAACATAAATGCATAGGACACCTTCAAAGTTCATAAGGGTGACTATATACAAATAGTTTAAGAACAATCAATATCGAAGTTATGCATCAATCAACAAGTCTTGGGCCAATGCACATTAAACTAAGAATGACCACTATGGTCTCTTAATAGGTGCATAAAGAGAGAAGATGGAGACTCAACATAAAAGTAAAAGAAAGTCCTTCGTAGAAGGAAGTAGGGATTCAAGTCTCATAAAGAGCTTCCAAAAATTATGGTACTTATTAGCTTTCAGCTCTCATTGCCCCTATCATAATCATCTTGAAGTGATTAAGGTTAAAGTGAACAAACTATGGTGTATATGCTTGAAAAAGTATAAGTTGGCAATCTCATGTCTCTTGAATACGAGGGCCGCTCCTCATGCTACTCAAGTTTAGTTACCGGTAAGTTCTTGTCATAGTAAGTACATGTGTATCATTGAGAACCACCAACGGGGTACCCCTTGCCCTATGATACTTAAGAATCCCCATATCAAAATGACAAGGCAAGAAGACAATAAGCATCTCAACAATCTTCTTATTTACCATGGGAAAATGGTGTTTTTTTTCTCTCTTTCCTCTTTCTGATCCTTTTTTTATTTTTTTCTTTTTTCTCAATCTCCATCTCTTTTTTATAAGAAGAATGCTTCATATATTGCTCATTATGGTTACCCTGCAAGTTTCCACCATGATTAGGCATGGATTAGACCAGCCACCCAGGCGTTTCTCAAACACACATACATAACTCCATGGACTTACAAGATCCCCTTTCATTTCACACCGACGACATACATAAACAAAAGAGCATGATATCAACTGGGTACAATGTACATGTGCAATGTTGAAAGTGTTCCCCATGACATCATGGTTCTGCTAATCCCAACGTATAAGTGCAAGCATATATAACATAGATGACACAATGGTTCAAGTTTATTAGGGGCAAGAAAAGTAAAGTGTGCCATCAAGTTCGTGAGAGCTTTAATCACTAATTTTCACATAACAAGTTTAATTCAGAAGGTAGATAAAACATGAATATACTTGGAATAGAAAATGCTAATGGTAGGTATGGTGGACTCTTTGGAATAACTTGGTTTTATTTGGAGTTGGATGCATGAGTGGAGCTCATACTTGGTACATGCGGAGGCTAGCAAAATACTAGGAGCGACCAACTAAGAGAGCAATAACGGCCATAATCATGCAAAGCGACAAAACATCATTAATTAAAGCATAAAGTGATATTACAAGTCAAAAACTAAATGATCATAGAGGCTATGGTGACTTGGTATAGTCTTAACATGGTGGGAGCATGCGCCAAGTCGACCCAAATAAAACATTAAAGGAGAATACCACAATACTATGCTTTAATATGCTAAAACAACGCATGATTCTTTCAAGGCACATTAAGCAATCTCAAATATTTGTAACAATTTATGATACAACAATAATCACTAAGAATAAATATAAAACAATGTCAAGCATGACATGATAAAGACTAAGCCACAGTCAAAAAGAAACTCCCTTTATACCACTTAAGCATGAACTTTTCCTACTCTTTTCCAATCCAAACCAACTTATTTGAAAACTAATGTATGAATGAGGGGGGTCCAACCAATTTATTAAAGCAAACTAAGCAAACTAAGCAAACGAAAACCAAAAATGAAAAGAAAGACGCTCCAAGAACAACACAATTGTGCATGAAACAATAAAAAATGAAGTGTTTGGAAGAAAACCTGAGATTTTTATTGATGAAGAAGGGGATGCCTTGGGCATCCCCAAGCTTTGACGCTTATACTTCTTGGATATTTCTTGGCGTGACACGGGTGTCATCCCCAAGCTTGAGATTTTGTCCTTACTTCATCCTATCACATTACTCTTCCCTACACTTTAAAATTTCCTTCATACAAAACTTCACACAATGTTCATTAGCAACATTAGTGTACTCAAGATAATAAGTCTTTGGTTCAGTTCCAACACAAGTAAAACTTCCATTAAAATACAAGCTACTGTAGCACTTACTTTAAAAAGTTCAAGTGATCAAAGAGAACTCAAAGAGAAAGTGATTAAGAGGCAAATGCAAATAATGACAGAAATCTGTCAAAAAAGACCAGCAGGTAAAAACCAATTTTTTTAAGACCTTCTGTTCCTCAAATCGAAAAGTGTTGAACTAACAAAAGTGAGATAACAACCTGGGGCAGAATCTCAAAGCATTATAGCTCAAAACAACGTACAAAGATTTTTCACGAATTTTTACAACGAAGCATAAAAATCTGTTTCGGGACAGCAACTTTCCCAAGCATTACTTCTCTCTCATTAGTGGTTACTCTTGGCACAAAAACCACACAAAAATGATAAGGATCAGTTATTACAAAGGTAATAACTTCCAAGACTCAACAAAAAGGTTCCTAATGAAATTTGGATTATCTCCCAATAAGTTCTTTTCTTTAACGCCTTTGAGCTAGGCATAAGAAGCAAGAAAAGAATCAAGTATTCTCGAATGAAGAAGCATTAAGATCGATACCAAAAATATCTTCAACAAGGCAAGGTATCTGATCCAAATAAGTTCTAGAGGATCCTCTCTCAATGCTCTTTGGTTCACTATTTTGATCAAACAGGTTTTTAGGAACAATCCAATCAATATTCTTTTCTAAGGCTTCATGCATTCCTACAAGTTTAAAAGGTATTGGTATCTTAATTTCCTCCCCATTAGGTTTGGTTTTGTCCATATTTTCTCGTGTAAGAATAACATCTACACATGAGCCTAGCATATTAAAGCGATCGAAGACTTTTCTAGCTTCTTTAGCAACATCATAGAATTCCTTAAACAAAGTTTCCAGAATGAAATCTTTTTTTAGGATCCTCAATATCTTCGAGTTTAAGAAACATTACTTGCATTATGGGGTTGAGGTTAACAAACCTATCTTCCAACATATGAATTAAAGAAGCTGCAGAAATTTCATAATTTTGAGCAAGTTCTGCCAATGATCTATCCTCAATATCCTCATGCTTGCTAACATGGTTAAAGAATTCTTCAATATTATCTTTCCAAATTATAGAGCCACTACCTATTGAAAGGTATTTCAGAGTAAACTTAGGTGTCAACATGGTAGGCTAAGAATGAGGTTACAACTATAGAAAGAACTAATTTTTTTGTGTGTTTTCGATAAAGAAGCAAACTAGTACAACTAATTTTTTTGATAAAGAAACAAGCAAACAAAGAAGAAATAAACAAAGAAAAACAAAAAACAAAGTAAAGAGATTGGTTGTGAGAGACTCCCCTTGTGAAGATGTCCTTGACTCTCTGGAAACGGCGCCAAAAAAAGTCTTGCTTGCTCAAAATGTAGAGCTCGTTGGGGAACCCCGAGAGGAAGGTATGATGAGCACAGGAGTAAGTTTTCCCTCAGTTATGAAACCAAGGTTATCAAACCAGTAGGAGCAAGGAAACACCTCCAAGGTGTTGTTTCCAAGTTGGAATCCTGCACGACACAACCACAGAACTTTGTCCCCAACTTACAGTGAGGTTGTCAATCTCACCAGTTTCGCTAAAAACAAAGGATTAAACATATTGTGTGGAAGATAGTAATTGCCTGAAAAAGTAAACAGAAAACAGTAAATAGTAGATTGTAGATTGATGGTAAAAGAATAAACCGGGGTCCATAGTTCACTAGTGGTGATTCTCCTTAAGATAGATGACATGTTGGGTGAACAAATTACAGCGGGGCAATTGACAAACATCGAGAAAGCATACATGCATATACTAATCATCTTGAATCCTGTGAGATTTGATTGGGCATTACAACATTATACATAGACCGTAATCCAACTGCATTCTATGACTAATAATCCACCTTCAGGTTATCATCCGAACCCCCTCCAGTATTAAGTTGCAAGCAACAGATAATTGCATTAAGCAAAGTGTGTAAAGTAAACAATACGATTGTTCTATGAACAAAGGATTGTTGTTTTCTCCCTAGTAGCAACATCACATCTAGTACCTTAGAGATTTCTGTCACTTCCCCAGATACCTAGAGGCATGAACCCACTATAGAGCATAAATACTCCCTCTTGGAGTTGCTAGCATCTACTTGGCCAAGATAGCTACTAACAACTGAAAGCATGCAAGATCACAAATAACAAAGACATGATAGAATCAATAATCAATCTGAAATAGCATCTCAATGCCCATCGGATCCCTGCAAACATAACATGTATGATTACAAATAGATGATCTTGATCATGAACGGAGCTCACAAAATCTAAACATGGTAGCACAAAGGAGAAGAACCAACCATCTAGCTACTACATGAACCCGTAATCCAGGAATGAACTATTCACGCATCACACCAGAGGCAGTCATGGTGATGAAGAAGGCCTCCAGGGTGAATTCTCCCCTCCGGTAGGGTGCTGGGAAGAGCTTCAGATCCCTCCCGATATAGGGATGGAGATAATGGCAGCTAGAGACTGTTTCGTGGAATTTTGATCGGGTACTTAGGGTTTTCGTCTTGGAGGCAATATATAGGCGAAAGGGCAAGGTAGGTGGAGTGCCAGGGGGTCCACACCCCCTGGTGGCACGACTAGGGCTGGCCGCGCCACCACTAGGTGTGGCTAGCCTGGTTCGCCTCTTCGTCTCCCCTCCGGGCTCCGTGTTCCTTCTAGTGAAATATTGACTTGGGCTTTTGTCTGGTCCAATTCTGAGAATATTTCCTTACTAGCTTTTCTAAAACAAAAAACAGCAGAAAACAAGCAACTGGCACTGTGGCATCTTGTTAATAGGATAGTTCTAGAAAATGGGTAAGAATACTCCAAAGTGTGGACAAAACATAAGAAAGTAGATGTAAAACAAGCATGGAACATCAAAAATTATAAATATGTTTGCAACGTATCAGTGACCTTGAAGGCGGTGACGAAAACCTTTACAAACGTGTTGAGTAGACCACCACCAAACTTGGAGTCTCCCAACACAATCTCGGAGATTTACAACCAATGCCCGAGCTCCGAGACCGACCTCTTCCATCTAGGTTTCAAAGAACCCAAGTGTAACAAGATCCACAAAGGAAAACAAGGGGGAATCAACTTTGCTTGGGTGAAACCCTAGATCTAGACCTCCTCCACCAAATCCCATAGACTCAAGTAGATTGGAGCACTAGGGGAGGAGATATACAAAAAATATAGCTCAAGAACAATGGAGGAGAGAGATAAAAGAGGCAAACTTCTCGTTGGAGAAGAAAGACCCTTTTATACCCAAAGGAGGGACTATGCCCATTGCTGCCTGTCCCGGGCGGTATTACCGGTACCAGAAGCTGTAGTACCGGAAACAACCGATACTATCGGACTGGTATCAGACAAGGTACCGGATGGAGCCATGATGAGAAGGAATGCTCACTATCTCCCCTGGTAGAACCAGCTGAAACAAGCGGTACCACCGCAACGCGGTAGTACTAGAAGCACCAGCGGTATTACCGGATGGGGTGGTACTACCGGCCCGTAGGTACCGGGTGAGCTTGAAGAGGATATCACGAACGCCGAAGAGTTCAGACTCGCCCGATACCGCCAAGCGGTACTACAGGTGTCGAGCGGTAGTACCGGAAAAAAGTTCGGGTACTACCAGAGGACATAGAATGAGCAGGCTATAGCAATAGGGACAGAATTCTCCAAGGTCTCAACCATTGGGGAAAGCTTTGAAGGGCAACATGAGTAGAGTTGATTCCACCCAAACTTTCCAATGCGGTCCCCCTCTTAATAGTACGGTTTTCCTACGGCTCAAACAAGACATCTATGAAAAACTATGTCTTTCTATTGACCCTTTTGAGGGAAACCAAATGCTTTGCAAACATTGTTGGCCTAAAAGACACTTAGCAAACGATTAGTCTGACACGTGTGTTATCATCAAACATCAAAACCACTTAGGGAAGGAAATGCCCTTTCAATCTCCCCATTTTTGGTGTTTGATGATAACACACACATTTGCATGATATATATTATGATAATGCACAAGGTTTGAAAAATAGAGACGCCCCCTAGATATGTGCAACATCAAGCATATACTAGGATCAATACCCCCTTCTATTCTGAAAACCAACCTAGGGTGCAAGGAAAAGAAAACTATAGCTTGAAACTCATACCTTTGCAAAACATTATGTGATGGGAAATAGATGCGCAACAATTAGATAGAATCATCACATAAGATGGATCCACATAACCATATAGTCTTCACTTACATAGTTCACACAAAGGTAGCACATAGAGTTCACACATAATAAGAGGCGAAAAAAGTTCACAAGCAACCAAAGATCAAAGAAAGAATGATCTTGTGACTTTCCCATGCAAATCCCCGCATAATCTATATCGCAAGTTCTCCCCCTATGGCATCAAGACGCCAAAAAGGGACAAGAGCAAGACTAATATACCAACGACCAGTCCTCATCATGATCATCATCACCATCATCAACATGGAAGCCCAGGGCATAGAAGGAGGAGGAGGCATCATCGTCATCCTAGTTGCTATGCTTGGAGATCCATTGCTCTTTAGGGGTGATGTTATTCATTAAGACTTCGGACACAGTCATACCCTGAGATTCTTTCCACTCTTTTTGATGAGAGAAAGCTTTCTTGGCATAGATATGGGCTTCATACATACCCTTTTAATTGTTGGCTTGAAGGCAAAAAAATCATGAGCTTGGCTTCAAGCCTCTTGGCCCATGAGGGCTGAGAATCTGCATGATGAGACATAACAAAAGCATGGCCACCACGACCATCGATATCTCCATCAGAATCTTCGTCAACCACATTACCTTCCTGATCAACCTCTTGGCCATCCGTGTTGCGCGGTTCAGAATGCTTCTTGATTAGTAAAGCCTTGGACTTGTGAGGCACAAGCTAGCGGTTGTGGAGGTCATTGGAAATGAAGGTGCACTTGCTGATGATAAGAGCCATAACATAGGGATCAAAAGGTGGCACCCTCCTAGCGTGCACGAGAATGACCATCTCATTGCTCAAGAAGTCCATCACATCAAGTGGAGTAACGGAGACGCAGTTGACATAAGTGTTGTACATGAGGTCAACCATATAGCCTTGTTCCCCGCCCGTGGGGAAATAGTCTCACGAAAGATGTGGTCCAAGATGTCATAGGTGGGTAGAAGGTCCTTGATCTTGCCACAAACACCACAACCTAGAATGTAGAGAGGTGCACGGACATCCTTCTTCTTGGGTCTACCAATAGAGTGACAGCAAAAACCACAAGGGGTGTCCAAGCCACGGTCCTCATACCCAAGAATGTCCGCAAGCATGGAAAAAGTGGCTTCCTTGATAACTCACTGAGTCATTCCACGTCATTTTCCTTGTGTTGGAAGTGCCAAAGTGTACGGTGGCATCGAACTGAGCCACAAGTTGGGGGTCAAAGTCTTCATTGAACTCCATGAGAGGAAGCAAACCAATGTGGGTGCAAATATCTTTGGCCTCCCCAAAGTAGTCAATATGCTTGTCCATGTGAGTCATATCAATCCACTTCTGATCGACAAACAGGTAAGAATTGTACAGAAGAACTTCCTTCAACACCCTCTACAGAAAGTCGGTAAAGAACAAGCTACATCACGGTCACGAGCATGAAGATAAGGGTTCTTGTTCCTTTGGGTAGCAAAATCATCCTCAAAGAGATCCGACAGAAGCTTTGGCCCTACTGGCCCAAAACTCACAATCTTGGAGAGCCCATTGGGAGGTGGAGGTGGAGCATGGCCACGACCAGAGGACAGCTTGATAGCCTCACCACGACCACCCCGAGTGAACTTGAGCTTCATACGGTTGCTAGGATAGGGGATGACCTCTTCTTCGAACTCCGAATCCTCCTCAATCTCGTGACTAGCCTTTTTCCTCTTTCGAGAACCCAAGCCACCTACACCTGTGAAAGTAGTAGAGAGAAAAGCAAGGAGATGAGGGCACAAGATCCTGATACAAGAGACGCAAGAAATCCCAATTTTCAGATACATTTGGATTCTGATAGGTCCGATAGTACTGGACACGCAAGCGGTAGTACCACACACAACCGATAGTATCGGAAAATTTTTTTTGTACTACCAGAGCTGTACGAGAGCACGCGGATCCGGTAGGGAAGGACATCAAATGGAGCACAAATCCATGGAAAACAGTGATTCCCAGGTACATTGAGGTGTGTAATGGCAAGATATGTGAAGGGAAACCATCGAAAGGTAGTTTTGACCAAGAATATATCCAAGATCTAGATTTAAGACAAAAACAAGGAGAGGAGAAGGAACGTGGCTATACCGGAGTCCATGGCGTAGGGGAGGATGCATGGAGGCCAGATCTAGGAGGAATCCGGAGGAGAGGGGTGGAGGAGAGGCTCCCAGTGGAGATTTCGGCTCCAGCAACATCGGCGTGAGGTTGGGCGAAACGGGGGTAAGTGAGGCACTGAGGGGTGCATCCCCGCCCAACCCCCCACTTAACCAGATACCGCGACCTGGTAGTACCGGATTTTGGTCCGGTAGTAGCAGGCACCGGTAGTACCGCTGAATTTTCCGGTATGGTCGGACCAGGGCAGTTTCCAGGATTGCTCCTGGGAACTGGCCCGGTCCGATAGTACCGCCAAAATTCTGGTAGTACCGGTGAGGCCAGAGGCAAAATTGTCAGGAACAACATGGAGAGAGATGTAATATTGTGCAGAGAGAGAGAGTGTCTAAGATATTTTGAGGAAAAATGGCTTAGGATGAGATGATCAAACTGGGATGAGGAACAAAGCACTTGAATTTTTTTGAAAATCTACAAGAAAACCAAATGGGGGTGCTTGTCCCCCAAAACCAAACAAACCCAAAAATATGACAAACATGAGGAAAGATGAACCTCTCGTGAGGGAGAGGGTCGGTAGCCGAGGCCACCATGTTTGAGTATACTTGGCTTGGCACCGCGAAGATGTATCTTGGGTCCATTACCAAAACTCGTCATTGAAGCTCACATATCACAAAATTATATTAAGAGGATGATTATCATAATTCGGGCATAATGGGGGGAGGGATAGCCCAATCAATTAGGACCGCACTCCCCCTATATCCATGCCTACATATGGATCAAATAACACATGAATGCATGGGTATGGGTGCATGATGTCAAGCCACATTGCTCGAATCTATGATATTTATCACATGCCTTAACTCTCGGACTATCTTATCATCAAGGGGCTTGGTGAAAAAATCTGCTACATTCTTCTCAGTGCTCACATATGAGCGGTGAATATTTCCATTGTTCACATGCTCCCAGATGAAGTGATGACGAATATCAATATGCTTCGTTCTTGTGTGTTGCATTGGGTTATAGGCGATCTTGATTGCAGTTTCATTATCACAAAAAAGAGGCACTTTGTCATAAGTGACACCATAATCATTTAAAGTTTGCCTCATCAGCACAACAACTAGCAACCGCAATATATTCGGCTTCGGCAGAAGACAAGGAGACACAATTTTGTTTCTTTGATGACCAACACACCAATGACTTAACAAAAGAATTGGCACACCCTGGAGGTTGACTTCCTTCCAACTTTGTCTCCTGCCCAATCCGAGTCCGTGAAACCATGAAGAACCAAGCTTGAGCCCTTGGGATACCATAAGAAAAAGTTTGTGGTATCAACTAAATATCGAAAGATTCCCTTGACCACCACAAGGTGGCTTTCTTTTCGGGTGCCTTCAAACCATACACAAATAACCACACTTAACATGATATCCGGTCTAGATGCACAAAGATAAAGCAAAGAACCAATCATAGATCAGTATACCTTTTGATCCACATCTTTACCCTTAGTATCGAGAGTGAGACCACACTTGAGAGGCATGGGAGTCTTGGCTCCATTTAAATCTGTCAACTTGAACCTCTTGAGCATATCTTGAATGTATTTGGATTGATTAATGAAGATACCTCCAATCAATTTCTTCACTTCAAATCCAAGAAAGAATTGAAATTCGCCCATCATAGACATTTCAAACTCATCGTTCATTAGCCTAGCAAAGAAAACATTGAAAGCTTTGTTAGGAGAACCAAAGATAATATCATCAACATAAATTTTACATATGAACAAGTTTCCTCCAACTCTCTTAGTAAAAAGAGTGGGGTCGATTAGCCCAACTTCGAAACCACGGTCTACCAACAACTTTCTAAGGTGTTCATACCACGCACGTGGAGCTTGTTTAAGTCCATAGAGTGCCTTATCAAGTTTGTAGACGTGATTTGGAAACTTGGGATCCTCAAAACCCAAGGGTTGTTTTACATACACCAACTCATTTAAGGGACTATTAAGAACTGCACTTTTAACATCCATTTGTTGTAACTTAAAGTTATGATGAGATGCATATGCAAGCAAGATACTAATGGATTAAAGATAGGAAACAAGGGCGAAAGTTTCACCATAGTCGATACCATCGACTTGGGAGAAGCCTTGAGCCACCAATCTTGGCTTGCTGCGAATGACCATGTTCTTGAAGATCCACTTTGTTCCAATGACATTATGGCACTCCTTGTGTCTCTCCACCAATGACCACACTTTGTTGCGTTCGAAGTTGTGAAGCTCTTCATGCATGGCCTCAAGCTAATCCGGGTCCTCAAGAGCTTCATATACCTTTTGGGGCTCTACACAAGAAATGAAACTATCGTGTCCAACAAAGTTAGCCACTTGGTTATGAGTAGTAATGCCCTGTTCAAGATCACCAACAACATTTTCAAGAGTAAGTCCTTCCTGGATTAGCTTGACGCACCTCATTGCTTCACGACGAGCATGAGCTTCCTCAACGGAATCTTGCGAAGCTACTTGTTCATCACCACTATTTTGATCCTCATCTTGACTTTGAAATTGAGCTTGCTCCTCTCCTTGAGCTTGCTCGACATTTTGACCTTGTCCATCTTCATGAGCTTGATGTTGGTTCATAAGGGGTGATGCACACCCATCATTCACTTGAGCTTGACCTTGATCATGAGCTACCTCTTCATTTATGGTGTCTTGTTGGCCATGGGGTTGAAGTAGATCTTGAGTAGGTGAGAGCTCCACTTGAGTAGAGCATTGTCCTTCTCCTTCCACCACAAGGGGTTTCTCAACAGGGTGGAAATATCCCACACCCATTCTTCTTATGGCTTGAGGAGGAATTTCATCACCTACATCACCAAGATCAATTTGCCCCACTTGGGAGCCATGATGCTCATCGAACCTCACATTAGAGGAAACTATAACTTTCCCGGCGGACTTGTTGTCATCGGATTGATGACAAGTACGCCATGAGGGGTTCCTCGAGGCATGCGGAAGAGAGGGGTGTGAGACGTACAGTATTCCGGGACGTTGAGCACACAAGTTTTACCCAGGTTCGAATCTGCCGGCTTTGGACAGATCCAACTCCTACTAGCAATCGAGTAATACGGCAGAGCCGGAATATGGATTACAAGGGTTTCGCCTGTGCGACTTGAGATTGTAGACTATCCTGGGGTGCCCTAAAGGCCTATCCTAGGACGACTTATATAGATATCTGGCCTAGGGTTTATAGGAGTGACCTATCCGGCTATGACTAAGAGTTGGTTACAGAGTACATCTTGAACTACAAGTAACATAACAAGCCCATGCCGGTAAGTCTTCTAGGCCTTCCTGTAGTCGGACTGGACTCAGTCTCTTCTCCCTGACTGGGCCGCCCGTGAAGCAATGCTCTAACCCAAAGTGGGCCACCCTCGTTAGTGAGGATACCCGGAAAGTATATCCCCAATAGTAGCCCCCGGAAGCCTCCAAGATCCAGAGTCAGATTTCATCATCGTCTAGCTTGATCCATCTTTGGCTTGTAGAATCTTGAAGGGTTCCTGAAACTTCAAAGGAAAGGATAGGATTCAGGTCTCAAAACGAGCCGGAACTATGAGTATTTTATTCGAGTTTCCGTCTTGAATTTCAAACTAAGCCAGAACTTGGCCTCTAACGTAACCTAACATCAGTCAAGGTCAAGTCACGTCACTGATAGAAATTCCTGTCAGCACGACCGTTGGTGGGTCCGCCTTTCGCAGAAGCGATGCGTCCTTTTAATGCGTGCGTGGAAATCAAGGAGGTGTAATCATTGCGAGGAGGTTACCCAGCTCCTGCCACGACACGTGGCATGGTTACTATTCATTTTGCACGAATCTTGGCGCAGGCAAAGGATATAAGGGGCCAAGATCTCTCCCTTCCTCTTCACCAACGCCAGTGCTTTCTCCTTCCTACAAAAGAGCTCTTGAGCCTCCCCCAAATCCCATAGTGCCGCCCATCCTAGGTCACCGATGCCCCAAAAAATGGCTGAGGCCTCATCTTCTACTACGGCAGCGACGGCGGCGACAACACCTACAGCGGAGAAGAGGTTTCACGGGGTCTGGATCCCCTACGTCCTCGATGATGTCAAGCTCCGCGTTGTCAAGAAGGAAGGCCTCCTCCGTGCTGGCGACTGGCAGAGCGGCTTCAGACAAACCATCCCCACCCCCAACGCCTGATACATTGCAAATGTATCTATAATTTTTGATTTTCCATGCTTGGTTTTATCTACTTTCTTATGTTTTGTTCCAACTTTGGAGTACTTTTCATAGACTTTCTAGGACTAACCTATTAACAAGATGCCACAGTGCTAGTTGCCTGTTTTCTACTATTTTTGGTTCGAGGAAAGTCAGAAAATCAATATTCTCGGAATTGGACCGGACAAAAGCCAAAGTCGATATTTTACCGGGAGACTCACGGAGCCAGAAGACGAGACGGAGAGGGGCCAGGGGTTGGCCACACCACCTGGTGGCGCGGGCCAGGCCAGGCTGCGGCAAGGGGTGGTGTGGGCCCCTCCGGCACCCCCTCGGTCTCTCCTCTCGCCTATAAGATGCCTCCCGATGCATAAACCCTAAATAGTCAATCAGAAATCCACGAAAAGTTCCGCAGCACCGTCGCCACCAGAGGAGAGATTCGGGGGACAAAAAGTCTCTATTCTGGCACCCTGCCGGGACGGGGAAGTGCCCCCGGATCCATCTCCATCGATCTCCACCACCATCTCCATCACCATTGCTGATTCCCATGATGAGGAGGGAGTAGTTCTCTCTCGAGGATAAGGGTTCTACCGGTAGCTATGTGGTCATCTCTCTCTATGCATGATCATATTGTGATTATGAGCTTTGTAATGAAGTAGATCTACCTTGCTACTCAAGTGCTTTAATAGATCTTTGCTCTCCCCATGTGTGTGAAAGTGATAGCGTGCACACCATGGTGGCACTTAGGCTAGAGATTACAAATACTTTTTATGAGTTATATTTTGAGTTGGATGCCTTTATGAAATTGTGGTGTTTGTTGGAACCATCTAGTGCTCAAGGTGACAGTGTGGGGTTTTCTAGATGGGAAAGGCTTACTTTGAGGTGTGTTGTTATAGCCCTACCATCGATTAGAGTGTCCAACCGGAGAGTAGTTTAGAGTAGTATCATGAAGAGAAGATATCTATATGAGAGTGTTCACTAGAGAAAGTATGATCCCTAGGCCTTGTTTCTAAGCATTGAAACACCATTTGCTACTAGATATGTTACATGTTTGCTTGCTTCCATCTTTATTTCAGTTTGCCTTTAGTCTTTTCCACGCGCCATCAAAGCTATTTTCTGGCACCGTTACCACTTATAATTATCCATACCATTTGTAGTTTACTATCTCTTCACCGAACTAGTGCACCTATACACCAGACAAGTGTATTGGGTGTGTTGGGGACACAAGAGACTTTCTTGTATCTTGATTGCAGGGTTGCTTGAGAGGGATACCTTTGACCACTTCCTCCCTGAGTTCGATAAACCTTGGGTAATCCACTTAAGGGAAAACTTGCTGCTGTTCTACAAACCTCTGCACTTGGAGGCCCAACAACTGTCTACAAGAATAGAAGTGCGTAGACATCAAGCTATTTTCTGGCGCCGTTGCCGGGGAGGTAAGGTAAAAGGTACTCACATCCTCCGGTGTGAGTGCTCGAAGTTATTTCCTTTAGATTCTGCAATTTTGTCTTTTTGTTTCTTGTTTTCACTAGTTAGGCTTAATGGAAAATAACAAAAAAATTAGAGAGCTCTAAAGTATTTATCTTGAGTTAGGACATGAAGTGTTTGAAGAGAAAATTAAAAAAATATGGAACTTTATTTGCATGCTAATAACAATGTTGTTAGTATGAATTCTTTGGACACCATTATTGCTAATGCTATGGAAAAGTCTAAGCTTTGGGAAGCTAGTTTTTATGAAAATGATCTTTTTAGTTCCCTAGCTTTGGAAGATAGCTATTCTATTGCTTATGATGATACCAAACCTCCAATATATGATGATTATAATGATGAGTATGATATTTTCAGTCCACCTACTATTGAGGAGAAAATTAATTATGATTACAATATGCCTCCTATATTTGATGATTATGGTGATGAGAATAATAATGATAGCTATTTTGTTGAATTTGCTCCCACTACAATTAATAAGAATGACTATGCTTATGTGGAGAGTATTAATTCTTTTATGGATGTGGCTCATGATAAGAATGTTTTATGTGATAGTTATAATTTTAATTTGATTCATGATGCTACTGAAAGTTATTATGAGAGAGGGAAACATGGTTTTATGTATCTCAACAATATTACGTTTCCCCTTTTTATGTTGAAAGTCTTGAAGTTGCACTTGTTTCACTTTACTATGCTTGTTGCTTTGTGCTTTCATTACTTGTTTCTTTACAAAATTCCTATGCATATGAAGTGGGTTAGACTTAAATGTGTTTTGAATTTGCTTCTTGATGCTCTCTTTTAACTCAATTCATATTTCCTATGTGCGGCTTTCAAAGAGCAATATCTATCAGAAATTGTCATGGAAAGGATGAAGGAAGTGTTTCTCAACCTCAAGCAGGGCACTGACAATGTCAATACCTATATCAGGAACTTCATGAACCTTTCTCGGTATGGTGGCGATGAGATCTCTGATGACAAGAAGAAGCAAAAGAGGTTTAGGCAAGGGCTCAATGCTACAATCAAATATGCAATCACGCATGCAAGGCCGGGGTCTTTTCTAGAACTCCAACATACAGCTCTGCAGGAAGAAGCGAGTAGGCAAGTGTTTGAGGAGTCAAAGAAACACAGCCGCGATGCATCAAGTTCTTCAGCTATGACAGCTCCTTCTAAGCGTCGTGTCTGGGTTCCTAACACCCCACCGTCGCTCCCGGCTCCACCAAGACCGTCAAGCTACGCGGCAAGGCCACCAAACTCCTTCACTGCGGCTCCTAGGGGCTACAACCACAACTACCCTGGAGCGCCTGGCGGAGTCCCTGGCTACGTTGCTCCACGTCCACCTGGTGCTTGTTACACTTGTGGAAACACTGAGCATCAGCACTGGAATTGTCCAATGAACAACAAAGCTCTTCCACCACCACCTCCAAGACTTGCGGCAAGTTCTCCTATGGTTCGTGCACCTCCACCTCGGGCTCTCAACATCAACACCAAGCCCGGGTCTACAGTTGCTCGTGCCAACTGTGTCAACGCCGCTCAAGCTGAACATGCACCTGGAGTTGTGATGGGTATGCTTCCTGCTAACTCAGTCCCTGCGCGAGTGTTGTTTGATTCTGGTGCTTCGCATTCTTTTGTTTCTCACAAGTTTGCGCATGAGCATGATCTGGCTATGGTTCCTTTATTGCATCATCTTGTGGTACAATCTCCTGGGTCAAACATGAGGGGTGCTCATATCAGCCATGGCAATCAAATTGAGATTGGTGGCTCTTTGTTTCCGGCTTCCTTAATTATTCTGGGCAATTCTGATATTGATGTTATCTTGGGCATTGACAGCAAATGCAGTTGTGATTGATTGTGTTGAACGTTCTGTTTCTCTGAAAATTCCTGAAGGCCATATAGTCTATTCTCCAAGTCTGACTCCTGCAATTCAGCTTTACTCTTTGGCGGCTCTGAATGATGATGCTATGGAAGGTATTTAGAGTGTTCTGGTAGTCTGTGAGTTTCCAGATGTTTTTCCTGAAGAGTTGCCAGGTATGCCTCCGGATCGTGAGGTTGAGTTTGTGATTGAACTTGAACCTGGTACTGCTCCTATCTCCAAGCGGCCTTATAAAATGGGTCCTGCTGAGTTGGCTGAACTCAAGCGCCAGCTTGATGAACAAGAGAAGTTGGGTTTCATTAAGCACAGTACTTCTTCTTGGGGTAGCCCAACCATCTTTGTGAAGAAGCGAGACAAGACTGATAGACTTTGTGTTGACTATCGGGCTCTCAATGCTAAAACCATCAAGAATAAATATCCCCTTCCGCGGAATAATGATCTCTTCGATCAGCTAGCTGGAGTGGTGGTATTCTCTAAACTTGATTTGAGAAGTGGATATCATCAAATCAAGATTCGCAAGGAAGATGTTCCTAAAACAGCTTTCACCACCTGCTATGGCATGTATGAGTACACGGTCATGTCTTTCGGTCTCACCAGCGCACCTGCCACCTTCTCGAGGCTTATGAACTCGGTTTTCATGGAGTATCTTGATAAGTT
Organism: Avena eriantha; assembly: GCA_910589775.1. NCBI lineage: Eukaryota > Viridiplantae > Streptophyta > Magnoliopsida > Poales > Poaceae > Avena > Avena eriantha. The sequence goes on from OU342740.1 coordinate 93,411,586, forward strand.
CGTTGTGTTCTATATGGATGACATCCTAGTCTATTATAAGTCGAAGGAAGAACATGAAGAACACCTTCGGTGTGTCCTAAACAATCTTCGTGAGAACCGCCTGTATGCAAAGTTCTCCAAGTGTGAGTTCTGGCTGCCTCAAGTCACCTACCTTGGTCACGTCATCTCTGCCAAGGGCATTGCCGTCAATCCAGAAAATATTAAGACAATTGTTGACTGGCTTCCTCCCATAAATGTCAAAGAAGTCCGGAGTTTCCTGGGTTTGGCCAGTTACTGTCGTCGCTTCATTCAAAACTTCTCAAAGATTGCAAAGCCTCTTACCGATCTCCTCAAGAAAGGCAAGAAATACCTTTGGACTCCTGCATGTCAAGCAAGCTTTGAAACACTCAAAGAGAAGCTCACTTCCACACCAGTCTTAGTTCCTCCAGATATATCAAAGCCTTTCCAGATATTCTGTGACGCCTCATTGCAAGGATTGGGTGCGGTTCTTATGCAAGAAAAACAAGTTGTTGCTTATGCCTCTCGACAGTTGAAGACCCATGAGATCAACTATCCTACCCATGACCTCGAACTCGCAGCAGTTGTCTTTGCTTTGAAAGTATGGAGACATTACTTGCTTGGCAACCGTTGTGAAATCTTTTCCGATCACAAGAGTCTGAAGTATATATTCACACAGCCTGATCTCAACCTTCGTCAGAGGAGGTGGATTGAAACAATCAATGATTTCGAGATGACCATCAACTACACTCCGGGCAAAGCTAATGTCATGGCCGACGCTCTCAGCCGAAAAGCTTATGTCAACAACCTCATGGTGGAAGAACAACAACCTCTCTTATGTGAGGAATTCCGCAAGCTCAACCTTGAAATTGTGGATCAAGGGTATCTTCTGAACCTTCTAGCAACACCTCTTTTGGAAGAAAAAGTTCGCTCCATACAAGTGGGGGATCCTTACACTAAAAAGATCATCTCCAACATTCAGCTTCCGAAGTATGATTCTTTCCACGTTGACGACCAAGGCACTCTTTTCTTTGAAAACCGGATGTTTGTTCCGAACTACCCGGGTTTAAGAGAGCAAGTTCTCAAGGAGGCGCATGATTCCGTTCTTTCTATCCACCCTGGCAGCACTAAGATGTACATGGACTTGAAAATACAATATTGGTGGCCTCGGTTGAAACGATATTGTGCCAAGTATGTCTCGGAGTGTGATGTTTGTCGCAGAGTTAAAGCTGACCATCAGAAACCTTCCGGTCTTCTACAGCCATTGAAGCCTCCGGAATGGAAATGGGAGAAAGTAGAGATGGACTTCATCACTGGTTTTCCAAGGTCACAGAAGGGCAACAATGCAATCTTTGTTGTCATCGACAGGCTTTCTAAAGTAGCTCACTTCTTTCCAGTCAAGGAAACAATTTATGCAATTCAGTTGGCTGAGCTCTATATCAACAGAACTATCGCTCCGTATGGAGTTCCTCTTGAGATCAGTTCAGACCGTGGAAGCATCTTCACTTCCAAGTTCTGGGGAAGTTTCCAAAATGCTTTGGGAACAAATTGAACTTCAGCACAGCTTACCACCCTCAGTCGCAAGGACAAGTTGAAAGGATCAATCAGATTCTGGAAGATATGCTCCATGCTTGCTTTATCTCTTTCGGCATGAAGTGGGAAGAATGTCTTCCTTATGCTGAATTCTCTTACAACAACAGCTTCCAGAAAAGTCTAAAGATGGCACCATTTGAGGCTCTCTATGGTCGCAAATGTATAACCCCGATTGGTTGGTCGGGCGCAGGTGAAAGAATATTGTTTGGCCCTGACATTGTAACTCAAGCGGAGGAGAAAGTTCACATCATTCTTGAAAAGCTAAAGATTGCTCAGAGTCGCCAGAAGAGCAATTATGACAGAAAGCGCACGGACATGGAGTATGTTCTTGGTGATCTCGTTTACCTTTGTGTCACTCCCATGAGAGGCACGCACCGCATTGGTATCAAAGGAAAGCTGGCTCCTAGATACATCGGTCCTTTCAAAATTCGTGGAAGAAGAGGAGAAGTTGCTTATGCTCTTGAGCTTCCTGAAAAGCTCAAGGTCCATGATGTTTTCCATATATCTCAACTAAAGAAGTGCTTCAAGGATCCCGGCAGGACCGTGGACCATGAACTCATCAATCTCCAAGAAGATCTGTCTTATCAAGAACACCCCATAAAAATTCTTAAAGGCACAGAAAGAAGGACTCGCAACAAGTCCATCAAGTTCTGCAAGGTGCAGTGGTCGCACCATTCCGTTGATGAAGCCACTTGGGAACGTGAAGATGAGCTCCGTGCCAAGTATCCTACCCTCTTCGAGTCTTCTTCTTCTTCGTAGAATCTCTGGGCGAGATTCCTGTTTAGTGGGGGAGAGTTGTAGCATCCCAATTGTCTAACAATTGTAATGCTACTTGGTCTAGTAATATAATGGCTACTTCCTATATATAATTGTTGCATCATAAATATATCCTGCTCATGTCATCATGCCACCTTGCATTTGAGCATCATATAAAACCCTTTTGATTTGGTTCTTCTCTCATATGCATTATTAATTGTACTTGGTTCTTGATAAATGCTTGGTGCCCAAGTTGAGTTGGGGGCACATCTTTTATTCCACTCCACCACCTTTCTTTGTCACCACCTTATAATTCCACCATCCTAATTACCCATGAGCTTGTACTTTTCCTTTGATATTTATTTTAGCTCATGTGGGTAGGGATGGATCCAATTCTAATTTCTTTTGGTTGGCCTTTATTCCACATTTTGGTAATGCATGGAATCATGCCATGTTATAATGTTATTGTTTACACAAGAATAAAACATGGCAATTAATTATTATGCATGGGCCATGCAATAGCATCACGATCTTTAGCTCTTCTGTTTTTCTCTTTGTTTTAGTGGATCTTTCTTTTGTGAGAATCTCTCCATCTCTCTCCACCACCCTCATGTTTCTAACAAAACCTTTTCCCCATCATGTATGATCATGTGGGATTTTCTCTTTGATTTTTAAAACCCTCTTCTTCTCCCTCTCTCTCTCTCTCTTGTATTTTTCTCCTCACCATCAACTTGTGCTCAACCACCAAGCCCTCACCTCACTCCATGGCCATCTCTTCCCTTTTAATCAAATTTGCAAAAGCTTCCAAAAAGGGTTATTTTTTTTGGGCTTGTTTGAATCTGCAACAAAACAAAAACAAAAATAGTTAATTAAATAAAAAGAAAAAAAAGAGATAAAGAGAAAGCCCAGCAACAGCCTCCCTACATGGACGCGGCCCAACAGCAGCTTCGGCCCGCCCTTCTTTTCCTCCAGGGTCGTTCCTTCTCTTCCCCCGGCCCGTACCGCTTCGCCGTTTGCCACCGTCATCCTCTGTTCCTCTTCTCCGTCGCCCCCTCCCTGCTCAGCTCTGACGGAAGCGAGGAAGGTGGCCGCTCTCCGTCGTCTGGCGCGTCAGCTCGCGCCTCCCGTACGCCATCTCCCCTCCTCCTTATCCTCGCGCCGAGCCGCACCTTTTTTGAACCCTAGCGCCCTGCTCCGTCTCCCCTCTCCTTCTTCTCCGCCGTACCATGCCCGCCGCTAGTCAAAACTCCACGACGCCGTTTCCGGCCTAGTCGGAGACCAGGGACTCACCGGGGAGCACCGCTGCGGACCGTGGCATCCTTTCCGCCTGCTAGGAGGTGCCGGCCCCGCTCGGAGCTACCCCCTCGCCAGTGAACCGAGCACCACCGCCGCGACCTCGTCGTCCCCCTCCGCTCTGGCCGTCCCGTCCTCTGATTTCCTGTGGAATTAGACGAGGTGAGCGGCACCCTCTTCTCCCTTCCCCTTCTTCTCCCCTCCGTGTGTGAGCGCCGCCCGATTTTGGCCCCGCCGGCGAGCAGACAAGGCCGTGCGTTTCCCCCTGTTCCTTGAAGCTCTCCGCCGAGTACAGCCTGCCTCTGGCATTCCTTCCTGAACAAAACCCGTAGCTGGTAGATTCCTCTCCGCTTTTTGTTTTGGAGGCGAAGCGAGATACACCGCCGTTCCGCCACAAACCTCGCCGTCGTCGGGACCGTCGCGGTTCAATACACGCAGGTTCAGTACACAGCCGCAGCGGTTTTGCGTAAAGCCTTCCCGCACTTTTGTCGATCACGCCCAAGTCCTTAGCAGCCCCAGCGACCCCACGAGTCAGCCCAGTGTAGTTTTTTAAGAAATCCCCCGCGGTTTGGAGTTTCTCAACCCGCGCTCCCCCGGATCCCACACGTGGCAGGCCACTTCTGGCGCGCCCGTGTGTGGCCCCGCGGATTGATCGGCCCCACCCTTCAGTCACTGCAGCTAGCCTCCCCCGCGGTGTAAAAAGTTTTCACCGCGCCAGCTCATCTAGTCAGCACCTGGCCCACCTGTCCGTGGCTGTGGCTAGGTGTGGCCGAGTGCAAAAAGGGTTTCGTTTATCTGTTTAATAAAAACAATTTCTAGAGATGTTTTAATATGATTTAACTTCTGTTTTTAATAACTTTTAATTGCTAATTCCAAATAATACATATGATACATGTTTTTGAATCAGAAAAATGTGAGGAATTCAAATATGCCATTCAAAATAATGTTTGAACACTTTAAATTTTTGAGATGATTTAAATTACAATAAAATGCCCTTCTTAATAAATTAATAACTTTAATTCTATAACTCCAAAGTTGACAAATAATATGTCTAAATCGATTAGCGCGACGAGCCCGTTCTATCTATGCATTCCTTGTTCTGAATTGAAGCATGCATCATGTCATTATTAAAAATCAGAACTGTTTATGACAATAAAACGTGGCTAAATAATTAAAAAAATGCTTTACTCTTGTAACCACACCTCACCCTTGCCATGATACTTTAATGCCATGCAAATTGTGCATCATTCATCATGGAATGCTTGTTTGCTTGTCACATTTTAATTCATATGCTTGTGCACTTTATTCATGTTGGCCCTTGTTTGTTTGGTTCTTCTTCGAATAGACGCCCAGCCGGAGAATTATCAGGAATCACGGGAGTACTACCCAGATCCATCTCTCGCTTCAACTGAGCTGCCAGGCAAGCACTACCACATGATTGCATACATATAGTACCTATTTCCTCTATCTTATTCTTGCATCATTGAGTCGCGATTGCATTAAATTGAATCCCAAGTACTGCATAGCCTTTACTTTTAAACCCCACTGAAGCTTGTTCCTCCATCCAATGAGCCATTACTACAGAAGTTGTTTGAGCCATGTGAGTCGTAGAAAAGCATGTGTAGGGTATGTGAGTGTTTGATGGATAACGAGGTACCTAAACAACTTAACCTGAGTAGTAATGGGATAACTAATGAAAGAGGCACCGGTGGGCAATATCTGCTATTTGGTTTTTCATGCTCACTTGTTTCCCGTCGGACCCCGAGTACTTGATTCCTGTTCCTTGACTATTCGCACTATCCACATCCGGGAGGCCTTATGGACCCCCCTGAGCCAGAGCTTGATTGATTTCTATTTCTTGGGGCCACAATTAGTTTGGGGTTTTATTTCTATCCTTTACTTATGCCATGTTTACTGTTTATTTACGATTGTGCGAGGAGCACCTGTACTGTTTTGGATCGTGACACGTTTTCGCTGTATCGACAAGCCCAGTCACACTTTTAGGTTCTCACTCGTTTACCGCCGTCCACACAAACCTTGAGTCTGTCTCGGAGTCAGCTAGCTTCGTTGCGGGTAGCTTAATGGGGTGGCCCCCTGAAATATTTCTGAATCCTATGATCGCTTTGTCGTGAATGCCTCGTTGGGTTTTGAGTTGGTTTTTCCGAGGTTGATCGAGTGTGTGTTGCTATTCGTGCACCCCTGCAGGGTAAATCTTTCTGAAAGCCATGTCTTCGGTTATGGACGACTTGGAGCACAGTTTCTCGACCATAGACAAGTATAACTAAAGTACCGCTTTAATCTGACTAAGTACCTGATTAGTAAATAGTGCAATACTCATGGAATGGTTAATAAAACTGCCAACGGATGGGGGTTGTTCGTCCGCTTCCTCGTTGGTAAGCAGGGAGGAGGATGGATCTGTTAATTATACTGTTATAACTGTTGTTCTTAATTCACGGACATCTGTCTATCATTGGTTAGGCGGATGGTTAGCGAGTATCTATAGATTTGTTAGTTATTATCTTTTGCTGCAATTGCGTCACCCCAGGTTGTGTCCCCTTTAGTGGCATAAAGACTTGCTGAGTACCCCTAGGGTCTCACACGATAAATTGTTTGATTCAGAGGAACAGGTGTACTCGCAAGAAGGATACTGGGTGGAGGAGACGGATGATGTTGGCAACGATCACTCGGTGTAGAGATTCCGAGAAAGGGGATCCGTGAGATCTATGGGCGGGATGTGTTTATTTATGTGGCATCTTATGCCGATTTGCTTCTTATTCGTACTCGGATCTTGTTTTCCGCTTCCGCCTGATACTCTGATGTTTGATGTATGAGGAGTTATCCGAAACTATTATATCTATCTAGGATATTTGGATCTTGCCGTATGGTGTTGCAATATTTCTATTTCTTTTAGATGGAATGGCTCTGAGGACTGTTGTATGTGGCTTGCATACATACTCACTTGTGTATGTAGTTGATCCCTTCGCCTGCCGATTACGCCGCTCGTTCTTGTCCCGATGTTCTGAAAGTTGTTAGGACGGCCGAAAGGTCTACCGTGAGTGGCCCCGGGCCCCACCATACTATTTTAACCACTTTCGCTCATCCAGGCATGTAACTAAGAGCGTAATTCATCGAGGTAGTTACAATTAGTCCCCACCTTTAGCCTATACATGGCATCTACTGTGACACCACCACGACAATGCATGTGAATAGGATCACCCACGGATTGGGGTCTACCTATATCAACATCATCCCACCACCACACTTTCATAATTATGGTAGTGCCACACATGCAAGATTTATTGGAGGGATTCTGGCACTCTGTTCTCGGTTTCTAGCGAAACCCTAAACATGCATATGGAATCCACATATATGATCTCCCCCCTTCAACCTGCCATGCACAAACGAGTTTGACCAATGGACTTTTACCCTTATTCTTATTGTTAGTTTAGGTCATAGAAACATGCATGGCCAATGCTGATCCTTGATGATTCCATAGGTTTTCCCTCTGGGGTTCACCCGTAAAGATATTCTAGCTTGCTTGTGTACCCTGCTCAATCCCTATACAAGTCACTGTAGTTCTACGATCTAGATCATTTTAATACCACCCTTTGGATCTAACCTATACCAATATTTTGGCAAAAATCAATATATAATGGATTTTTCCTGATTTTTTGGGTTAGTAATTGCTAAATTTCTTCAAAAGGCTCCCTTTTTAACTAGTATCATATTTGATTAATTTGTTTGAGCCACTCATCATGTAATAGACGGCTAGGATACGCCATCCAAAATTTTGACCGACACAGCCTGCTAAAATTTCGAGCGTATGAGTTAAGTTTCGTGCCTAGAAATTTCGCGTTTAGGATAGACCGATCAGCGCTTCAGCACGGCTCCACGCATCATTCGCGTAGAGGGATTTAGGTAATCTAAAAGAAACCCTTCTTATCCCCTCCCTTGCCGAAAGTGGACGAGATCCAGTTTTCCTCACCTCGCCCTCCTCTGCCTCTTCCCTCACCGTCACCCTTGTCGTTGTCCATCCCTCCTCCACTCGCTACCGTCCTTCCCTCTGCCCCTCACCTCCCTATGTCCCTCCTCACCATGCCACCGTCCTTCCCTCTAGTAGACAGCTAGCTGTCGCCGTAGGCCGAACCCTAGCCTGCCGTCACCTTCATGCTTTTCCACCATGCCATGTCAACTATCAAGCTCGCAGGTCCACAACCTCTCCGTCAACCTCACCCACAAGATCTGCCACCTCTATGTGCACCTCTCCATCAAGGTCTCCTCACTCTCTGTGCACCTCTCCATCAAGTTCTCCCACCCCTCGCCGTGCACCTCGTCGTTAAGGTCTGCCCCCTCGACGCCAAGCTCTGCCCCCTAGATGCCAAGGTCTTCCCACATGCGGTCAAGGTTTTCTCACTCGACGTGCACCTCATCGACAAGGTATACCACCTCTCCATGCAACTCACCGACAAGGTCTACCACCTAGCCGTCAAGGTATCCCCACTATCCCTTCACCTTGTCGTCAAGGTCTGCCCACTCGTGGTCAAGGTCTGCTCACTCGATGTGCACCTCGACTACAAGGTACGCCTACTCACCGTGCACCTCGACGTCTACCTAGTCGACAAGGTCTTCCACCTCGCTATCCACCTCATCCACAAGGTTTTCTACCAAGGTGCGCTGACAAGCCTTGATGCCATGATTTAAGCGTTCCACCAGGAATAGTAGTAAGAAAAAGGCCCCACATCCTGAAGGCAAGGAAACACTCACCATGTTTTTTTGCTGTCTGGTTATATTGTTTCTTGCAGTTAAAGGTTGTATTATCTTGTTTGTTGCAATATTTTGGATGCTTCATCATATGTCTTATGATCAGAGTATAAATAATTTTTTTTCACAGTGGACTGTTTTACACTTATGATTACTATTGGAAAATCAATAACATATGTTATATTGTGCCTACTTGCCTATTTGGTGCCAGGATATAGATGCATATACTGGTCATGTTTAATTGTCCTGCCCTCCTTATTATTGCAACCAATTGGTGAATTGTCCAGCTTGTATACTATTACGCTTATGATCAGTTTGTGTGTAATAAAGGTTGCATTATCCTATTAGTTGCATTACTTTGGTTGCTTCGTGATATGTCTTATGTTCATAGTATAATTAGTTCAAAGTTTACTGTTTTACATGATGGTTACTATAGGACAATGAACACCATGTTATATTTTGCTTAATTGCCTATTTAATTGCGTGATAGATGCTTGTATTGCTTACGTTTAGTCATCCTACCCTACTTATTATTTCAATGTATAATACTAAATCTGGTCATAGTGGGGAGTAACACAGCATGTTACTAGGCCATGTTACTCCCCACTATGACTGGTCTTAATATTATCTCCATAGTGAGCCGTGTCATAGGTCTTATAACATAGACACCATCATATAGGTTGGTCATAGTGGGAAGTTTGTACACACTAGTATTTTGTGTAAGATACTAGTGTATAATACCATCTAGGCTGCCCATAGTAGGAGCATCATGCAATCTATGTTGCATTTGTTTTGTTGTTTTGTCGTATATATTATGATCAGAGTATAAATTGTTCATAGTGGTCTGTTCTACATCATGTCTTACATATTGAGCCATATTTGGAGTTCCCTATACACGTTAGAAACACTGATGTACAATGGATGGTGCTTGTGGTGTTGCTTAGAAAAGTAAGAACTAGTGCTTATTTGTATTCAAGATGTGCCAATTTAGACATCTCTCATCTAGGAGCTCTTGTGTGTGAGCAAGTTGGTTGAAGAGATTTACAAAATTCTTCTTATGCTCCCCTTGCAAGTTTGACATGTAAGCATCGAAAGCAACTAATTCTTCCTTCACCTCAAGAGTTATATCATCATTCAAATCATCATTGATACTAGAGGTGGAGAGTGGAGCTGGTGATACCTCCGATGCTCATTCCATAAGGCAAGTGACGTTCTTGTTGGAGGTGTTCTCATTTGGGGAATCGAAGAGGGAGAAGGTAGATGTAGAGGTAGTGGAAATGGCAGCCACACCATTTGTTGCTTCTTTTTCTCCTTCCTCCTCATCATCGGAGGAGAACTCATCATGTGCTATCAATGCAATGTCACCAGACTTCTTGTTGGTGGCATTCTTCTTGTAGAAAGGCTTCTTGAAAGGGGCCTTTGGATTTTTCTTGAATATGAGGGCATCGCCATTGTATTCTCTCTTCTCATAAGGGCATCTGGCAAGAAAATAATAGCGGTCTCCACAGTTGAAGCAAGTTCTCAATCTTGAAGCATTTTGTTTTCTACCACTTGGGTTGCTTCTTCATTGCATCTCCATCTAGGCCTTTGCGGGATCTTTCCAAACATTTCTAGCATAGAAAGCCATGTATTCACCAGGAGCAACCTTGAAATCTTCGGGGTGGATCATAGAGAGTGCATCATCACTTGCTTCTTCTTCATCATACTCCACAACCTTGGCCTTCAAGGCAAGATTGACACCACTACTCATTCCAATAGACGAGCACGATCATCTTTGGCATTCTTGGCAGCGACCTTAAATACGGACATCTCTTGCATAACTTCATTGGAGGTCATGATATGGTAGTTGTGTCTTCCTTGAAGACTCTTCAAGTCAGTGGGATCGAAGGGCATGAGAGCACTCACATATTTCCTCTTGATCCAAGCATCATCAATGTGAGAGGCACCAACATTTCTGAAGGTGGTGGTTGTGGATTTGAGTCTTCGATACATGTCTTCATGATCCTCACCATCCTCCATAAAGAAACCTTCAGCTTCATTTCTTAAGGCATCATATCTATTTATTATCATGATCTCATTTCCAACAAACAAGGCAATGAAATCATCCCAAGCTTCCTTGGCGGTATTGTAGTGCTCAATGTGTGGGTAGTCCTTTGGTCCCACTCCAAGTTGAATCATGTGCAAAGCTATGGCATTGAGTTGGCTATTGAACACTTATCTTCTTGTCAAGTTGGTTGGATCCTCAATCTCGAGTCCATCTTCAATGATGTTCCACAAGTCAATGCAAGAGCTGCGCACATGAGATTTCATTAACACTTCCATTGAAGGTACGTGCAACTAGCTCAGGTGGGTCACCTCTATTATTTATATGGGGATGTGGGATAGGCGGGTCGGGAGAGTACCTTCCCATCACCCTTTTTGGTGGAGGAGTTAGTGGAATTATGTTCATCCCCCACTTCCACACCTGTTGGCATAGCCAAAGCATTTGCCTTAGGGTTAGAAGTTGTTTCCTCAGGAGAGGGAGGTGGTGAGGCTGACTTTTCTTTAACAAGTTTCTCAACGTGTTGACGCAACTGTTTGATTTTGTTGCCCAATGTAGAGCTCAAGCTTGTTTCCCATTTCATGAGATCTACCATGGTCACCGAAGTACTAGCCTCACCCTCTCCACCATCCTCTGGGTTGACCATTTTCTCTTAGACGGTTAAGCCCGAGTAAAGAGTTGAGGCTCTGATACCAATTGAAAGGATCATATGGTCACCTAGAGGGGGTGGTGAATAGGTGCTACTTAAAATTTTACTTCTTTTTCAAATTAGGGTTTGACACAAAGGTAAATTCTCGAGATATGCAACTATGGTGAATTTAACTATATGTCACACTAGCACACCTAACTAATCAAGAACTAGATAAAGTAAGGTGCGGTAAAGGATAGAAGTAACCAAAGTGAAGCACACGGGGACACAAAGATTATTTCCCGCAGTTCCTTCATTTCGGGGGAAGTAATTTTGCGTTTGGAGAGGGGGTGGTATCAAACCACAAACGCCATGAGAGGCATCACTTGTTCTCCGATGAACCTCACCCCAAGGGGATCGATTCACACTTCCACTATATCGGCAAGCTTCAAGGTGGTAGCCGGCACCCTTACCACAAGTTCGAGGCACACACACAAAACTAATTGGGGGCTCCCAAATCCAAGAAAGCTATTACACAATTAAAGACAATCTTGTCAGAATCAAATGAAACCAAAACAAGGCTTAGGGTTTCCAATGAAACCCTAGAGCAAGGGGCCCTCAAGTGAATGAGGGGAAATGAAGATCTCTCAAAGATCAATGACGTTGGGTTGTTGGATGAAGATATCTTGGAGTTTTGGTGGCTCAAATGGTGTGGTCTTCTTTTTTTGGAACGAGAAACTGGAGGACGGCGATGAGGTACCCTATTTATAGGCCTCACTCTGTGAACTGTTTTCTTACCGTTGGAGACAATTCACACTAGAGACTTCGGACTGGAAGGCCGGAGACTCCGGTTTGGACTAGAGACTCTGACCCATCTCCGGTCCATCTTCAGACTGGCTCTCTAACTCTCTTGGGCAGGGTCTTGTCGTTCACTTTAGAGACTCTAGTCGAAACTCTGGACCAGAGACACCGTAGACTCCGGTGTTTCCACACTGGAAACTCCGGACTGTGAAATCACACCGGAGACTCTGGCCGATATACGGTCTGTCTCTGGACCCCCTCATAGAATGACCCTGGTCCGAGTTTAACACCCACACCGGGAACTCTTGGGGAAACTCCGGACCACACCCGGTCTGAAATCTTTAGGTAAGCTTAGTTTTGGACATGGAATTTCCCACATCAATCTGATTTTTTTATTTTCAATAGATTGACCTGTATACATTAACACACAGTAAAATGAACCTTATGGTGTTAACGAACACCAAAACAGATTAGGACAACAAAAGTCCTTTCACACCTATGCAAGGTCTAGAACCCCAACACACATCCTTTCGTCCTCTGGCACCTCCCAAAGCCAACCTGCCACCTCTACAAATCAAGAAGCCACCTTCCCAAGTGATCAATTCCGGATCCTTCTTCCCATGACCATCTCCCAAAGGTGATTTGGCACCTCTCCAAAGCTAGAAGCCATCTCCCAGGTGTCTACAGGCACCTCCCCAAAGCGACCGTGCACCATCCCAAACCGATGGGTTAGGTACCTGATGGCTCCAAAATTAGCCATCTTTCGTCACATTTAAATATTGTTTTTGGTTAAACAATTGAAAAGAAACACTCAATCCTTTCCACTAATGACTAATAATTTCAAATATATGCAAACCATTCTTTGATTGTGTTGTGCAGGAACCACGGTTTTAATGCAAATTCAGGAGTCATAATTGGGGAGTCATTCCCAGGCGTCAGCAAGCTTAACAACCACTAGTAAGAGTAGAGCCCGCCCGTACCGTCTGCCCGTACCAGGTGACGTTGGCCTCGTCTTGTAAAACCCTACGACTTTCATGAAGACGCCTATATATTTTGAGGCTCCAGCTGCCAGCTAGAGAGCCGCCATTTTCAGATTACATCACAACACCAACAAAGGAGATCCACGCCATTGTTCATCCATTGTTCATCGCTTCCACCATCCATCCCCTCCATTATCCATAGCCATTGCTTTGTACTTTAGATCTCATTGTGATTTGGCGACCATTGTAAGAATATTTGATTTCAGTCTAAGTATTTGTATTGTGTTTTCTATCTCTGATCTATTTGTTATGAGTGAGTAGACCTCACGGGCTTTAGGTTGGGGAGAAACCTCGCAGCAATTATGTGCATCTAATCCATGGTAGTATTGTATTTTGTTTGCAATTGAGATTTGTATCTTTTGCTTCTTTGTCTATTGTCTCTATGGGATCTCTGGATTATTCATCCGAGAAATCCCTGTTATGCATATTTCCACGTTCCCATGATCAGTGAGCCGTGGAACATAACCGACAAGTATCATTACAATCATCCAAAACATAACGAGTTACAAGACTTACATAATTGCCATTATGGCTATAACATCATTAGCAGCGGAACATCGCCAAGCGCTGAGCCCAATCGTGCCTCAACCTACAGGCAGCTGACTGGGAAGATGGCTTAGCTCGCTGGACATCACCTTAAACTCCTGAAAGACTGGCCAAGTAAATAGCCAGGGACACAGCCATGAGTACTTTTGAATGTACTCGCAAACCACCTAGATAAGTGAACAAGGAAATGCAATTATGGCTGATGCGAGATAGCTCTATCTGGGGTTGCTTTTGAAACGCCTAAACTAACTTGGGAGTTATGGCATCTCCATATCTTTGTTGAATTTTTTTTTGAAAACATGCTTCTGTTTTATAAATCCAGACATCTCCATATCTTTGTTGAAAGGAGTTTTGAAAACAGTTTTTGCATTTCAAAACCCTTTTTAAACATCTTCGACCCCTCGGGTCAAAACAAATCTTTCGAGCTCGGGTTCCCCCAGAACCTTCGTCCTTTTTGTCCTTGTGTCCCACACAAGTATAGTTTGGGTACTCCTAGCCAACACCTTTACCGTCCTTGACCGTGGACATGGCGCTTCGAATAGGTTAAACTCTGCAGAGTTTGCACACTTTACCCACAAGAATCAATACATCCGCCGGGATACAACCACGGCCCACTGCCACTGTAGATGGGGGTCCGGATAATCAAACCTAACCTTTCGCTTCTCTACACTAGCAAAGGTATGCTTTTCCTCTTGGGTTTGTTCTCCCCGGCAACGAGTATGTGGCTCCAGCCATAGTCTTTCCTTCCGTACAGGCACATACCCAAGCCGCAACTTGGCATATACCTTAAATCTAGAGACTCCACTTCCCTCAGTACTACCTAAGTCATATCGTCCACGGGAGACCCAATCGTTGCACCGGCCTCCTGCCAGTTCAGGCTCACTTTTGCCGAAACAAGCCACAGACTTCAGATCCTTGATCTGGTGGTGCCTTCCCGGAATTCCAGGGATTTCTCCCTATAAGCATGGTAGAAGTGCCTCAGCTAATGCGGATAAACTACGAGTTAAGCCCCAGCACCTGGGGTAATGTGGTTGCGCGGATAGAAATTGTTCCAGTAAAGGCGTAGAACATCCCATCACATTCTCATTTCTCCTTATCACCATTTCTTTTGTTAAAACCTCCACTGGGAACGATGCCTCTTCCCAGGGTTTTACAAAAAGCCTTTTTGAAACATTTGTAGTGGGGGAAAATCCCAAAATAGTTTATTTTCTCAAAACCGGGGTTTCCAAGGAGGTAGGATGCTAACCATCATACTCTCGGTCTAAAGGGGGTAAAATGATAGGTACATCGGGGGGGTGTCTCAAAGGACACGAATTCATAACTTGGAGGAGCCAAGTTACTCTCGCAGTATTTGTAAAACAAAATATGCAGGTAGACTATGCAAATTTGTAAAGAAGATATAAAATAGGTAAAAGAGAATAGGACATATAACAAAGTTCAGGAAATGGTGGCTTTCCTGTGATCAGAAAATAAGTCCCTGGACGTCTTCAGATGACCAAGAATACCCAATAATAATAATAATAATAAAAGTCCCTTCCTTCTTGTCGACAGACACTCACACTATCGTCGTTATCGGGTACACATGCAAGCAAACAATATCACAATCAATCCAAGGCATACAACATCAATTCATACAGCAAGCAAGCATGAGAACTACTACTGAACTTGGGAGGTTTTGGGAGAAGTTGGGTATTGGTGGTGAAATTTCCTAGATTGCCATTGTAGGTTTTCTCTCTTGGAAGATAGTGGTCAATGCTAGATACAAGGAACTTCGATTAGGGATCTCAGGTCTATAGGATACCAACGTGCAAAAGTTATATCCTCAGATAGGTCTTGTCAAAGCAAAACCCACACAAGTGGTTTCACTTGATTATCCATTTTCTAGAATTAGTTATGCTTTTTATAGTGGATTAAACTCTAGTTTGAGGAAATAATACACCAGAAGAGTTATGGGGCTCTAAAAATTATTTCCTTGGATGGTTTGATAGTACTTGCTGTACTAAACCACCTAGAGTTGGAATCTAGTCAAAATAACTACCAGAATGCCCTCAGGTAATTCCCAAAGGCAGTTTTGTTTGATTCTTCTCTTTATCACCAGATTAAATCTACAGGAGATATTGAGTTGGTTCCAAGGGCATGTGATAGGTACTTAGAATACCTTCCTGTAGGAATTATATTCACCCTTTTTAGAGTTGCCAAACTCCTGGAGTGATTTATTTAGAGAAAATACCCATCACAGGAGTATTTAAATCACTAAAATTCAACCAGAGCTCTATTAATTCTAAACTGATGGGCTTTGGTAGATAGTGGTACTGGGGTGTACTGGGAGGTGGAATCAGGTCAAAACCACATATGGTTAGACCTGGGGAATTTATTCAAGACGGAAAGCTGCTAGATTTGTTATTTTTGTTAAAGGCCACATAATGTTCACCTTGGTATGAGACCTGTGCTGGAAAAGAGGTATTTCAAATACCTTCAAGTAGGATTTGGTTTGAACTCAATTAGAGAAGGCTAGCTCACAGAGGAATTTAATTAGTGCAAAGTATACTCTGCAGCAGAATAAATGAAAATTATTTTGGACATGGGGTTGCCTCTGCATGTTTAAGAAACCATCAGAGAACAACCAGAAAATTTGATCTAGGCATTTGGACTGGGTTTGCCATTTTATTTGGATTAAAAACAACTGGAGCTTCTCTGGAATAAATGGATCTGTTAAAAGAAAAGAAAAAGGGTGCAAAGGGGGCCGGATCTGGGGAGCTACTAGGCTGCAGGGGAGGATTCGGCCCATGGTGACCGCGGGGCCCGCTGTCAGCGAGCAAGAGGCGTCGAAGCGGTACCGAGCAACGTTGATCGTCGGATCTAGTCGCGATGGACAGCTCGGGGTCGTCGTCTACGTGAAACGGAGCGGCCGGCGACGAAACCCTAGGCAGCGGCGGAGAGGGTAGGCGGGAGGAGGGTGCAGGGCGACGCGGTCAACGACGGCGAGCAGAACGAGGGGCGGCATGAGGGCGGAGGCCCACGGGAAGCAGCTCGCACGACGTCAGCCGAGAGCGACCTCATCGGAGATCAACGCCGATGACGGAGGAGAGGGTCCTGGACAGAGATAAGAGCACGATTAGGTAGAGGAGAGCTAGGGGTTCTTGTGAGCTGACATGCAGAGAGAATGGAGCAGAGGGGGAGGTGCCTTGCTCGATTTTTGGGAGAAGCCGAAGCTTCTCCTCCTTCTTCTCCCGGGCAGCTTAGAGCAGGGGCGAGGCAGGGAGTGCTGGGGAGGTGAGTGAGAGTGAGAGGGAGGAAATGAGGGCAGGGGCGAGCTGGGGAGGGGCTGCTGGCCATATATACCAAGAGGGAGTAGTAGCTGTGGTGATTTACCATCTTGGACAACGGGGAGGGAAATACTGGCTAGGGATTGGTCTAGGGGGAGGTGGAGAGGGGTAGTATGGGTATTTCCTAGTGCTGGAGCTCAGAGAGAGTGGTGGCATCAGTGGTAAATAAAGGGGGACAAATCTTGTAAGATATTTGTTGCATCTCTCTCTCTCCTACTAGTACAAGGGCAAAAGGGGCATTTGGTGGGGTGGAGCTACAGGGCTGGTCGACCAAGGATGTGTGTGGTGCTGAGGTTGAGCTTGATCAAGTTTTGATGGAGTTTGGATGTGAATTGAGGAATGGATTTGCTTAGTAGGCAATTTTGATCCAATAGATGGCTGTGAAGAAAATCCAAAAAGTTACATTGGACCAGAGGAGAAAATGGTACTGGTAGATAGATGAGGTCAAGGTAGACTCCTAGGATTTATTTGAGATTTTTCAGAGGAGTTTTAGTCCTCCTAGAATCAAGTACTCAAAAAGGACAAAAGTGATTTCTAGAGGATCATTTGATATTTTTACATTGGGCAAGGATGGATTTTGGTGTGGAAGGGTCCCAGATGTGAATACACAGTTATGGGAATTTTCCCATGATTTTTTGGGAATTAAAAGTATTTAAAACAATTATTATTCCAAATCAGCCATTTTAGAAAATGGACAAAAAGAAATAATAAAGCTTCTCAAAAATATATATTTTTGAGATGGAAAGATAGGATATGATTTGTGGGACTCACATGAGCCAAAAGTTGGGGAAGTGGGTTGCTAAAATCCAAACTTTCCTCTATGGAGGGAGTTTTGGAGATTTTGACTATTTAAGGAATTAAATAGTTTTGGGACCATAATAATTATGGATAATTATTGATAAAGATTGAGGATCAATGTAGATGAGATAGACAAGGTGTATCAAGCAGTTGAAACCTTGTGGAATGAAGTTCCAACTAGAAAAGGATGGAGAAAAAGGATTTGATGATCTAGGGTGGTTTTATTTTTATACCACCAAAACATGCTTGCATCTTGGAGCTTAGAGATCACCTTGGTGCAAGGGATAGATGGATGGGTAGACCAGGTCATATAGATGATCATGGTAGGAGGAGTTTGAAGTAATAGCATTTGGGATGATCTAGAATCGATGGAAAACTTTGTTGAAATTAAGGCTGCCATGAAGTATGGGTCATGATGCCATATAAACCATGTGGGTTTAATAAACTCAAAGGTCCACTTGGGACAAGTGAGGTAGGTTTTGATAGAAATCAATGAGTAGATCACAACCATGCAGATAGTTGGTCCAAACGAAGTTGTATGCGGATGTGAGCTTCTACCAAAGTAGGCATGATGGCTAGTTTTGCAGGAAATGTTATTTTCTTATCTGCAAAACCATCATGGACAAGTGGGTGGGAGGAGGATCTATCCAGGGGCAAATGTGGGACTTGGTATTCCTTAGGTTGGTTAACAAGATTATTGAATGCATGCATATACTAATCATCTTGACTCCTTTGGAATTTGATTGGGCATTACAACATTATACATAGACCGCCATCCAACTGCATCTATGACTAATAATCCACCTTCAGGTTATCATCCGAACCTCCTCCAGTATTAAGTTGCAAGCAACAGATTATTGCTTTACGAATTGCATGTAATGTAAACAATATGATTGTTCCATGAACAAAGGATTGTTGTTTTCTCCCTAGTAGCAACAACACATCTTGTACCTTAGAGATTTCTGTCACTTCCCCAGATTACCAGAGGCATGAACCCACTATCGAGCATAAATACTAACTCTTGGAGTTGCTAGCATCTACTTGGCCAAGATAGCTACTAACAAAGGAAAGCATGCAACATCACAAATAACAAAGACATGATAGAATCAATAATCAATCTGAAATAGCATCTCAATATCCATCGGATCCCCGCAAACACAACATGCAGAATTACAAATAGATGATCTTGATCATGAACGGAGCTCACAGAGTTATAGGACAAGAAGCATTGCATTCAACATCCAAAACATAGAAATCAACGGGGACATAGGCATTGTTAACCATAATAAGAACATCATTAAGACTCCCCATGAGTTTATTTTTAGCATTATCATCAAGTGGGATATTCAAATAACAATCTTCAAGTGGAGGCAAATCAAGCATATCATAAATCCTTCTAGGCATAATAGAAACACTACTATCAAGATCACATAAAGCTTTGAAATCAAAGTCATTCACTTTCATATTAATGATGGGTTCCCAACCATCTTCTTGTTTTATAGGAACAAAAGCTTTATGTTTCATCTTTTCTTCTTTAATCTTTATGAGAGCATCAGTAATGTGTTTTGTAAAGGCCATGTTCATAGCACTAGCATTAGGACTTTTAGCAAGCTTTTGTAGGAACTTAATAATTTTAGAGATATTACACCCATCAAGATCAAAATCAAATTTATCATCTAAAGTAGTAGAACTATTACTAGCCTCAACACTCGTGGTGGTAATAGTAGAAACACTAATGTTTCTAGCAATGTCATCTTCTCTCTCCCACTTAGCATGTAATTCAGCTAATAGTCTAACATTTTCATTAATTCTTACTTGTATGGCATTAGTAGCTGCAAAGGGATTATCATTAGTTTCAGGTTTAGCAGCCATTTTATGAATCAATGAAGATTAAGCTTCAGATAGAGATGCTATATTTCTTTCAGCATTAGAGAGTTTTTCCTAAATAGTTTTATTGAAAGAAGTTTGTTTACTAATAAACTCTTTAAGCATAATTTCAAGTTCAGAGGGAGCACTCCTATTATTGTTGTAAGAATTTCCATAAGTATTACCATTGTTAGGAGGATATGGCTTATAATTGTTGTTACCAAAATTACTCCTATAAGCATTATTGCGAAAATGGTTATTTTTTATGAAGTTCACATCAACTTGCTCTTCTTGAGCAACCAAAGAGGCTAAGGGAACATTATTTGGATCAATATGGGATTTCCCATTAACAATCATAGACATAATAACATCAATCTTATCACTCAAGGAGGAGGTTTTCTCAACGGAATTTACCTTCCTACCTTGTGGAGCTCTCTTAGTATGCCATTCAGAATAATTAACCATCATATTGTCCAGAAGTTTCGTTGCAGCACCCAAAATAATGGTCATAAAGGTACCTCCAGCAGTAGAGTCCAATAGGTTCCTTGAAGAATAGTTCAAAGTTTGGATGATCATCCAAGCAGTCAGTCCATCAGTAGGACAATTCTTAACCAAAGATTTCATTCTTTCCCAAGCTGGAGCAACATGCTCATTATCAGATTGTTTAAACTTCATTATTTCACTTCTCATAGATATAATCTTAACAGGAGGATAGTATTTTCCAATGAAAGCATCTTTGCACTTAGTCCAAGAATCAATACTATTCCTAGTTAAGGAAATCAACCATTCTTTAGCTTTTCCTCTCAAAGAGAAAGGAAACAATTTCAGCTTAATAGTATCACCATCTATATCCCTATGCTTTTGCATCTCACAAAGTTCAACAAAGTTATTTAGATGGGAAGCAGCATCTTCATTGCCAATACCAGAAAATTGTTCTCTCATAACAAGATTGAGTAAAGCAGGTTTTATCTCAAAGAATGTATCTTCAGGCACAGGTGGAGCAATAGGTGTGCTCATAAAATCATTGTTGTTGGTGCTAGTGAAGTCACACAACTTAGTGTTTTCAAGAGTAGTCATATTTTTGTGTTTTCAAATATGAAAGCAAACTAGTAAAACTATTTTTGGTGTGTTTTTGATAAAGAAACAAGCAAACAAAGAAAAACATGGATCCGTAGTCCAAGGATGAAGTACTCACACATCACACCGGAGGCTTGCATGGTGATGAAGAAGGCCTGCAGGGTGAATTCCCCTCTATAGTAGGGTGCCGGGAAGAGCTTCAGATCCCTCCCAATCTAGGGATGGAGATGACGGCGGCTACAGACTCGTTCGTGGATTTTTGATCGGGTACTTAGGGTTTTCGTCCCGAGGGCATCTTATAGGCGGAAGGAGAGGCCAAGGGGGTGCCTGGGCTGGGCACACCACCCCCTGGCGCGACCAGGCATAGCCCGCACGGCTAGGTGGTGTGGTGGCCCCTGGCCCGTCTCCATCTCGTATTAAGGCATCTGATGACTTCAGGAAAAATAGGCACTTTTGCTTTTGTCCCGTCCAATTCCGAGAATATTCATTTTCTGACTTTCCTGGAACCAAAAACACCAGAAAACATGTAGCTGGCATAGTGGCTCTTGTTAATAGGTTAGTCCAAGGAATCATATGAAAAGTATTCCAAAGTGTGGACAAAACACAAGAAAGTGGATAAAACCAAACATGGAACATCAAAAATTATAGATACATTTGCAATGTATCAAACTACTGTGGAAAATTTTGTGGAAACTTGTCCTAGAATTTATTGTCAAATTTTATTATTTGAAGCATGTCGTGTGAAATGGGTCACAAAAGATTAGATCTAGTAGAAATTTACATGCTAGCATTACGTGCACAAATGGTCCCCTGATCTCACGGTGACGCCAGCATGCATCCGTGACGAAAACAAAATCGTCTCTGTTGTTCCTTGGCGAAACATTTCCATCACAGGTAAATGCCCACGTGGCCACCTTTCATTGGCCAATTACCTAGAAAAAACAGAAACGTCATGGCTGATGACCCACAAGTATAGGGGCTGTATCGCAGTATTTTCGAGGGAAGTGAAACCCAATTTATTGATTCGACACAAGGGGAGCCAAAGAATATTTATAAGCCTTATCAACTGAGTTGTCAATTCAGCTGCACCTGGAAACAATCTTGCTCACAACAGTTTATCAGTAGCAACAGTTTTGTAGTAGGAATAGTAATGTAACAGTAGTAGTAAAGTAAAGACAGCACTAACAATAGCAGTAAACAGTGGGATTCGAGTGCGGTAGGCATAGGGATGGATGGACGGGCGTTGCATGGACAAGACAATTCACATAGCAATCAGAACATAGGGCAATTGCAGATAAATAAGATAAACCATCCAAGTACTAGATAATCCTAGGCATGTGTTCCATATATAGTCATACGTGCTCGCAATGAGAACTTGCACAACATCTTTTGCTCCTGCCAGCCCGTTTGCAGTGGGGCCTCAAGGGAACTACTAGCAATTAAGGTGCCCCTTTTAATAGAGCACCGGAGCAAAGCATTAACACTCCGTGAACACATGTGATCCTCACATCAAAGCCATTCCCTCCGGTTATCCCGATTTCTATCACTTTGGGGCCATTGGTTCCTGACAACAATGTGTGTATACAACTTGCAGATAAGACCATAAACAATACTATCATAATGAATCAATAACATGTTCAGATCTGAAATCATGGCACTCGGGCCCTAGTGACAAGCATTAAGCATAACAAGTCGCAACAAAGTCATAAAGAACTAATAAAAGATACTAGGCACCATGCCCCTAACAATCTGATGTCATTACATGAACGATCTCATCCAATCCCTACCATCCCCATATCCTACATCAGGGGATTACTCACTCATAGATGGGGGAAACATGGATGGTCGATGGAGAAGCGATGGTGATGATAATGGCGATGATCTCCTCCAATTCCCCGTCCCGGTAGGATGCCAGAACGGAGTTCCTGGTGCTGTTTTCGTGGAATCTGGTGGTGGCGGCGGAGCGGAACTCTTTCTGGAAAAACGTCGAACCCCTCAGAGTTTTTAGGCCAGAGGGCTTCTTATAGGCAAAGAGGGAGACCGAGGAGATGCCTGGGCGGCCAGACCATGCCGTGGCGTAGCCAGGCCCAGCCCGCGCCTAGGGGGTGTGGCCAGCCCCTGGCCCTCCTACGTCTCGTATATTGGCTCCGTGAGTCTTCCGAAAAAATAGGCACTTTGGCTTTTGTTCCATTCAATTCCGAGAATATTCATTTTCTGACTTTCCCGGAACCAAAAACAGCAGAAAACAGGCAGTTGGCACTATGGCTCTTGTTAATAGGTTAGTCCAAAAATCATATGAAAAGTAGTCCAAAGTGTGGACAAAACACAAGAAAGTGGATAAAACCAAGCATGGGACATCAAAAATTATAGGTACATTTGCAATCTATCAATGTCCCCAAGCTTAACTCCTGCTCGTCCTCGAGTAGGTAAGTGATAAAAAGAAAGAATAATTTTTGAGGTGACATGCACCATCAAAGACTTGATCAAAATATTTGTAAAACATTCAAAGCTAGGATCATAGTACTTCAATCGTAACATGAAATACAAAGTTCTATTAATAAGACGTAGCGACTATGTTGCAACATGAAAAGGCACAAACAAAAGATTCATGAATAATAATGCTTTGCAAGACGTTTCTTTGTTTCACATAAAGAAAACATAGCATAGTGGCATTCAGCTTGTCCCTCATAGAGTAGCAAACATAAATGCATAGGACACCTTCAAAGTTTACAAGAGTGACTAGATACAAATAGTTTAAAACAAGCAATATCAAGGTATGCATCAATCAACAAGTCTTGGGACAATGCACATAGAACTAAGAATGGCCAGTATGCTCTCATGAAAGTGCTCATAGAATGCGTGGAGACTCAACAAGGAAATGAACATGTTTTGAAAAGTTTGAAAGGCTTCCAAATGCTGAAAGTATGGTACTGATTAGCTTTGAGCTCTCATTGCCCCTATGATAAGAATTTTTAAATGGTTAAGGTTAAAGTGACACAACTAAGAGGATATGCTTGACAAGTTATAAATCGAAGTCTCATGCACCTTACTTACAAAGACCGATCCTCATGCTACTCAACTTCAGTAACCAGTAAGCTCTTGTCATTGTAAGTATATATGTATCATAGAGAACCACCAACGGGGTACCCCTTGCACATGACACAGGAGCTATCCCAAAATCAAAATGACAAGGCAAGCAGACAATGAGCATCTCAACGATCTTTTTATTTACTATGTGCATAGATTTTTATTGAGGATGCTCCATAGAATGCTCATTATGGTTATGCTGCAAGTTTCCAGCATGATTAGGGATGGCTTAGGCTAGCGGCCCAGGTGTTTCTCTAACACACATACAAACTCCATGATCTTACAAGTTCCACTTTTATTTCACACCGCCGGGATCCATAAGCAAAAGAACATGATATCAACGGGGTACTAAGTACCAATGAAATGTTGAAAACGTTCCCCATGATACATGGTTCTGCTAACTTCAACTTATAAAGCGCAAGCATATATGCAACAAAGAAGGACGCAATGGTTCAGGTTTATTAAATGAAAGAAAATAAAGTGTGCCATCAAGTTTGTGAGAGCTTTACTAACTAACTTTCTCATACAAGCAAACATTCTATTCGGAAGAAAACAAGGCATATTGAATATGCACGGAAATAACAAATGATGCTAATAGGTAAGTATGGTGGACACTTTGGCAATATTTGGTTTTAGGGAGTTGGAAACATGAGTAAAACATACTCAGTGAAAGTGAAGGCTAGCAATAGTAAGGGAACAACGAACAAGAGAGCAATAATGGCCATAATCATGTAGAGCGACAAAACATAATTAATCAAAGCATAAAGTAATACTACAAGTCGAAAACTAAAGGATCATAAAGGCTTATGGTGACTTGGGATAGTCATAACATGGTGTGAGCATGTGCCAAGTCAACCCAAATAAAGCATCGAAGGAGAATACCACTATACTATGCTTTAATATGCTAAAACAACGCATGATTCATCTAAGGCACATTAAGCAATCTCAATTGTTTATAACAAGTCATGCTACAACAAAGAATACTAAGCATAAAGCCAAAACAATACCAAGCATGGCATGAAAAAGCATAGCCACCGTCAAAAACAAGTTCTCTTTAACACTTAAGCATGAACTTTCCTACTCTTTTCCAAACCAAACCAAACCATTTGAACACCAATGTATGAAAGAGGGGGGTCCAACCAATTTATTCAGAAAACTAAGAGAACAAAAAAAAATGAAAAACCAAACCAAAAACGAAATAGAAGACGCTCCAAGAACAACACAATTGTGCATGAAGCAATAAAAATGAAGCGTTTGGAAGAAACCTAGGATTTTTATTGATGAAGAGGTGGATGCCTTGGGCATCCCAAAGCTTTGACGCTTGTATTTCTTGGATATTTCTTGGGGTGACATGGGTGGCATCCCCAAGCTTGAGCTTTAGTCCATCCTTCATCTCATTACTCATTCCTTCCATACACCTGAAATTTTTCCTTCATACAAAACTTCGCACAATCTTTATTAGCAACATTAGTGCACTCAAGATAATAAGTCTTAAGGTTCAGTTTTAACACCAAATAAACTTCCATTAAAACACTAGCTACTGTAGCACTTCCCTCAAAAAGCTCAATTCCCCAAAAGAACTCAAAAAGGAACCAACAAGAAGCAAATACAAAAATGGCAGAAATCTATCAAAACAGAACAGCAGGTAAAGACGAATGTTTTCGAAGACCTTCTCTTGCTCAAATTAAAAAGTCTTGAACTAACGAAAGTTAGATCACAACTTGGGGCAGAAGCACAAAAATTCACGCCTCAAAAATACATTTAGAGATTTTACACGAATTTTTACGGTGAAGCACAGAAATCTGTTTCGGGACAACAACTTTCCCAATCATTACTTCTCTCTCATTAGAGGTTACTCTTGGCACAAAAAGCAAATAAAAAGGATAAGGAGTGGTTATTACTGAAGTAATAACTTCCAAGACTCATCTAAACCTTTTGGGTTATCTCCCAATAAGTACTTTTCTTTAACGTCTTTAACTTAGGCATAAGAAAAAACTAAAATGGATAGAATAGAAGTAAGCGGAGATAATCATGGTGAAAACATTGTTTTGTTCAATGAAATCCTTTTGTTAACAAGGTTTATCAGGTCTTGTTACCAAAACAATTTCATATGAGACAAAACTTAGTATTCGACTAATGATTATGTTACCTCAACCTTGATAGCAATGGTCCCAATAATAATAGTTTCAAATTTTTATCTTGGTATGGGACAATATATTTCTCCAACTTGAATGCCCTCAACATGTTCAATTGAATTATCATCTTCAGGCATAATAGTTTGAGAGGATGCTCACATAAGAAATATGAGTTGAAGTAAAAGAGAGCATCAAGAAGCAAATTCAAAACACATTTAAGTCTAAACCACTTCCGATGCATAGGAATCGTGTATGCAAATAAATTCGCAAGGAACAAAGTGACAGGCATAGGAAGATAAAACAAGAATGACTTCAAAAATTTCAGCACAAAGAGAGGTGTTTCAGTACCATGAAAACTTCTATAACCATATTTTCCTCTCTCATAATAATTTTCAGTAGCCTCATGAATAAACTCAACAATATAACTATCACATAAAGCATGCTTTTCATGATCTACAAGCACTAGAGATTTATTATAAACATTTTCAAAAGAATCCTCAGGAACATAATATTCATCCTCCTTTAGTAAGCATGGAGGACAATCAAATAATGTAAGGGATAAAGAGTTACTCTCATTAGAAGGTAGGCATGGGTAGCTAATCCATTCTTCCTCCTTTTGTTCATCACTCTCCTCCTCTTTTTCCTCTAATGGGATTTTAGGTTCATCAATTTCTTCTTCCATAGGATCCTGCAAGGCATTAGTCTCTTCCATTTGTGGAAAGCATCTATTAATATATTCAAGAATATAGCCATTTTCATCCTTGTAATTATCAAAGCAAAATTTAAGTATACCATAAACCTCATATTTTTAAGGTGAATCATCAATATTTTCAAGCAAACTAGCAAGTTCAAAAGCACCCTTCCAAGCAATAAATTCTTCAATATGTTCCGCATCATAAAAGTCATAAATTCCTTTAGCATAAGAAGATATGGTAACATTCTCATTATACTCACATTGAAAAGGGAGGTATTTATACCTCTTACAGCAACAAGATTTATCACCTCAATAAGTAACATTATAAGTAGAGCACACGTTTCTAGCAATGGTATTCAATTTATCAATTTGTTCCTATAAGGGTTTCCATTTTTGTGACAAGCGGTGTTCCTTATAATTGTATTTTTGATCTTCCATGAACCCACCTTGCCAATAAGCTTTAGTTTCAAAAAAACAAACTATTGACAACAAGCATTATAAAGCAAGACAATAACAGACCAGCGAAAATAACAACTAGAGTAGGAACTATTTTTTTGTACTTTTGATAAAGAATCAAGCAAACAAGGCGGAAATAATCTTAGCTTGAACAATAGTGATTCCAAGTGGACTTGATAAATAAAGCTATGCTCCCCGGTAATGGCGCCAGAAAATAGTCTTGATGACCCAAAAGTATAGGGGGTGTATCGCAGTATTTTCGAGGGAAGTAAAACCCAATTTATTGATTCGACACAAGGGGAGCCAAAGAATATTTATAAGCCTTAACAACTGAGTTGTCAATTCAGCTGCACCTGGAAACAATCTTGCTCACAGTAGTTTATCAGTAGCAATAGTTTTGTAGTAGGAATAGTAAAGTAACAGCAGTAGTAAAGTAAAGACATCAGTAACAATAGCAGTAAACAGTGGGATTCAAGTGCGGTAGGCATAGGGATGGATGGATGGGCGTTGCATGGACAAGACAATTCACATACCATTCAGAACATAGGGCAATTTTAGATAAATAAGATAAACCATCCAAGTACTAGATAATCCTAGGCATGTGTTCCATATATAGTCATACGTGCTCGCAATGAGAACTTGCACAACATCTTTGTTCCTGCCAGCCCGTTTGTAGTGGGGCCTCAAGGGAACTATTGGCAATTAAAGTGCTCCTTTTAATAGAGCACCGGAGCAAAGCATTAACACTCCGTGAACACATGTGATCCTGACATCAAAGCCATTCCCTCCGGTTATCCCGATTTCTGTCGCTTCGGGGCCATTGGTTCCGGACAACAACGTGTCTATACAACTTGTAGATAAGACCATAAACAATACTATCATAATGAATAAATAACATGTTCAGATCTGAAATCATGGCACTCGGGCCCTAGTGATAAGCATTAAGCATAACAAGTCGCAACAAAGTCATAAAGAACTAATAAAAGATACTAGGCAACATGCCCTAACAATCTGATGCCATTACACGAATGATCTCATCCAATCCCTACCATCCCCATAGCCTACAGCGGGGGATTACTCACTCATAGATGGGGGAAACATGGATGGTCGATGGAGAAGCGACGGTGATGATGATGGCGATGATGTCCTCCAATTCCCCATCCCGGCAGGGTGCCAGAACGGAGTTCCTGGTGCTGTTTCATGGAATCTGGTGGTGGCAGCAGAGCGGAACTCGTTCTGGAAAAACATCGAACCCCTCATTGTTTTTAGGTCAGAGGGCTTCTTATAGGCGAATAGGGAGACCAAGGAGATGCCTGGGGTGGCCAGACCATGCCCTGGCGCGGCCAGGCCCAACCCGCGCATGGGGGAGGGGGGGTGTGGCTAGCCCCTGGCCCTCCGAAAAAATAGGCACTCTGGCTTTTGTCCCGTCCAATTATGAGAATATTCATTTTCTGACTTTCCTAGAATTAAAAACAGCAGAAAACAGGCAGCTGGCACTGTGGCTCTTGTTAATAGGTTAGTCCAAGAAATCATATGAAAAGTACTCCAAAGTGTGGACAAAACACAAGAAAGTGGATAAAACCAAGCATGGAACATCAAAAATTATAGATACATTTGCAATGTATCAACGGCCAATGATGACGTCATCACACAAAATTCATCGTCAGTAGGGGATACGTGTCCTATTTTGTTTTTCCCATGTTTCGTTCTACGGTTGGTCCATGTGGCATTGTTCGATTAGTGCAAGCTTGGCCTTGCCAACCGTCCACATGTCAGCAGGGCATCGAAATTAGGCGACAATTTGTTTGTCATGTCCCATGTGACATCATAAACATGATGGTTACAGTCATGAACTGGTTGGATGACGTCACGGATGTGGAGACAACGGAATCAAGTCATGACAGAAAAAATGTTAGGATGTAATGATATCATAGACGGTGACCATGATGTCAGTAAACTTTGCTGATGGCCTCCCGCGATGTTGTATACCACGTGGCATAGATCATGACAAAAAACGTCATGAACGATCGGACAGGCGTGATGTTTTCAGACAGAAAAAATTTCATGGATCAAGTTATGACGTGAGGTTCATGAACTTTTTTTCGTCACAGATTTCATCACAGATCGCCATCTATGATGTTTTCCCCTCACCCATGACAAAATCAGACCGTCTTGGACCATCTAGATTCTTGTAGTACTACGTTGCACAATATGAACATGTTGTACGTGTATGCACTATCTACGTGCAAATCATATTTCTCTTTTCATAATTATGAAGTGTACAAAACTAATGTTCAACATGTTCTAATTCTTGCAGGAAGCTTAGATCGAGGATCAAGAAACCTCTCTTATTGAGTCTTACAGATTAAGCCACACAAACAAGAATGGCTTGATGACAATAGAAGCACAAACTGCCTATGTAAGAAATGTAAGAAATACTTGACAAATATATGGATAATCATGATTTAGCACAGCGATACACTAATTACGACACTCTTGGCTCATACATTTAATTCAATCTTACTCGCATACTGCAATGGTGAGCTTAAAATCTTCACCATGTGCAGAAGATGAGCCAACCATTACTGATACACAGTTTGTTGAACAAGTAGTAAAGGACAAAAGCTCTTCATCCTCGTCCATGAGCATGTTCCTCACAAGATTGGGCGTTGCATCTAGCTCTAGGAAGAACTCGGTTTCAGCAACACATGTCCATGAGCTAGAAGAAAGGCTTGTAGATCAGGAGCAGCAGTCAGTAGTGACAACTGAAAAGTATCACCATGAGATGGAGGCAAGGATGCAAGCCCAGGAATAGAAATTTGAGGAGATGCGAAGGAAGAAGGAAGAAGAACTTGAAGCTATGAAGAATTCCTAGGAAGAGAGGAATCTTGCCACTAAGAAAAGGCACCAGGAAATGGATGCACTTTTTAGTTACCTCTTAAGGATGTCCAAGCAACCAAGCGTGCCTCCATCCTAATGCATTGCGCTTCATGAGGAAATAATTGTTATGTTTTATTTTAGTCATTGTTGTGTCAGTCCAAGACCGATTTATGAGTTAGAATTACCAACAATGTGTGTGACAATTTTCTATACATAATATTATTTCCTAGTTATCTTATCCTTTGATTCAAGTTTTATTCTAATGCAAATTTCATTCATAGAATATTACAAAATTAAAAAATTTATATAATTTTCTATCGCCTGTGATAAAAATGTGACACCATCACCTGTCTATTTCTTGGGCCCAAACTTGGTTTTCCATGTATATGTGACCCAAAAAACATAAACCAATAAAAAAATACATTGGTCAACCCTCATATAGAGAAATCTAGGGGGTTGATCTACGGTGCCCAAAAATTAGGGTTTCAATGGAAATGGATAGTCAGAGCACCTGAATCCCACGAAAACTTTCAAGTGGCCCTATCATACATGTAAAACGGTGGTGGAAGGTCCATAGATGCAATTCCTGGCTCCTGGGTGTGAGCCTCTTCACGTGCATGCGATAACACCTAGTAAAGTGCCGAACATGTAGGTGGAAACTCTAGACACGGGTAAAATAGAGGGCTACTGGTGGAATACTAGGCCCAAACTTGGATTTCCATGCAGATGTGATATAAAAAAGATAAATCAACGAAAAAGTACATTGTTCAAGCCTCATCGGAGGTGAGTCAAATGGATAGCTCTACGGGGCACACAAACTAGGGATCGCTAGAAAAGGATAGTTGGAGCACCGGAATCCCATGGAAACTTGCAAGTGTCCCTAGCATACATGCACACATGTGGTGGATGGTCCATAGATGCAATTCCTAGCTCCCGTGTGTGATCCTGTTCACGTGAATGCAATAACACTTAGTAAAGTGTCGAGCGTGAAGGAGGAAACTCCCGCCACGGGTGAAATAGAGGGCTACAGGTGGAATCCTGGGCCCAAACATGGTTTTGCATGTAGATGTGACATAAAAAACATGAACCAACAAAAATTTAGATTGGTCAACCCTCATCGGAGGCCAGACAAATGGGTAGATCTATGGGGCCCACAAATTAGGGTTTCACTGGAAAACAACCGCCGGAGCACCAGGATCCCATAGAAACTTGCATTGGCCCTAGCATTAATTCACAACTATGGTGGAAGGTCTAGAGACGAAATTCCTAGCTCACATGTGCGATCCTATTCACGTGCAAGCGGTAACACATAGAAAAGTGTCGAACATGTAGGAGGAAACTCCCGCCACAAGTCAAATAGAGGGCTACCGGCGAAATCTTGGGCCTAAACTTGGTTTTCCATGTAGATATGACCTAAACAAACATAAACCAACAAAAACATACATTGGTCAACCCTCACACGGAGAAATCTAGGGGTAGATCTACGGGCTCCACATACTAGGGTTTTGTTGGCAAAGGACCGCCAAAGCACCGAAATCCCACAGAAACTTGCAAGTGGCCCTAGAATACATGCACACCCGTGGTGTAAGGTCCATAGATACAAATCCTAGATCCTGGGTGCAATCTTGTTCACGTGCATGCGATAACACCTAGTAAAGTGTCAAATGTGTAGAAGTAAACTCCCGCCATGGGTTAAGTAGAGTGCAACTGGTGGAATACTAGGTCCAAACTTGGTTTTCCATGTATACGTGAACTAAACAAACATAAAACAATAAAAAACTACATTTGTCAACCCTCATATGGAGATAGATATTGGGTAGCTCTACGGGCCCACAGACTAGGGTTTCATTGGAAAAGGACCGTTGGACTGCTAGAAACCCATGGAAACTTGCAAGTGGCCCTAGCATACATGCACAACTATGGTGGAAGGTCCAATATTCAATTCATAGCTTCCGGGTGCATTCTTGTTCACGTGCATGCACTAGCAAAGTGCCGAACGTGTAGGAGGAAACTCCGGCCACAGGTCAAACAGAGGGCTACTGGTGGAATCTTGGGCCCAAAATTGGTTTTCCACATAGATTTAACCTAAAGGAACATAAAACAACAAAAAAGTACATTGGTCAACCCTCATCGGAGTCCAGTCAAAGGGTAGATCTACAAGGCCCACAGACATGGGTTTCGCTAGAAAAGGACTGCCAAAGCGCTGGAATCCCACGGAAACTGGCAAAGTGGCCAAAGGCTACATGAATAACTATGGGGGAAGGTCCATAGATGCAATTCCTATCACCCGGGTTTGATCATGTTCACGTGTATGCGATAACACTTAGTAAAGAGACAAACATGTAGTTGCAAACTCTCGACACGGGTCAAATACAGGGCTATTGGTGGAATACTAGGCCCAAACTTGGGTTTCCATGCAGATGTGACATAAACAAATATAAACCAACAAAAAAGTATATTGGTCAACCCTCATCAGAGGCTAGTCAAAGGGATAGATCTATGGGGCTCACAAACTAGGGTTTCACTAGAAAAGGAAATTCGGAGCACCGGAATCCTAAGGAAACTTGCAACTGGCCCTAGCATACATGCACAACAGTGGTTGATGGTCCATAGATGCAATTCCTAGCTCCCGTGTGTGATCCTGTTCACGTGAATGCGATAACACTTAGTAAAGTGTCGAGCGTGAAGGAGGAAACTCCCGCCACGGTTGAAATAGAGGGCTACACGTGAAATCTTGGGCCGAAACATGGTTTTGCATGTAGATGTGACATAAAAAACATGAACCAACAAAATTTTAGATTGGTCAACCTTCATCGGAGGCATGTCAAAGGGATAGATTTACGGGGCCCACAAATTAGGGTTTCACTGGAAACAGACCGCTAGAGCGCCAAAATCCCACAGAAACTTGCAAGTGGCCCTAGCATACATGCACAACTATGGTGGAAGGTGCATAGATGCAATTCCTAGATCATGGGTGCGATCTTGTTCACGTGCATGCGATAACACATAGTAAAGTGCCGAACATGTAGGAGGAAACTCTCGCCACATGTCAAACAGAGGGATACCGGTGGAATCTTGGGCTCAAACTTGGTTTTCCATGTAGTTGTGACCTAAAAAAATAAACCAACAAAAAGGTACATTGGTCAACCCTCACACAAAGAAATCTAGGGGTAGATCTATGTGGCCCACATACTAGGGTTTTGCTGGCAAATGACTGTCGGAGCGCCAGAATCCCACGGAAGCTTTCAAGTGGCCCTAGGATACATGAACAACTGTGTTGTAAGGTCCATAGATGCAATTCCTAGCTCTTTGGTGCAATCCTGTTCAGGTGCATGCAATAACACCTAGTAAAGTGTCAAATGTGTAGAAGGAAACTCCCGGCACGGGTCAAATAGATTGCTACTGGTGGAATACTTGGCCCAAAACTTGGTTTTCCGGGTAGATGTGACCTAACAAACAAAATACAAAAAATTACATTGGTCAACCCTCATCGGAAGCGAGTCAAAGTGATAGATCTACAGGTCCCACATACTAGGGTTTCGATGGAAAAGAACAGTCAGAGCACTGGATTCCCATGGAAACTTGCAAGTGGCCCTAGCATACATGCGAAAATGTGGTCGATGGTCCACATATGCATTTCCTAGATCCCGGGTGCGAGCCTATTCACGTGAACGCGATAATACTTAGAAAAGTGTTGAGCGTGTAGGAGGGAACTCACGCCATGGGTCAAACAGAGGGCTACACGTGAAATCTTGGACCAAAACATGGTTGTCCCTATAGATGTGACCAAAACAAACATAAACCAACAAAAAAGTACATTGGTCAACCCCCGTATGGAGAAATCTAGGGGTAGGTCTACGAGGCCCACAGACTAGGGTTTCGCTGGAAAATTGACCGTCGGAGCGCTAGAATCCCACGGAAACTTGCAAGTGGCCCTAGAATAAATGCACAACTATGGTGAAAGGTCCATAGAAGCAAATCCTAGCTCTCGGGTGTGATCATGTTCACGTGCATGCAGTAACACTTTGTAAAGTGCCGAACTAGGAGGAGGAAAATCCCACCACGGGTCAAACAAAGGGCTACACATGGAATCTTGTGCCCATACATGGGTTTCCATGTAGATGTGACCTAAACAAACATAAAACAACAAAAGTACATTGGTTAACCCTCGTACAAAGAAAGCTAGGGGTAGATCTACGGGTTAGACACTAGATAGTAGGGTTTTGCTGGAAAAGGACCGTCGGAGCACCACAATCCCACAGAAACTTACATGTGCCCTATAATACATTCAAAATTGTGGTGGAAGGTCCATAGTTGCAATTCCTAGCTCCTAGATGTGATCCTGTTCACATGCATGCAATAACAGAGTAACGTGCCGAACCTATAGGAGGAAACTCCCGCCAGGGGTCAAAAAGAGGGATACCGATGGAACCTTGGTCCCAAACTTGGTTTTCCATGTATACGTGACCTAAACAAACATAAACAAACAAAAAGTACATTGGTCAACCCTCATACGGAGGCGAGTCAATGGGGTAGATCTACGGGACCCACAGTCTAGGGTTTTAGTGCAAAAGAACCGCCAGGCAGTCGGAATCCCATGAAAACTTTCAAGTGGCAGCTATGGTGGAAGGTCCATAAATTCAATTCCTAACACTTAGTGAAGTGATAACACTTAGTGAAGTGTTGAACATGTACGAGGACGCTCCCGCCACAGGTCATACAGAGGGCTACATGTGGAATCTTGAGCTCAAACATGGTTTTAAATGTAAATGTGAGCTCGTACGGAGGCCAGTCAAAGGGTAGATCTACGGGCCCCATAGACTCGGGTTTCCCTGGAAAAGAACCGTCGGAGCACTGAAATCCCACGAAAACTTGCTAGTGTCCCTATCATACATGCACAACTTTGGTAGTATGTCCATAGGTCCAATTCCTAGCTCCCAAGTGCGATCTTGTTCACGTGCATGTGATAACACTTAGTAATGTGTCGAACATGCATGAGGAAACTCCCGCCACGGGTCAAATATTGGTCTACTGAAGGAATCCTGGGCCCAAACTTGGTTTTCCATGTATATGTTACCTAAAAAACATAAACGAACAAAAAGTACATTGATCAACCCTCGCACGGAGAAAGCCAGGGGTAGATCTACGAGGCCCACATACTAGGGTTTTTCTGGAAGATGACCACCGGAGCGCCGAAATCCCACAGAAACTTGCAAGTGGCCTTAGTATACATGCACAACTTTGGTGGAAGGTCCATAGATGCAATTACTAGCTCCTGGGTGCAATCCTATACACGTGCATGCGATAACACTTAGTAAAGTGCCAAACATGTAGGATGAAACTCCTGCCACGGGTCAAATAACACTGGTGGAATGTTGGGCCCAAACTTGGTTTTCGACGTAGATGTAACCTAAACCAACATAAAACAACAAAAAATTGCATTGGTCAACCCTCATTAGAGACCAGTCAAAGGGTAAATCTATGAGGCCCACATACGGGTTTTGCTGGAAAAGGACTGTCAGGGCGCCAAAATCCCACAGAAACTGGCAAGTGGACCTAGAATACATGAAGAACAATGGTGGAAGGTCCATATCTACAACTCCTAGCTCCCACGTGTAATCCTATTAATGTGCATGTGATAACACTTAGTAATGTGCTGAACGTGTAGGAGGAAACTACCGCCACGGGTCAAAGAGAGGGCTCCTGGAGGAATGTTGGGCCCAAACTTGGTTTTCCATGTATATGTGACCTAAAAAACATAAACTAACAAAAATGTACATTGGCAACCCCCGTACGGAGGCGAGTCAAAGCAGTAGATCTACTAGGCCACAAACTAGGGTTTCTCTACAAAAGGACAGCTGGAATCCCACAGAAACTTGTCAGTGGCTCTATAATACATGCACAACTATGGTGGAATGTCCATAAATTCAATTCCTAGCTTCCGGGTGTGATCATGTTCATGTGCATGCAATAACACTTAGTAAAGTGCCAAACGTGTAGGAGGAAACACCCGCCATGGGTCATATAGTGGGCTAAATAATTTATTTCCATGTAGATATGACCTAAACAAAAATAAACCAAAAAAATTACATTGGTCAACCCACGTACGGAGGCCAGTGAAAGGGTAGATCTATGGGTCCCACAAACTAGGGTTTCATTGGAAAAGAACTGCCGAAACATTGGAATCCCATGGAAACTTCCAAGTGGCCCTATCATACATGCACAACTATGGTGGAAGGTCCATAGATGAAGTTCCTAGCTCGCGGGTGCAATCATGTTCTCTTGCATCTGATAACACTTAGTAAAGTATCGACCGTGTAGGAGGAAACTCCCCGCACGGGTCAAACTGGGGGCTACCGGTGGAATCTTGAGACCAAACTTGGTTTTGCATGTAGATGTGACCTAAAAAATGGAAACCAACAAAAAAGTGCATTGTTCAACCCTCATCGGAGGATAGTCAAAGGGGTAGATCTACATGACCCACATACTAGGATTTCGCTAGAAAAGGACCGCCAGAGCACTAGAATCCCATGGAAACTTGTAAGTGGCTCTAGCTTACATGCACAACTGTGGTGGAAGGTCCATAGATGAAATTCCTTGCTCCTGGGTGTGATCCTGTAACATGCATGCGATACCATTTAGTAAAGTGTCGAACGTGTAGGAGCAAACTCCTGCCACGGGTCAAACAGAGGGCTACTGGTGAAATCTTGTGCCCAGACTTGGGTTTCCACATAGGTTTAACCTAAACCAACATAAAACAACAAAAAAGTACATTGGTCCACCCTCATCAGAGGCCGGTCAAAGGCAAGGTCTATGAAGCCCACTGTTGGTTCCAAAAACGGGCATCTTCCACCACGTTCAAACATTGTTTTTGGTCAAGCAATTGACAAGAAACTCTCAATCCTTTCCACTAATGACTAATAATTGCAAATATATGTAAAACCATGATTTGAATTGGGTTGTGGAGGAAATCATGCTTTTTTATGCGAAATCAGGAGTCATAATGAAGGTTTTTGAAGAAGTACACATAGCCAAGTAATTGGGAAGCCATTCCCAAGTGATAGGAAGCTTAACAAACACAGGTATGGACAAGGCCCGCCCGTACCGTCCGCCCATACCATGTGGCGATGGCTTCGTATTGTGAAACCCTACAACTTTCGTGAAGACAACTACATATTTTGAGGCCCCGCCGGCCAGAGAGCCACCATTCTCTGATTACATCAGAACACCACCAAAGGAGATCCATGCCATTGTTCATCACTTCCATCATCCATCTCATCCATTAGCCTAAGTGATTGCTTTGTACTTTAAATCTCCTTATGATTTGGCGACATTGTAAGAATATTCAATTTCAATATAAGTATTTTCACAATGTTTTCTATCTCCAATCTATTTGTTATGAGTGAGTAGTCCTCACGGGCTGCGGGTTGGGGAGAAACCTCGCAACAATTAGTTGCATCTAATTCAGGGAATATTGTGTTTTGTTTGCAAATACAGATTTGAATCTTTTGTTTCTTTGTCTCGTGTCTCGATCTATGGACTTGTAGGTTGAGGTGACATACTTGGCTAGCGGCGATCTCACAGGAACCCTAGTGATAGAAAGTGTAGTAAGGTCTTCATTTAGCGACCCGTTCGGGATCACAAAACATCACCACTTAATGCTTTGATCTGTGTTTTACACTTAATAATCGTTTGTAGCCCATTACTTTGGTCTACACTCGGTTGGATTAAAAGGCTATTTCTATGCCCGCTGCATCACAGGGGCTCTAGTATATTAGGATGTGTTGCCCACAAGAGATTATCCCTATTCAACCATTACACATGACTATTCTTATTATTATTATTTATTCCATATGATGTGTAGCTGCAGGTGGATCTTCAACGCTAGCCTATCTCCATCCATTGATTCAACCCTTTATAAAAGTAAAACATATTGGTTAGGTAAACTAAGTGAAAATGAACAAAAATAGTCTTGTAGACGTGTCCTTTTTAATTCCTTTTAGCATTGTGTTTCCAAGGTTTGAGTAAACTTAGATCTTCTAGGGAAAAAGCTATTATACTACATTCGTGAATCCGGATAGAAGGTATAACCCACACACTTGGGTTTCGCTACAAAAGGACCGCCAGAGCATCGGAATCCCACTAAATCAGGCAAGTGGCCCTAGCATACATGAACAACTGTGGTGGAAGGTCCATATATGCAATTCCTGGCTCTCGGGTGCGGTCCTATTCACGTGCATGCGATAACACTTAGTTAAGTGCCGAACGTGTAGGAGGAAACTCCTGCCACGGGTCAAACAGAGGGCTACCAAAGGAATATTGGGCCCAAACTTGGTTTTACATTTATATGTGACCTAAACAAACATAAACCAAAAAAAAGTACATTGGTCAACCCTTGTCCGTAGCCGAGTCAAAGGAGTAGATCTACGGGGCTGACAAACTAGAGTTTCAGTGCAAAAGAACCGCCGGACCGTCGGAATCCCATGAAAACTTTCAAGTGGCCCTAGCATACATTCACAACTATGGTGGAAGGTCCATAAATATAATTCCTAACTTACGGGTGTGAACCTTTTCACGTGCATGCGATAACACTTAGTAAAGTGTCGAACATGTAGGAGGAAACTCCTGCCATCGGTCATACAGAGGTCTACCGGTGGAATTTTGGATTCAAACATGGTTTTCCATGTAGATGTGAGTACATTGGTCAACCCTCGTATAGAGGCCTGTCAAAGGGTAGATCTACAGGCCCCACATACTAGGGTTTTGCTGGAAAAGAACCGCTAGAGCATCAAAATCCATGAAAACTTCCTAGTGATGGGGTTCGTTGCATACAAAACAAAAAAATTCCTACGGTTGTAACCACCAAGATAATATCTAGGAGATACATGTAATGGTTTCATATGGATTCACCATTGAAGACCATAACGTGGGATATCGTTCCCGCAAACAAAGGTGGATGGTGTAAAATGTACTCGATTGTCCTCAAGGACAAGCAGACAATCTGCACCACAAGAGCAGTGTCTATGTAATCGGTCACACGTATGGTGTGCTGACGACTCCCGATCCTTTTCTCTAGCCGAGCACCAAAAGTAGCGGATGCCCAAGAACTCCAACATCGCTACTCCATGGTAGTGGTGGTGGAGGGGAATGTTTACAGAAGGGCTTCGGCGAGCAGCTTTTATAGTGGCAATGGGCAAGACAAGCAAGGGGGATAAGATGCCAACCAAATGGCATATGGGAGAGGCAAGTGAGAGTATGTGAGAGGGAGGACGTATCCACCTCCTTTTATAGGGGAGAGGGGGGAAAGGTCCCCTCCACGGGCAGACCCTTCCCCTCCTCTCATTCATGTCAGTGGCCTCTCCACTCACATAATTTTCAATTCCACTTTCTTCCATTTAATCTCCACTCAAAAGCAAAGGTATTTTAATTAAAGCACTTTAATTCCCTTGTTTTAATGCAACTCAACTTAATGAGAACTTCATTTAATGGGTACTTCATTTAATGCACACTTCATTTAATGAACACTTTAACACTTTTTTTCATTAACCAAAAACTATTTCGGCAGATTCAGTAGAATAATTTTCCACATCAGAACAATGTTTCCCATGTGTTTCCTATCCACTAAAATGCGTCGGTTAACCTTAAGTGTGTCTCCCTACGGTTTCGATAACTATGTATACATGATCGAGACTGTCTCTGATCAATAATCATTAGCGGGATCTAGAGATCCATAATGACTGCCACTAGTTCCACAAAAATCCAATGAGCGTCTAAACCTTTTTCGCTATAATCAAATTCCTTTGTCTCGCGATATATTACTTGTCCGAGATTCGATCACTTGGTATCATTTGTACCTTGTTTAATCTCGTTCCCAACAAGTACTCTTTTTATCATTCCTGTGATATAACATTGTAGTGATCAAATCACTTCCTTGCAAGCTATGTTAATGTGATATCACTGAGAGGGTCCTGAGTATATCTATCCATCATATGGATGGAAAAATCAAATTCTTGATCCACGAGCCTCAACTTACAATTTTCAAGTACCCGACGACACCTTTATAATCACCTAGTTACAAAGTGACGTTTGATGTAATCAAAGCACCTTTCTAGTGAAAGTGATTGACGTGATCTCATGGTCTAAGGACATTGAGTTACTACGAATGTGATAGCAATATAAACTTGAGGACATGATCGTATTGCAACATCTACTGCGGGTGACTGTTCATCATATCATTCTCCAATGATATGACCCATTTATTAACAACATCCAATGTTCATGATCAGGAAACCTTTGATCATCCATTAATCAACATGCTAGTATTAAGGGAGGCATTACTAGGAACCTTTTATTTTGTTTATAAAGCACACAAGTATTAACGTTTCTGGTTAGCAAAATTATAGCATGAGAAATAAACATTTATCATAAACATGGAATAACATAATAACCACTTTATTATTGCCTCTCGGGCATAATAACCACATGTGCATTCAACACCTATGGCACTTTGGTGTTGTATATATGTGTTTTCTAGTGGTAAACATAATCACCAGATCTGAAACTTTCAGGTATGTGTGTATTTGCATGTCTTTGCGTCTCTACACATCCCTCATTCCCCAATGAGATGGCATTTTATAATTTTGGTGAGACCTTAGTTCCTTAGGGTTGAAAACATGTTGATATAATGTTCATACAATATATCTTCATAGTACTAGCCCATTGAACTACACCTAGTTCCTTTGCTGCTACCATAGAAGTCATATACTTAGCCTTTCATTGTAGTATTTGTCACAATATCCATAAATTTCGAACTCATCCAAATCCATCATGGAACTTCCTTCCATTACATTGTGCTACCTTAACCTATATCCTAAATCGAGATAAACTTAATTTGTATCTTGTGACGAAACTAGTACCAATGTAACACTTTAGAATGAACTATTTGTATAGTGCCAATGTAACACCTTACAATGAACTATATGTATAGTGTCAATGTAACACCTTACAATGAACTATCTGTATAGTGTCAATGTAACTATTTAAAATGAACTATCTGTCACTTGTTTATACAAATATATTCTTAGTTCTTCCAAGGATCATAAGAATATCCTTACTATCATCCAATGATTATCTTATGAGTCATCCTGGTATAAGCTCATAACATTTAGAGCACAGTAAATATCTGGATACGTACAAATCACATAATTATTGATTAACATATTCATGTGATTTCACTCACCAAGTGTCAAAACACTTGAATCTTAATTATCAAGATAACCATGTGATTTTACTCTCCAAGTGTCAGAACACTTGAATCTTGATTATCAAGATATCCATTTGATTTTACTCACCAAGTGTCAAAACACTTGAATCTTGATTCAACCTTTTTGATGTGGCAAGAACCTTTCCCGTCGTTTTCATATTGAACTCATTCAATATTTCATCTATGTACATTTGGCATAACCATATTACCGTCTCAATCTATCCAAATAGACATTGATGCCTAATATTCAGGTTTTGCCTAAGTCTTTCATCCAAATCTAATTTCAATGAAATTCGTAACCCATGTCAAATAAAAGATACATCATTTCCAATCAATAATATGGCTTATAAACAATGTATTATAAATATGTCTTATCTCTCCCACTTAATTTCCTGCAAATGCGAGCACCTTCATCGTCTTTGATGAAATTAAACATTTTAACATTTTCATCACGGTGAAGATTCCAACTCCGCTATGCTTAATTCAACCATTGAAGTTTGCATGCCTTTTTAGAATCCTTTGATTTAACAAAACCCTTTGTACCATGTCACATACATGTCCTCAGTAACCATTCTTTCAGAAGAATGTTGTTTTGTTTGTTGAACTAGCATATACAAAAATTGACATATGTAGTGGTTGCTACATTAATTCGTCTAGATTAAATATCTCTACAAAGGATTGAATCTTGAAGTATTTGTTATGACCTTGGATCGATAAAGATCCTAAGTCCCTGTGATAAACATGCTAGTCCCTGGATCAATAGGTAGCACTCACAGTTGATGAATATCATGTAAAACACAAGTTAATATTACACGAATAATCTAGAGTATATTTATCACATCTTTGCATAGCTTATAGCTAGATCAAATAAAACATCAGAAACTTAATAAAACTTGAGTCCATCAATGCCTCAGGCTGGTTGAGTGAAGACCCGTGATCCCTACGCACCTTTCAATATTCGGATTCTGCGCATAAAACATGCATCCAACAAGTTGGGTCAATAATTTGAATGTATTGGCAAATTACACCAAGGAAAGAAAAACTAACTCTACATGCAAGGCTAGGTGTAAGCTTTGGGGTTCATTTGCATAAAGCTAACTTTCTTTAAGTAAGAGGAAAAGAGGAAGAGTTTTATCCTACTTTTGTAAACATTTATTTGAAAAATATAGGGTCAAGTCGATCGCACTAGATTCCACCAGGCTACCATCCCTCAACCTAAACACATGGAGTCCACAATGCAACCCAAAATCCCATCTATGGACGATTCCAGGACTATAGAGTTTTTAAATAGTTCCTTAGAAAAAGAGATAGGAAATCCTTCATTGGGTCCATCCTTCAGATGCTCAAAGTGTTCTTTTCCGTGAACTCGGCTGATCGATCATATTGCAAAACTGTCGAGAGGTTGTGCACTTTACCCACAATCCATGATCAAGTCCTTTTACAGACAAGACCAGGGAAAAGCCTTCCCTTAGTAGCCCGCTCGTGCCAAAGTAACCTCCAAATGATGGTACCCAGGTGAGGTTTCCCACTAAGTACTAAGCCAAAATAGAGCCCATATGTATTATGGTTGCACTTGAAGCTTTTGAATTTTGAAACATGGCAGACTTCTTTGATTCCCGGGCGGCCATCCTCCACAAAATTCCACTCGTTGACCCAATAAGCATTCCGCCCAGAAGAAAACTTAGTTTTATTTTGAAGGGGTTTTGAGAGAAAAAGGTTCGCTCGAAAGAGCTTTTATACTTAGAATTTTTTTAGTCTTTCGAACCCTCCCAACGATACTTTATATATATAGCATAGAGAGCAATACTTAGAAAAACAGGGGTAATCTACTAGGAAGGAAAATCCTAAGTATAGAACTATCATAGCATACTACAAAAATCATTGCACTTGCAAAATATTTCTAAGTAGATCTGCTAAAACAATCCTACACATGCATACTACTATTTTGAAGAGCAAAACATGCATAGTATTCAAAACTAGGACAATATATGAACAAGAGGTGTAACTTGCCTTGATCCGAGCAGAACTCTATGCAACAGTACTCCGCGGCGCACTCCGAACAATCTAACAAAGGAAAACATAGATCTAATCATAACTTGCACAAAAACATTCCCACAAAGAAATATGCATGCATGCAACATGGTAATATTTAAAGATGAGATCAATTTCAACCAAGAATATTATTCAGGAGTGTTATTGTGTTGTGGGTGTTATTAGTATCGATTTCCCACAAATTTTTAGTAATTTTGATTATTACTTCATTAGATATGCCCATAAGGAGATCCAACCTTCAAATCTACCACGGAACAGATCTAAAAACTCTAAGCAAGTAATTCCAATTTTAAACAGTGGATATCGTAACTACAAGGCCAATGCAACACGAATCAACTAAAAGAGAGTTACAGTTATTTTCCTAGAATTAAAATACTCCAATCTATACTTTAAATCCTACCACAAAATTACAGCAGTAAACTAGCAATTATATTGCAGATCTGAGTTCTACACAATTTTTTGAATCGAACGGTATATTATT
Source organism: Avena eriantha (assembly GCA_910589775.1). NCBI lineage: Eukaryota > Viridiplantae > Streptophyta > Magnoliopsida > Poales > Poaceae > Avena > Avena eriantha. Next base: position 93,455,157 of record OU342740.1, read on the forward strand.
TGCAATTTTACAAGATTAAAGTATTTTCTGTTTATTTAAAAGTATTTATAGTTGGGCAGCAACGCAAGAGACAAGTGGCCGCGTGAGATTGGGTCAGCTAGGCACGTGGTGCTGACGTAAAGCGCTGATGCGTGTGCGTGTCACATGGCGCGACGCAGTTGGGTGATACCTGTGGGGCCCCTAGATTAATCCTCCGAGAATCCCTGTTATGCATACAACCACGATCCCATGATCAGTTAGTCGTGGCACATAACCGACAAGTATCATTACAACATCTGAGAATATACCGAATTACAAGACTTACATAAATGTCGTTATGGCTACAGCATCAATCATCAGCGGGACTTCATCAAGCGCATAGACTGAGCCATGCCTTAACCTACAGGCAACTGACTGGGAGAACGTCCTAGCTCGCATAGTTGCCAATACCGTCTTCCTCTTGATATCTGACCAAGTTAATAGCCAGGGACAATGCCAGTGATTACTTTGAATGTACTCGCAAACCACCTTAAGATAATAATAACAACAAGAAGGTATGAAATATGGCTGTGGAAGTAGGAGGGCTCCAAGAGAGGTTCTTTTCTCAAATAATTTCTCTTGTAGATATAGCATCTACATATCTTTGTTGAAAACTTTTGTAAACCATTTTGGAAACTGTTTTGAAAAGTTTTGGAAAACATTAGGACTGGGTCACCCATTTTTTCCCTTCTCCCGGTCATCCCACGACTAAACTCCTTCCGTCCCTTTCTGTCCATCCCATGGTCAAAACAGGGATCCTTGCCGACCATCCCATGGTCAAAACATTTCAAAAGCCATTTCTTTTCGGAAATCCTTTTTGAAAACAAAACCAGCACCGCTGTACAGAAGTTTGTCCAACCCGTCCTTAACCGTGGACACAGCTATTCGAATAGATTTACACTTTGCAGAGGTTGTACACTTTACCCACACCATCCGGGTACACTACCCTGATCTTCACCGATCGTGGGTCGAGTAACCGATCAAGACTCTCCGGATGCCCACTCGAATATAACTGCCTACCCTATGAGTGTTAATCCCCTCAAAACCGGGACATCGGGCGAGGACCAACGTAGCGCTTTTTCCACCTCCCAAGGGGTGCTTTCAATGAGGGGCTCATAGTAACGCGTGGAGTCCTGCCGACCCTTTGTTCCTTCTCCAGGTCAATGTCCCGCATGGACCTTTCTCGGAGAAGGCCCACCCTCCAGGGTTCCTCGATCCCCGGTAGTTGTTGCGAGGCACCTCATACTAGAGTAGACAACCATCAAATCCAGCCCTGTCCCATTCTAGAGTAATGTGGTTGCATAGGGTTAAGTTCTTATAGCTAGACTTCAAAGAACCGGGTGCATTTTCGTAAACCTTTTTCCACCAGCTTTCCTTCATCATTTTGTAAAAACAAAACCTTCTTCTTTTTCAACATCTCTTGGGAGGTCCCACCTCACCAAGGTTTTATCATAAAACATTTGGTAAAAAATTTTCCGGGGTCTTCCCATGCTCTAGCTTTTCTTTAGCTAAAACAGGGTCTTCAAAGGGGTATGGTGGATATGCACCATCTATTCTACTAGGGACAAGTAGGTATCACCAAGGGGGTTGTACTTAATAGTACAATATTGTAGTAGTTTGGAGGAGCCGACTCACTACCATATATCATCAACATATAGTAAAAACCATGCAGTTTTAATAAACATGGGATAACACATGCATAAGTAAAACAATAGGACAAGGCTTATGAGCAAGAAGGAGGCTTGCCTGATGATCAGCAATATGGCAATATGTCCCTGGACTTCTTCTTAGAAACTCCCAGAATACCAATACCAAATATAAATACCACTTCTTCTGCTCTCCGATTTCAGCGCAAATATCGTCTTCCAGAGAGCACATGCAAGCAAACCAAGCCACAATTAACACCAGTCGCACAAGCACTAGTACATACAGCAAACAACTGGATAATACAAGATTACAAATCAGTAGGTCTTAGGAAGAATACATTAATGAGATTGGCCTTGTCTTGGGAATCAGGGAAGAAAATCCCTTAGGATTTATAGTTTAGAAATTTCCTAAGAGATGGATTTTGGACCAGGACATATTCTATATGATACCATTGTATAAAAATGATACCTACAGATAGATGTTGATAAAATGAAACCAACCAAAGTGGTTTCACTATTTTATCACTTTTATTGAAATACTTATGAATGTTCTAGTGCAAAAGGCTCTAGTTTTAGGAAACAATTCACCGGAAAAGTTCTGGAGCTCCAAAAATTATTTCCTTGGATAGTTCAGTAGTGTTTTATGTACTTGTTCACTGAGAGTTGGAATCGAGTCAAGATAATTACCAGAATACCCTCGGGGAATTCCTAAAGGAAGTTCTGTGGGGGTTTTTATCTTGTTCACCAAATTAAATCTACCATAGCTTTTGATTTGATTCCATGGACACATGGTAGGTAGTTGAAATACCTTTCTGTAGAAATTGAATCAACCTTTTTGGATTTGTATAGCTACTGTACTGAATTTATAGGTGAATAAACTATGCATAGAACAGTTTAATTCATAGAAAAATATCCGAGGCTCGATAAATCATGAGCTCCTGTATTTAGTTAGGTAGTGATGTCCCACATCACTGGGATTTTGAATTGGTTCAGTTGGACTCATGGTTTGGTGTAGGGAATTTTCGAACAGCCTAATTGGAGGGATTTTGTTATTTTTATTAAGGCCAAAATGTTGTACACCTTGGCATGAGACCAAGTTCCTGTGGTAGGTACATGCAGCACCTATCAGATACAACTGGGTTTACCCAATTTGGATTTACCAACCTCCTTGAAAGATTTATTTAGTGAAAAATACATCTTGGGGTATTTTAATTATCAAAAAAGAACCATAGTTCTTTTGGGAAAACAGAAGGACTGCATGTTTAAGAAAACCTTCATAGCCCTTAGGAATTTTAGATCTAGGCATTTTGAAGCAGTTTCCATTTTTATTTTGATTTAAACCAAACAGCTAGAGATCAAATCTGGAGATAAATATTAAACACAGGGAGGACGGGGGCTGCTGGGCCAGATCCACGGGAGTACTAGGCCGCGCTGGGGAAATACCGGCCCACCTGGGAAGCGCCCGCGCGGGAGGAGGGATTTTTAAACCCCCTCAACAGGGCCCGCCGGTCAGCTGCACGGGGCGGCGAAGCGGTAAGAGGCGATGGTGGTCGTTCGATCAAAAGACGATCTACGGCCACGAGGCGTCGTCCTCCTCTCGTCGCGCAGACAGGCATGGGAAGCCCTAGGGGCATCGGGCAGCGGCGGGAGAGCTCACTTGGGGGCTCGTCGGTGTCGGGTAGGCGGCAGAGGAGAAGCGGTGCATGACGACGACCTCGACGATGGGCGAAAAGGCCCCGTTTGGTGCAGATCCGCGCAAGGAGGTTTCACCACGTCGGGGTGCGCTCGGCATGCCTTTGCCAACGTCAACTAGAACGGTCCTGGGCAAAACAGAAAAAGTGGGAGGGTCAGGAGAGCAAGGGGAGTGCTAGGATATGAAATGCAGAGGCAAGGGAGATGGGGAGAGAGCACCATGCTCGGAACTTGAGAGATGGCCGAGAGGCCATTTTCTTCCTTCCTCGGCCAAGGCAGGGCAGGGGAGAGGGAGTGGTTGGCAGGGGAGGTGAGTGGGGGTAAGAGGAGGCAAATGAGGGGGAGGGGAGAGCTGTAGGGGCCGCAAGCAATATATACCGAGAGGGAGAGGTTCTTGATGGACTTGGTCCATAGAGCATGTGGGGGAGGGAGGTGAAACCAGGGGAGGTTGCTGTGGGCGTGGGAGGTGGTTTTCTGGTCGGTGCTGAGAGAAGAGGAGAGGTGGGAGGGCTGCTGCAAGCTGATTGTCTCTCTTGCTTGCCTTTATCTCTCTCCTTCTCACATCCAAGCACATGGGAAAAGGGAGAGGGGCTGCACAGTAGCTTAGCCAAAGTGCAGCTCGACCAGAGGGGTGTGATGGGGTAGTGGAGGCTTGCTGTGGAAGGCTTGAGGGGTTTTGACTTGATATTGATCAACCTCTTGGAAATAGACAAGATTGGCAATGTAGATGATCATGATGGAAGTCTCAAATCTTTCCTTAGGCAAGATGAACAAAATATTCTGGTAGATAGAGGGGGCCAAGATACGCCTCTAGGAATTATTTGAGATTTTTCCATGGTTTATAAGTCCTCTTAAATCCATTTGTTCAAAAACTGCAGAAGTGAAGTATTGGAGCTCATTTGATATTTTTACATTCGACAAGTGGAGTTTTTGATGTGAGATTGTCCCAAATAGTAATACACACTTAGGGAAATTTTCCCAAGATTTATTGTGCCTTAAAAGTATTTAAAACAATTATTATTCCATTTCAGCCATTTAAGAAAATGGGCAAAAAGAAATAATAAAGCTCTTCAAAAATATTTATTTTTTAAGTTGGAAGTTAGGTTATGATATATGGATCTAAATTGAGCAAGAAGTTGGGGAAGTGTTTTGGCAAAAACCAAATTTTCCTTTATGAGAGCAGTTTTGGAGGTTTTGCCTATTAAGGGAATTAAATAGTTTTGGTCCATAATAAATATGGATAATTGTTGATAAATCTTGATGATCAATTTAGATGATGTAGACAAGGTGTATCAAGAATTTGCAACCTTGGTATTGGAGAATCCAAGTTGATTTTGGTGAAATACCTTAGATTAAAGATCTAGGGTGATGTTAATTTCATACCATCAAAACATGGTTGTATCTTGGAGTTCAGATCTCCCCTTGCGGCATGGGGTAGATTTATGGATAGATCAAGTGATGGATATTGCAATGGTGTAGTGGTTTGAGATTGATTCTGCTGGAGCTCACCAAGGCAAGCATTGAAACTTTGAATAAAATAAGCCTGCCAAAGCAGATTATCAACTAGCCTTCAAAACCTTGTGGGTGTCAACATCTCAAGGATCCAATTGGAAAAATTGAAGTAGGTCATGATATACCTATATGAGTAGAACACAACCATGCAAATATTTGGTCCATAGAGGTTTGGATGGTGGTGGGAGCTTCTAGCCAAGTTGGCATGATGACTAGATTTGCAGGAAAAGTTATTTTCTTGCCTGCAAAACCATCAAGAACTAGTGGGTTGAATGGTGATATAACCAAGGGAAAAAGTGGCCCTTGGTAGTAATTAGGATGGTTAACAAGATGGTTCAAGTGCATTTCCAATAATGCACAAGGGTTGGGAAAAGGAGGCATTCAAAAGGGTGATGTTGGAAACAGATTTCCAGACTTAGCCAAATTTGGCAGATTTAGGGTTTTTAACTAGAACATGAGAGGGGATGTTTTTGATGGGTGGCAAGGTACCCAAGCATCATCAAGTGGATGATGTTTAAGTGTAGATTGAGTAGTAAGGATCCATGCTTGATACTGGTCTTCATTTACTTGGAAGCTTCTAGTATGGATATCCTCAGAATTCATCTGGTTAAGGGTTTTAGATGATCACCTAGTGGTTAGAGATCAGATCCAGATTGTATTCTTGCTTAGTGTGGGATGATTGGGGAGACATATTGATCCTAGTGATGAGCTCCTAGAGTAGCTCATACTATCTCCTAAGCAGACAATTCAAACAGCAAATTAAGGCAACTCATGCTACAAACAAATCAACTACTACTAGGGTTACCACCAAGCTTAGCTTGAGGTAAGGATGGGTATTTTGGAATAGGTTGGAGTTTGAACAAGGTAAGGTCCTTGGTATCTTTACCAAGAGTATAATCCAAAAGCTTACAAAAAGGGTTTTGGGAGATCCTAGAGGTAGGAGCAGTTGAAGGTTCTGTCTTGAAAACATAAGGAGATTATTATATAACTCTCCATAGTTTTGTCAATAGAAGTTACAAAAATATTTTTGGTTACATAAGCATCTTGGCTCATGTTTTGAAATGCCAGAACATTTGGGAATATGGAATTTAAGCCAAGACTGTTTTGGGAAGTAGCTTTTGTCAACTGGGGTTAAGGTAAGGAGTATATCATCTAATACACATTCACATGCATAAACATATCCTAACAACAAGCAAACACTTCAGCATTAAACAAGAAAAAGTTTTTCTTCCCCCTGATTTTTGCATTCTGAACAACTAATCAGGGTTGCCGAAATTGGGATGTTACAATACCTTTTGCTTTGGGAATCTAATCTATGCCATCGAACCACGATCTAATGGCCGAGAACGAAAGTGACTCACCTGGCAGTGATGGGTGACTCGTCGACGTCGGTGAGCGGGGGCGGCACATCGGCGTTGGTGGTCGGCAGCGGTGCGACGACTTCCCGAGTTGGCGTAGTGGATGACGGTGTGCAGATTCTCCTCTCGGTTCTATTCACAAAATCTCCTCCTTGAGCAGCGTCAGGCGGTGGCTGATCTTTGCAACCTCCGACGACTCAACGGTGATGAATTCCGGGTGCTCCAACGATCTTCCGAGGGGTAAAGAGGGGTTAGGTGGTGGAGGAGAGCGAGAGAAACCGATTAGGTGCAGAGAGAGGGTGGAGGAGGGCTCGAAACCTTGGCTTCGAGCTCAGTGGCGGTGCAACTCTAGTGAGATCCGTTTGAGCTCGAATTGGTATCTAGGGTTCAAGAAAAAATCAAAATGGCAATGGGGAGACGCGAAGTATATATAGGGGAGTTTCCGTGCATAGGGGGCAAGGATTTTGTGCCAAGTCAGCCGTTTTTGTGGGATTGAATAGGGTGCCAAACAAACTATGTTTGTTACCGGCTATGTCCAAGGGAGGGGGATGACGAGTGGGGCCGCGGTGTCAAAGAGAGAGGGGAGACGGGTTGTGCTTCTCTTTCCGCTAGTTTGTCAGGCCTACGGTGTTATGCGCTGCTCGCTGGTGGGGAGCGGCGGCAAATAGAGGGGAGGAGGGTGGTGGGCTGGGCCAGGGTGGTCCACGGGATAGGATAGGTGTTATTTTCTAATTTTTTTATTTTCTATTTTACAAATACTTTAATAACTTTTGCATATACACTCCAAATTGAATGATTTTGGTCTCTAAATTTTTGTAAAATCGAGCATATCATCTTAGGAGGATTTTTTTCAACATTTTTTTGGTTTAACATATGGTATTTTCCAACCTCTTAATAAATCCTTATAGGGTCATTAGAGAAAACAAATGGAATTTGAAGCTAGGGTTTTTTAATTCAAATTTTACATGGATGCAATGCAATGCTCAAGAATACCATGCATATGGAAAAAAATTGAAGTCCCAATTTTCAATCTTGGGATGTAATAGTATTCAACTCCTTTGAACATTATCGTAAACTGTTTACCGACATGTCAACTATTCCATAGATGTGAAACATCCATGCCTGTTTTTTATAGATCCAAATACATCCAATAGGCTTCATGCCTTCCATAGGGTCTTCCCAGTTCAGTAATTTGGTTTCTCATGTATGGAACTATCACGAATTTTATGGTTAAAGCCATTTGACGGATTCAGGGCCCATCACCGCTTCTTTGAATGTTGTCGGTTCATCATTGTTAAACAATAATGATTCAATCTCAAATCTAACTATTTGATTGTTTACCTGACCTATGCGGTTCAATAGGAACTTAGATCTCCGTGACCACAACCTTTGAGGCATGAGAGCTATGAGCATTATGGCTACCTCTGGGACACTTTTCGGTGCAGTGCAACTTAGCACATATAGCTTAGGTTCAATAACCTTATCAAAGTTCTATTGTCCTCCCACTTAACTTTTCGCGAAAAATTCCTTCTCAAGAAACTTGACGTTCTAAGCGACAAACACTTTTGTCTTCGATGCTATGGAGGAATACCCAACGATTTCAATGGGATAACCTACAAAGATGTGCTCATCTAACTTTGGTTGTAAACATTTTACTTATGCCTAGCATACCGAAGTTTAAGAAAAGACAACTTGTGTTTTATCCCAATCCATAACTCAGATGGTGTCATTTCAATGGATCATGATGGAGCTCTTTTCAGTATAAAAGAGGTAGTCACTAAAGCTAAATCTTTAAAATATAATGGCAATTTTATAAATAACACGTATGATCCTACCATGTCAAAATGGTTTGATCACATTTCATGAACACTCCATACTCCTACGGTGTTTCGAGAAACGTAAGTCAATGGAACACTTCCTCAAATCATATGTATTTTGCTAAACGTGTAACTCAAATATCTTCCTTTATGATCCAATCACAAATTCTTTCTTTTCTTTTTACAATGATTTTCCACTTCATCCTAAAATGATTTGAACATTTTCAAATGTTTCATACTTCTCCCTTATTAAGTAAATATATACATGTATTTACTCAAATTTCGGAGAAAGCATATAAAGTTTAAATTCATCGCTCACGACTACACATAATGGACAATATACATCAACATGCACTATCTCCAATAGGTTAGTCGTTCATTCTTCTTTGGCACATGAACGAGGTTTTAATTATCTCTAGAAAAATTTCACAAGCGTCAATGGATCAAAATCAAGGACTACAAGACTCCATTAACATGGATTTTTCTTCTTGTTTTCCTTCCATTATAATTTAAACAGCGATGTCACTCAAAAGTGATATTTCAATCATTCATCTTGCAACTTATAGCATTAGTTTTTATGGACGTGATTTATCCAACTAGATTTGTAAAAGTTCACCCATCTTCTATGGAATATGGTAATTATTTGAACGACCATTATTCTCATAATACCGGAACAAAATAACAATTATTAATACAAATCTTGAAGGCAAACTTTGATGTCAAGGAGAAACATAATAACACTTTATTTGTTTTCGATGAACATCATCACATATTCTTTTGCTACTTACTTAGGCCATTGAAGTTCATGAATTGTGTTGTTTTGTATGGCACTTCATACCAACAAGTTCGGTATCCAATACATAAGAACTACATTGTTTAACAAGCAAAGAATACACCCATAATGTGTATATCATTTATATACCTCATCTGGACTTTTCCAGTCTTTTCCCTTTCTGCCGATTCTTTTTTAGCATTACCTTTCCTTTTTAAAAGAATATATCAACATCAATAGTTGTGCCAAACATATGTCACATAGTCCAAAGCGTGTATAGTCAAATACTAATACCTTTGGACTTACACTTTGAAGTTGATTGATATATCCATTTTGCATCACTATTCTATGTATTAATTCACTAATATTCATTGATATATTTCGTATTGAGAGGTGATACTTATGTTATTTCATCTATTTTTGCATGGTTGATGACTTTTGGAGCATGGACCGCTGCAGTCAGGATTCTGATGGAAAAGGTGTTGTTTGGAGGCAAAATTCGCGAAGATCATAAAATCCGGGAAAATATACGAAAAATCCTATTTTTCCAGAAGACTAAGGATGCAAGAAGATGGAGTGGAGGTGGGCCACAGGGGGCCCACACCACCCCATGGTTCGGGCAGGCCTATGTCGCGCCTGGAGGTGGTGTGGCCGCCCTAGCCCACTCCAGCCTCTCCCCTTTGGCGTATATCATCCTCCCGAAACCCTAAGACTCGAGGAGTGACCACAGAGAGATTCCGCCACCTCTGTAGGGCGGAAAACACCGAGAGAGAAAGATCTCTTCGGCAGAAAGATTTCTGCCGGGGGAATTCCTTCTCTGAGAGGGGAGATCGTCGCCATCAACACCACCATCAAGCTAGACTTCATCGCTCATCCCCATCACCACCATCATCACCATCAGCACCCTCATCACCATCTCCATATTGTTGTAACAATTGCGTTGAATCTTGCATAGTTCATAGGGGAAACTTTCCTGGTGTTGATTACTCTTTGTAGTTGATGCTATTGAGTGAACCATTGAATTATTGTTTTTGTTCAGATTGTTATACATCATTATTCCATCTCTGATCATGATCCATATGATGTCTTGTGAGTAGTTCGTTTTGTTCTTGTGGACATGGGAGAAGTCTTGTTGTTAGTAGTGGATTTGCATTGAGAAAGATTCAATAGATTGTTATTTAAGTTGTGGTGTACTTCTTATAGTGGTGTCATTTGAACGTCGACTACATGACACTTCACCTATAAGGGCCTAGGGGAATGCATTGTGTATTTGGCTACAAATCGTAGGGGTTGCCGGAGTGACAGAAAGCTGAACCCCCGTTAGGAAACCATTGCACGAGGGACGTAAGGGTCTTAGAGTTTAAAGCTATAAGTAGGTTTCTACCTTAATTACTTTCTTGTACTTACGGATGTTTGCAAGGGGTATAATCACAAGTATGTATTAGTCTTGGATGGGGTGGTACATTAGCACAGGTTCACCCACACAACACTTAGCAAGCTAAAGAAGATTAATCGACTATATGAAGCGAAAGCACTTGACAGTCTTCCCATGTGTCCTTGACAACGTTTGGTCATCTTAAGAAATACAACCGGCTTGTCCTTTGCTGCATAAAGGATTGGGCCACTTGCTGCATTTATTCCTACTGTCTTTTATTTACTCGTACTTTGTTTACTTGCTTTATCGAAAACCCCTAAAAATCCATTTGCTAAGTATTTGCAGAGAATTCCTGATCCATACCACTAGCCAGCACCTTCTGCTCCTCGTTGGGTTCGACACTCTTACTTATCGAAAATACTGCGATACACCCATTATACTTGTGGGTCATCAAGACTATTTTCTGGCGCCGTTGTCGGGGAGTGAAGCGCTGTTGGAGAGTGGAACTGGTAAAGGAAACTTCTACTATGAGTATTGTTTACTTCTGCTAGTTGCTTTATTTTCGTTATGGATAATTCGCTGAGTTTCTTATTTGGTAATGCTACTACCACTACTAATGTAGTAGATAATCCACCACCTGCTGAGAAAGATGTTTTCAAAATACCTACAAGACGTATTGATCGTGTTATGGATAACTACTATGTTGGGGATGGAACTGTCCATCCCGGTAATCATTTACTCTTTATACACGAATTATGCAGGTTGTTCAAGTGTGCAGGTAGTACTACAGATCAAGTTAAGATGAAGTTATTCTCATTATCACTGAAAGGAAGAGCTGAGGAATGGTATAAGCTGTTGAAGAATGGTCAAGCTCTAGAAAGGGAGGAAATAGTGCCTCTCTTTTATTCAAAGTTTATCCTCCTAGTGAGATTCATAAAGATCAAAATCAAATATACAAATTTTGGCCTCTTGATGGAGAGAGTACAGCTCAAGCTTGGGGGAGATTGAAGTTACTAATGCTCAAATGTCCCATTCATGAGCTCCCTAACAATATTATTATCAACAACTTTTATGCAAGGCTCCCTCTAAATAATAAAGATTTATTGCATGCCTCTTGTCCTAGATCATTCACTCATATGGAAGAAGAAGCTAAATGGGATCTTCTGGAACGTATTCAAGACAATGATGAAGCTTGGGAGAATGACAAAGGTAGAAAGTCAGGTATAAATTATGATTATGAATGCATTGAATCTTTCATGGGAACTGATAACTTTCAAAATATTAAAAATGCTTATTGTCTAGACTCTCAATCTATTGCTTCTTATTTTAAGGCCTTTGCTTCCTACATTGAAGTGTCTAAAAAGAAGTGGAATAAGTATCATGAACCTTATAAAGATGTTGCTAAGAGTGTTCCTGCAAGAAATACTGAAGTTTATACTGCTAGTCATGTCTTACCCAAACCTTACATTGAGAAAATGCCTTTCCCAGCTAAGGTAAAGGAACATTCTATGATAGCTAGTATGGTTAATGAAAGTACAAGTAAAGCTGTTGAACCTGATAAACAAATGGTTGATGAACCTATAATAGCAAATGTGAAAGACTTTGTTACTAAATATGAGAAAGAGGGACACACTATCCTTTGTAAGGATACCTCTAATATTGTTTCACAAAGTAGTGTTATGAGAGCTAATATTCCCGTGTTTTCTGTTAGAATAAGTGATCATTGCTATGATGGTCCTTGTGATAGCTATATTGTTAAGTTTATGCATGATACTGAAAGTTACTATGAAAGAGGGAAAAGTTTTCTTATGCATCTCAATAATATCAAGTTTCCTCGTTTTATGCTGAAAGTTTTTATGTTGCACTTCTTTTGCCTTCTTATGCAAGTAGCCTTTGGTTTCAACAACTTGTTTGTTTACAAAATTCCCTGGCATAGTAAGTGGATTAGACTTAAATGTGTGTGTGTTTTTGCATCTTAATGCTCTCTTTCACTTCAATTCATATCCCTATGAGAGCTTCTTCAATATTATCATGCCCATCTTAATGGCTATAAAGAAAGAGCTTTATGGGAGACAACCCAATTTGTTTTTGCTTTTAATTTGTTTTTGTTTCTTTGAGTCTTGGAAGTTATTACTTCAGTAATAACCGCTCCTTATCCGTTTTGTTTGGTTTTTGTGTCAAGATCAACCTCTAATGAGAGAGAAGTAAGATTTGGGGAAGTTGCTGTCACGAAACAGATTTTTGTGCTTCACCGTAAACATTTGTGAGAGATCTCTGTATGTCGGATTGAGCTGTAATTTTTTGTGCTTCGGACCCAGGTTGTTATTTAACTTTCGTTAGTTTTGCACTTTTTGATTTGAGCAACATAAGATTTTCGAATAATCTTTACCTGCTGGTCTGTTTTGACAGATTTTGCCACTCTTGCATCTGCTTCTTTATTCGATTTCCTTTTTGGGTTTTCGGAAGGAGTTGCTACGGTAGCTTATGGTTTGATGGTTTTCAGTTGAAGTTGGACTCAAAAGGTTTTATCGCATCACCTATACTAATGTTGCTAATAAGAACTGTGTGATGTTTTGTGTGAAAGAAATTTCCAGGAAGTGGAAATAATGGTGTAATAAGAAAGAGAAGGGTTTTATGACTCAAGTAATAAGTGTATGAAGATGAAGATATCGACGATATTCAAGTGGTGACTCCGGAAGGATCGACTAAATACCAAATTCAGAGACCTGTAGAGTCCGTGTTCAAATAGGAAACAGTTCTGGTAAGAAAAGTTCCACGAAAATACAATCCAACTATATTTTTGCAGTTTTCAGTCAATAAGGAAAGCTACGAAGCGAAAAAGAGACGGAAAGGGAGCCAGGGTGGTTCACACCACCCTGTGGCGCGGGCCCACCCCTGGCCGCGCCACCAGGTTGTGTGGCCACTCCGGACTCCTCCTCCGACTCGTTTTCTCCCAGTACATTCCTTTTGATATGAAACATCGTAATATATAACCCCCCAGATCCCCCGAGGTCCGTATATTGTGTTTTCGTCGTGTTTTCGTTTCGATATGTTTCTGCCAGGACATAATCTTTAAAATCTTAGAATCACAATGGTGTCCGCCAAGGCTAAAGGGAAGGAGCCTATGGAGGGAGACCTCCAAGACCCCAAGCAGGGGCTGGTACCTTTTGTTACTTGCCCTGCATCAACGGAAGCCCTATGAGTCACTAAGGAGTTCTGCGATAAGTACCGAGACTTGCAGAGGAAAGTGGACATGCTTCGATGGGAGAATAATAGGCTTCGCAAGATGCTGGAAGATTACCTCATGTCAACTAAGAAAATATTACCACCACCACCGAAGGAGTAATTCGTCATCAGGATTGGCATCCCCTTGGTTTGTTCCAAGCTTGGGGGAGTGCCGCGGTATCATATCACTATCTTCTATCTTTTTACCTTATTAGTAGAGTCATATCATGAATAGAGGAGTTATTATGTAGGATGGTTTGCATTATTGAAGTGTCCCGTCTCTCGCTAGATATGTATCCCTTGGTGTGAGTTTCCATTATGGAATATTAATGAGAAGTTCTATCATTCACTCTTTTGCATAGCTTATATTAGTTTTCAATTCGTGGTTATATGATTGATCTTGTTGTTAGTATTGGTATCACTTTGTGATCATTGAGTTAATTTAGTTGGTTTTGGCAAACCTGGCTCGGTCAGTAGCAACACCTTTTTGAGAGTTGAATGAAAAAGATAGAGTACTCTAAAGAAAAATAATTTTATCATCTTTCTTTCTTGATTTGCTCATAAGTCTAGTATTCTCTAGTTAAGATCTTTTGTGCTTCCAAGGAAGATTGCATGTTTGCTTTTATCACTTGTATGTTTGTTTGTTTCCTTCAACTCTTATACTTGCTACCCAGCCTTGCTAGCCAAAAACCTGTACTGAGAGGGTATTCTTCTCGTGCTAGCCAAAAACCAAAACCCATGCCATTTGTGTCCACCATACCTACCTAGTAGCATTATTTCTATTCCAAGTAAATTCTTGTTTTATCTACCGCCCAAATTAAACTTGTTATGTGAAAATTAGTGATTAAAGCTCTCACGAACTTGATGGCACACTTTACTTTCCAACATTTAATAAACTTGATCCGCTGGGTCCTTCTTTGTTGCTTATATGCTTGCGCTTTATGAGTTGAAGTTAGCCGAACCATGTATCATGGGGACCGCTTTCAACACTTCATTGGTACTTGTACCTAGTTGATATCATGTTCTTTTGCTTATGGATCCCGGCGGTGTGAAATAAAAGTGGAACTTGTAAGATCAGGGAGTTTATATGTGTGTTAGAGAAACGCCTGGGCCGCTAGCCTAAGCCATGCCTAATCATGGTGGAAACTTGCAGCATAACTATAGTGAGCATTCTATGAAGCATCCTCAATAAAAACCTATGCAAATAGCAAATAAAAAGATCCCTGAGATGCTCACTGTCTGTTGGCCTTGTTATTTTGATTATGGGATAGCTCCTGTGTGATGTTCAAGGGGTACCTCGTTGGCGGTTCTCAATGATACGCATGTATTTACAATGACAAGAGCTTGCTCGTGACTGAAGTTGAGTAGCATGAGGATCGGTACTCATAAGTAAGGGGCTTGACATTTCAACTTATAACATGTCATGCATATCCTCTTAGTTGTGTCACTTTAACCTTAACCACCTAAATATGCATATGATATGGCAATGAGAGCTGAAAGCTAGTAAGTATCATAATTTTTGGGAGCTCTTTATGAGACTTGAAATCCCTGCTTCCCTCTTTGAAGGGCGTTTCTTTTACTTTGTAGTTGAGTCAGTAAACCTACTCCCTTCTATCTCAGCAAGTATTTTGAGTTGATGTGTTTCATTCATTCATATGATGATTTATTCAATCATGTTTCTTATGTTCCTTGTTTTGCACATTGCTCTTATCTTGATGTTTACTACTTTGAAAGCTTTCATTGAAAAACCAGCTATTTGTGAACTCCAGCAATTTATCAACTATTCTTCGACCAAGAGCTAAGTTTGCAATTACCAATTATGATTTACTCTATGTATCTTTATTGTGTTTCCTTTACTCATTGCAAGTTAAGTTATATAATAGTGAGTTGTCTTCTATTATCATCTATGTATTTGATGAATGTGATGCTTCTTGTCCGTATTCTTTTATCGACTCTTCACTCCATAAACCTGAGGTAATGTTTATTGAGCTCAGTTTCGCTTGGGGACAAGCGAAGTCTAAGCTTGGGGGGAGTTGATACGTCCATTTTGCATCACTATTCTATGTCTTAATTCACTATTATTCATTGATATATTTCGTATTGAGAGGTGATACTTATGTTATTTCATCTATTTTTGCATGGTTGATGACTTTTGGAGCATGGACCGCTGTAGTCAGGATTCTGATGGAAAAGGTGCTGTTTGGAGGCAAAATTCACGAAGATCAGAAAATCCGGAAAAATATACGAAAAATCCTATTTTTCCAGAAGACTAAGGATGCTAGAAGATGGAGTGGAGGTGGGCTACAGGGGGCCCACACCACCCCATGGCGCGGGCAGGCCTAGGCCACGCCTGGAGGGGGTGTGGTCGCCCTGGCCCACTCCAGCCTCAACCCTCTGGCGTATATCATCCTCCCAAAACCCTAAGACTCGAGGAGCGACCACAGAAAGATTCTGCCTCCTCTCCGGGGCGGAAAATACTGAGAGAAAAAGATCTCTCCGGCAGACAGATTTCTGCCGGGGGAATTCCTTCCCGGAGAGGGGAGATCATCACCATCAACACCACCATCAAGCTGGACTTCATCGGGATCATCATCATCACCACCACCATCATCACCATCAGCACCCTCATCACCATCTCCATATTGCTGTAACAATTGAGTTGAATCTTGCATTAGTTCATAGGGGAAACTTTCCCGGTGTTGATTACTCTTTGTAGTTGATGCTATGGAGTGAACCGTCGAGTTATTGTTTATGTTCAGATTGTTATACATCATTATTCCATCTCTGATCATGATCCATATGATGTCTTGTGAGTAGTTCGTTTTGTTCTTGAGGACATGGGAGAAGTCTTGTTGTTACTAGTGGAGTTGTGTTGAGAAAGATTTAATAGATTTTTATTTAAGTTGTGGTGTACATCTTCTAGTGGTGTTATATGAACGTCGACTACATGACACTTCACCTATATGGGCCTAGGGGAATGCATTGTGTATTTGGCTACTAATCATAGGGGTTGCCGAAGTGACAAAAACCTGAACCCCCATTAGGAAACCATTGCACAAGGGACGTAAGGGTCTTAGAGTTTAAAGTTGTGGTTAGGTTTCTACCTTAATTACTTTCTTGTACTTATGGATGTTTGTAAGGGGTATAATCACAAGTATGTATTAGTCTTGGATGGGGCGGTACATTAGCACATGTTCACCCACACAACACTTAGCAACCTAAAGAAGATTAATCGACTATATGAAGCGAAAGCACTTGACAGTCTTCCCATGTGTCCTCGAGAACGTTTGGTCATCTTAAGAAATACAACCGGCTTGTCCTTTGCTGCATAAAGGATTGGGCAACTTGCTACATTTATTCCTACTGTCTTTTATTTACTCGTACTTTGATTACTTGCTTTATCGAAAACCCCTAAAAATCCGTTTTCTAAGTATTTGAAGTGAATTCCTGATCCATACCACTAGCCAGCACCTTCTGCTCCTCGTTGGGTTCGACACTCTTACTTATCGAAAATACTGCGATACACCTCCTATACTTGTGGGTCATCATTGATCACCATCATCAAATGTTTGGCGTTCTTTCAAATTTCATTCCTCTTAGTAATCCCTTTAATGTAGTAAACATTTTACGTACATATCTTATCCATCCATATCATGACAACTTTCATGATGAAGCTACTGTAGCTCATAAGGACGAATCACAAATATAATGTTATTTCCCATAACCTTTTTGGGAGATCAGGATGCCTAGCGTCTCCAACCTTCGCAAATTCTCATACAACATAAGAACATATATCTTACTAAAAATTATATCCTATCATATTGCAACAAAATATTGTTTCAGATATCACAATATCTTTCACGCATGATGGTTTTTGAAACAATTCTTTTAGCTCCTAGATAACCTTGATATTAAAACAATTTTAAATATAAAGAATCATGGAGGCAAGCATGATACTTAGATACTAATGCTGGAATTTGTTACTCTTGATTCAATACAACTTATTGAATTTCACGGAGTAAGTGAGATTTTGCTGAAAGTTTGCAATAGTACTTTAAATACTAGATTGACACTCGTAAAACAATACGATACCAGTTCGTAAAGTAAAAATATCCATAATTCTATAGTTCTATTATCTTGATCATACCTAAACACACGTTAGTTAATGAATGCCAGTAACTACAACAAACTATCCAAATTCAGTTCGATTCAGTTTATGATAAATTGAGTTCAACTTTAATCACATTACTATGTGAACTATCGCTCAAAACCGACATCCCTCTAGTCATTTTTAGTGATTACATGAATCAAATTCACTATGCCACGACCGATCATCATGAGTGGTGGTGCAGCTCAAATGGCAGCATCGTATGGGCATCATATCTTCCATATGACTTGTGCTTTACCGTTCGGTTCATGTTGCGAGGTCATGTCTGTATATGCTAGGCTCTCCAAGTAATAACCTTAGTACTCTCGTGTGTAAAACTGGCTTACACTCGTTGTATGCGAACATAGAGTCTATCACACCCGATCATCACGTGGTGCTTCGAAACTACGAACTTTCTTAATGGTGCATACTATGAAAGAACATATTATTATCTTTATATTTATTAGGAGGGATCATCTTATAATGCTACCGCCAAGTTCTGAGCTAGACATAAGCATAAATAAGATGCAAACAAACATAATTTGTAAAAGTGATATGATATGGTTCTTGCACTTGATAACAATCTTGTGCATCATGGTATGATCTCTATCATTCCATTTGTGTAGTGCCAAGGTCTATGGAGCGACCACTTTGTTATTATTCCCGAGAGTATCTCACCATACTAGAATTATAACAGTTACCATATCATGACACAAGCCTAGCAAAAATAAAACTAGACGCTTCTGATTTATCTTTTACATATTTTACGTGGCTTTGGGCTTTAGAAGATAGAATCGACCTTACCTACGAATAAGGAACCTCAATGATAGTAATAAAATTATTAGCAAACCATTGTTAATTAGATATCAACAATAGTTGGAGAGACAGACACCTGCTAGCCACGTATGCAAAACTAGTTGCATGTCAAGCGTGGAACAGGTCTCATGTGCGAGGACATGTAAAGTTTGTCTGAGCTGCTTCATCCCACTATGCTGCTAATATCTAAAATACATGAAGGATGTAATAACATGATCATCATCGTCCACATATTCATATGCGTTATAACCATACAAAGTATCTACACATAGAACCAAATAGCAGTTATTGCCCGCCGGTCGATAGAGAAGCGATGGTGATGATGATGGCGATGATCTCCTCCAATTCCCCGTCCCGGCAGGGTGCCAGAATAGAGTTTCTAGTTCTGAATCGTGGAATCTGGTGGTGGCGGCGGAGTGGAACTCCATTTGGAAAAACATTGAACCCCTAGAGGTTTTAGGTCAGAAGGCATCTTATAGGAGAAGAGGGAGACCGAGGGGGTGTCTGGGGCGGCCAGACCACCCCCTGGCGCGGCCAGGCCTAGCCCGTGCGGCCAGGTGGGTGGCTGGGCCCCAGTCCCACTCTGTCTCATATTCTGGCTCCGGGAGTATTCCGGTGAAATAGGATTTTTCCCATATTTTCTGGGATTTTTCCTGATAGTTGATTTTCTGCACAAAAACTAGACACCAAGAAAATTCTGCTGAAAACAGCGTCAGTCCGTGTTAGTTGCATCCAAATCACACAAGTTTAGAGGAGAAACAATAGCAAAAGTGTTCGGGAAAGTAGATACGTTTTGGACGTATCAACTCCCCCAAGCTTAGATTATTGCTTGTCCTCGAGCAATTCAGTTGAAAACTGAGTGCGATAAAAGAAACTTTCACGAACACATTTGCTTCAAATGATGTATATATTCTCAGCATGTGATCAACTACTTAGACAATTCATAAAAGGAGTATGAAACTAAGTTTACTTAATAGGTATTGCAAGCTATGAAGAGATTCCAACTCAAAAATAATAAGTAGCATGAAACATAAACATAAGCAACGTTACAATGCTCATAACAAGGTATGATAAAGTGGTATCTCGCTTGCCTTTTTATTGTGAATGCCAAGGCACCTCTAAAGTTCAAGTGAAGACTATAAGTAAAGATATCAAATATACAAGCATCAAAGTCATAACACAATTAATCATGTTTTGAGACAAGCACATTACACTAAGAATGACAACTATGCTCTCAAGAAGGTGCTCAAAGAATGTGTGGAGACTCAACAAGGAAATGAACAAGTTTTGAAAAGATTGAAAGGCTTCCAAATGCTGAAAGTATGGTACTCGTTAGCTTTGAGCTCTCATTACCCCTATCATAAGCATCTTTAAGTGGTTAAGGTTAAAGTGACACAACTAAGAGGATATGCTTGACAAGTTATAAGCTAAAGTCTCATGCCCCTTACTTACGAGTACCGGACCTCATGCTACTCAACTTCAGTCATAAGTAAGCTCTTGTCATTGTAAGTACATATGTATCATAGAGAACTGCCAATCGGGTTCCCCTTGCACATGATACAGGAGCTATCCCATAATCAAAATGACAAGGCCAGCAAACAATGTGCATCTCAGCAATATTTTAATTTACAGTACAAGAAATGTGTCAACTAGTGACCTTCTCGTAACGACCATGGATTGTTTGGTCATAGATCTATGACCATTTTAATCCAAATGCTCATAGGCCATTTGGAGGGGTCCAAACCTTGAAAAACAACGACCTTTTGTGGCAGAAAGGTTATAACTTGATTACACCAATAGGTCATAACTTAGACAACACTTGTATATGACCTTAATTTTAGGCCACTACGACCAATTTAAATGGCCGTTACTGCTAATACTGCCACCTAATCAATTTCACCTACGTGTCATGTCCACATGTCAAATTTTTGCCTACGTATTATATCCACGTGTCAATTTCTGTCCATCTGTTAATTTCTGTCCATCCTAGGTCACCGCTTGTCTTCTTATAATAGAAAGACATGTGACATTTAACTAGCTATTTTATGTGTGTATAATATATTTGTGGAAGTGTACCCATGAATAAGTAATTAACTCTAGATATACGGCTCTCGATTTCTATAATTAGTAGTACTCAGTACATAGCTGCTATCTATTTCTTTCTGATTCAGGCTAGAACGCTGGCTTTATTTGTACAGCTGTGAGTGGCTGGCCATCGCGCATGGATGGCGCCACGAACGAACGGGCTTGTGGTTGCTTACCCTAGTTGTTGTTTCCGGTAGTCTAGCCGGAGTTGCTGCCTGGGACACCACATGTCTGAGCTGCTACTGCTCGCCACTTTCCCGAGCTTCTTGTGCTGCTTCCTGTCACCACTCCAAGCGAGCTAATGAGCCACTCTAACATCAGCAGGACTTTTTTGTAAATTTTAATTGTATAGGACATGAGACATACTTTCTGGGATGGATCGAGTATTTTGATTGCTGAGTACCTGATGACATGGTTGTCATCTATCTTGTATTGCTGCTATATGGATTATTATAATTTTATTGGCTCTGTTTGAATCAAATTGCTGGTTATTGCACGAATGAAAATTGATGAGTGTGACCTGTGTGGATTTTATACATAATCTATGGGAGCAGAAGGAAATTAGTACTGACAGGTGGGACCCATCTCAATTGTGGGATCTGCCGTGAAATAAAATTTTAAAATTGAAAGAACAAAATTGTTGGGCCAAGGAAAACGCTAGAAGTTAAAAAATATATGGGATTAAGTTTTGGGCTTGGCCCATGAAATAAAAGTGATGTAAAAGCTAGGTTTAGAAACAAAGAGGCTAGAATTGTTGGGCTTGGACCATGTAAATCACTAAACTGGACTGGGCTGAAACTGCTGCCACGTCATATTGCATATCAGATTGGCTTACGTGGACATGCTAGAATGCCATGACCAAAATTTTGGTCATGGACACTATGACCATATATTTTGGTCATAGTAGTCTATGACCAATTCAAAAAAAGGTCATTAGCTGTCTATAGTGACCTTCGCTATGTGACCTACTGTTTTTTGGTCATAGAAAGGTCATAGATCAATTACTATGACTTTCTATGACCAATATTTGCGGTCACAAGTTAGCACATTCCTTGTAGTGTTACTATGTGCATAGATTTTTATTGAGGATGCTTCATATAATGCTCATTATGGTTATGCTGCAAGTTTCCACCATGATTAGGCATGGCTTAGGCTAGCGGCCCAGGCGTTTCTCTAACACACATACAAACTCCATGATCTTACGAGTTCCACTTTTATTTCACACCGTCGGGATCCATAAGCAAAAGAATCATGATATCAACAGGGTACAAAGTGCCCGTGAAATGTTTAAAGCATTCCCCATGATACATGGTTCTGCTAACTTCAACTTATAAAGCACAAGCCTATTCGCAACAAAGATGGACATAATGGTTCAGGTTTATTAAGTGCATGAAAATAAAATGTGCCATCAAGTTCATGAGATCTTTACTAACTAACTTTATCATAACAAGCAAACATTTTATTCCGAAGAAAACAAGGCATATTGAATATGCACGGAAATAGCAAATGATGCTACTAGGTATGGTGGACACTTTTGGCAATATTTGGTTTTAGGGAGTTGGAAACACGAGTATGACATACTCAGTGTAAGTGAAGGCTAGCAATAGTAAGGGAGCGACAAACGAGATAGCAATAATTGTCATAATCATGCTTGCAACAAAACAGGAGTAATCATGGCATGAACGTGATTCAAGACCCTCAAGGCAAAATAATTCATCGAGGCTTAACTGATTATTTCAGTCATATGCATGCGTGAGCATGTGCCAAGTGAATTCAAATGTAACATTCAGAGGAGGATACCACGGTGTCATACCAAGTTATGAATACAGTAATGCAAGCAAACATTCATATGACATGCTACAAACTATTAGCAAGCTGGAACTAATCATATGAAAGCAAGAACTACTCAGCATCCATAAATAACATACACCCTACACGAACAGGCGAAGCATGCCCACAATGATGAGTATATGTATAAAAATGAAAACAAGTAGAGTTCGTTACCAACCTCTTACCACACATCAAGTTGTCATTAATCCTCATTATTGCCCTTCACTTGTGTGGCTTGAATAATAACATGAAACCAAATCCCACTAAGGACTGCTGAACCCTGCAACAAAACTCACAAAACCAAAGAAGAACAACAGATATTTTTGGTGTTTTCGATTTTTAAAACAAGAACCAATAAGGGAAGAGCAAGAAAACAAAACGAAGGCAAAAAGGAAGAAGAAAATCAAAGAGAAACAACAGAAATATTTTTGGTCTTTTTGTGTTTTAGAAAGCAAAAGCAAAGGGAGAACGAAAAGTAAAAAGAGAACGAAACATGGATATACAAGGTCACAACGCAAAATGATATGGAGATGAGTGCGAGGTCAGCGTACCTCCCCCCAAGCTTAGGCTTTTGGACTAAGTGGCTATCAATCCCAAGCAGGCCAAGAGGGAGCACCTCCGTAGTACGGTGAGGAGGTACCCTCGTCCTGGTGCAAGCTCGCGGACACCCCACCGTAATGTGCAGAGTAATCGTAGGAGGGCACATCCTCCTGGTGCTGCCTGTGGAAACCCAGCAAGCGGAGCTACTCGTCCACCTCCTCCTTGGAGCATGACCACGGCCTCCTGTGAACACTAAACAAAGTGGATTGCGGCAAAGGGATCTCCCTCTCATCCCCGTCAGTAAACAACATCCTATATACTAAACTGTCCAAATCAGAATCAGCAGTGATAAAGTTATGTGTTTTCATAGCACCAAGGAAGGCTAAATGATAGTTGGATATATTACTCGTATTCTCCCTACCAAGAACACTAGTAGCAAGATAATATGCAAAGTATCTAAGAGCAGGGAGTTGGATGTTTCTTATCTTTCCGCACTGAGCAACGCGGTCATCATCATTGGTCACCCCTCGGTAGAGCTCCAGCAAATCAGCAGGTCGCCCTTGAATCTTCTTCACGGTCCCCATCATGCCCACAACTACAATACTGCAAAATCTTTCCAATGGCATGGTAAAGGGCAGATTATAAATTCTGAAATAGATAGTTGGCTGATAGGGCATGTTAGTAAATCTGAAGCTCTCAACAAAAGTTTTGGTGAGCACAGAGTATTGCTCACTCTCATATTGCATATATAAGGTCAAACCAACCCTCTGAATCAGTTGCAAGAAATCATCAAGAATCCCAGCAGCTTGTAAGAAAGTAAAACAAGGAAAAGTAGATGGGTGAGCATCCCCATCATCTCCTTCATTACCAATACGAGGTGCAATGAGATCTTCGTTGTATGATGGCCTAAACTGAGAGGCTGATCTTGAAGGCCTTGACCTCCTAGGTGCATCCCTCTCAAATATTTCTCCAAAGGTATGGTTGTTCATGTTTGATATTCACAGAACAAATGCTCAAAATTTCAGCAGCAAAGATGGGCTGAGCAAGGAGATCTAAAAATCGAGGGCAAGCATAGCAAGAACGCGATTTCGAGCAATGAACTGGTGTTTTCTCGGGAGAGAGAAGAAAGTGGCAAGTGAGAGAGTGAGTGGAGGGGCAGGGGTGGCCCACACCATAGGCAGGCGTGCCCCAGGGCTGTCCGCACCACCAGGTGGTGTGCCTGCCTGGTGGGCCCCCGTGGTACCTTATAGGCACTCCTCTGCCCCTTTTTCACGTAAAAATTTAATATGAATTTTCTAGAATTTTTCGAGACACTTTATTTTTGGGCAATTTTTTGGCATAGATGAATGATTTTCTGACAGACAGATTTTCTGGAATGATGCAATGAAAAAACAAGGCTAGAACTACAGAAGTTCTAAGACACTCTAATATGCAAGAAACTAACAAGAGAAAAGAAAACTAAACGAAAGCAAAAACTAAAATGGATAGAATAGAAGTAAGTGGAGAAAATCATGGTGAAAACATTGTTTTGTTCAATGAAATCCTATTGTTAACAAGGTTGATCAGGTCTTGTTACCAAAACAATTTCATATGAGACAAAACTTTGTATTCCACTAATGATTATGTTACCTTAACTTTGATAGCAATGGTCCCAATCATAATAGTGTCAAAATTTTCTCTTGGTATGGGACAATATATTTCTCCAACTTGAATGCCCTCAACATGTTCAACTGAATTCAAACCATAAGTCATGTCATTCTTCTTGGGGAAATAGACAGTATGCTCCTTGTCATTAACATTAAAGGTCACCATTCCTTGATTACAATTAATAACAGCTCCTGCAGTATTAAGAAATGGTTTCCCAAGAATAATAGACATATTATCATCTTCAGGCATTTCAAGCACAACAAAATCAGTTAATATCAAGCAATTATGAGCCACTTGAACAGGTACATCCTCACATATACCAAAAGGAATAGTGGTAGATTTATCAGCCATTTGCAAAGATATATCAGTTGGTATTAGTTTTTCAAGTTGAAGTCTCTTGTAGAGAGAGAAGGGCATAACACTAACTCCAGCTCCCAAATCACACAAAGTAGTTCTAACATAACTATTCTTAATAGAGCAAGGAATAGTTGGAATCCCTAGGTATCCAAGTTTCTTTGGAACCTTACCATTAAAGGCATAATTAGCAAGCAAAGTAGAAATTTCTTCATTAGGGATCTTTCTTTTATTCGAGACAATATCCTTCATATACTCTGAGTAAGGAGGCAATTTAATAGCATCAGTCAAAGGAATTTTCAAGAATAAAGGTTTCATCCACTCACAAAACTAGTTATAGTGTTCATCTTCCTTTGACTTGTGTTTTTTATCAGGGAAAGGCATAGGTTTTGGGACCCAAAGCTCTCTTTCACTACCATGTTTCTTAGCAACAAAATCTTCTTTAGTGTATTTAGTATTCTTAGTGTGCTTTTCAGGATCTTCTTCAGCTTTTTCTTTATTAGGAACATCATTTTCTTGATTACCACTTTCAGTTTCAGCATCAAAGATAGATATACTATTAGGATCCTTAGCAGGTTCAGAGGGTTGTACAATAGTTTTATGTTTCTTTTCTTGCGAATAGAACCACTATTTTCAGCTTGTTGAGAATCCTGCTCAATTCTTTTGGGATGCCCCTCAGGATATAGAGGATCCTGGTAGCCGCACCACTTCTAGTTCTAATTTCAGAAGCATGTCTTTCTTTGGCAGTATTAACTAGCAAGTCCTTTTGCACTTTAATAAGTTGATCTATTTGATTTTGAACCATTTGAAAATGTTAAACAAGCATTCTATCATAATTAGAGGTTCTTTCCACAATATCTTTTAACTCAACAATAACTCTAGTGTTTTTCCATTAGATGATTTTGCACCCTTTTATTAAAATTATCTTGCTTAACAATGAAAATATCAAATTCTTCTAAGCATTGATCAGGAGGTTTAGAGTAAGGGATATCACCTTCATCAAAGTGTTGGAGAGAGTGTACCTCAATAGTGGATGAATGGGGAATTGGCTTACATAATTCTTCTATAGGAGGTAAATTCTTGACATCTGCAACTTTAATTACCTTCTCCTTAAAACATTTCTTAGCTTCCTTCATCACTTCATCACTCAACTCAATAACTCCCCTCTTCTTAGATAATGGTATAGGCGCCGGTATAGCTGGTTCAGGTATAATTACTTCAGGTATAGCTGGTTCAGGAGGAGTCCAATCTTCATAATTCTTGCTTATTTTAGCCATTAATTCCTCAGCTTCCTTGGGGGTCCTATTCCTAAAAACACAATCAGCACAACTTTCTAGGTATGTCCTATATTCTTCAGTTAGTCCATTATAAAATATATCAAGCAGCTCATTCTTAGGTAATGGACTTCCAGCATGTGCATGAATCAAAGTACAAAACCTTTCCCATGATTCAGGCAATATCTCTTTTTCTCCCTGTTTAAAATCAAAAAGTTCCTGCAAAATAGCATGTTTAGCACTTGCAGGAAAATATTTCTGCAGGAAAGTACTAATCAAGCAATCAAGGTTATCAATAGATCTAGGAGGTAAATTACTAAACCAAGTTTTAGCTTCCCCTTTCAGTGAAAAGGAGAAAATCTTAGCAACAAAGTAAGTACGCATCTTAATATCATCAGAAAATAAGCCACTCATGGTAGAAAGCTTAGTTATATGTGCTACCGCACTTTCATTCTTAGTCCCACAAAAAGGTTATGTCTCAACAATAGCTATGTAAGATAGATCAAGAGAGAAATCATAATATTTATCTTTAATGTCTATGGGAGACGCAACAAACTTAGCAATTGGAGAGAATTTGGGTCTAATAGTACGCCTCTCAAGGAGACTCTTAGCAGCGCTCCTATCATGGGTGTTTTTACATTCTTTAATAAATTCATCGGTCATCTCAATATAACCATCTTCAATATCATAGCTCTCTCTAGACTTAGGTGAAATAACAGGTGTAGTAGTGTCTTCATTAGGAGTTTCAGTATTTCTAGCTATAGTTCTAGCAATTGTAGCATCTAGGAAAGGACATAATGAACTACTCTTATCAAGCACAGTAGAAGCAGCATTATAAGTATTAGAAGTTTTAGAATCAGCAGTAGTAGGAGTGTGTGTAGCATATGTATGTGGTGGTGTAAGGAAGTTACTCATAACAGACGGTGAATCAAGAGCAGTAGAGGTGTTCAGAACCGTACCTCTTCTTGTAGTGGATGGTAAAATGGGAACCTTGGCATCACAAGACTTACCCATGATGGATGGATGGCAGCGAAGAAAAGTGATTCCAAGTGGACTTGATAAAAAAAGCTATGCTCCCCAGCAACGGTGCCAGAAAATAGTCTTAATGACCCACAAGTATAGGTGGTGTATCGCAGTATTTTCGAGGGAAGTGAAACCCAATTTATTGATTCGACACAAGGGGAGCCAAATAATATTTATAAGGCTTAATAACTGAGTTGTCAATTCAGCTGCACCTGGAAACAATCTTACTCACATCATTTATCAGTAGCAACAGTTTTGTAGTAGAAATAGTAAAGTAATAGAAGTAGTAAAGTAAAGACAGTAGTAACAATAGCAGGAAACAGTAGGATTCGAGTGCGGTAGGCATAGGGATGGATGGACGGGCGTTGCATGGACAAGACAATTCGCACGACAATCAGAACATAGGGCATTTGCAGATAAATAAGATAAAGCATCCAAGTACTAGATAATCCTAGGCATGTGTTCCGTATATAGTCATAGATGCTCGCAATGAGAACTTGCACAACATCTTTTGTCCTGCTAGCCCGTTTGCAGCGGGGCCTCAAGGGAACTACTGGCAATTAAGGTGCTCCTTTTAATAGAGCACCGGCGCAAAGCATTAACACTCCATGAACACATGCGATTCTCACATCAAAGCCATTACCTCCGGTTATCCCGATTTCTGTCACTTCAGGGCCTTTGGTTCCGGACAACAACGTGGGTATACAACTTCCAGGTAAGACCAAAACCAATACTATCATAATGAATCAATAATATGTTCAGATCTGAAATCATGGCACTCGGGCCCTAGTGACAAGCATTAAGCATAACAAGTCGCAACAAAGTCAAAAAGCACTAATAGTAGATACTAGGCACCATGCCCTATCAATCAGAAGCCATTACATGAACGATCTCATCCAATCCCTACCATCCCCATAGCCTACAATGGGGGATTACTCACTCATAGATGGGGGAAACATGGATGGTCGATGGAGAAGCGATGGTGATGATGATTGCGATGATCTCCTCCAAATCCTCGTCCCGGCAGGGTGCTAGAACGGAGTTTCTGGTTCTGAATTGTGGAATCTGGTGGTGGCGGCGGAGCGGAACTCCTTCTAGAAAACGTCGAACACCCCAGAGTTTTTAGCTCAGAAGGAATATTATAGGCGAAGAGGGAGACCGAGGGGGTGTTTGGGGCGGCTAGACCACCCCCTGGCGCGGGCACGCCCAGCCCGCGCGGCCAGGTGGTGTGGCTAGGCCCCAGCCCCACTCCGTCTTATATTCTGGCTCCGACAGTATTCTGGTAAAATAGGATTTTAGGCATATTTTCCGGGATTTTTCCTGATAGTTGATTTTCTGCAGAAAAACTAGACACCAAGGCAATTCTGCTGAAAACAGCGTCAATCTGTGTTAGTTGCATCCAAATCACACAAGTTTTGAGGATAAACAATAGCAAAAGCGTTCGGGAAAGTAGATACATTTTGGACGTATCAGCATGCTTCATGAGGGAGTTGAAGTCCGTGGCGTGGAGCCTCCTGGTGGGGCAGAAGGGGCACCTGTACACGTTCCCGATGAAGAAGTTGTTGTACTGGCTGGAATTTAGCCTCCTCAGCACATGACGAGTCTTGGTATCCTTGGACTCATCATCGCTGCGGACGTCGCTGTTATCCTCCTGTTGGAAAAACTGTAGAGTGCAATAAGGACATGATTGAGATACTTTGATTATCAGGATTGATTATTTGCACAAGTTAACCGATTGAGATCACATTATTATTCCCAAATCTCAAACCAAATCAAATACCAATCCCAACTATGAATAGGGGGGTTCAAATACGAATAGGGGGATTCATCGAAATACGAGATCTAACACAAGAGGATTAGCTACTGTAAAATAGGAAAAGCCGAGCCCTAATAACATACGATCTAGCATCAAACGATGGGAACGTGGGAGGAACAAGGGAAGGGGAGAAAACCCTGGTTACCTCCGACCATGGGTCGACGATGCTGGTGTCATAGGGGTTCTCAGGCCTTATGTAAACAACCTCCTCGTAGGAGTCCCAGCCGAGCGAGATCTGCCCGATACCAGCGGGGGCCTCCTCGCCGGCGGCTATGGCAGGTGCGGGGATGGGGAGGGGGCCTGCACGGGGACGGGGGACTCCTTTCCGGTGGCCTTGGAGGCGCTGATGGCCACCACGCTGTTCTTCTCCATCGCCGGCATGGTTGGGGTTTTCTTGGGGGTTTGTAGAAGATGATGGGACAGTGGAGACGGTTGAGTGAGTGAGTGATGAGTGAGAGTGGGGAGGTCTCTATTAAAGGAGAAGGGAAGCAACGTTTCGTTGCACTACCATGCACCGTGTAACCGCGCACGCTACTGCACTGTGCATGGCCACACGTTTCTGCTACCGCCCCGTGCACCGCACACGTGTACCGTGAGTCATGTTTTTTCCCTCGTATCTAACCCTGGCGATTCAGTTGTACTTAGTTTTGCCCTCGAGTGTAACACTGGCAGTTTGGTTGTACTCACTTTTGCCCTCCAGTACTAACACTACCATGTGCAATATACTCAGTTTACCCTCCGGTGGCTGGTCAACAGAGAGTCAACGAATAGATTTTAGCTAGCTAATTGAGTCATTTTATGCACAACAAATTCAAAAAGAGCAAAACATAGTGGAATCTACCCAGGGAGTCTTATTATGTGACATGCCACCATAAGAAATGTACATAAACCAAGTTTTAACCTAAAGCACCATTTCTCAAATCACCTACTATCTATGAAGGTTCATGGCTTTCTACTCAAGCCTCTTCCCAAAACATAGTTTGTCTGAATGAGGCAATAATTGTCAAACTGGTGTATATTTTAATTGCAAATAGTTTGATGTATGCCAAGATGTATTTTATTGTATAAAAGAAGCATTTTCCATTTTTAAAATCTTTTTCTATTTTCTATTTGAATCCCTTTTACAGTCTTTCCCTTGGTTTTTAAGTTCTACTCAGTTTTGCCCTTGGTTCTTAAGTGCTACTCAGTTTTCCCCTCTCTTTGTATCCATCTCTCGCACCTATGCTCATCTTCGCTGCTACGCTCTGATTGGTTGAGATAGTTGTGACACAAATCGTGCCCACCAATCGTTGATCCTCTGTGATCTAGCAGACAGGATAACCCCTATATCTGTCGGGCGGCACCCCTCTATCCATGCAAAGTAACAAGTATGGCACCGGTACTTTAACTCCATAAAAAATGAACTTGAATATAATTTGAAGGGATAGTGTTCGAAGGTGTATAATTTGTGCATTACATTCCACTCTATGAAAATGATAATCTCTCAAGACTTTCTTAGCAAAATATTATCACGTATTAAGTGCGATTTCAAAGAGATCAAATGTGTATAATTTTCGTATACACAAGTTTATGCATTATATTCCACTCCATGGAAATGATAAATGATTAGGATTTTATTAGCACAACATTATCATGGCCTAAGTGCGATGTCAGAGAGTCCAAAGGTGTATAATTTTCATATATGCCAGTTTATGCATTACATTCGACTATATGAAAATAATAATCTCTCAAGATTTTCTTAGCACAACATTATCACGTATTAAGTGCGATTTCCAAGAGTTCAAAGGTGTATAATTTTTGTATACGCATGTTTATGCATTATATTTCACTCCATGGAAATGGTAATCTCTCAAGATTTTCTTAGCACAACATTATCACGTATTAAGTGCGATTTCAAAGAGTTCAAAGGTGTATAATTTTTGTATACGCAAGTTTATGCATTATATTTCACTCCATGGAAATGGTAATCTCTCAAGATTTTCTTAGCAGAACATTATCACATATTAAGTGCGATTTCAAAAAGTTCAAAGGTTTATAATTTTTGTATACGCAAGTTTATGCATTATATTTCACTGCATGGAAATAATAATCTCTCAAGATTTTCTTAGCACAACATTATCACGTATTAAGTGCGATTTCAAAGAGTACAAAAGTGTATAAACTTCCTATATGCAAGTTTATGCATTACATTCCACTCTACGAAAATGGAGGAGAAAATAATAATCTCTCAAAATTTTGTTAGCACATCAGTATCATGTATTAAGTGCGATTTAAAAGTGTTAAAAGGTTTATAATTTTCACATATGAAAGTTTGTGCATTACTTTCCACTCTATGAAAATGATAATCTCTCAAGATTTTCTTAGCATGACATTATCACGTATTAAGTGAGATTTCAAAGAGTTCAAAGATGTATTATTTTTTATACGCAAGTTTATGCATTATATTTCACTCCATGGAAATGATAAATGATCAAGATTTTATTGGAACAACATTATCATGTCCTAAGTGCGATTTAAAAGATTTCAAAGGTGTATAATTTTCGTATATGCATTACATTTCACTATATGAAAATGAAGCAACAGCATGGGCGCGGGCGCAGGGCTGACTCGCGGTCCCATCTTGCAACGCCAACCTGGGTAAGTTGTGGGTCCGACGCTCACGTGGATAAACTATGGGTCTGGCGCTCATGTGGATAAGCTGTGGGTCTGATGCTGATCTGGATAAGTTGAGAGAGGTGTCCAGTACGAGAATCGATTGAATGTGGCCCCACTTGTCAGCATGTAACGGCAAGGGTACTCTACGGGACCTGATAGAACGCGGCCCTACTCATCTGCAGGTAATGGCGAGGGTCCACTACGGGACCCAACTGAATGCGACCCCACTTGTCAGCATGTAATGGCAAGGCTGACGGACAGCGAGTTTCAGACCATGTGAGAGTTTCATATAAGGAGATGGGCAAAAGTGAGGAAAAACTAAGTGGCTGGGGAAAACTGAGTACAACTAACGAACGGAGGGCACGAAAACAGAAATCCCTTAAAAGTAAAGGCTATGTAGTACTTGGGATTTCAATTTAATGTGAATCCTGACACAATGATGCAAGAATAAACATAGAGGCATAGGTGCTATATGTAATGCAAGCATGTGATTGCCTACAAGCTCAGTAGTTGGATAACCGGGATCCGGGTAGTACTCTTGGTTCTCCTGATAACTCCCTTCCTCGGCGTCTATCCGGAATAAGAATAATACACACAAGGGGCTATAATAATAAAGTGCATAATCATATAAACATATGCAAAAAACAAAAAAAGTATGCATTGATGGAATGATGCACAATTACATGGTATAACGTAGCATGGCATGGGTGAGGTGTACGGAAAGTAATAAAGTGTTTTAATTAATTATTTAGTCATGTTTTGCTCCCATAAACCTTGCTGCATATTTAATATTTATATGATTCATGTTTCAATTAATATCATGGAATTCATAGTTGGAAAGGGCTCGTCACGCTGATCGATTTATAGATATCATTTGTCGAATTCAGAGTTACGGAATTAAAGTTATAGATTTATTAAGAAAATGGCATTTAATGGTAATTATTAATTTGAAAATTTTAAATGCCCATAATTTTTTTAAATAGCATATTTAGATTCCTAGCATTTTTCTGTTTGTATTATTTGAAATTATGAATTTAAAAACATTATTAAATACAAATTAACTCAATTTGGGTCAAAGTCAAAGGTTTGACTAGATGGGGTCAACTCTGGTCAAATTTGAAAATATGGTTGAATTCATATTTAGAAAATATTCATATTTCATTTGATACGTTTGTTCAATTTCAAAATAGATTAGAAGATGTGAATTAATTGAATTGTAAACATATTATAAAATTTATATTTGAATTAGAAAACCGCACTAGGTTTTTACTACTCAGTTCATAACTACCCACAGACGATGACAAGGTGGAGTTAGGGCTTTGCGGGTCCGCGCGCGTGACCCTGCGGGGCGGCAACACACGGAAGAGCCAGGGACTGCGGTTTGAGCTCCGAAAAGCTTGGGTGCCTTTTATAAAAAGATCAGGCCAGTCTCAGCTGGGTGTGGGGTCCACTACAAGAAAAGTTGGCTTTTACAACGGACGATTTTTGTGGTTGAAGGCCCTTTTTCATGCATAAAAAGTCTTCTACAACGGATGCGTACCATGGTAAAAGCCTCGTCACAAAAGAATATACCACGGTTTTTTTCTTGACCGTGGCAGATCACACCCTCCAACCACGAAAACTTGTTCCATCGTAGATCTGTTCGCCAGCCGCGTTGACTACTGACGTCATGCAAAATGCCACATGGCAAACACCGTTAACGCCCAGTTACCACCATTAACGGCCATAGAAACCGTGGTAGAAGCTAGGCCTAGCCAAGGCCTGTTAATAATTAAGTGGGTCGGCCCATTAGGGAGCCCAATAAGATTATGACCCGTTACTATTTCGTCGTGCACTATTTGAAATGGGCCCAAAAGAAGCGACCAGCAGCGATCCGAGAATGTCAGGCCCGTTACTGTTTTGGCCTACAAAAGCCTACACTGTTCGAATAATGTGCGGCCCGTTAAAAGCCTGCGTTATGTAGGTCTGATACTGTTAAGGCCCATGGTCACCATGTCACTGCTCGCATAGCTTGTGCTGGGCTGCCTACGAACGACCCACTTTTGAGAAGGTCCGATACTATTCTAGCATTTTACTATTCTGGCTCGTTACTGTTCTGGCCTATTACTATTGCGGTCCTTTACTGAATGCTTTCTCAATATGAATTTGAAAATATTGATAGCTACATTGTAAAACCATCTTGAGACATGATCTTGCAGTCCCCTCTTTGTGGCGATAGCAATAATTGCAGTCTGAAACTAACTAATAACAACTTAATACAACAAAGAAGACAAACTACTAATAGTTAAGAATGAACCAGATAGGAATTATAACTGCATAATACGAACATGTAGACCAGGAATCCAAACCATGAATTAACTATATAGTAGAGGATAGTTATGTCGTTGCCTAGGACGAACCAGAACCATATACGAGATATAATGGTGTGGCTTGTGAACCTGTAGAACAGGACAAACAAACATAAGACAAGTATGCCAACATTGAAATGAGAAATCAAACAAAGTGTTTCTTAGAATTTTAGTATAAACTAGCTAGGTCATTTCAGCAAATATATAGGGAAGTAATGGTATCTCCTGGAATACAATCTCCTGGAATGCAAGTTTACATTGGGTGACTCGGAATTTGTGGTGAGCTAAACAATGGCATGTAGTTACTGTTGTAGCTAAGAATGAACCCCATAGAAATTATAACCACAGCATACTAGAACATGTGAGCAGGAATGGAAAACACGAATGAACTATATACTAAATGAATAATTATGCCGTTGATTAGGACGAACTAGCACCAGATACAGAAAATATATAATTGCATCACTTGTGGACCTGTAGGTTGTGCAAACCAACATGTTCAGAGTTTCCTTTTTGAGCTCTACGCAAAGAAAAAGAAAATAGTCAGTGTTGTAGCTTTTGAATAACCAGATGGAAACAACAAAATTATAATCAAACTAGTACGAAGAGTTTGAACGGGTACTACATAATAGCAGAACGATGCCAGAGATGAAATAAAAGTAGGAACTTAGCTCAGGAATAACCAGATAGAGTCAGTAACTGTGGAGCTGGTAATCCACACTAATATTTTCCACCAACATTATATTTTGCAAGAACTACACAATAGCAGGCAATTACTAATGTACGGAGCAGCTAAGATAAGAACATGTGCATGACAATATAACATAATGTGCATGTCTACAAATTTGTAGAGTAGCGAATGCAAACCAACATGTCTAAGAACATGTGCATGTCTTGAAATTTGTAGAGCAGCGAATGCAAACCAACATTGTATGTACTAGCACGAAGAAAAGACATGCCCAATAACTTGCATGTACTAGCACGATTACAAAAATGCAGTTCACTCTGATAGGCTTGAACCTGCTATACTGCTGACAAAACAAGAATGGGTTGGAGATTTGGTTACCATGGTCGGAGAGGCGTCTAAGCATCATCGGTACCGTGCGAGTGATGTCTAGGTCACCGAGGGTGCTGTGGTTGTAGTGGCTATTGGCATTGGGGAAGTAGATCTTGGGCGGTCGATGCCAGTGCAGTCAATGGCGATGACTGTGTAGTTGGTTAGGAGCAGTGGACATGGAACTTCTTGAACAAGATCCTATCTTGTGGACAACGGTGAAGCTACTCCGATACGGTTGGGTAGCTTTCTGCGGCAGGGAAGCAGAGCGTGGGTGGTCGATGATGCCATAGGCGCGGTCAGCGAGACCACAACTCTGGTGGAGTGGCAGAGAGACCCGGTGAACTACATCTGATGGAGTGGGCCTCGATGAAGCGACTCCGGCAGCCGTGGAATTGCCGTCGGGCAGTGCGCGCGGTGGTCCTGGAGGTGAGGGAGTGGGAGAGAACCCTAGGATTTTTGGAGGGCCAGCTGGAAAAACAGCGCGAATCGGGACTATGGAGGTGAACAGAAAAATAATTACGATCGTGCTCCCAAGCTATCGACTTTAGCATTCCCATAGGGCATCTGAACAATGGGTAGAATGGGAATTTTAGGGTCAAAACTTTTTGAAACAGAGGATTTCAAAAACTTTGAAGCCAAATCTCCGACCGGGGAGTACCATTTTTATATTATTATTATTTGGCCGATAGACAAATTCAAAATCTCTGTCGAGCGGCAAAATCAAACGGTGACTTTGAAGCATTTCCCGCCCCACTGTTACAAAAACTTTGAGGCCAAATCTCCCACCAGGGAGTACCACTTTACTATTAATTATTATTTGGCCGGTAGTCAAATTCAAAATCTCTATCGAGCGGCAAAGTCAAAAACCGACTTTGAAGCATTTCTTGTCCCACCGTTTCAAAAACTTTGAGGCCAAATCTCCCACCGGGGAGTACCACTTTACTATTAATTATTATTTGGCTGGTAGTCAAATTCAAAATCTCTATCGAGCGGCACAGTCAAAAACCGACTTTGAAGCATTTCTTGTCCAACCGTTTCAAAACATTGAGGCCAAATCTCCCCCCGGGGAGTACCACTTTTCTATTAATTATTATTTGGCCGGTAGTCAAATCAAAAATCTCTGTCGAGCGGCAAAATCAAAAACCGACTTTCACGGGTCCAACTTCCTGAGTCAGGTCTCCCTCGAAATATTGTTCATCAATAGAAACTAATGCTGAATCAGACACTTGCCGATCATAGTTTTTCTCCCTGCTGGTACCTGGAAGGGTCTTAGGTGAACCAGCTGATTCCTAACACACATAAGCGATACATTAATCTATCAAAGTCCTATATAAAATGAGACACGGATAGAACAGAAGAATAGTACGGCAAGATATGCTGAACATATATGATGCATGAACTAAGTAGATGGCATTGCACAACATTTGGTTGGAATTGAGGTACGAAACATGGAAGATGAAACAAATATCACAATGACAAGATAGCGCAAGCACCTTGGGTAGTGGAGAAGTAGGCGGATTAGGGACGGGGTTCTCGACCGGTCCATCTTCCTGAGTCAGGTCTCCCTCGGGGTTTTGTTGATCTTGAGGATAAAATTCTGCATCAGAATCCTAGACTTCATGATTAGTTGTGGTAGCTACGAAAGATCTAACTCTCTACAGGCTGAGCAACCTTGCATATTTGGAATTCTTTAATAATCTATCTTCCCTAATCTTCCGTTCTTCCTCATCAGTCGACCGAAAATCACCTTACATGCATCAACAAAAATATATCTTATGAGATTTAAGAGCGAGGTGTGTGTAGAAAAGCAAGTTAGTACAGTGTTATCAAGCAGTTGAAAGCTCTAAAGGAACCATGACAGACATATGCCAATACGATGCCTAGACAAGAAATGTCGGAGTACAAGATAAAAAAACTCAGTGGGAGAATGCAGTGAAACAAGCGATGAACTATTTTCAGACATCAAATGCGTAAAGATCATATGAAGTGTATGGTGGCAACCTTTGTGACCGTGATTACATGATTTCCTTCCCGTTCCTTTCCCGGACTTATGGTGAGCTATGACCTCTCCGTTCGCCCTTGAGCGGGTTTGCCTCCCCATCTCTCCGGCGCCATGGACAAGGTCGAGGAAGTAGATCCGGTGCCGTGGAGTCGGGGAAGTGGATCCAACAAAGCTGCG
This sequence comes from Avena eriantha, assembly GCA_910589775.1. Taxonomy (NCBI): domain Eukaryota; kingdom Viridiplantae; phylum Streptophyta; class Magnoliopsida; order Poales; family Poaceae; genus Avena; species Avena eriantha. The sequence goes on from OU342740.1 coordinate 93,492,343, forward strand.
ACGACGTTGGTGAGCCGGCTCCGGCGCTGTGGACCTTGTGTACAGAGGAGCTGGTCTGGTGCGGGTCGGCGTCGGGAGCTGGTAAAACGTCTTCGCGGTCGCAATAGTGGCATGCCGGTGGAGAGGCTGTAAAAGGGAGATGGGACGGAAGGAGCACGACCGTGGTCGTGCAAGGTGATCTCGAGCGATTTGGCCCAAAGGGCGCGGGTGGTACTAGTATGTTTTAAACTTTGAATTGTGTGGCGCATGGGAATTTACAAGAGAAACCATTTTGAGGAATCTCCTGTGACGCATTATTCCTGGACCGAAGGGCGAGATGAAAAATTAGTACTGTTTGAATTTTGGACGCAGGAGCCCATTGCGGCGGGTGTTTCTAGCGCACTGCTTCGTGGAAGAGGTGATTTTGGCTTGTGGTTTGTCACTCAGTTGATTTTGTTTGTACTCGATCTACTACTATAGTCTAAAAGTTTGACTTTAGGGCCACACAAGTTTATAGTGCACAAATTTATTCACGATAATGGGCACAAACTACCTTTTATGGTAATGTGTTAATTTTGGCAAAACGTGTGTCTATAGATCTAAAAGAAAGTGCAAAATAAGGTTTCAAGTTTATCACGGGAAAATGTTTCTTTTCCATTTTCTGAATGGCTAGAATGAGACTGGGATACATTGTCCAGATGTAGCAACTAGGTACAATACAGTTTCATACTGCGTGCCAAAGAAAATATCAGGCTGACAACACACCGAAAGTCATCCTCATTATTCGAAATAACAATCTATTCGCATGGTGGCTCTTTCATCACCCTTCGAAAATCATCTACCTACAAAGATGCGCGGAGAATCTCTGCTCGTGCTTTCACCTGTTCCAAAACCGTCACGTTGATCTCATTGACATGTACATCAGCCGAATTGGGAATACGATTTTCAGCGACTAACTTCTGAAGATTAGCAGCAGCATCAAGCCTATCTTCAATAGTAGAAATCCATCCTCGGTTCAATTCTCTGATCCACCGAGTGGCTGTGTCCAAATTCTTTTGGAGATGCCTAATCTTAGCTTTGGCCATGCACCATACTTCGGTTTGGTTCGTAGAAATGGCTGTATCACTGGCACGCTGAATATCTGTGCTACGAACCTCCTTGGAAGGGACATGATCATGCACTTGCTTCTACAAATTGCAATGCAGCAAATCAATCAGTAAATAACACGCAAGATGCAACAAATAGCCATGTTTGGCGTACTCGACCAGGCCATGTTTCTGTACCAGTTGTGTTATGCCGAGCGGGGCTAGATCCGCATGTCCAAAACTCTTTAGGATTCATGGGCAAGACAGAGCATGTTTTCGCAGTACATCATCTTCCATGCCTTACAAAAAATATATACTAGTATGACAAGACAGGGCAAGCAAAGTATAAACTACTCTCAAAAATAAAATGCATAACGACAGCGCGCCTATATGCAAAATGGAGGCAAACCATTGTCTGGGGAGGATTATTGGGGGTTATCATTGGGCTGGCGAGGCTTCGTACTAGTGCGAGATAACCAATTTGGCTTGACGACTAGCAGTTGCATTCTTTTCTCTTTGAACCGATCCCGTAGTACTACCACTAGCATGCATTAGAAATAATTGGTACCAAGAAGGCACAACAAGGAAGCGATGACCTACATTCGGAAGTTGTAGTAAAGTGCAAGGAAAGCGGGTATAGTAAGTATGCAGCAAACTTCGTCTCGGTTGTACCGAGGTATAACCATCACCTTGCTAAGGGGTCCGCGTGGTGTATGCATCACTCGGTTGGGGTGGTACGGAAGCTGACACTCTGAGTGGGGGAAGCAGATGCGATGAAGCAATGACGATAGCGTGGATGACGGCGTCGTTGAGTAGACTCCTACAACCTAGAAGTCAGCTAAGGAGGGATGGGATAGAGAATGATATGAGTATGGATTGTAGAGTGGGTGGGCGAGCGGGTGAGAGGCCCCGTCAGTATGGAGGTAGCTAGCGTTTGCCGAGAACTGAGAAGTGAAGGAAGGGTTAAATTTTCGGAAAGGTAAAAGGGAGGGTCCCGCCAATAGTCCTCCAAAATTTTGAACTAGAAGATCCTGCCAATATCACGCAAAAATTTAGTGCTGAATCGCGCTTGGCTCACCACCCGAGTAGTATTAAAAGGAAGGCTCGAAAAGCAACACGCATCGAATGCGATGGGATGGTGGCGTGTGCAGCTTGTGAAGAAAAGTCAGAGTCTAGTATGGTGGCAGATAGATGAAAAATAAAATTGGGGTGGTGCAAAAATAAATAAATATTTCAAATTCGTGTAAATACATCAAATAATTGATCCCACGGTCAGCATTCAAAGTTATATGTATGAATGAGGCCCATATACTGTAGTGAGCGAAACGGCTAAGTGAACTTCGGTTTCTTAGCTAAACGGTTTGCATATGCATATGCCAACTCATTTGAACTAATTTAGGTAGACATAACTATAATTTAAGTGATTTAATTTAGCTACAAATCATAAAAACTCATAGAACGTAGGAATCAAAAGGAAAACATGCATGCTCCGCAATGTCCGGAAACATTGCGCGCTTGTCGCATTCCAAGCCAAATTCTTCTGATTTTCTTTACTAGTACGAAACATCCTCGTAATCACTTGGAAAAGTGAAAAATGTTCTTTCATAATTGTTCGAATCTCCCATGGTCAACATTGTTTACTACGCCAAGACGCACCCGTCTACCCGATGTGAGAACCCTATCATAAATTGTAGCTAGGGTATCGATATATATATGGCCATGTCCTTATTGGTCCTTCGGACTGAAACCCAAGAATTTTCATACATTGTAGACTACTAGTAAATTGCACGTGCCATGCACATGAGACTCAGATAATAGACATATGAGATATCATCATTATATAAAATTATAATAGGTAAAGCACAAAAAATTATATATTTGATCAACATATATAAAGTATGGGTGTATATTTGGTTCTTGTACTTTGTATCATCATGTAGATGTTAAAGATTATTAGCTACCTAACACTTGAAATTTTTGGTGACATGGTCTAGAGAAAGAAAGGATTCTAGGAGTATGATGGAGAAGTGTGTTTTGAGTTTTGTGCATAGCATTTATTCTGCTGAAGACTATCTATAGAATCTTCTAAATACTCGAATGGAAAAGAAGATCCAACAGATGGAAATATTGGGATTCATGAGTATTGATCTAACGGTCATCATTCAAAGTTATTCGTATCTTACCACTATTAGTAAATTGCACATGCCCTGCACGTGAGACTTAGATAATAGACACCTGACATATCATCACTATATAAAATTATCTCTACTATTATAATTGAGCAGGTTTGAATTGGATCCATAGCACCAATCCTGACCATTGGGCTGCTAGATCCAATGGTTCAGAGCAGCTAGATTCGTGTTAAATAGTACCTAGAGAAAACTCCACCATGTTCTAGAACCATCATTTCACCACCCCCAAAATTTCATAGCACAATAGGTTGTATTCTCAATATGTGTAGATAGTTATTATTAATAGACTTAATTTATGCATTTTGGGGGTGGTGACATGATGGTTCAAGAACATGGTGGAGTTTGCTCTAGGTCTGTACTATATATTCAACACGAAACTAGTTGCTCTGAACCATTGGATCTAATAGCTCAACGGTCAGGATTGGAGCTATGGATCCAATTGAAAACTGCTCCACTACAGTAGTAGAGAGAATAAGCCTACCGTGCTATGAAATTTTGGGGGTGGTGGCATGATGGATCTAGAACATGCATGGTGGAGTTTTCTCTATGTACTATTCAACATGAATCCAGCTTCTCTGAACAATTATTGGATCTAACAGCCCAACGGTTAGGATTGGTGCTATGGATCCAATTCAAAACTGCTCCATTATAGTAGTAGAGATAGAGATATTTTACCACTACATAGTGTACGAATAACTTTGAATATTGACCGTTGGATCAGTACTCATGAATCCCAAAATTTCCAGATGTTGGGTCTTCTTTTCCATTCTAGCATCTTGAAGATTCTATTGGTAGTCTTCAGCATAATGAATGTTATACACAAACCTCAAAACGCACTTATCCATCATACTAAAATCTTCCCCCTCGTAGCTAATAATCGTTGACTTCTACATGATCTTATCTTATCTTATCTTACCACTATATAGTGTACGAATAACTTTGAATGTTGAACATTGGATCAAGATTCGCAAATCCCAACATTTCTAGCTATTGGATATCATGTAGACGTCAACGATTATTAGCTATGTAAAAATTTAAATTTTTGGTAACATGGTCTAGAGAAACGGGGGAGAATATTCTAGAATGATAAGTGTTATTTGAGTTTTGTGCATAGCATTCATTGTGAAGTAGACTATTAATAGAATCTTCTAGATGCTTGAATGGAAAAGAAGATCCAACAGCTCGAAATGATGGGATTCACGAGTCTTGATCCAATGGTCAATATTCAATTTTGTTCGTACACTATATAGTGGTAAGATCATGTAGAAGTTAACGATTATTAGCTATCTAAATCATGATTTTTTTGGTAACATGGTCTAAAGAAATGAGGGAGAATATTCTAGAATGATGAAGCAAGTATGTTTTGAGTTTTGTGCATAGCATTCATTGTGAATGATGAGGGAAGACTATCAATAGAATCTTCTAGACCGTTAAAAAAATACAATCTTCTAGATGCTAGAATGGAAAAGAAGATCCAACAACTAAAAATGTTGGGATTCAAGAGTCTTGTTACAAAGGTCAATATTCAAAGTTATTTGTACACTATATAGTTCCGAGATTATAACAAGTAAAGTAGAAAAATATAAATTTGATCAACATCTAGAAAATATGGGTGTATATATATTTGGTTCTTGTACTTTTATATCATGTAGAAGTATGTCAACGACTACTAGCTATCTAAAACTCTAAAATTTTGGAAACATGGTCTAGAGAAAACAAGGGAGAAGATTCTAGAATCATGGAGAAGTGAGTTTTGTGCATAGCATTCATTGTAATGAAGACTATCAATAGAATATTCAAGATGCTATTAATGGAAAAGAAGATCCAATGGCTGGAAATGTTGGGATTCGCGAATCTTGATTCAACGGTCAATATTCAAAGTTGTTCGTACAATATATAGTGGTAATATCATGTAGAAGTCAACATTTATTAGTGAAGGGAATATGCCCGAGAGGCAATAATAAAGTGGTTATTATCTTATTCCATGTTTATGATAAATGTTTATTTTGCATGCTATAATTGTATTAATTGGAAACGTTAATACATGTGTGTTTAATAAACAAAATACAAAGTTCCTAGTACCTCCTCTCATATAAACTAGCTTGTTGATTAACGAGATGATTAAGGTTTCCTGATCATGGACATTGGATGTTGTTAATAACGAGGTCACATCATTGGTGGAATGATGTAATGAACATTCATCCGAAGTATAGCATTATGATCAAAGTCATTATGTTTATATTGCTATAACATCATACGAAGTAATCTTAGTCCTTAGACCATGAGATCATGTTAATTGCTGACACCGGAAGAGTATCTTGATAACATCAAACGTCACACCGTAACAGGGTGACTATAAAGGTGGGTTCAGAGCTACAAAGGTGCTATGTTGAGGCTCATGGATCAAGAGTGCGATTTGTCCATCCCGATGACGGATAGATATACTCTGGGCCCTCTCGGTGATATCACATTAAGATAGCTTGCAAGCAAGTGATGTGATCACTAGAATGTTATATCACGGGAACGAGAAAAGAGTGCATGTCGGCAACGAGATCAAACTAGGTATGGAGATAACGATGATCGAATCTCGGACATGTACTATATCGCGAGACAAAGGGATTTAGTTACTAGTGTTCAAGGTTCTCACGATCACAGAAGTCATCGTTGAATGTGTAGGAGTCAGTATGGATCTCCAGGTCCCGCTTCTGATTATTGATCTGAGAGGGGTCTTGATCATGTCCGCATTATTCGTGAACCGTAGGGTTACACACTTAAGGGATATCGACACCATTCTGAGAAAATATGTTTCAGATAAAGATTTAGGAAAGCGCTGGAATTATTTCAATAGACACCGAAACTGTTTCGGGTGAAATTGTTGAAATTGGTTCTGCATGTAATATTAAAATGTTGCAGGGGGTTTTATGTGAATGTTTGTTAATTAAAGTATTTAACAAAATTCTGAATAAAATTAATAAAAGAGATTTATTAAATGAGAGAGCATTAAATTTGGAGAAATTTAATGCATTTAAAGTGGACACTTTAAAAGGGAATGTGAAGGGCATTTTAATGTGGAGGGGTTACCACCACATGAATGGGGAGGTGAGGAGTCACCCTCCCATGGGGCGCCGACCATGGGGGAGGGGTAACCCCCTCCTCATATAAAAGGCCCCCCTCACACCCCTTCTTCCTTACACCTCCTCATGAAGGATCTCTCTCCCCCTCTAGTATTTTTCCCCCATGGTCTCGGATTAGCGAGATACATGTTCCCGGTGGCTTTATCTGGAAAGGAGTTGCTGCTTCCGTTCCTTTGCTGGAGTGAGGGATGGAGGTTGTCAGGGTACCGGAAGTGTGTGCGATCACGGATGCACCGCTGCTTTGCGGTGTTGGACTTGGTGGTGCTGGACTTGCTGGAGCTGGATCTGATGGATGTGCTGGAGCCGGACCTGCTAGACTTCATCACGATCTTAGGATAGGCAAGTGTACGACTACATCATCCACGAGTTCCAACTCGTTAACAAAGCTTTGTTGTCTTCGAGGGCAAGTTCGCTATGGATGTGTATCCACCCGTTGCTTTTATCTACTAGATAGATCTTGGCGTATAGTTCCCACCATAGGAATTTTTTTTGTTTTCTATGCTGCGAACCCAACAGTGGTATCAGAGCCTGGTCTATGCGTAGGTTCTTTGCACGGGTAGTACACATATGTTTATATGTGGGCCTTCTTTCATGTATTTTGGATATTGGTGGCATAGTGGGATGAAGCGGCCTGGACCAACCTTACATGTCATCGTACATGAGACCGGTTCCACTACTGACATGCAACTAGTTTTGCATAAGTGGCTGGTGGGTGTCTGTCTCTCCTACTATAGTCAATATATGATTTACAACGATTTGCTAATAACTTGGTTATCCTCGTTGTGGTTCCATGTTCGTACGTTAGAGCGGTTCTATCTCTGAAAGCCCTAAGCCACGTAAAACTTGCAATGGATAAATTAGAGGCGTCTAGTTTAGATCGTTGATGGGGTAGTGTCTTTATATGGTAATGTTGTAAGTGGATGTATGGTAGATACTCTTACAACACACTTAACGTGTAAGTTCCATAGACCTTGGCCTTACACACAAAGGAATGATAGAGATTATACCACGATGCACATGATGATGATCAAATGCATGGACCATATGATTCCACTTTACACATATGATGTTTGCATGTTATATTGCTAGTTTGGCATTTTAGTAGCAATTTAAGATGATCCATCATTTACATATCAAGATAAAAATGTGTTCCTCCTTAAGTATGCACCGTTCTATGGATCGTGTTTCGAGACATCACGTGATGATCGGGTGTACTCGACTCCGCGCTTTCATACAACGGTTGTAAGACAGTTTTACACATGCGGAATACTAAGGTTGTTACTTGAGGAGCCTAGCATGTACATACATGGCCTCGGAACACGGACCGAAAGGTTAAGCATGAGTCATATAGTTGATATGATGTCCATATAGATGCGCGCCTTTGAAGCTACACCGACTCACGTGATGATCGGACTTGGTGTAGTGGATTTGCTTCAGGTAATCACCAAAAAGGCACGAGGGATGTCGTTTTTGAGTGGGAGTTCATTTCTAATTTGGATTAGTCGAACTCAATTTGTCATAAACTAAATCAAAGTGAATTTGCATAATTAGTTGTAGTCATTGGCATATGTTCACTACCTTATGCTTAGTTTTAATTAAGATAATAGAACTATAGAATTTTGGATATTTACTTTACGAATTGGTATCGTATTGTTTTGAATGTCAATTTAAAGTTTATAAGCCCTATTGCAAACTTTTAGCAAACTCTATTCACTCCATGAAGTTTAATAAGTAGTATTAAATCAAGAGTAAGAATTCCAATGTTAGTATCTAAAGTATCATGTTTACCTCCATGATTATTGAAATTCAAAAGTTGTTTTAATATCAAGATTATATAGGAGCTGAAAATTGTTTCAGAAACCATCATGTGTAAAAGATATTGTGATATCTTAAACAAAGTTTTTGGTTGCAGTATGATAGAGTATAATTTAGCAAAATACATGTTCTCATATTCTATGAGAATTTGTGAAGGATGGAGATGGTAAGCATCCGTATCTCCCAAAAAGGTTTTGGGAACTAACATTATACTCTCGATTCTTCATTATAGGCTATAGTAGCTTGATCATGAAAGTTGTCATGATAAGGATGAATAGAAGATGTAAGTAAAATGTTTACTACACTAAAAGATTACTAAAGAACGGATTTTTGAAAGAATACCAAACATTTGATGATGGTGATCCACTTCAAAGTGCAAGTCCAAAGGTATTAGTATTTGACTATACACGCTTTGTATTGTGTGTCATGTGAATGACACCACTATTGATGTCGATAGATTCTTTTAAAAGGAAAAGGAATTACTGAAAGAGAATCTATAAAATATTTGGTAGAAAAGAAAAGGTTGGAGATGTCCAACTTAGGTATATAGAAGATATACATGTTATGAATGTATTCTTTGCTTGTTAAACAATGTGTTTCTTAGGTATTGGATACCGAATTGGTTGGTATGAAGTGTCATACAGAACAACACAATTCATGAACTGCAACAGCCTCAGTAACTGGCAAAAGAATAAGTGATAATGTTCATCGAAAACAAATAAAGTGTTATTGTGTTTTTCGTTGTCGGCAAACCTAGCCTTCGAGATTTGTTCTAATAAACGCTATTTTGTTTCGGTATTATGAGAACAATGGTTGTTAAAATAATTACCGTATTCCATAAAGGATGAACGAACTTTTACAAGTCTAGTTGGAGAAATCACATCCATAAACACTATTGCTAAAATGTCGCAAGACAAATGATTGAAAGATCACTTATGAAGTGACATCACTGTTTAAATTATATTGAAAAGAAAACATGAAGAAACTCCATGTTGATGCATTTTTGGAGTCTTTGATTTACATCAATTGACGCTTGTGAGACTTTTCTCGAGATAATTGAAACTCCGTCCATAGGCCAAAGAGGAACGAATGACTAACTTATTGGATATTATACATATTGATGTATATAGTCCATTATATGTAGCCATATGCGATAGATATTTTTGCTACATATGCTTTCTCCAGAAATTTAAGTGAATATATCTATATATTTACTTAATAAGGAAGAAGTATGAAACATTTGAAAATTGTTCAAAGACTTTCAAGATGAAGTGGAAAATCATTGTAACAAGAAAATAAAGAGTTTATGATTCGATCATAAAGGAAGATATTTGAGTTACATGTTTAGCAAAACACCTAAGATTTCCGGAATTGTTCCATGATTTATGTTTCCCGGTAAACCATAGGAGTATGGCATATTCGAGAGATGAAATCAAACTATGTTTGACATGGTAAGATCAAAGGTGTCATTTATAAAACTGCCATTATGTTTTAATGATTGAAGCTTTAGAGACTACTGTTGTTACACTGAAAAGAGCACCATCGTGATCCGTTGAAAAGACACCATATAAGTTATGGTTTGGGATAAAACCTGAATTGTATTTTCTTAAATTTTGGAATGCTATGCATAAGTAAAATGATTACAACCAAAGTCGAATACGCACGTCTTTGTAGGTTATCCCAAAGAATTTGTTGGGAATTTCTCCATAACACCGAGGACAAAAGAGTTTGTCGCTTGGAACGTCAAGTTTCTTGAGAAGGAATTTTTCATGAAAAGTTAAGTGGGAGGACAATAGAACTTTGATAAGGTTGTTGAACCTTAGCTATATGTGCTAAGTAGCACAGCGCCGGAAAGTGTCCCGGTGACGGCCACAATGCTCATGGCTCCCATGATTACAAAGGTTGTGATCTCGGAGATTAGAGTTCCTATTGAACCGTGTGGGTCGGTAAGAATCAAATAGTGCGATTTGATAAACAAGCTATTATTGTTTTGACAATGATGAACCGACTACATGCAAAGAAGCGATGATGGGCCCTGACTCCATAAAATGACTAGAAGTCATAGAATCCGTGATAGTATCCATACATGAAAAATCAAGTTTCTGAACTTGGAAGACCCTCCGGGAAGGCGTGAAGCCTATCGGTCGTGTTTGGATCTATAAACAAATAGACATTGTTGGGGGGATACCCCCGGGTAGGGTCACGCCGGGGTATAAAGGCCTGGTTAGCCGAGGTACGACAAGGTCAAAGCAACTGTTGGCCGAGTCACCTCAAGGCAGGACGGATCACGGAGTAACCCGGACCAGGGGACGTCCACCTAACTTGGTCTCAACCGACTTAAGACATATGTCGGTAAGATGTATCTAACTTGTATGCAGGAACAGGTGTGGCCGGATCAACTATGTCGGATCCGGGTTATATCAAGCTTGTAAGAGAAGGAAGGTATCTCGCTGGTCAAAGGTGACTACTATACGCAGAGTGTGAGCAAAGCGGACAGAGGCCGGACCACCGAGGCGTGGCCGACAAAGGTGACGAAGCCAACGTCGGGTGACGCAGGCGCCGCAGAGGCTCACGTAGCCTCTCCATGGATGACGCGGGGGAAAGAGACCCGGTCGGCTTACTATTTTGGGAGGAGGCATATTCCCTGGAATATGCCTCCACATATGCCCTAAGTGGAGACCTAGCCACCTCTATATAAGGAGGGCTAGGGCTTCTGCTGAGAGGTTGAAGGGTGAGAGATTGAGCTCTAGTGTGTCGCGAGTTACTAGTTAGTTCCTGATGGCAAGCTAGTGGTGAGAGTAAGAAAGTCCCTTCTTCCTCCTCTCTCAATACAGCTCTAGCAGCACTTTTAATCTGTGAAGGTGAATCAAATACAAAGCTTCCGTGTGTGGAACCACCACACTATCCCTTCCTGGATTCCCCTAGTGCATTTAGCCCCACCTTTAGCCTTCCATGGCATCTGCCGTGACACCACCACGACAGTTGGCGCCCACCGTGGGGCTAGCGGCGCTAGCAGGGGTCAATATCCGGACGGGAAACTTCTTCGGCACCAGCGAACACATCGTCTCTGGGCTCGTTCAGCGCTTTGGGGCGCTAGACTTTGTCAGCGACAATGCTGGCTGCTTCGGCACTCGTCCTCTTCCGCGCAACGGCCTCTTCGTCAAGCTCGGCGTGCACAAGGTCTATGTTGTTTTTGATGTGTCGTGCACTCATCTGCGGCACGTCGTCGAAGGAGGTGAGCCACCCTTAGCGTGGTTCACGGGGCGCGCATCACTCGCTCCCTGGATCGTGCAGAGATAATGATGACTGCGCCAGGTGCGGGCGCAAGCAAGGATCCTGCACCAGATCCGGAGGTAACGCTCAAGGCACCAAGGAAAAGTAGAGGACCTCCGCTAGAGAGGCCTGAGAATGTGCTGCAGCATGCAATGGATAGCTTGGCAAACCCAGTAGCAGCAACAGTAGATCTGGCTCAGGCATAGGCCGAGCTAGAGGAAACTAGGCAGAAAATACTATAGGGTGCGAAAAAGATAGCTGCAGCTGAGCAGTCGTTGAACATGACACTGCGTGAGTACGCTAAGGCAAGTAAGGTCGATGCTGTAAAAGTGAAAGGGAGAAATCTCATGAGTGAGATGAACAGAGAGGGTGATACTAGGATTGAGGAATCTGAGAACTGTTTGTCCGTGGGGTTGCCTAGGTATAGTACCCCGGCAAAGAACCTCAGAGCAGCGGATGCCACTGCGTCCGAATTAGAGGGTTTGACGGGTGAAGCACGTCAAAGCTAGCAGGAAAGAGTCAATGAGTTGGTTCAGATCACGAATAGGCAAAACGAAGAGTTGCTCAGGGCTAACCCGGAGAGAGCTGGGGCCTCCAAGATCGTTCATTCGGCGGTGGGCAACCCAAAAAAATCTGCTGGAGCCGCATCGTCTCCTCATGGTGGTCCTAGGAGAGAAGAGGTAGTAACTTCGGCCAGGAGGAATAAACAGATAGTCCCATATGACCCGGCAAGGGCAGGGAAAGGAAAACAAGTGCAAAGAAATGAAGATCGAAGGAGTGTGAGACGAGGTGAAGCTGGCCGAGGTAACCGCGACCAAGGCAATGCCGGTCGAGGGAATGTTGTAAACGACAATGCCAGACAACATAATACGGTAGGCGCAGGTCAACCGCAGCAGCGGAATATACCACGGTAAGAGCGCAGTGCTGGCCAAGGTATGCAACAGAGAGCAGCTCCACAGGAGCAAGATAGATACAATGATGGAGATTCGGAGATGGTGAACTCTGGCTATCCCAGACCGGACTATCACGTGATAGGGTCAAGATTGGGAAGCAGAAACTTGATGCCTGATGATGCCAGGTTAAAACTGGATCGGCTGTATAGGTCGGAGCAAATTGAGTGTAACGGTCCTCCAGGTCCGGCATGTTTTGGGCCCCGGATCATGAAGGAACCTCCGGTACCAACTTCCAGTTACCAAGAGGCACAAAGACGTATGACAGCAGCACTAAGCCGGAAGATTTGTTGATTAACTATGCAACTGCGGTAAAAATTGCCACGGCTAACTTGAGATGGGACGTGAGATATGTACCCTATATGTTGGAGGGGCCAGAAAGGGTATGGCTAAACAACTTTCCACCTGGAAGTATTAACTGTTGGATCGATTTTGAAGAGATGTTTGTTAGCAATTTCTCAAGTACGTATCAGAGGCCCAACATGCCACAAACCCTAGCAATGTGCAGACAAAGACCAAATGAGACAGATCGGGAGTTCTTAACCAGTTGGTGCACTGTGCGAAACTCGTGTGAGGGTGTGATTGAGTCACAGGCCATAGCTTGGTTTGCGTAAGGATGCAGATATGCAAGCATGCTATGGTAAAGGTTGCAAAGAGACATGCCAACCACCTTGGCAGAAACGATCCGGATTGCTGATTCATATGCCTTAGGTGATCCGACGCAACATAGACTCACGACAAACGAGTCAAGCGAGGAGTATTGTCAGCGAGATGGGCTCAGGTCATCCCGAAGAAATGATTACCGAGGTAAAAGAAGGGATGGCAGACCGGATTATCCTACAGTTCGCAACAAGTTGCAGCTGTGAATCAGGACCAACCCGGAGCAGGAAGCAGTCAACGTCAGAAAACTGGAGGACAGCAATGGACGCCAAGGAATGATGGGAAGAAAACTTCGACGCTAGAGCAGAAAAAACAGTGGCAAGAGAAGAAGGACCATCCGAGGTACACCTATGAGGCAATGCTGGATCAGCCGTGTAAGTTTCACACGCCTAATCCGAGTAACCTAGCGGGTCACACAACCAGATAGTGTGAGTGGATGCGAAAGATAGAACAAAGTGGCTCGGGGAATGCTCAGGCACCTCGGAATGACCAACCTCGGCAGGAGTTACCCCGGCAGCAATTGGTCTTCGGAGCGAACACGCAACAGTTAATGTTGCCTCCCCCTCCGCCGAGGTATGACAACCATGAGAGAAGGGATGCAGTGCATCAGGTGGAGAACCAAGACCAACAGGATCAGTGGTACCCCGGAAAGAGAGCACCATCAGAGTTACTGTGTGTTCACTATGGAAGAGACAGACGGAAAGAGCTTGCAGCGCAGACATATGGAAGTCAATGCGGTAATGCCGGCAGTGACGAGGTATATGCCTTGGTCAGATCAGAAAATTACCTGGAGCATCAAAGATCATCCCAAGCTTATGACAAGTCCTGGTTCGTACGCACTAGTGCTGGATCCGACGTTCATGGGGCCTAACATCAACGTGAGATTCTCCAAGGTGCTGATTGATAATGGTAGTAGCATCAACATCATGTATGTGGACACAATGCGAAAATTGGGCATCTCGGAAAACATGCTCCAAGCTACAAGGACAACTTTCCATGGCATTGTGCCAGGCATTTCTTGTGAGCCCATAGGCAAGGTCCGGGTTGACGTTTTGTTCGGCACAAGAGATAACTGCCGAACTGAGAATTTGGAGTTCGAAGTGGTGAACTTAGAAAGTGCGTATCATGCGTTACTCGGTAGACCAGCTCTGAACAAGTTTATGGCAAGTTGTCACATCAGTTACTTGAAGATGAAGCTGCCCGGGCCAAATGGTGTAATTACCATAGCTGGGGATTTCTGACGTTCCATTGAGTGTGCATCTTCCGGATCTAACCTGGCCGAGTCACTCATGATTGCGCAAGAAAAGAGAAAGATCCAAGAAATGGCGGCATTGGCTTAGTCCGCGCAGCAGTATATGCCGGCGTTGAGTAACCCACATGGTAGTGTCTCATTCCAAGCGACAAAAGATACCAAGAAGGTGCATGTTCATGATATATTCCCTGAGCATACCGTAACGATTGGTGCCGGGTTAAATGACAAATAGGAAAGCAAGCTCGTCAACTTCCTCCGTGAGAATCGGGATATTTTTGCTTGGTCCACGCAGGACTTGCAAGGTGTTCCGAGGGAGTTGGCTGAGAACTCTTTGAATGTCAGACCCGGAGCAAAGCCGGTGAAGCAACCTCTTCGCCTCTTCACTGAAGATAGGAGAAAGGTCATAGGGGATGAAATAGCTCGGTTGTTGGCTGCAGGATTCATCATGGAAGTGCTTTACCCAGATTGGCTGTCTAATCCGGTGCTGGTGGAGAAGAAGAAAGATGATCCGAACGTGGCAGTGGTTTGGTGTATGTGTATCGATTACACGAACCTAAATAGGCGTGTCCAAAAGATCCATTCCCACTTGCAAGGATAGACCAAGTCATAGATTCCACTGCTGGGTGTGAGTTGTTGTCGTTCATTGATGCATACTCTGGTTTCCACCAGATACCTCTGAACCCCAATGATCAAATAAAAACTACGTTTATCACCCCGTATGGGGCTTATTGCTATCGCACCATCCTTTTGGTTTACGTAATGCAGGGGCAACGTACCAAAGATGTATGCAAAAATGTTTACATGACCAAATTGGTCAAAATGTGGAGGTGTATGTGGATGATGTTGTGATAAAGACCAAGGAAAGCAAAATTCTCCTTGACGATATCAGGCAGACGTTCGCGAACCTAAGGAGGTTCCGGATGAATCTTAACCCAGAAAAATGTACCTTCGGTATCTCGGCTGGAAAATTACTCGGATTCCTCGTCTCTAGCCGGGGTATCGTGGTTAATCCAACTAAGATCCGGGCCATAGAACGAATGGAGCTGCCGAAGTGTCTTAACGATGTCCATAAGTTCACTGGTTACCTGGCATCGTTGAGTCGGTTTGTATGTTGGTTGGGAGAAAAGGCACTGCCTCTCTATGAACTCATGAAAAAGTCGGATAAGTTCATTTGGACGCCGGAGGCCAATGAAGCCTTTGCTCACTTAAAGAAAATGTTAGCCATTGCACCAGTGTTAGCCTCTCCACTATCAAAGGAGCCAATGTTGCTCTATATAGCCGCAACCAACCGAGTTGTAAGTGAAGTGATTGTGGTAGAGTGCGATGAAGAGGGTAAGTCAGTGCAAAGGCCAGTGTATTATCTGAGCGAGGTATTATCAGCCTCAAAGCAGAACTATCCTCATTATCAAAAAGTGGCATATGGTGTGTATATGGCAGCTAAGAAGCTAAAGCAATATTTCGAGGAACACCCAATCAAGGTAATATGTGAAGCTCCCATATCCGAGATAATGGGCAACAAGGATGCGAGTGGCAGGATTGCGAAATGGGCAATTGAAGAAGCACCTTATGCGCCACAATATGACAGAAGAGAGGCAATTAAATCTCAGGCTGTGGCAGACTTTTTTGTAGGTTGGGCCGAGGTGCAATATGAGCCACCATTGCCCGATCCGAACTACTGGAAAATGCACTTTGACGGGTCAAAAACAAAAACCGGGTTAGGTGCCGGAGTTGTGCTTACCTCGCCCAAGAAGGACCAGCTAAACTATGTGCTGCAGATCCACTTCACTGCATCAAACAATGTTGCAGAATACGAGGCACTTATACATGGGCTCAAAGTGGCAAAGGAGGTTGGAATACGCCGGATCCAATGCTTCGGCGACTCGGATCTCGTAGTCCAGCAAGTCTTCGGGCAATGGGATGCTTTGGACGCAAACATGGCATTATATAGATTTCATGTGCAGAAGATATCTGGCTACTTTGAGGGATGCGAATTTCACCATATACCTCAGGTGGAAAATGAGGCTGCCGATGTATTGTCCAAGCTCGGTTCAACCCGACAAGAAATTCCACCTGGCGTAGCATTGGAGCACCTCAGAAAACCATCCATCAGGCCATCCTCGGAGTCCGACTCAATTTTTATCACGGCAAATCCGGAATCGGAGGCCGTGCCCATGGACATTGATGTAAGGAGTGGTTCGCGAAACCCGGGGACTGCCTTGGCAAACCCGGGGACTACCACGACAAACCCGGGGACTGCACAACGCGATCCGGTAGAAGTTATGCTGGTGGATGTAATGGAAACTGACGAGGATGTGTTCCCAGTGAGAGTTGTACCAGCTTGGGCAGTGCCAATATTCCAATTCCTAAAGGATGGAACCTTACCTACTGAGGAGGTACTTTCCAGGCAAACTCAAAGGAGAGAAAAAGCTTATACGATCATCAATTCCGAACTATACAAAAGGAGTGTGACCAATGTCCTCCAGCGATGTGTTGACCCGGAGGAAGGACTTGACATCCTCCAAGATATACATCAAGGGGAATGTGGGCATCATGCCTCATCCAGAGCCTTGGTAGCAAAAGCTTTCCGCCATGGGTTTTACTGGCCAAGTGCCTTACAACAAGCAGAAGATCTGGTGAGAAAATGCAATGGCTGTCAGACATATGCGACAAAAACACATATGCCAATGTTAGATCTCAAGACCATACCAATTACATGGCCATTTGCCGTATGGTGCTTGGATATGGTTGTTCCGTTTAAACCAGCAAGAGGGAATATGACTCACATTTTGGTCATGGTGGATAAATTTACGAAGTGGATTGAATTAAAGCCAATAAGAAAATGTGATGGAGCCACTGCCGTAACTTTCCTCAAAGACATCATCTTGAGATACGGTTATCCTCACAGTATCATAACAGATAATGGCAGAAATTTTGCTGAGGGAGCATTTGCGCGTTTTTGCCGAGATAAGAAGATCCGGCTGGACGTTGCCTCGGTAGCCCACCACGCATCGAACGGACAAGTGGAAAGATCCAACGGATTAGTATTATCCGGGATAAAACCACGGCTCATTGAGCCGCTGCAAAGGTCAGCGGGGTGCTGGATAGAAGAACTACCAGCGGTACTATGGAGTTTAAGAACAACTCTAAATCGATCAACAGGCTATACGGCATTGTTTCTGGTATATGGGGCAGAAGCTGTATTACCAGCCGACATAGAGCATGAATCGCCTAGAGTCACCCAATACACAGAACCCGAAGTGCAAGAGGCCCGGCAAAATGATGTTGATCTGCTGGAAGAAGCGAGAGAATTGGTATTGTCTAGATCCGCCATATATCAGCAAAATCTCCGACGCTATCATAGCCGGAAAGTAAGCCCCCGAGTTTTCCAGGAAGGTGACATGGTACTCCGGTTGGTACAACGTACTGCTGGCATGCATAAATTATCCCCCCCCCCATGGGAAGGGCCATTCATTGTGAGCAAAGCATTGCACAATGATTCTTATTATCTTATCGATGCAAAACCACAGGAGAATAACAAGGCAGACAGGTCCGGCGAGGAATCCAAACATCCATGGAATGTAGCTCTACTTCGTCCTTTCTACACTTAGCATATAAGCGTTTGTATCTGATTCTCTCATGTGTCGGTATGTATGACGACAATGAGATTATCAATGAAATCTTGGCACCTCGAGCAGTAACTCGGGGACTGCCTCAGTAATTTTAGTTGTCTTCTATATTTCTTATTTATATGTCAGCTGACGTAAATTGCTTCATCTTAGGCCGGACTAGTAGTGTGTCAGCACCAAAAACCTAACTCTTCGACTTGCTGCTGTCCAACAAGATTTGGCTTCATGGCAAGCAAGAGAACAAGTTTGCAATTGCGTAGCATATGAAAAAACGACTAAGGGAAAAAACGTAATCGAGCCGACGTTTTTTTTCCGGACTAACATTGTGTGTACTTTAAATTTATCATGCCGAATTATTTAGAGCTAAACCTAAAGTTTCCAAGTACTGTTAAATCAATTTTTGAAGCTCGGACTCGTAAGTCATAAAACCGAACCAAGGTGGACACGAGCCGAGCCAAAAAATTGGAGGAACAAGAAAATGAAACTCGGGGACTACGCCCAAGTTAATCCGACATAGAAACTTAGTAGCAAAATATCACTGATGTGCTTAATACAAATTGCACCCGGCATACCGGGGATCTGATAAACTTTAAAGTTTTTTCGCTCAAGGAGCAGCAGGAGGAGGAATTTTGGCGTCATCTTCACTGTCTTTGACGTCCGAGGCATCGTCCTCTTCGTCCTCATCCGAGCCATCTTCAACAGTTTCAACGTTTTCGACATCGGCGGCATCTAGGAAGCTTGGTCACTCGTTCCATTCATGAATGGGGGCATATTCAATGAGGCTATGGGCACAAGCCTTGCGCCGAGCAATCCACTCTGGGTCGCTGGACCATTTGGATCCGGTGCACATGCGCCCTAGGAGGTTGAGGTCGATCTTCTCGTACCATGTCAGCACATAGTGGAGAACTTTCTTAGCTCCGGCGTGTCCAGCGGATTCTCTCCAGAGATCGAGCTGAGTCTCGCATTCCATAAGCCGAGAAAAAAGAACAGCCAGATTCTCCGGAGGATCCTCCTCAGGCCAAAAGGCGTTGAAGATCCGGATTACCACATCCAAGATATCCTTGCCGTAGTTCCTCACGACTTTGACTCGGGCGGACAAACTAACTATCAAGTCCTCGAGAGCGAGAGGAATGGAGCCAGGGCCAGATGGAGTACCCCTCTGCTGGCGGAACTTGGTAACGGCATTGGATCCAATGACATCGCTCTCTAGGAATTTGCCTGGGAAGATAAAACAAGTGGGGTAAGTAAAGGAAGCAAACCCGGAAAGATCAACGTCGGTTGAAGGAAAAGAACTTACTGGAGATATGGCTATGAACCCGGGACAGCTCCTTGATGCAGTTGTCGCGCCTCTCCCGGAGTTGCACAAGTTCAGGATTTGCCGACTCAAGCTTGATGTCAGCCTCCTTGAGTAATTCTTGGTCCTTGGCAATCTGGAGATTGAGACGCTCGCGCTCTTCAGTATAGTCCTGGCCGGTTTTCTGGAGTTTTGTTTGGTGCTCTGCTTTCAACTTCCTCATATCTACCTTAAGCTTGGCAATCTCATCATCTTTGGCTCGGAGAAGGGAAATCTCATCATCTTTCTTTTTGAGCTCGGCCTGATGCTGTCCTGCTTGTTCTAGAAAATGCAGCATCATATCAGGCACGGGCACACTATCTTCAAGAGATGTTGAAATAGTTTGTTGACCCGGCAAAGCCGAGGTATGAATGTTTGCCGAGCAAAGGAGGAAAGGAGATGGAAAGCATAGCAAGGTTGAGCAAAAATAACTTACCCTTGATTTGATCCAAATTTTTCCTCATGATCGTGTTCTCAGCCTCCACCCCAGCTGCGAAAACCGAATGATGGGTTAGTTCGGCAGAAGAAGATGATGGAAAATGGAAAATGCCAAGGAAGAAACTTACCCTTCTTCTCGTGTTCAGCGAGAAGTGCATTGTGTTTTGCACGCGAGTGTCCAAGATGTGTTGAAACTCAGCGCTCCGGCGATTTGTGGTCACCTGAAAGAGCAAAGATGGACAGCTTAGTCTTACGCAGATTCGAAGTGTACAAAATCCGGGCCAAGTGGAACTTAACCCGGCTCTAGGTTTGTGCATATTCGTAGTGTACAAGATCCGGGCCAAGTCAAACTAAACCCAGGTCTAGGTGTGTGCATATTCGAAGTGTACAAAATCCGGGCCAAGTGGAACCTAACCCGGCTCTCGGTGTGTGCGGATTCGAAGTGTACAAAATCCGGGCCAAGTGGAACTTAACCCGGCTCTAGGTGTGTGCATATTCGAAGTGTACAAAATCTAGGCCAAGTGGAACTTAACCCGGCTCTAGGTGTGTGCATATTCGAAGTGTACAAGATCCGGGCCAAGTCGAACTTAACCCGGCTCTAGGTGTGTGCATATTCAAAGTGTACAAAATCTGGGCCAAGTGGAACTTAACCCGGCTCTATATGTGTGCAGATTCAAAGTGTACAAAATCCGGGCCAAGTGGAACTTAACCCGGCTCTAGGTGTGTGCAGATTCGAAGTGTACAAAATCCGGGTCAAGTGGATCTTATCCTGGCTCTAGGTGTGTGCATATTCGAAGTGTACAAGATCCGGGACAAGTGGAACTTAACCCGGCTCTAGGTGTGTGCAGATTCGAAGTGTACAAGATCCGGGCCAAGTCGAACTTAACCCGGCTCTAGGTGTGTGCATATTCAAAGTGTACGAAATTAGGGCCAAGTGGAACTTAACCCGGCTTTAGGTGTGTGCATATTCGAAGTTATCAAGGAGCTATGTTAGTTCTCTAAGGAGCATCCGGCCGAGTAAGAAGTTACTCCCCCAGAGGCTCGAGGACTAATGGCTATATCAACTATATCTACAACTTGTTAAAAGAAAAGACGAAGTAACGTACCTCCATCATCCGACCCGCAAGGTTAATGGCCTTGGCGGCGGTTTTCATCTGCGCAGAAAATTCGGCGGGACCGAACTTCTCCAGTAGATCGTCATTATAGACGAGCTCCGCCTTGTTCCAGTTATCTACAAACTCGATCAAGGTCGGAGGGTATCATTCGCCACTTAGCATGTGTGGCGCCACTAAACCCTTGGCATGCGCCTCCCTCTTCTAAACTTGGGCAAGGGCCGGGCTGGTGTGCAAAACAAGTTGCTCGGCAGGGGCGTCCTTCAGCGATGGAGTTTTCTTCGGAAGCATGGACGCAAGTGTGCGCTGTCCAGCCTCGACAGACGCTGCCCTGGTAGCCTCAGGTGCCTTTTTTCCCTTGGGATACTGCTGAGAGGTTTAGGTTGCTGCAGTGGATTTGCCCTTGCGAGCTGCGTTGGCGCCAGCCTTGGTGCTGCTGATGTCTTCTCGCCGAGCCTTGGAAGACTCGGACGAGGTAGAGGGGCTTGGTGGTGCTGCTGTTTCTTTTGTTGCTGCTGGTGTTGCTTTTGGTTGTTGCTGCTGGTGCTAGAGTTGGTGCTGGTACTGGTGTTGGTTTCTGCTTCGGCAGAGGTGCTGAGGGAACCTCGGTGGTAGCTGGTTGCGGCGGAGCCGAACTGGTGGTTTTTGCCTCGGCAGAGCCAGTCTCCCCCGCTCCAAGGTTTCCCTCCGGAATGGGGCTCAACGGGCAAGAATCATCGCCACGAGGAGGAGAAAGGCTGTGTCGAAGCGGTGACGCAATGCCGGATCCACTCTGTGGGACCTCCACCCCGGCCCTGCCAAATCACATAATGTATGATGAGAAACTATAACATAAGAAGAACAAGTGAATGGCAAAGGGATAAGAGGCTTACTCATCTGAGGTCAGGGGCTCCTTGGGCTTCCAAGCCCTACGGGCCGTGGCCTTGGTTGGAGGCTTCGTGGAAATTTTGTCACCAGAGTTCTTTCGCCTTTTTGCCGGCTGAGAAGGTCTGGAGGAGGATGCAGAGGCAGCTCCCCTTTTCTTCTTCGGCGCCACCAGGACAGGATCACCCACGACAAGGGGAGGATCTTCATGGATCTGCCCACCGGTGTTAGCTGATGCCGGAAAAGCATAAGAAAGGGGGACAGCGTCAAATGCTTCCATCACCTCAACATCTGAATCATCTTCATCGTCGGGCCAATCTCTAATAGAAGAGAGTTTACCGGTGGGTCGTTTCGTTGCATCTGCCATCGGAAGGAACATCTCCTGATCCGGTTCTTCCTCGTCTGAGGTATCCCGGTCAGGCGCCCGTTTGAGGGAAGGCTCGGTGCCATCCTCGATGGTTTGCTGAAGAAACATCTAAGGAAAAGAAAAGGCAACAGGATTAAAACCTACAACAAATGACCGACATAAGATTTAACACGGAAAGAGTTAGGGCACAAAATTTACCGAAGGAGGTAGCCTATCTCGGCAAAAATGTTCAATTCCCCACGTCCACTCAGAGGACAAGTCCTTGTGAGTGGTGAAGAGGGCCTTGACCGTGCGGTAGATTTCTGTATTGCTCAACTCAAAAGACGAGGTCCGATTGGGGTCGTGGCCCCAGCTCATGTGACACACTTTGTGTGTGCGTTTTTGGAGGGGGAGATCCGGTTGCGGACGAATGTGACCATGGCTTCCTCGTTGCGCAATCCGAGCTCCTTCAGCTCCTTGAACCTCTTGTTGGCCTGGTTCGCCAAGACTATGGGCTTCTTGGGGATAACGTCCCACAAGTCTGGGTTAGGAGGACCCCGAGTATAGGGGCGCAGCCGGATCAGGTCTTCGGTGGTGTTGTTCCGGACATAAAAGAAAGTCCGGGCCCATCCCTTGCAGGAGTCAAGTCCCGTGACTCGGGGGAAGACGGACAACTTCCGAGGAGAGATTGACGCAGCCCTGAACTGCGTGAGTTGTTTATCCTCCGGTTCTAGATCTACATTCAGAATTACGTTCCGGCGAAGGCCAAAGAACCGGATCAATAGCTCCTTTGTGGGCCAGAATCCGGCATAACCTTCAATCGTGGAGATGAAGGTGGAGAGAGATATGATGGCATTGGCAGGAAGGTGGTGCGGCTGGAGCTTGTATGTGTTTAACCAGTCATGGAAAAAATCGCTAACTAGCAGACCGAACCCCCGCTGGAAGTGTGATAGGAAAACCACAAACTCACCCGGATTGGGTGAGGGGTAAGTTCGGCGGAAGCGAGGCGTGCGGTGATGCCCTCCAGGATGCGCCTGGTGCGGTAGAGCCAACCAGGTCATCCTGGCAGACCCAAGATCCAGCCCACGTGCCACGATCGGCGTGCGCCGCGTCTTCTTCCATCTCCTGCTCGGCAATGGTGAGTTCCTCCTCAGTCATTTCGAGGTCGCTCTCCTCACTTGCACTAGGGGCGGAGGGAGGCAGCGGCCTGGACTGGAGGGGACCCATGGCGGAGGAGATGTGCGGAGGTGGCGGCGGTGCTGGAGCACGTGGAAGCAGTACGGTGGTGGCGCTGCTGCTCAGATGCGGTGGCTGTGGTGCTGTCGACAGAGAAGAAGAGGAAAAAGGCAGAGGCAGAGGAGCGCGGGAGCAGGGAAATGACCCAAGGGGCGCGCCCCTCCCCTATTTAACCAATCTCGTAAGGGGGTAGTGGGATCGCGTTTTGCGGGCGAGCCACACGCTGTGGCCGTGTATGGTCCGGATCAGCCAATCAGCGACGAGCGACACGAAGGGCCATAGGGCGCAGCGGATCCCACGACGTGACGTTATGTTGCGGTTAACGAGGAGGCAGGCGTGGCGTGACGTGTGTAACAGTAACTTCTGACAATAACTGCGGTGGTTACTCTTGCTGGCCCTTAAAATGAGGCAAACTAATGATTAGCCTCCACGTGGGGAAGCGTACGAGTGAAGGAAGAATGACCCGGATGAGTACGAGGTAACCCGGCCAGCAAGTAAAAACTTGGAATGTGCCAAGGGAAAGTAACTCATAGAATCCGGATCAAGAGGTAACTCGGAGAAGGAGCAAGAAGCTCAGTTAAATTTAACCTGCTATGGCCTTAGCAGCTAAGGCAGCTAAGACCGCACCAGCTTTGGGGACTAATGTTTGGGGGATACCCCGGGTAGGGTCATGCCGGGGTATATAGGCCTAGTTAGCCAAGGTACGGCAAGGTCAAAGCAAGTGCTGGCCGAGTCACCTCAAGGCAGGCCGGATCACGGAGTAACCAGACCAGGGGACGTCCACCTAACTTGGTCTCAACCAAGTTAAGCCATATGTCGGTAAGATGTATCTAACTTTTATGCAGGAACAGGTGTGGCCGGATCAACTATGTGGGATCCGGGTTATATCAAGCTTGTAAGAGAAGGAAGGTATCTCGCTGGTCAAAGGTGACTATTTTACGCAGAGTGTGAGCGAAGCGGACAGAGGCCGGACCACCGAGGCGTGGCCGACAAAGGTGACGAAGCCAATGTCGGGTGACGCAGGTGCCGCAGAGGCTCACGTAGCCTCTGCATGGATGACACGGGGGAAAAGAGACCCGGTCGGCTTACTATTTTGGGAGGCTGGAATATGCCTCCACATATGCCCTAAGTGGAGACCTAGCCACCCCTATATAAGGAGGGCTAGGGCTTCTACTAAGAGGTTGAAGGGTGAGAGATTGAGCTCTAGTGTGTTGCGAGTTACTAGTTAGTTCCTGAGGGCAAGCTAGTGGTGAGAGTAAGAGAGTCCCTTCTTCCTCCTCTCTCCAATACAGCTCTAGGAGCACTTGTAATGTGCGAAGGTGAATCAAATACAATGCTTCTGTGTGTGGAACCACCACATTATCCCTCCCTGGATTCCCCTAGTGCATTTAGTCCCCACCTTTAGCCTATCTGTGGCATCTGCCGTGACACCACCACGACATACATGGATGTTTAACATCTATGAAATAGTCGACATGTTGGAAATAAGTTTACGACAATGTTCAAGGAGTTGACTATGACAAGATTTGATCTTTCATAGCGATATTTTGTCTTGACGGATTAATGTAGCAACCACTACATATAATTTGATGTATGGTAGTTGAACAAACAAAACAATGTTCTTCTAATAGAATGGTTACCTAGGACGTGTACAAGACAAAGTCCGAAGGGTTTTGTTAATTAAAAGGGTGCTAAAAAGGGCATGCAAACTTCAATAGTTGAAGTGATCATAGCGGAGTTGGAATCTTCACCGTGATGAAAATGTTAAAGGAGTTTAATTTAATAGGAGATGATGAAGATGCTTGCATTTGCAAGAAATTAAGTGGGAGCGCTGAGACATATTTCTAATACATTATGTAGAAGACATGGTGTTGATTGGAAATGATGTATCTTGTATTGCCACAAGTTAAGAATTTCATTAAAATAGGATTTCAATGAAAGACTTGGGCAAAACCAGAATATTTGGCATTAATAGCTATATGGATAGATTGAGGCACTAATATGGTTGTGCCAGACATACATATATGAGATATTGAAAGGGTTCAATATGGAAACAACAAGAAAGGTTCTTGCTGCATGGAAAGGATGGTATCAAGATTCAAGTGTTTCAACACTTGGTGAGTAAAATCACATGAAGATTTTGATCGATTATACCATGATATATATATATCCAGAATGTCCTATGCTCTAAATGTTATGAGAACATACCAGAATGATTCATAAGATGATCATTCGATGATAGTAAAGATATTCTTATGAGCTTTGGAAGAACTAAGAATATATCATGTATACATGACAAATAGTTAAAGGTAGTTCATTGTAAAGTGTTACATTGATACTAGTTTTGTCATAAGATACAAGTTAAAATTTATCTCAATTAAGACTATGGGTAGCACAATGTAATGGAAAGTATGTTCCATGATGGATTTGGATGAGTTCCAAAGTTGAGACATTGTGACGGATACTACAACAAAAGGCTAAGTATATGACTGCTATAGTAGCAGCAAAGGAGGGCATTTGTGTTAAGAAGTTTGTTATCAAACTAGGTGTGGTTCAAAGTGAGCTAATACTATGAATATTTATTGTATGACAATAATATCAACATATTTTAACCCAAACGAACTAAAGGTCGCACCAAAGGACCAAATTTATACAATACCATCTCATTTGAGAATGAGTGATGCATAGAGACGCAAAGACACGCAAATACACACGGACCTGAAAGTGCCAGATCCAGAGATTATGCTAACCACTAGCAAACGTGTATATTCAACACCTAGGTATTGTATATACAAGTTTACAAACTAGATTATTGACTCTAGTGCAAGTGGGAGACTGAAGGGAATATACCCGAGAGGCAATAATAAGGTGGTTATTATCTTATTCCATGTTTATGATAAATGTTTATTTTGCATGCTATAATTGTATTAATTTGAAACATTAATACATGTGTGTTTAATAAACAAAATGCAAAGTTCCTAGTACTGCCTCTCATATAAACTAGCTTGTTGATTAACAAGATGATCAAGGTTTCCTGATCATGGACATTGGATGTCGTTAATAACGAGGTCACATCATTGGTGGAATGATGTAATGAACATTCATCCGAAGGATAGCATTATGATCAAAGTGATTATGTTTATTTCTATAACATCATACAAAGTAATCTTAGTCCTTAGACCATGAGATCATGTTAATTCCTGACACCGGAAGAGTATCTTGATAACATCAAACGTAACACCGTAACAGGGTGACTATAAAGGTGGGTTCAGTGCTACAAAGGTGTTATGTTGAGGCTCATGGATCAAGTGTGGGATTTTCCCATCCCGATGACGGATAGATATACTCTGGGCCCTCTCGGTGATATCACATTAAGATAGCTTGCAAGCAAGTGATGTGATCAATAGAATGTTATATCACGGGAATGAGAAAATAGTGCATGTCAGCAATAAGATCAAACTAGGTATGGAGATACCGATGATCGAATCTCGGACATGTAATATATGGCGATACAAAGGGATTTAGTTACTAGCATTAAAGGTTCTCACGATCACATAAGTCATCATTGAATGTGTACGAGTAAGTATGGATCTCTAGGTCCTGCTTCTGATTATTGATCTGAGAGGGGTCTCGATCATGTCTACATTATTCGTGAACCGTAGGGTGACACACTTAAGGGATACCGACACCATTTGGAGCAAATATGTTTCAGATAAAGATTTAAGAAAGCGCTGGAATTATTTCAATAGACACCGAAACTGTTTTGGGTGAAATTGCTGAAATTGGTTCTGCATGTAATATTGAAATGTTGTAGGGGGTTTTATTTAAATTTGTGTTAATTAAAGTAAATAAAAAAATTCTGAATAAAATTAATAAAAGAGTTTTATTAAATGAGAGAGCATTAAATTTGGAGAGATTTAATGCATTTAAAGTGGAGACTTTAAAAGAGAATGTGAAGGGGCATTTTAATGTGGAGGGGTTACCACCACATG
Source organism: Avena eriantha (assembly GCA_910589775.1). NCBI lineage: Eukaryota > Viridiplantae > Streptophyta > Magnoliopsida > Poales > Poaceae > Avena > Avena eriantha. Next base: position 93,519,630 of record OU342740.1, read on the forward strand.
AATGGGGGAGGTGAGCAGTCACCCTCCCATGGGGCACCGACCATGGGGGAGGTGTACCCCCCTCCTCCTATAAAAGGCCCCCCTCACACCCCTTCTTCCTTACACCTCCTCGTGAAGGATCTCTCTCCCCCTCTAGTATTTTTCACCCATGGTATCGGATTAGCGAGATACATGTTCCCGATGGCTTTATCTGGAAAGGAGTTGCTGCTTCCGCTGCTTTGCTGGAGCGAGGGATGGAGGTTGTCGGGGTACCAGACGTGTGTGCGATCACGGATGCACCGTTGCTTTGCGGTGCTGGACTTGGTGGTGTTGGACTTGCTGGAGCTGGATCTGATGGACGTGCTGGAGCCGGACCAGCTGGACTTCATTACGATCTTGAGATCGGCAACTGTATGACTACATAATCCACGAGTTCCAAATCGTTAACCAAGCTTTGTTGTCTTCGAGGGTAAGTTCTCTATGGATGTATATCCACCCGTTGCTTGTATCTAGTAGATAGATCTTGATGTATAGTTCCCACCATAGGAATTTTTTTGTTTTCTAAGCTGCGAACCCAGCAATTAGCTACTAGTTAGTTGCACGTGCCTTGCACTTGAGACTCGGATAGTAGACGTATGATATATCTATATAGAATTATAATTGCTAAAGCACAAAAAAATATAAATTTGATCAACATCTATAAAGAATGGGTGTATATGTTTGGTCCTTGTACTTTGTATCATCATGTAGAAGTCAAACATTATTAGCTACCTAACACATGAAATTTTTCATAACATGGTCGAGATAAACAAGGGAGAAGATCCTCGAATGATGGAGAAATGTGTTTTGAGGTTGTGCATAGCATTCATTATGCCGAAGACTATCAATAGAATCTTCTAGATGATAGGATGAAAAAGAAGATCCAACGGCTTGAAAAGCTAGGATTCGTCAGTCTTGATCAAACGGCTTGAAAAGCTAGGATTCGTGAGTCTTGATCCAACGGTAAACATATAAAGTTATTCGTACACTATATAGTGCTTTGTAATGAAGACTATCAATAGAATCTTCATGATGCTAGAATGGAAAAGAAGATCCAACGGCCAGAAATGTTGGGTCGCGAGTCTTGATCCAACGGTCAATATTCAAAATTGTTTGTACACTATATAGTGGTAAGATCATGTAGAATTCAACGATTATTATCTACTAGTAAGCTGCACGTGAGATTCGGATAATAGATGTATGACATATCATCATCACTATATACAATTATAATTTTAAAGCACAATAAATATAAATTTGATCAACATCTATAAAGCATGGGTGTATATTTGGTCCATGTACTTTGTATCATCATGTAGAAGTCAAAGATTATTTAGCTACCTAACACATGAACTTTTTGATAACATGGTCTAGAGAAACAAGGGAGAAGCTTCTAGTATGATGGAGAAGTGTTTTTTGAGGTTTGTGCATAACATTCATTATGTCAAAGACTATCAATAGATTCTCCTAGAAGCTAGAATGGAAAAGAAGATCCAACGGCTAGAAACACTGAGATTTGTAGGATCTCACCATGATAAGGTAAGATCCCTGTGATTGCAGTGCTAGTCCCTGGATCAAAATGCTAGCACCCACAGTTTAAGATGAAGTACACAGAAACAAAGGTCATTATTACATCGCACATCCAGGAGTATAATAGTTCTTACAACTCACTTAGCCCAAGGCTAAGACACAAGTTCACATAACATATAATGATAATAGAGTCCTTAGTTTTCATGTGCCACAGGCAAGCATGTCGAGTGTAGACTCGCAACCCTACTCATCATCAGAGTAACCTGCAACATAATAAGTTACAGCCACAAGGGTCAATACATTTGGAATTGTATTGGCAAGTGATACCAAAGATACTTAGTATAATCCAACAAGTACATGAATATATGGCTAAGTGGGGTTATGGCTGGCTTTGCTAAAAATAGTTTAACTTTTAGTTTTTGAAGAAGTTTTTCATTCAAGCTATAAGATACCAATGATAGACATCACTGAACCTTTATCCCTGTTCACCCACAAGTTTTAACTTAGAGAAATTTGGATGAGGAGATTATTGAACTAGTTCACTATCTTGAGGCTCAGAAGTTGTCCATAACCGGGGACACGACTAAGTACATAGTTTTACCCTCTCGAGAGGTGGTGCACTTTCCCCACAAGACTCGACATGCATCGAGACAAGACCTTTCAGAAGCAATCCCTCAGACCACCACGGACGCGTTCCATCCTATCATCACTACCACCCTCTGTCCGCCTGGCTGAGTTCTTGCAACTTAGTTGGTCAAGGCAGAGCCCATATGCCATGTGGTTTCACTTGAAGCTTCATGACAAGAATATCTCCAATCTCTTTATTCCTGGGTGGCCATCCACAAGTGTGATACACCAGCTGACCATAGACATGGCCCCTGAGTAACCACTCAACATAATCCAAGTAAGTTCCAATCCACCCAGGTGTTTCATTAATAATAGTTGTTTTCCTAGTTAAACAAAAATAATATCATTCCATATTATCTTGATATGTATTTTCCACCCACAAATTCTACTAGCATAGCTAAGCATTCTAGCATACAAAGTCCTTTGACTAGAGGATACTACCAAGATATAATCTATATAGCATTGCATAGTATAGCAATATAGGAATAATTCTATCATGTCAAGATCTACCAAAATATCACTAATGCAATAGTGAAAATAATAGGACATGGGATGAAATATCACTTGCCTTGGTAGCTAGGGGAATAGGTACAATCCTCACAGCAACAAACTTCACAATCCACACAATCTACACAAGATCAATACAACAATAATAATTCAATCAATAAAACATTACAAAAACATGAATGCATGGAACATGCAAAGATATGATCACAACTCCATAATTTATAGAGGCTATAGTAATGAGGGTAGAATACCTCATCTAAATGCATAAGAAATACTCAAAAATAATCTATAGAACAATTTTTGTGAATAAAATACTCCTAAAAAGGTTCTGTCTATAATTCCATTTTTCTAGAGGCAAAAGTGTGAAATAAGGCCTCCATAATAAAGGTCTCATTTTTCTGAATCCACAGACACCAAATTTGTATTTTTCTGATTTGTGGAACAAAAGTTATTGAATTTCTAAGTTAAATACCAAATCAGTCTATTTTTCTATTTAAACGAAATAGTCTGGCGACGTGGCGTTTTCCTATTGGCTGATACCGGTTCGGCCGGATCGACTGCTGCGAGCCGTCAGATTTAAGTGACGTTGGACGGATCAGATCAGCCGTACCCTTTCGCTTAAGTGATCTAATCTTAACCGCTAGGATCTGATCGAACGGCTGTTAAGCGTCTCGCCGGAGACTGGCGGTGCTAACGACGGCGCGCGGCAGCAGAGCGTCGGCCGATGGGGTTTTGGCGATTCTACGAGGGCTGGGAGACCATGGACACGTACCAGAGCTTGAGGGGGTCATGGTGATCTCGATGGAGGTCACTGCGGTGCGGGGGGTGCTCGAGCTTGGCCTGGATCCTTCGCCGGAGTTGCGGTTGCCGGCAGAACTCACGGCTCAGCGACAGAGATGAAGACCTGGGGCTCAAACCAACCGGCAAAGAGGTCAGCGAGGTGCGCAAACGTCTACACGACCTAGTAAAGACCAAAAAGGGGCGGCGGGAACCCTACCTTTACCGGAGAAGGCGACTGACAGTGGCGGCAGAGGGAGTTCGCCGGAATTGTCCGTGTTGTCGACCTGGGGCAAAAGAAAACGCGTGGCTCGGTCAGTAGGTGTGCCAGGAGATGGGGAAATAGATGGGACCAAGGGGAGGGCGCCAGGCGGCCTGGGCTCACCGGAATCGTCGCCGGAGTTCGTCGGACGGCGGCGGTTCGAGCTCGGAATTTGGGGAGCCTGGGGGCTCTCCGGGGTGGTGTCTGGGGGGAAAATGATGAGGAGAGAGAGGGGGTTTAGTAGGGGTAATCGCCGGGGCATTTAATCGCGAGAAACTAACGGAATCGAATCGATTCGAAAACGGCCGAAGGGGAGAGGTCCATCATCGGCAGTGAAGACGATGAGGTGACGTGGGCGTGGGGACAGCTTGTCAGCGAGAGGGAGTAGAGACGGGGGGGTGGGAAAAGACAGAGAAGGGGAGAGGGAGTGGTCCGAGTGGGTTGTTGCCTATTGGGCCAGAATGGGCCAAAATGCTGCAGCTGCTGCTGTTTGAATTTTCCCTCCTTTTCTTTTTCTAATTTAGTTTTCTACAAAATTTTGATTTAATGGTTCAAATTGATTCAAACCAATTTGTGAAAATTTGTAAAAACTCAAACTAGGTTTTTAGGGTATTATAAAACATATTTACCTACTATTTTAATCCAAGGTACTTACTTGGACTTAATAGGTAATAAAGCATTTTCTTTGGTTCCATTTTCAAAACTATTCACAAATTCCTAACCATGGCCCAAAATTGCACCAAATTTTTGGAGGACATTCTAAATGCGATGCAAAAACATGCCATGATGATATGAGTGCAATGATGATGATTTCAGATGAAATTTTGGGATGTTACAAATCTCACCCCCTTAAGATGAATCTCGCCCTCGAGATTCGGGTTGGCTAGCAAATAGGTGAGGGTGATCTCTCCGAAGTTCATCCTGTCGCTCCCAGGTTGCTTCTGATTCAGTGTGATGGTTCCACTTCACTTTGCAGAATTTGATGGTCTTGGTACGGGTAATTCTTTCTACAGTCTCCAGAATCTTAATGGGTTTCTCTTCATAAGTGAGATCATTATCTAGCTGAACTTCCTCCAATGGTATAGTGTCTTTCAACGAAGTTTCTTCCATCTCTGGGTGACACTTTTTCAGTTGACTAACATGGAATACATTGTGAACTGCTGACAAAGATTCTGGTAATTCTATCTCATATGCTACTTCTCCTTTGTGACTCAAAATCTTGAAAGGCCCTACATAGCGTGGTGCTAGTTTCCCTTTGATTCCAAACCTCTTCACACCACGAAGTGGTGATACCCTGAGATAAGCTCTATCACCAACCTCGTAGGTAACCTCTGTACGTTTTGGATCAGCATAGCTCTTTTGCCGAGATTGAGCTACCTTTAGCCTATCTCTTACCATCTTGACTTTCTCCTCGGCCTCTTTGATTAGGTCTGGCCCGAACAAATTTCTTTCTCCTACTCCATTCCATAACAATGGTGTAGTACACTTCCTTCCATAAAGAAATTCAAATGGAGCCATTTCTATGCTCGATTGATAACTGTTATTGTAAGAACACTCGGCGTACGGTAGACTTTCATCCCAACTGGATCCATAATCTAACGCATATGCTCTCAGCATATCCTCTAATATTTGATTGGTCCTTTCTGTCTGCCAACATGTTTGCGGATGAAATGTAGTGCTGAATTCTAACCGAGTTCCCAGTGACTCGTGAAGTTGTCGCCAAAAGTGTGAAGTGAATTGAGTCCCTCTGTCAGATACGATACTCTTAGGTACCCCATGCAAACATACAATTCTGTTCATGTAAATCTTGGCTAACTTTGTGCTTGTATAAGTGGTCTTTACTGGTATGAAATGGGCCACTTTTGTTAAACGATCAACGATAACCCATATGGAACCGTATCCAGATCTAGTCCTTGGCAGTCCAGTGATAAAATCCATACCGATTTTATCCCATTTCGAATCAGGTATTGGTAGCGGTTGCAATAGTCCTGCCGGTTTTTGATGTTCTGCCTTTACACGACTACACAAGTCGCATAGAGCAATATGTTCTGCTATATCTTTCTTTAGATTATTCCACCAAAATCTTCCCTTAACATCCATATACATCTTGGTGTTGCCAGGGTGAATTGAATATGGTGAATTGTGAGCTTCTCGTAAGATCAACTTCTTATGTTCCGGATCCTGTGGAACACAGATACGTTTTTCGTACCATAAGATTCCTTGTTCATCTACATGGAATCCTTTTGCCTTCCCTTCACTAACTTTACTTTTGATTTCATTTATTTCTTTGTCCAACTTTTGGGCTTCTTGAATTCTATCCATTAGTGTGGGCTGCACCTCCAAGGATGCAAGGTACCCTTTAGGCACAATTTCGAGTCTTAGCTCTCTAAATTGAGCACACAAATCCTCCGGCAATTCTCCTTTGTTGAGGCCATTCACATAAACCTTGCAGCTTAATGCATCGGCTACAACATTTGCCTTTCCAGGATGGTATTGTAAACTTAAGTCATAGTCCTTGATGAGTTCTAGCCATCTTCTTTGCCTCATGTTGAGCTCTTTCTGTGTAAAAATATATTTCAAACTCTTATTATCAGTGAACATCTCACAACGTTTTCCCATAAGATAATGCCTCCATGTTTTTAGTGCATGCACAACTGATGCCAACTCTAGATCATGAGTAGGGTAGTTCACTTCATGATTTTTGAGTTGTCTTGATGCATAAGCTACCACTCTACCCTCCTGCATCAATAGACCTCCTAATCCTTGGTGAGATGCATCACAGTATACTTGAAAGTCTTTCTCAAGATCTGGCAAACATAACACTAGTGCTGAAATTAGTCTCTTTTTCAACTCCTGAAAGATGGTTCCGCAAGCTTCAGTCTAATTAAACTTATTTTCCTTCTTCAGCAGATTAGTCATGGGTTTTGCTATCTTAGAGAAGTTTTCAATGAACCTCCGATAGTATCCTGCCAGACCAAGGAAACTACGAACTTCTTTAACTGATTTAGGAGGTTCCCATTCTGTCACAGCTGCCACTTTTGCTGGATCAACAGCTATAGCACTTCTAGATACTATGTACCCAAGAAAACCCACTTCGTTCAGCCAGAATTCACATTTAATGAACTTGGCATAAAGTTTATGTTCCCTGAGTTTCTCTAGAATCAGGCGTAGATGTCCTCATGTTCTTTGTTGCTTTTGGAATATACCAATATATCATCGATGAATACCACTATGAACTTGTCAAGGAATTCCATGAATACTTTATTCAACATGTTCATGAAATAGGCTGGTGCATTAGTTAATCCAAACGACATCACTGTATATCCGTATAACCCGTATCTAGTAGTGAATGCAGTCTTGGGTATGTCATGTTCTCTAATCTTGAGTTGAAAGTATCCTGATCGGAGATCAATTTTTGAGAACACACATGCACCCTCTAGTTGATCGAAGAGATCATTTATTCTAGGCAGGGGGTACTTATTCTTTATGGTCACTTCATTAAGTGAACGATAATCTATGCATAGTCTCTGGCTTCGGTCCTTCTTCTTGACAAACAAGACTGGTGCTCCCCAAGACGATGGACTTGGTTGGATAAATCCCTTTTCCAGTTGTTCTCCTAATTGCTTGTTAAGTTCTTTTAACTCATCAACTGACATCTTATAAGGTCTCTTTGCTATAGGCCCTGTTCCTAGTAGTAGGTCTATTAGAAACTCCACGTCCCTATCTGGTGCCATGCCAGGTAATTCCTCGGGGAACACATCTGGATATTCCCTCACTATTGGCACATCATCTAGGCTAACCCCCTTAAGAGAATTAACCTTGCTCCCCTTGGGTTCAAAGTTAGACTTGAACCTGATCCTTTTCTTTTCTGGGGTGGTGAGCATAACAGTTCGCTTGGCACAATCAATCACTCCTTCATAACGGGTCAACCAGTCCATTCCTAATATGACATCTAATCCTTGGGACTCTAGGATTATTAAACTAATCGGGAACTTGTGTTTTCCCATTTCTAGGATGATCTGTCGGCACCCTGAATTTACTATCATTTCTCCACCCGAAGAACTTACCTTAATAGGACATCCAATAGTTTTAGTGGTGAGTCCGTTTTTGATTACAAATGCTCTTGAAATGAATGAATGCGATGCGCCAGTATCGAAAAGGATAAGTGCGGAAAAGGCATTAATTTTGAACTTACCGATCACGACATCAGATCCTTCTTGGATTTCCTCCACATTAATGTGATTCACATGGCCCTTTTGGAATGGGTTTGGCTTAGCCCCATCAGTCTTCTTTTCTGGGCATTCATTAGCATAGTGTCCTGTCTTCTTACACTTGAAACATTCCACTTGACTGATGTCTTTCTTCGCTGGCTAACTGTGACGGTTCTGAACATTTTGGTTCCCATGGCCATGATTATTGTGATTGTTCCTGAATCCACTTTTGTTGTGCCCACGATGATTGTTTCCATCATGGTTGTGGTTGTTGTTATGATGGTTATTATGATTCCCATTCTTGTGGAATCCTGAGCTCCCACTTCCTTCACCATGAGGGCGCTAGTGAGGAGATCCTGATCCAAACTTATCGAAATGGTGCTTCCTCTTTCTACCCTCCACTAGCTTCATCTTGTTTTCCAGGATGGTAGCTTTATCACATAAAGATTGATAAGTTGGAAAATATGCAACAGATAGTTGCATAGCAATTTCATCATTCAGCCCATCCAGGAATTTCTCCTTTCTCTTTGCATCAGTGTCAACATCGTCGGGTGCATAACGTGACAAATTATTGAACTCTTCGATGTATTCAGAGATGCTACGGTGGCGTTGCTTGAGGTTATGGAACTCCTTTTTCTTCAATCCCATTATTCCAGCAGAGATGTGAGTGGTGCGAAACCCATCTTCAAACATTTCCCAAGTCACTTCCTCAATAGGGTGGGTAATTTGGAAATTATCCCACCAAGCAGCTGCATGACCTTGCAACAAGTGTGCTGCAAATCTGACTTTTTCAGCATCTGTGCACCCAACCGTGACTAGGTCCTTATTCACAGAGCGTAGCCAGTCATTTGCTACCATGGGGTCTGAGGTACCTGAGAACTTGGCAGGTCTCAGCCTTAGAAATCTGGTCAGCATATCCAAAGGTGGTGGATTGTTCTGTTTGTTATTGTTATTATTGTTGTTCTGGTTCTGGTTCGCCATGAATTGAGTCATCATTTGCATCAATTGGGTCTGTGCAGCCATCATCTGTTGCATTCCATTGTCATTGTCATGGTTATCCTCGTTGTTGTGTCAGGGAGGCATGTGTGGGTTTAGTAAGGGTAAGTAATGATAGATAACCCAAATAAAACAACAATTCAGACAAACAAGCACATGCAAGTTCAAACATCACAACAATAACAGAGTCTGCAAAGATAACATACTAGCATAGTCACCCACAAGTCGGTATGACTTATGCAACTCCATAATAATAAACGAAAGGTAGATGGAACAGTATCACTACTCCTCCATGTCGACTTCCTCCTCCACTACAGCAAGTCCTGCTGATGCGAATCTTGCCTTGTATTCCTCCAAGCTGGTAGTCAGAGCATCGATCTTCGTCTGTAGCTCTCTCTTCTGTGTGCGTAGCCTCTCTATCACCTCGTAATCCGCTTCCAGCTCAATGTTCTGTAGCTCTAACTCGGTCTCCAAGTCTATAATCTTCTTGTTCTTCTCCTGAACTCTTTTCTCTTGGTTCTTGAATTTCTTATCTTGGTCTTCAAACTTCTTCTCCATTTCCTTGATTCTATTTTCCTATTCCTGGAAGTCCTTGTCCTTCTCCTTGAGTTGGACTCGTAGTTCATCGTTGCTAAGCATCACATTAGTCCTATCAGTATCAAGGTGTCTAATGAGGCTCTCTAAGTCCTGGAGGTAGTGTCGCACGGGCTTGATAGACTCCTTAGTGGCCTCATCCAATACAATAGGGTCTCCTTCCTCGTCGCGCCTCCCAAAGAAATGGAAGTAGTGGCTCTTGATTTCAGAAGAGTGACGTCCACATAGGCGTCCCAACAGCTCCTGCATAGCGACGTCAAGGCCCCTCTCCATGTCATCATGGAGTATCTTGAAGGTAATCTCCCCAGTTGGAGGCTCCGTCTCACGTCCTGGCTGAGTAACTTTGAATCCCCATAAGTCCTTCCTCTGAAACTTCCGCAGCTGAATCCATGAATGGTAGGGATTGGAAGAGCGAGCACTTGGACTAGCTCCAATAGGCGAGTCCCAAAGTGATTCCCCTTGAAATCCTTGGCCGTGCTGTAGACAGAATTTGGCATCTTTCGCATAGTATGGAGAAAATTAGTAACACAATAGAGAAAGAAAATACATGTCAAAAAATAAAAGAGAGTTCAACCAACAAAACATTCCAAGTAGCAATACAATAATTCAACTTAAGCACTCAAGGTTCTATACATAACTTTATTTTTTCCATACCAAATAGGTTGGTATGGTCGAGATACTAATGTGATAAAACGCCAAGGGTGGTGGTCCAACTAATATCTTACTCCTTCTTAACCAAGGTGGCAATCAGGGCATCCTTGGCAGAAATCTGCTTGTCTTGGTCACATAGCTCCAATGCTAGGCCTATGATATCCTATCTTAGGCGTTTCACAGTGTCCTTTGAGTCTTGGGCAAGACGCTTCTCCTCCTTGAGATCCTCCTGAGTATTGAGCATTCTATACTTGAGTCTCTCCCCAAGTTCCTCAATAGCTCTCCATGCAGCATTCCTTGCAGAGTCAAAGAATGACGGGTGCATTTCAGAGTTGGTGAACATGCAAAATCCCGTACTCTTGGGATCGTCCTCCTTGTCTTTGTACAAATGCAGTTGCACCCACCAATACTCTTGTCCTTCATCTATCACAGGAAATCCCTTGTACAAGGCTTCACCATTCATCCCCAAGCCGAGCATGAGGTTCTTGAGCACATTGGGAAATTCTGTCTCGCACTCCAAGGTCATAGTCATCAGTGGTCCCTTCTTGACATATTCATTGATGGTGGACATCTACAAAAATAGATGAGAGGGATAATTAGGGAAAGCTTTACGAGATGAAAACACAAGTGTAAGGTTGAAATATAGAGTTATTTTTCCTAAGGATTTTCCTTAGTCTAATCCTTTCTAGGGTCACGAACCTACAGGCAACACAGTGCTCTGATACCATCTATAGGATCTCACCATGATAAGGTAAGATCCCTGTGATTGCAATGCTAGTCCCTGGATCGAAATGCTAGCACCCACAGTTTAAGATGAAGTACACACAAACAAAGGTCATTATTACATCGCACATCCAGGAGTATAATAGTTCTTACAACTCACTTAGCCCAAGGCTAAGACACAAGTTCACATAACATATAATGATAATAGAGTCCTTAGTCTTCATGTGCCACAGGCAAGCATGTCGAGTGTAGACTCGCAACCCTACTCATCATCAGAGTAACCTGCAACATAATAAGTTACAGCCACAAGGGTCAATACATTTGGAATTGTATTGGCAAGTGATACCAAAGATACTTAGTATAATCCAACAAGTACATGAATATATGGCTAAGTGGGGTTATGGCTGGCTTTGCTAAAAATAGTTTAACTTTTAGTTTTTGAAGAAGTTTTTCATTCAAGCTATAAGATACCAATGATAGACATCACTGAACCTTTATCCCTGTTCACCCACAAGTTTTAACTTAGAGAAATTTGGATGAGGAGATTATTGAACTACTTCACTGTCTTGAGGCTCAGAAGTTGTCCATAACCGGGGACACGACTAAGTACTTAGTTTTACCCTCTCGAGAGGTGGTGCACTTTCCCCACAAGACTCGACATGCATCGAGACAAGACCTTTCAGAAGCAATCCCTCAGACCACCACGGACGCGTTCCATCCTATCATCACTACCACCCTCTGTCCGCCTGGCTGAGTTCTTGCAACTTAGTTGGTCAAGGCAGAGCCCATATGCCATGTGGTTTCACTTGAAGCTTCATGACAAGAATATCTCCAATCTCTTTATTCCTGGGTGGCCATCCACAAGTGTGATACACCAGCTGACCATAGACATGGCCCCTGAGTAACCACTCAACATAATCCAAGTAAGTTCCAATCCACCCAGGTGTTTCATTAATAATAGTTGTTTTCCTAGTTAAACAAAAATAATATCATTCCATATTATCTTGATATGTATTTTCCACCCACAAATTCTACTAGCATAGCTAAGCATTCTAGCATACAAAGTCCTTTGACTAGAGGATACTACCAAGATATAATCTATGTAGCATTGCATAGTATAGCAATATAGGAATAATTCTATCATGTCAAGATCTACCAAAATATCACTAATGCAATAGTGAAAATAATAGGACATGGGATGAAATATCACTTGCCTTGGTAGCTAGGGGAATAGGTACAATCCTCACAGCAACAAACTTCACAATCCACACAATCTACACAAGATCAATACAACAATAATAATTCAATCAATAAAACATTACAAAAACATGAATGCATGCAACATGCAAAGATATGATCACAACTCCATAATTTACAGAGTCTACAGTACTGAGGATAGAATACCTCATCTAAATGCATAAGAAATATTAAAAAATAATCTATAGAATAATTTTTGTGAATAAAATACTCCTAAAAAGGTTCTGTCTATAATTCCATATTTCCTGAGGAAAAAGTGTGAAACAAGGCCTCCATAATAAAGTTCTCATTTTTCTGAATCCATAGACACCAAATTTGTATTTTTCTGATTTGTGGAACAAAAGTTATTGAATTTCTAAGTTAAATACCAAATCAGTCTATTTTTCTATTTAAACTAAATAGTCTGGCGACGTGGCATTTTCCTATTGGCTGATACCGGTTCGGCCGGATCGACTGCTGCGAGCCGTCAGATTTAAGTGACGTTGGACGGATCAGATCAGCCGTACCCTTTCTCTTAAGTGATCTAATCTTAACCGCTAGGATCTGATCGAACGGCTGTTAAGCGTCTCGCCGGAGACTTGCGGTGCTAACGACGGCGCGCGGCGGCGGAGCGTCGGCTGATGGGGTTCTGGCGATTCTATGAGGGCTGGGAGACCGTGGACACGTACCAGAGCTTGAGGGGGTCGTGGCGATCTTGATGGAGGTTACTACGGTGCGGGGGGTGCTCGGGCTTGGCCTGGATCCTTCGCCGGAGTTGCGGTTGCCGGCAGAACTCACGGCTCAGCGACGGAGATGAAGACCTGGGGCTCAAACCAACTGGCAAAGAGGTTAGCGAGGTGCGCAAACGTCTGCACGACCTAGTAAAGACCAAAAAGGGGCGGCGGGAACCCTACCTTTACCGGAGAAGACGACTGAAGGTGGCGGCAGAGGGAGTTCGCCGGAATTGTCCGCGTCATCGACCTGGGGCAAAAGAAAACGCGTGGCTCGGTCAGTAGGTGTGCCAGGAGATGGGGAAATAGATGGGACCAAGGGGAGGGCGCCGGGCGGCCTGGGCTCGCCGGAATCGTCACCGGAGTTCGTCGGACTGCGGCGGTTCGAGCTCGGAATTTGGGGAGCCTGGGGCTCTCCGGGGTGGTGTCTGGGGGGAAAATGATGAGGAGGGAGAGGGGGTTTAGTAGGGGTAATCGCCGGGGCATTTAATTGCAAGAAACTGATGGAATCGAATTGATTTGAAAACGGCCGAAAGGGAGAGGTCCATCATCGGCAGTGAAGACGACGAGGTGACGTGGGCGTGGGGATAGCTTGTCAGCGAGAGGGAGTAGAGACGGGGGGGGGGGGGGTGGGAAAAGACAGAGAAGGGGAGAGGGAGTGGTCCGGGTGGGCTGTTGCCTATTGGGACAGAATGGGCCAAAATGCTGCAGCTGCTGCTGTTTGAATTTTCCCTCCTTTTCTTTTTCTAATTGAGTTTTCTCCAAAACTTTTGATTTAATGGTTCAAATTGATTAAAACCAATTTGTGAAAATTTGTAAAAACTCAAACTAGGTTTTTAGGGTATTATAAAACATATTTACCTACCATTTTAATCCAAGGTACTTACTTGGACTTAATAGGTAATAAAGCATTTTCTTTGGTTCCATTTTCAAAACTATTCACAAATTCCTAACCATGGCCCAAAATTGCACCAAATTTTTGGAGGACATTCTAAATGCAATGCAAAAACATGCCATGATGATATGAGTGCAATGATGATGATTTCAGATGAAATTTTGGGATGTTACAGGATTCGCGAGTCTTGATCCAACGGTCAACATTCAATGTTATTCGTACACTATATAGTGGTAAGATAAGATAAGATCATGTAGAAGTCAACGATTATTAGCTACTCCTTACTAGGGAGAAGATTCTAGTATGATGGAGAAGTGTGTTTTGAGGTTTTGGCATATCATTCATTATGTTGAAGACTATGTATAGAATATTCTAGATGCTAGAATGGAAAGGAAGATCCAACGGTTGGAAATATTCAGATTTGCGAGTCTTGATCCAACGGTCAGCATTCAAAGTTATTCATACACTACATAGTATTGTGCTGTTAGATCCATAGCACCAATCCCGACCATTGTGCTGTTAGATCCAATGGTTCAGAGAAGCTGGATTCGTGTTGAATAGCAGCTAGAGAAAACTCCACCATGCATGTTGTAGAACCATCATGTCACCACCCCAAAATTTCATAGCATAGTAGGCTGTATTCTCTCTACTACTATAATGGAGCAGTTTTGAATTGGATCCATAGCACCAATCCTGACCATTGGGCTCTTAGATCAAATGGTTCAGAGCAGCTAGATTCGTGTTGAATAGTATGTACCTAGAGTAAACTCCACCATGTTCTAGAACCATCATGTCACCACACCAAAAATTTCATCGCACATTATTAGGATGTATTCACAATATGTGTAGATATAGGTATTATTAATAGACTTAATGTATATGCATTTTTTCTCTAACAAGACTATTGGTTAATAACAACTCAAATTTTGTTAAATCACATTGCATACATTAGAGCAAAAATGCAAAAATGCAAAAATTAAGTCTATTAATAATAATTATATACACATATTTAGAACATAGCCTATTGTGCTATGAAATTTTGGGGGTGGTGAGATGATGGTTCTAGAACATGGTGGAGTTTGCTATAGGTACTATTCAACACGAATCCATCTGCTTTGAACCATTGGATCTAATAGCCCAACGGTCAGGATTGGTGCTATGGATCCAATTCAAAACTGCTCCATTATAGTAGTGGAGATCTAAAACATGAAATTTTTGGTAACATGTTCTAGAGAAACAAGGGAGAAGATTCTAAAATGATGGAGAAGTGTGTTTTGAGTTTTGTGCATAGCATTCATTTTTATGATGACTATCAATAGAATCTTCTAGACCGTTCCAACAAATAGAATCTTCTAGATGCTAGAATGGAAAAGAAGATCCAACAGCTGGAAATGTTGGGATTCACGAGTCTTGATCCAATGGTGAATATTCAAAGTTATTCTTACACTGTATAGTGGTAAGATAAGATTATAATAGGTAAAGCAAAAAATATATAAATTGATCAACATCTATAAAGTATGGGTGTATATATTTGGTTCTTGTACTTTGTATATCATGTAGAAGTCAGTGATTATTAGCTATCTAAAACTTTAAAATTTTGGAAACATGGTCTACAGAAACGAGTGAGAAGATTCTATAATGATGGAGAAGTGTGTTTTGAGTTTTGTGCATAGCATTCATTGTGATGAAGACTATCAACATAATCTTCTAGATGCTAGAATAATGCAAAAGAAGATCCAACGGCTGGAAATATTGGGATTCGCGAGTCTTGATCCAACGGTTAATATTCAAAGTTGTTCGTATATTGTTTACCAATTTCAATATATGCACATCTAATTTCTTATAGTACTACCAAATATGTGAAATTTACCATAAACTATGATGTGGATATGTCCACGACCGTGCGAGGTTGCTCGGCCTGAAACTTGTTCATCAAAAAACAAGATGATTATTAATCCAGAAGATTGCTTGAATTTCGGGGAGGGGGGAGGGTTGCTGGAAGTAGATCGTTGAGTTGTACACCGTCACATGTGCACAGCGCCACATTGCGGACGAGGAAGAGACAAGCCGGACTGTGCACCCGCGGATACAGATAAGATATCGATGGAGGATGGATGGTGAGAGCCAGCGAAGGAGAGAGAAAACACAACTTGTTTTGCGTGCATATTAATACTAGTAGGTCCATATATTTACTACTAGTGAAGTGTACCTCGTGTCAGCAGCCCATCCTAGCTTTGCTCTGACATCGCACCGCCTTCCGACTCCTCCTCCTGCTGCTCTCGTGCTTCCTCCTTTTTTTGTAAGGAGCCGCCTCCCTTTTCGAATAGTACTCGTACGAAAGTGGAGTACTTTCCTAACAGAAAAAATATTTCCATCGTTAGAAAAATGGAGTTTTTACTTTTCCTAGTATTTGGCAACTCCCATTGGCAAAGATGTTTAACCATGCCAAGATGCGCACATCTACTTTCTTGTAGTACTACTACAAAAATCCCATCAACATGGATATGTCCGTGACCTTGCTTGGTCGCTTGTCCTGAAACCTGTTCATACTTATACATGGTAGGCCATTTTTTTGAAGCGGCTTTTTTGAAAAGTTGTGAAAAACTGATGTTTATTATTTTTCATGGCAGGTAATACAAGCAAAAGTATTCCATGCATGAGTCCCCCTGTTTTTTGGCCTATTCTCTCTCTTTTTTCAAAGTAGGGTCAACTTTGCCGGCATGCAAAGTCTAGAAATAAGTTGAATCTTTGAAAACTCTCGATCATGTTCTCCATATATTGGCTGTCTGGTGGGCAACTTCAAAAGATATGTTTGGAATTTCAAGAGCAATTGGCAGCTCACATGTGGTTCATTATAATTTGACATAATTTCGACAAACTCCCTTCGATCCATATTAATGTTCATAGATTCATCTAGATTCAAATGCATCTTGTCATGTTTCTATGCTAGATACATATACCCGAATCTAGACAAATCTGAGAAATTAATTAGAATCGGAGACAAATCAGATAGGAGACGTCTGACATATCATCAGTATATAAAATTATAATAGGTAAAGAATAAAAATTTAAATTTGATCAACATATATAAAGTATGGGTGTATATTTGGTTTTCTACTTTGTATCGTCATGTGTAGAAGTCAAAGATTATTAGCTACCTAACACTTGAAATTTTTGGTAGTAACATTGGTCTAGAGAAACGAGTGATAAGATTCTAGTATGATGGAGAAGTGTGTATTGAGGTTTGTGCATAGCATTAATTATGCTAAAGACAATCAATAGAATCTTCTAGATGCTAGAATGGAAAACAAGATCCAATAGCTAGAAATGTCGTTCAGATTCACGAGTCTTGATCCAACGGTCAATATTCAAAGTTATTTGTATTCGTACACTATATAGTACTTGGTAAGATAAGATTGTACGAATAACTTTGAATGCCAACCGTTGGATCTCAATACTCGTGAATCCCAATATTTCCAACCGTTGGATCTTCTTTTCCATTATAGCATCTAGAATATTGTATAGATAGTCTTTAGCATAATGAATGCTATGCATAAACCTCAAAACACACTTCTCCATCATACTAGAATCTTCTCCCTCATTTCTCTAGACCATATTACCAAAAAAATCAAGTGTTTTAGGTAGCTAATAATCTTTGACTTCTACATGATGATACAAAGTAGAAGAACCAAATATACACCCATACTTTCTGTATGTTGATTAAATTTATATTTTTTTGTGCTTTACCTATTATAATTTTATATAATTATGATATGTCATACGTCTATTATCCGAGTCTGACATGTAGGGCACTCCTCTCGTTGCTCTCGCGCTGCCTACCTTTTGGGGTAGGAGTACACAATGAAGTGGAGTACTTTGCTTTATAAAAAAATCTTTCCATCGCTTAGTAGAGTTGTTACTTTTCCTAGTATTTGGAAACTCGCATTGGGAAAGTTGTTTACCAATTCCAAGATGCACACATCTACTTTCTTGTAGTACTACCAAATTACCATAAACTATGATGTGGATATGTCATGGCCTTGCTTGGTCGCTCGTCCTAAAACCTATTCATACTTATACATGGTAGGCCATTTTTGTGAAGCTGGTTTCTTCAAAAGTTGTGAAAACTCATGTTTATTATTTTTCATGGCTGGGAATATAAGAAAAACGATGCCATGCATGAGTCCCCCTATTTTTGTTGCCTATTTCTCTCTCTTTTTCCAAAACAAGCTCAACTTTGCTGGCATGCAATGTCTAGAAAGAAGTTGAATCTTTGAAAACTCCCGGTCGTGTTCTTGATACATAGGTTGTCTGGTGGGCAACTTCAAAAGATTTTTGTGAAATTTAAAGAGCAATTCGAAGCTGACATGTGGTTCAATATAATTTGACCTAATTTCGACACACTCCCTCTGATCCATATTAATGTTCATTGATTCATCTAGATTCAAATGTATCTAGTCATGTTTCTGTGCTAGATACATATATCCGAATCTAGACAAATCCGAGAATATTAATTTGAATCAGATACAGTAGTGTAATTTAATTGGGTTAATTTATCTAAAAATCTTGAAAACTTAAAGAACCTAGCAATCACAAGTAAAACATGGATGGTTCGCTATGTCCGGAAACATGGCACGTTTCTTGCATTTAGTGCCACATTCTTTTGATTTTCTTCACTTCTAGTACAAAACATCCCCATAATCAGTTGGAAAGGTGAAAAATGTTTTTTCCTAATTGTTCGAAACTCCCACGGGCAACATTGTTTACTAGGCCAAGACGGACCCATCTACCTGATGTCAGAACCCTATGTAAAAGTGTAGCTAGGGTATATATTGATATAGAAGGCCATGACCTTATTGGTTGTTCGTGCTGAAAACCAAGAATTAATAATGTTACATCATGGTGGGCTATAATGTGAATCCGTTTTCCCTAAGGTTGTCGAATCTCATGTTTATCATTTTTCTTGGCAATTAATAATACTACTACCAAAAGTACCCCAATCGTAATGAAGTCTAATATTTTTGTTTTACAATTTATTTTGTTTGAATGTTTTCCATACATGGTAAAATTTGTTGGTATGCAAATACTAATCAGTAAAGACATTTCTAGAAACTATTGTTGGCCCATGATATATTGGCTGCCTGGGTACCTTCAAAAGAATTTTGGATATTTTCAAGAGTAATAGTCTATTGCGCTCACATGTATTCAAGTTTGACCTAATTTCGTTTACTCGACTTAGATTCATGCATTTAAGTGCACGTGGAGCTTTAGCTTGGAAGTTTGAAAAATAGTTAAACTTGGGAACTGTAAGAAAGAATTGTCCACTTTGTATAAAAATTTGGTGGGGGCATTCTTTTTTATTTTTTACCAGTAAAAGTACTTGAAAAACTCACACTTCTGGTATTGCCTACTATATCATGTACTACTATGTATGAACTTTCTTGGGTTTCAAGCCAAATGACCAAGGTCATGGACATACCCTGTGTTCATCAAGATAATGACCGTGTGCCCATATTTTTGTATAGCTAGGTCGGTGGATGTTAGCATGCATGGTAAAGAAGTAGAAGTATTTTTTGGAAGGAAGCGTAGTCAATATGTCTTAGAGTTCATAGCATGTGCGATTTATTTACTATTGTACATAAAGTGGTTGGGTAAATTACATGTTATATTTTTTAAGCTTAATTTTCTAGATAATTTCACCAACTCAGGCGACTTTCCGTCGATTTGTCGAATTAGGTCTAAATTAATATTCTACAAATGCGTGAGAGCTAGTTCAATAGTATAACCGAGTGTTAGGTATAATAAATAGTGAGACGTCATCAATTTCCGGCTTTATACCAGCATGCACAATACCTAACATTTGAACTATATAACAACTAGCTTTACATGGAGCAACCTCATCAAAAAGTAAGAAGATTAATCAGGAAAAAAATAAAAAACATTTCTATGCCGACTTGAAAAATCCTAAAACATGGGAATTGTAAGGAAGCATGGTACACTTAGTCTGAAAATTGGGGCAGTGTCATTCTTTATTTATTTTTCGGAAACTGGGTACCGTAGGTCGTGAAGGAGCGGGAATCTCCAATTAGCGCACTAGGGTTTGTAGTCGTCGCAATGTGGTCTTAGGACCTTTTTGTAATTATTATTACTTTTGAGAATTTTTGTATTGGTGTAGATGATTATTATTCTAGTAAATGGCTCCAATTTCGAGGAAGGGAAACAGTTGCTGGAAGTAAATCAGTGTGTCGTACCAAGTCACACGTGAGCAGCGCCACGCTGTGGACGAGGAAGAGACAAGCCGGACTGTGCACCCCCGGCTCTAGAGGAGAGATTGATGGAGGATGGATGGTGAGAGCCACCGAAGGAGAGAGAAAACACAACTTGTTTTGCGTGCATATTACTACTAGTAGGTCCATATATTTACTTCTAGTGGAGTGTACCTCGTGTCAGCAGCCCATCATAGCTTTGCTCTGACATCGCACCGCCTTCCGACTCGTCCTCCCACTCCTCTCGTGCTGCCTCCTTTATTTTGGAAGGAGTCGCCCCCCTTTTCGAGAAGTGGAGTACTTTGCTTTACAGAAAAAATATTTCCTTCGCTTAGAAAATTGGAGTTGTTACTTTTCCTAGTATTTCCGAACTCCCATTGGCAAAGCTGTTTACCAATGCCAAGATGCGCACATCTACTATCTTGTAGTACTACTACAAAATTCCCATAAACATGGATATGTCCGTGACCTTTCTTGATCGCTCGTCCTGAAACCTGTTCATACTTATACATGGTAGGCCATTTTTGGGAAGCGGTTTTTTTCAAAAGTTGTGAAAAACTCATGTTTATTATTTTTCATGCCAGGTAATACAAGCAAACGGACACCATTCATGAGTCCCCCTATTTTTTGGCCTATTTCTCTCTCTTTTTTCAAAGTAGGGTCAACTTTGCCGGAATGCAAAGTCTAGAAAGAAGTTGAATCTTTGAAAACTCTTGGTCATGTTCTCCATATATTTGCTGTCTGGTGGGTAACTTCAAAAGATTTTTGTGGAATTTAAAGAGCAATTGGTAGCTCACATGTGGTTGGAAATAATTTAACATCATTTCAACAGACTCCCTCAGATCCATATTAATGTTGATAGATTCATCTAGATTCAAATGTATCTAGTCATGTTTCTGTGCTAGATACATATACCGGAATCTAGACAAATCTGAGAACATTAATTTGAATCAGAGACAAATCAGATAAGAAATGTCTGACATATTATCACTGTATAAAATTATAATAGGTAAAGCAGAAAAATATAAATTTGATCAACATATATAAAGTATGGGTGTATATTTGGTTCTTCTACTTTGTATCATCATGTGTAGAAGTCAAATATTATTAGCTACCTAACACTTGAATTTTTTGGTAGTAACATTGGTCTAGAGAAACGAGTGATAAAATTCTAGTATGATGAAGACTATCAATAGAATCTTCTAGATGCTAAAATGGAAAAGAAGATCCAACGACTCGAAATGTCGTTCAGATTCATGAGTCTTGATCCAACGGTCAATATTCAAAGTTATTTGTATTCGTACACTATATAGTACTTGGTAAGATAAGATTGTTTTAATAACTTTGAATGCCGACTGTTGGATCTCAATACTCAAGAATCCCAATATTTCCAATGTTGGATCTTCTTTTCCATTATAGCAGCTAGATGATTTTATAGATAGTCTTCAGCATAATAAATGCTATGCATAAACCTCAAAACACACTTCTCCATCATACTAGAATCTTCTCCCTCCTTTTCTGTAGACCATATTACCAAAAAAAAAAGTGTTTTAGGTAGCTAATAATCTTTGATTTCTACATGATGATACAAAGTACTAGAACCAAATATACACCCATGCTTTATGTATGTTGATCAAATTTATAATTTTTTGTGCTTTACCTATTATAATTTTGTATAATGATGATATGTCATACATCTATTATCCATGTATCATGTGCATGGCACTCCTCTCGCTGCTCTCGCGCTTCCTACCTATTGGAGTAGCAGTACATAATGAAGTGGAGTACTTTGCTTTATAGAAAAACTATTTCCATCGCTTAGTATAGTTGTTACTTTTCCTAGTATTTGGAAACTCGCCTGGGCAAAGTTGTTTACCAATGCTAAGATGCACACATCTACATTCTTGTAGTACTACCAAATTACCATAAACTATGATGTTGATATGTCCATGACCTTGCTTGGTGGCTCGTCCTGAAACCTATTCATACTTATACATGGTAGGCCATTTTTGTGAAGCGGGTTTCTTCAAAAGTTGTGAAAACTCATGTTTATTATTTTTCATGACAGGGAATACAAGAAAAAGGACGCCATGCAAGAGTCCCCCTATTTTTGTTCCTATTTCTCTCTCTTTTTCCAAAGCAAGGTCAACTTTGCTGGCATGCAAAGTCTAGAAAGAAGTTGAATCTTTGAAAACTCCTGGTCGTGTTCTCGATATATTAGTTGTTTGGTGGGACAATTCAAAAGACTTTTGTGAAATTTAAAGAGAAATTGGCAAGTTGACACCTGGATTTTTAATCCCAGATGCCTGTTATGCCGTACCTTGCAATCCCAGGATTACCATTTTTGCGAGACATAATAGATTGATATCATAGTACATCATCCATTAAAAACCATAACAATGTCTTACAAATAAAGGATCTCATGATCCAGTCCTAATACAATCAAAGCAGCGGAATAATAAACGTAATAGTGGGCTCCATCTTCAGGGTCAAAGGCAATGCTGACGATGGGAGATGATCCTAGTTGTCGTAGACCTCCTGCTGTCCATCATCCTGGTAGTCCTCCTCATAGTCTGGCAACAGGAATAGCCAGGGACAAAGCCATGAGTACTCTTTAAGTAATCGCAAACTATCACTAACAAGTAAGGTAGTTCTAGTAGGAATCTTAAGCTCTAGGTTTATTTGCAAAAAGACAGGTTTATTTCTAACTGAGTTTAGAAGTAAAGAGAACTAATTGAATTAGCTAAAGCACTTAAGTGGGAACCTAGTTTTCATATCCACAACCCTGTTGTGGTCAAGTCAAAGTCATAGTTCACTTCACAAGTCATTTTGAAAACATCTGACGACGGAACAGTATGGCCACTCCAACTGTCCATGACTACAGACACGGCTACTCGAATAGTTTGACACTCTGCAGAGGTGGTACACTTTCACCACAAAATTAGATACATCCTTCAGGGATAACCCTGAATCATCATACTTAGTATGGGGACAATCAATCCTAACCTTTCAATTACACCCTCTAGTATAGGCACCTCCCCTATGAGCTTGGCCTCCAGCCATGGCCATCTGCCATCTTGGGCATTGCATAGGTGGACAATCATCAAGAGGTAACCTCAACTCAACCTCTCCTGCAAGGGAATCCATACTATGGCATATAAACTTCTGGCTAAGCCCTACCCAATTCAAGTATTATGGTTGTACGGTAAAATGGGAATGGTATCGCATTCGAACCCAACCATCAGTTTTTGTAAAGGGCTAAGGCTCATGCCTCAACATTTTCATCATCAAATCATTGTGTTTCTCAACACATGTCAAAACATCTCAATAGAATGAAGCATCATTTCAAGGTTTTCATAATCATTTTCACCAAGTATTCCCATCTAAGTGATCAACATTTATGCTTAGCACTAGCCACTAAATTTGAGGGTATTCCCTAATGAGGGGTGCTAATATCTAATATCATGCCACAGAATGACATCTAAGTATAACTACTTAGGCCTAGTTTTATACTCTTTATGGTATCTATACTATTTTTCCAATACTCACAAGGTACTAGCTAAAAGTAAAGAACTTTGGTAAGGTAAAAGAATAAGGATTGCAAGTAAAACTTGGGATTGGTATAATCAAAGTTGGATAACCAAGTATGCCTAATGCATCTATATTAGGTTATCAAGTTGGCAAGGGTTAACTTGCATAAATAACTTGTAGTGCTAGGCTTGCCTTGAGTAATGAAGTGGTTGAAGTTTTCTTCTTCTTGGTAGTACTCCTCCTCCTCGTATCCTAGGTCGGTATTATCGTCTATAAATGAATACAGGGTACACAATCACCAAACAACACTTAACTACTTTTATTTAGCACTAAGGCTCACACTAGATGATCTAGCATCATCACAATCATCACATGAAATAAAGACTTAATCTTGTTTATCTTCTTTTAGAAAAGTAATTTCTACTCATTGAAAAATACTTAAGATTTAATATTCTCCAATTAAAATATGGGATCATGTTGACACATGTCATCACCACATATTGTAATACATGGGAATGTGATTTAAAGTGGTGGTCATATTTTATAAAGTTTAAGATTATCATTTAATTGAATTAAAGTGACTAGAAATGCCCATATAGCATTCTTTTGGTACTAGTCCAATGTCACTACATGTAAACCTAAATATTTTTACATATTCAGATAGGTCTTATCAAATGTGATTTTTGAGAGTTGGAATCAACTAAAAAGAATTTATGGTTGATTTTTGAAAAATGTTTGAAGTTGGAAAAGTCTCTGTCTTGTTATTTTTACTATAGGTGATCTATAACTCCAATTGATTTTAATCCAACGGGCTTGGATAGATAATTTAAGTACCTTTCTAACAAAATTGGAACATTGCAATTTGGTTTAGTGAAACTCTTTGAATTGATTTTTGAATCTACTGACAGAAAATGGTTTTAATAAATTGGAAAATAGCTATTTGAATTCACACGCCTATGCGAGAAACTAACTGGGCTGGCCCAATCTACACAGCGTGGCGCAGCGGGCTACTGACAGGGGTGTCCCACTAGTCAGTGACTCAGTGTAACCGAAACGGTATCGTGTAATCTAGGCCCTACGATTAGAAGGTGATCCAACAGCGGAGGTTCATCGTCAATGACGAACAGCTCCGGCGAGGTCTAAACCCTAACGCGGCGGTGGGGGTCATGTGGGGCTCACCTGAGCTCCAGCTAGGGTCGGCAATGGGGGCGAATGACGTTGTAGACGACGGCGATTCGAACGATGGTCGCGTCAGCTCCTGGGGCGGCTTCAATCGACGACGCCCTTCTCCTTCGGCAGCGGCGGACTCCGGCGAAATTCAGATGAAGTAGTTCTCTCCTTGCTCCGGGGAGAAGTGTGGGAGGGTCCATGAGGAGTGGGGAGTGTGTTGGTGTGGAGAATGGATGCAGAGAGGGCCTCTATTTATACACCGACGAGTGGAACGAGCGGGATGGGCTGGCGTCTCCGGCGAGGGTGGTACAGCGTGCTATCAGCGTGGCTGTGGGTACGGGATGGTGTGGTGTTCCCTGGCGGTCATCAAGAGCGTAATGGCATGGCACGGGGCGTACTAGGTTGGGCAGGTGCGTGCAACGCTCTGCGCGGAACTAGCGGTGTTCGAGATGGCGCACGGGTGCTACGGATCGCGCGGCAGCGAACGTGGGTGTCTGGGAGCTGGTTGTGATCATGGCGAGTGTGCGCCTGTGCGGAGAGAGTGAGTCATGGTCTGTGCGAGCCGGTTGGGTGCGGCGCTCTGGCGCGCTCCCTGCATGGCGCAAAGAGAGTGGGCGCGGCGCTGTTGGGGTGGTATAGGGCTCACCTGCGATCGAGGGCTGGACAGGGGTGGCGGTGGATGGTCGCTTGTCTGCTGCGTGTCGTGGGAGAGGGTTGCGTGTGTAACATCCCAAAACTCCAATCCAAGTTTATCAAGATCAAATCAATCAAATTTGGGGTTAACAAAAACTTTTCCAAACTTAATACGAAAGCATTCATATATGTGTGCATTTAAAATAGGAGTTGTTTTGAATTGCCATGATTGAGTGATCCAATGCTTGTAAAATTTTTCTTAGGTGAGTTAAACATCATCGACATCATTCCCAAACTTCTAAAGAAAATCAAATAAAAAAGAATTAAAAATGAGGAATGGTCATTTTGGCAAATTTAACTCTCATGCCTACTTTGTCTATTCCTAGTACTCAAATTTTAACAGAAACAATTCTTGATCTGCTAAAATCATTTTGTTAACTATTTTAATTAACAGTTTAAAATTGAATCTAATGTATATGCATAGATCACCCCTATTTCAAAACCCATCCATTTGAGCTCCACTTTCAAAACCCTTGCAACTAGAGACTACCTAGCACTAGTGGAGATCACTCAAAAATTTTGAAACCAAAATTTAAAACTTTTTCTCTTTCGGCCATTTCATCAAACAGCTTGTGTGCACAAATCTGGCCAAATTTAAAACACTGTTTTGAGTAGTGATCTTGGTCACCATTTGTGCCTAACCTTGTCCCCTTGTTCCCTCAGTACCAGCCCTACCCTTTGCTAGCCCAGCCACACCCTGTGCACACGACAAAATGCTCATGGCCATTAAGGCCGAGCACCATGAGCACCCCCACCGGCGACATCACGCTACATCAGTCGCCAACCCCTCTCGCCATGTCTAGAACGTCGCCAGTGGTCCAGCTCCACCGCTCAAGCAGCCCCAGAACAGAGACAGAGGGAAGAGCGACCAGGAACCGCCGTGCCCGGAGCTGGTCGAGCATGCCGACGCCGACCCCAGAGCACGCCCTGTCCCCGCTTGCACAGACCAACCCTTGGCACCAGACCGCGCCCACCGCTCCGCCTTTACCAGGAGAACACCCTAGACATCCCCGTTCGCCTCCCAACACCTCACAGCCACCGCTCGTCGTGGCCACCGCCGCCTCTGCCGCGTAGAGCGCCACCTCGCTCCGACCGCGTGCCACCGCCCCTACGGCTGCATTCAATGCCTAGAGCACCGCCAGGGGAGCGCCCATCGATCGCCACCCCCAGCCATGCCTCTACCTCGCCGTAGCCATGTCGCCACCATCGACCGCCCATCCCGCTCGGTCTCACCGTCGAGCCTATAAAAGGAGCCCTCCCCAGCCTCTTTTCTCCACACCATTCCACTATCCTTACCTCTCTGGACCTTACCCACCTCTAGCCGGAGCAAGTGGAGCAGCAGCTCGCCGGAATTGGAGCCGGAGCAGCCGCAGCAGGAGGAGAAGGGCGTCGTTGATTGCGACCGCCCCAAGGTCCACCGCGACCACGCCTCGCCCCGCCGTCATCTTCCACGTCATTTGCCTGCATCGCCGACCCTGCTGGAGCCCTGGTACGCCCCCAGCAGACCCCCACCGAGCCGCTAGGGTTCGAGCTCACCGGCGACCTGTTCTTCGTCGACGACGACCCTCAGCTGTAGATTCCTATTCTAATCGCACGGCCCACAGTGCGCGTACCGTTTCGCGTTTTAAGTGCCGCTGACAAGCGGGACCCCCCTATCAGCTGAGCCCCGCGCCGCAGAGCGCCACTGGGCCGGCCCATTCCTTTTCCCGCGCTAGCCCACCGATTCAAATCTGGTTTTTTCTTTTTCTAGTTAAATCTAGTTTCTGTCCAGTATTTCAAAAATCAATTCTGTGAGTTTTACAAATCCAAATTGCATGAAACTAATTTTTCCTGAAAGGCAT
Source organism: Avena eriantha (assembly GCA_910589775.1). Taxonomy (NCBI): domain Eukaryota; kingdom Viridiplantae; phylum Streptophyta; class Magnoliopsida; order Poales; family Poaceae; genus Avena; species Avena eriantha. The sequence continues at coordinate 93,546,889 of OU342740.1, forward strand.
GGAAGTAATCTACCCAAGCCCGTTGGATTTAATTCAATTAGAGTTATAGATCTCTCCTAATAAAAATAAGAAGACAGAAGCATTTGCAACTTGCAACATCTTTATAAAATCAACCAAGTTAGCTTTTGAGTTGATTCCAACTCTCAAAAATCACATTTTACCATATCTATCCAAATATATAATAATATTAAGGTTTAGATGCAGTGAGTTTGGACTAGTACCAAAATAATGCTATATAGGCATTTCTAGTCACTTTAAATCATTAAATAATGAACTTAAACCAAAGTAATATTGAGCCAACCCTTAAATCTCATTCCCACATGTTAAAAAATGTGGTGAGGACATGTGTCCACACGATCCCATATTTTGGTGGTGAATATTAAATTTTAGTTAATTTTTCAATGAGTAGAAATTACTTTTCTAAAATAAAAAGAAGGAAACTTTTGATTTAAACTTGTGATGCTTGTGATGATAATAGATCATCAATTATGTGTCTTAGAATGCTATCTATCCTAGTTAAGAATTGTTTGGTGATTGTGCACTCCCTATGTATTTATAGACGATAGTACTGACCAAGCTCTCGAGGAGGAGTTCTACCAAGAAGAAGAAGAAGAAGAAGAAGAAGAAGAAGAAGAAAACTTCAACCACTGCACCAACCAAGGAAAGCTACTATTAGCAAGTTAGCACTATTTAGGTGCAAGCCACCATTAACAATGCCAGCTACTATTAGCAAGCTAGCACTATCCAATGTTAACCCTTGCAAGTTAGCACCTGCAAGTGTAGTACTTAGCAAACTAGAATCAAACTAGATGGTGTAGCAAAGATGCCTTAAGTATGCTTGGATCACATCCCCCTACTTATTTAACTAATGGTACCCCAAGTCCTAGTTACAAGTTTTACCCTTCTTAGGTTATACAAAGTTCTTTACTTGTTTTGATGGTAGCATAAAAAGTATAAAACTTGACCTATTTAGAACCCTTTAGATGTCATTCTATGGCATGAGATTGAACCCATCTTTTTCACCTTAGTGAACACTCTTAACTTAGTAGTTTAGAGTAGATCAAAAACCTGAGTCACTTTAGATGGGCACACTTGGTGAAAATGAATTATGAAAACCTTGGAATGATGAGTCATTATATTGAGATGTTTTGACATGTGTTGAGAAACACAAAAGACTGATGTTGATGAAAATGTTGAGGCATGAGCCTTAACTCTTTTATAAACTGATGGTTGGATTCGGATGCGATACCATTCCAAATTTACCGTACAACGACATTACCTAAATTGGGTAAGGCTTAGCTAGAAATTTATATGCATTAGTAGTAGTTCCCTCACGGGAGAGATTTGAGCTAAGGCTACCTCTCAATGTTGTCCACCTATGCTGTGCCCAAGATGACTGATGGTCATGGTTGGGAGGCCATGCTCATAGCAGAGGTGCTTATACTAGGGTGAGTAAAGGGAAGGTTATGTCTGATTATCTGCATACTAAGTATGATGATTCAGGGTTATCCCTGACAGATGTATCGAATCTTGTGGTGAAAGTGTACCACCCCTGCATAGTGTCAAACTATTCGAATAGCCGCGTCCGCGGTTATGGACAGTTGGAATGGCCATACTGTTTCGTTGTCAGGTGTTTTCTAAAAACTTTGAAAAGAATGATGAACCTTGACTTGATCACGACAGGGTTGTGCTGATGACAATAGCTTCCCAACTTAAGTGCTTTTAGGATTTTACATTATGTTTCTTTGCTTCAGAACACAGCTTAGGTTTCAAACTTAACTTGATAGTTAAGCATAGAGTTAGCATTTTAACTTAGATTTATAATACTTGTTAGTGGTAGTTTGCGTGTACTTAAAGAGTACTCATGGCTTTTGTCCCTGGCTATTATCATGGCCAGACTATGAAGGAGATTACCAAGATGATGGTCAGCAGGACGGCTATGATAACTAGGACCATTTGCCTACGTCGGCATTGCTTGTGCTCCTGAAGATGGACCCCACCGCTACGCTTATGTTTTATTTCCGCTGTTTGTTGTATTAAGACTGGATCATGAGATCCTTATTTGTGTAAGAACCTTATGTATGGTTTGTAATGGATGATGTACTGTGATATCCAATCCGTTATGTCTCGCAAAAATGGTAATCCTGGGATTGCGAGGTATGGCATAACGGGCATCTGGGATTAAAAATCCGGGTGTTGACAAGTTGGTATCAGAGCCATCCTGACCATAGGAGACCCTAGTTAGAATGGACGTCAAACAAAAACTTAGTTTCCAAACCAAAGTGAGTATTTATGAAAAACTATCTCCTCTTTTACCCTTGTGGATTCTTTATCAAAAACTTCATGATCCTCAAAAATTCTTACCCTGCTACTTAAAATTTGACACACTTGATCACCTCACTAACTTCCTCATCCTTAATTCTTGTAGATGCAGACTCAGTTCAGCAAGTTTTACCAGTTGGGCAACGAAGGTCAGCTGATCTTCGAGAGGGATCTAGATTCACTGTCGGAGTTACTGGGACGCCCGCACCCGGAGTTTCTTGGAGCTCAACTTCCAGGACCCCCAGGAGGAGACCTACAGTGGCTAGTCACCGCAGATCTTAGAGGAAGCATTGAAGCACCAACTTCTGGAAGGATTCAGTTCTCCGTGAGAGAGAACAACTGGCTAGATGGATTAGCCAGGGCAATGCATGAAGCTCTCGCACGTCTATGTGCCCTCGGCGTCAACAAGACCCAAGGAACTCGTTTTGCCCACTATGCAAGACGTGACTTCATGGGACTGCCAATGGAAATTCCGGGCCACCCCAAGTTGAGGCGTCAAGTGGAGAACGTTGACTTCTTGCTTCACGGCAGACATCAGGAACTGGACAATGCCAGAGAGTTAGCCAACCAGAACCGTGCCATTGCCGACCAGAAGGCCCAGACTTTCGCACTTCTTGTCCAAGAACGTCAGTCTCTTTGCCGCCAGCGTGCCAAGAAGGATCGCACCATCGCCCGTCTTCGCAAGAAGGTGGCCGACCTCGAGAAGACTGTCAAGGAGCAGGAAGCTCAGCTTGCCGCCAAGGAAGAAGAAGATGAGGGTGAAGACATGCAGAGAGACATGGATTCTTACCTCAGCAACGATGATGATTTTCTGGAGGAGGATGCCGTGGACTTCTACACTAATCATGAGGACTCCGACTTCATCGACGATGAGTAGATGCACTAGAGCACTATCGTAGCATGAGATGTATCGATCTCAATGTATCTTAGCTTGCAGAATGGTTCTTCAAACCATCTGTTTTCCCTTTGATTGTTGTGGTGTGTGTTGTATCGTTTGCTTGCTTGCATGAATGAAAATGAAGTTAGTTGAAAAACCTGAGTCTAACTCAAAGTTTTAGCTTTGAAAACCCAAAACCATGAACCTTAGAATTTCCCTCTTATCCCTATATCTATCTCAATCTTCAGATGACTCGTGGAAACCAAGGAGGGAGCAGCTCATCCCAGGACCCAATGCTGCAGATCTTACAGAATCTCATCGCAGACCGTGAAGCAAGCAGGGCAGAACGCCAAGCCAACTTAGCAACACTTCAACAGATCGCCCAGACGGCTCTCAACAACCAAGGGCATGGGAATCAGGATCACCAGGGATTCAAACTCAAAAACTTTCAAAACACTAATCCCCCAATCTTCAACCAATCTGAGAACCCATTAGATGCTGATGACTGGTTACAGACCATGGAGAACAACTTAGAAGTTGCCAGAGTTGATGAAAATGAGAAAGTTCTCTTCGCCACCCACTATCTAGCGGGAGATGCCAGAGCTTGGTGGAATAGCATCCGCAATATGAACCATGGTCAAGTGATGACATGGGAAGCATTCAAAGTCAAGTTCAGCCGCACACACGTGCCGGAAGGTTCAACAGAATGAGAGATGTGTTCCGCGAATTAAAGCAAGGAAGAATGACTGTGCTGGAGTACCATGACAGATTCCTGTCACTAGCCAGATATGCACCTGATGAGATCAACACGGAGGCCAAGAAGAAGGAGAGATTCTTGAACAGACTGCATGATGAGATGCAGACTGTCCTCGTCAATATCCGTTTCTAGGATCTCGAAGAGCTAGTCGACTTTGCCATCCAGATGGAAGGGAAGATTAACCAGGCAAACGACAACCGCAAGCGTCGTATGATGCAGCAGTCTGGATCCAACAGTCACCAGAAGTACGGACCCAAGGAGGGAGAAGCTCGTCACAAGACCCAATTCTGCAGATCTTGCAGAATCTCATAGCAGACCGTGAAGCAAGCAGGGCAGAACGCCAAGCCAACTTAGCAACACTGCAACAAATCGCCCAGATGGCTCTCAACAACCAAGGGCATGGAAATCAGGATCACCAGGGATCCAAACTCAAAAACTTTCAGAACACTAATCCCCCAATTTTCAACCAATCTGAAAACCCATTAGATGCTGATGACTAGTTACAGACCATGGAGAACAACTTAGAAGTTGCCAGAGTTGATGAAAATGAGAAAGTTCTCTTTGCCACCCACTATCTGGCAGGAGATGCAAGAGCTTGGTGGAATAGCATCCGCAATATGAACCATGGTCAAGTGATGACATGGGAAGCATTCAAAGTCAAGTTCAGCCGCACCCATGTGCCGCAGGGTCTAGTCAACAGAATGCGAGATGAGTTCCGCGAATTGAAGCAATGAAGAATGACTGTGGTAGAGTACCGTGACAGATTCATGTCACTTGCTAGATATGCACCTGATGAGATCAACACGGAGACCAAGAAGAAGGAGAGATTCTTGAACGGACTGCATGATGAGATGCAGACTGTCCTCGTCAACATCCGCTTCCAGGATCTCGAAGAGCTAGTCGACTCTGCCATCCAGATGGAAGGGAAGATTAACCAGGGAAATGACAACCGCAAGGATCGTATGATGCAGCAGTCTAGATCCAACAGTAACCAGAATTACCGTCCCAACCCTTCACCGGGATATGCACCAAGGAACAACCGACCCCCAAATTCTCGCCCAAGCTACCCCAACCGTAGCGGAGGCAGTGTGAAGTCCGGAGGAAACAATCACAACTCTGGTAATACCAACAATTTCAACCGTGCACCTCCCAAGAACAACAACAACAGCAACACTGCACCTAGAATTGGTAGCAATGTTGTACCTGTGGCAGTCAAGGACAAGTCCCAGATCACTTGTTTTGAGTGTGGAGTGAAGGGTCACTACTCCAATGAGTGTCCCCAGAAGACTGTAGCCAATGCCAATGTGAATGCCCCAGCTCAGCAGTAGCGTCGTGTTTAGCCAGGAAGGAGATTTGCCCCAGGGAACCCTCACAACCGCAATGGCCGTCTCTTCCACATGAATGCAGAGGAAGCCCAGGAAGCGCCAGATGTAGTGGTGGGTATGTTATCTGTCAACTCAGTTTTAGCAAGAGTATTGTTTGATTCGGGAGCATCACATTCATTTGTCACCGAAGAATTTGCATGCACTAGTAAGATTCGTCCAACCAACCTGAAGCATGTCATGATAGTTCAAATCCCCGGTTCAACAACCAAAGCTAGAAAATTTTGCAAAGCTGTACCTATCAGAATACATGGGATAGATGCTTATGCCAACCTAATTGTACTTGGAACCAAAGGTTTGGAAGTAGTACTAGGTATGGACTGGATGTCAAGGCATAAAGGATTGATAGACTGTGCTAAGAAAGCCATCACCATGACCAGTAATTCTGGAGTAATAGTAGAGCATATCTCCGAAACCTTACCCCGTCAATTCAAGTGCAACCAGAGTGTAGCCTTGCCCACCATTGACCAAGTCAGAGTAGTGTGTGAATACCCCGACATATTCCCAGATGAATTGCCAGGTATGCCCCCGGATAGGGATATAGAGTTCATTATCGAACTAGTCCCCGGAACCGGACCTATAGCCCAGAGACCCTATAGCATGAACCCATCAGAGTTAGTGGAACTGGAGAAGCAGTTGGATGCTATGCTAACCAAAGGCCTGATTCAACCAAGCGCATCGCCATGGAGATCACCAGTGTTATTCGTCGACAAGAAAGATGGAGGCAACCGTCTGTGCACAGACTACAGAAAATTGAATGATGTCACCATCAAGGAAAAGTACCCTTTGCGAAAGATAGAGGATCTATTTGATTAGTTGACCGGAGCTCGGGTATTCTCAAAGATTGATCTTAGGACAGGTTATCACCAACTTAAGATTCGTGCAACGGATATTCCGAAGACCGCCTTTACTAGTCCCTATGGTTTATACGAGTATACGGTTATGTCTTTTGGATTAACCAATGCCCCTGCTTATTTCATGAATCTCATGAATAAGATCTTTATGAATTTCCTAGATAAGTTTGTAGTTGTGTTTATCGACGACATCCTTATCTACTCCAAGTCAGAAGAAGAACATGAGCAACATCTGAGAATCATCCTAGAAACCTTCAGAGAGCATCAGTTATATGCCAAGTTCAGCAAGTGTGAATTTTGGCTGAAAGAAGTAGGATCCCTAGGACATATTGTGTCTGCCGGACGAGTCTCTGTTGATCCCACAAAGATCAAAGATGTTGAATAATGGAAAGCCCCAACCACTCAAACCCAAGTCCGTGCCTTTCTCGGATTAGCGGGATATTACCGCAAGTTCGTCGAAGGATTCTCGAGCATAGCCCGACCAATGACCCAATTGTACAAGAAGGACAATAAGTTTGAATGGACAAACAAATGTGAAGCCAGTTTCCAGGAGCTAAAGAAGAGATTGATATCAGCCCCAATTTTGGTCATGCCAGACATCAAGAAACCATTTGATGTGTATTGTGACGCATCCAAGATTGGTCTAGGATGTGTATTGATGCAAGAAGGCAAAGTCATCGCATATCTGTCTCGACAACTGAAGCAGCATGAGCAGAACTATCCAACCCATGATCTTGAACTAGCAGCTGTAGTCCTAGCACTGAAGACATGGCGTCATTATTTGATGGGAAATCGATGTGAGATTTAGTCAGATCATAAGAGCTTGAAGTATATCTTCACTCATAAAGAACTGAATATGAGGCAAAGAATATGGATAGAGTTAATCAAGGATTATGACCTTGACATTCACTATCATCCCGGCAAAGCCAATGTGGTAGCGGATGCTCTTAGCTGATTACCGTGTAGGCTTAACACCATGATCAAGGAGAAGATACCAAATTTGTATGAAGAGTTGGAGCAATTCAGGACTGAATTAGTTAGCAAAGGATTCCTAGTTAGCATTGAACTTCAACCCACTTTAATTAGCCAAATCAAGGAAGCCCAGAAGGGGAATGAAAGTATCGACGGAATAAAACATCGTATTGGTACAGGAAAAGTACCTGGATTCACCGAAGACGAAGAAGGAGTACTGTGGTACAAAGGACATATCTATGTTCCAGCAAATTCGGAGCTAAAGGAAGTTATCATGAAGGAGGCTCATGGTACTCTTTATTCTATCCACCCCGGAGGAAATGACTCAATCTGGGTCATAGTTGATAGACTCTCCAAGGTAGCCCAATTTATCCCTGTCAAGAGTACATACCAGAGTGCAAGGTTAGCAGAGCTGTACATTGCTAGGATTGTTAGTCTGCATGGAACCCCCAAGACCATCGTATCAGATCGAGGAACCTAGTTTATCTCAAGATTTTGGCAGAAAGTACAGGAAGGTTTAGGAACCAAGTTGAACTTCAGTACCGCATATCACCCGCAAACAGATGGACAGACTAAGAGAGTCAACCAAATCCTAGAGGATATGCTTAGAGCTTGTGTGTTAGAATATGGATCAAAATGGGAAGACTACCTGCCTTTCGAAGAATTCTCATACCACAACAGTTATAAAGCTATTTTGCAGATGGCACCATTTGAATTCCTATACGGAAGAAAGTGTCGTACCCCTTTGAATTGGTCGCAAGTAGGAGAGAGTCAGATCTTCGGACCTGACATTCTCCGAGAAGAGAAGAGAAAGTTCACAAAGTCTGTGAGCATCTCAAGACCGCCCAATCCAGACTAAAGAGCTATGCTGACAAAAGAAGGAGAGACCTGACTTTCAAAGTCGAAGATTTTGCATATCTCAAGGTTTCACCCTTGAAGGGAACTCAACGCTTTAGACTGAAAGGAAAGTTACCCCCAGATATATCAGAACTTTCAAGATTCTGAACCGCCGTGGAGAACTATCGTATCAGTTGGAACTGCCTAAAGAGATGTCAGCCATCCACAATGTATTCCATATCTCGTTACTTCGCAAATGCTTGGAAGTGCCTGAGAAGACTGAAGTTTTCAAGAACATCGATCACAGAACTGTGGAAATCAACAAGGACCTGATCTATCGAGAAGTACCGATCCATATCTTAGAAGAAGCCTACAGAACCACCAGGACCAGAAGTATCAAGTTTCTCAAGATTCAGTGGAGCAACCATACCGAGGAGGAAGCTACTTGGGAGCGAGAAGATTATATTAGGACGGAGTTCCCAGATCTCTTTAGTTCCTAGTTTTCTTTGTAAATCTCGGGACGAGATTTTTTTTAAGGGGGGAAGGTTTGTAACATCCCAAAACTTCAATCCAAGCTTATCAAGATCAAATCAATCAAATTTGGGGTTAACAAAAACTTTTCCAGACTTAATATGAAAGCATTCATATATGTGTGCATTTAAAATAGGATTTGTTTTGAATTGCCATGATTGAGTGATCCAATGCTTGTAAAATGTTTCTTAGGTGATTTAAACATCATCTACATCATTCCCAAACTTTTCTTAAAGAAAATCAAATCAAAAAGAATTAAAAATGAGGAATGGTCATTTTGGCAAATTTAACTCTCATGCCTACTTTGGCTATTCCTAGTACTCAAATTTTAACAGAAACAATTCTTTATCTTTGTACCCCTTGCTAGTACACATAATGAGGTACCAAGGCCCACCTTTTGATCTGCTAAAAACATTTTGTTAACTATTTTAAATAACAGTTTAAAATTGAATATAATGTATATGCATAGATCACCCCTATTTCAAATCCCATCCATTTGAGCTCCACTTTCAAAACCCTTGCAACCATAGACTACCTAGCCCTAGTGGAGATCACTCAAAAAATTTGAAACCAAAATTCAAAACTTTTTCTCTTTCGGCCATTTCATCAAACAGCTTGTGTGCACAAATCTGGCCAAATTTAAAACACTGTTTTGAGCGGTGATCTTGGTCACCATTTGTGCCTAACCTTGTCCCCTTGTTCCCTCAGTACTAGCCCTACCCTTTGCTAGCCCAGCCACACCCTGTGCACACGACCAAATGGTCATGGCCATTAAGGCCGAGCACCATGAGCACGCCCACCGGCGACATCGCGCTACAGCAGCCGCCAACCCCTCTCGCCAAGTCTAGCACATCGCCAGTGGTCCACCTCCACCGCCCAAGCAGCCCCAGGACAGAGACAGAGGGCAGAGCGTCCAGGAACCGCCGCGCCCGGAGCTGGTCGAGCATGCCGACGCCGCCCCTAGAGCACGCTCTGTCCCCGCTCGCACAGACCACCCCTTGGCAGCAGCCCGTGCCCACCGCTCCTCCTCGACCTGGAGAACACCCCAGACATCCCCGTTCGCCGCCCAACGCCTTACAGCCACCGCTCATCGTGGCCACCGCCGCCTTTGCCGCGCAGGGGACTGCCCATCGATCGCCACCCCCATCCATGCCTCTACCTCGCCATAGCCATGTCGCCACCGTCGACCGCCCATTCCGCTCGGTCTCACCATCGAGCCTATAAAAGGAGCCCTCCCCGGCCTCTTTTCTCCACACCATTCCACTCCCCTCACCTCTCTGGACCTTACCCACCTCTAGCCGGAGCAAGTGGAGCACCAGCTCGCCGGAATTGGAGCCGGAGCAGCCGCAGCAGGAGGAGAAGGGCGCCGTTGATTGCGATCGTCCCAAGGTCCACCGCGACCACGCCTCGCCTCGCCGTCGTCTTCCACGTTGTTTTCCCGCCTCACCGACCCCGCTGGAGCCCTGGTACGCCCCCAGCAGACCCCGACCGAGCTGCTAGGGTTCGAGCTCGCCGGCGACCTGTTCGTCGTCGACGACGACCCTCAGCCGTAGATTCCTATTCTAATCGCACGACCCACAGCGCGCATACCGTTTCGCGTTTTAAGTGCCGCTGACAAGTGGGACCCCCTGTCAGCTGAGCCTGCGCCGCGGAGCGCCACTGGGTCGGCCCATTCCTTTCCCGTGCTAGCCCACCGATTCAAATCTGGTTTTTTCTTTTTTAGTTAAATCTAGTTTCTGTCCAGTATTTCAAAAATCAATTCTATGAGTTTTACAAATGCAAATTGCATGAAACTAATTTTTCCAGAAAGGTATGGAAGTAATCTACCCAAGTGCATTGGATTTAATTCAATTAGAGTTATAGATCTCTCCTAATAAAAATAAGAAGACAGAAGCATTTGCAACTTGCAACATTTTTATAAAATCAACCGAGTTAGCTTTTGAGTTGATTCCAACTCTCAAAATTCATATTTTACCATATATATGAAAATATATATTAATATTAAGGTTTACATGCAGTGACTATGGACTAGTACCAAAATAATGCTATATAGGCATTTCTAGTCACTTTAAATCATTAAATAGTGAACTTAAACCAAAGTAATATTGATCCAACCCTTAAATCTCATTCCCGCATGTTAAAATATGTGATGAGGACAAGTGTCCACATGATCCCATATTTTGGTGGTGAATATTAAATTTTAGTTAATTTTTCAATGAGTAGAAATTACTTTTCTAAAATAAAAAGAAGGAAACTTTTGATTTAAACTTATGATACTTGTGATGATAATAGATCATCAATTGTGTGTCTTAGAATGCTATATAGCCTAGTTAAGTATTGTTTGGTGATTGTGCACTCCCTATGTATTTATAGATGATAGTACCGAGCAAGCTCTCGAGGAGGAGGAGTTCTACCAAGAAGAAGAAGAAGAAAACTTCAACCACTGCACCAACCAAGGCAAGCTACAATTAGCAAGTTAGCACTATCTAAGTGCAAGCCACCATTAACAATGCCAGCTACTATTAGCAAGCTAGCACTATCCAAGGTTAACCCTTGCAAGTTAACACTTGCAAGTGTAGTACTTAGCAAACTAGAATCAAACTAGATGGTGTAGCAAAGATGCCTTAAGCATGCTTGGATCACACCCCCTCCTTATTTAACTAATGGTACCCCAAGTCCTAGTTACAGGTTTTACCCTTCTTAGGTTATACAAAGTTCTTTACTTGTTTTAAAGGTAGCATAAAACGTATAAAACTTGACCTATTTAGAACCCTTTAGATGTCATTCTATGGCATGAGATCGAACCCATCTTTTGCACCTTAGTGAACACTCTTAACTTAGTAGTTTAGAGTAGATCAAAACCCTGAGTCACTTTAGATGGGAACACTTGGTGAAAATGAATTATGAAAACCTTGGAATGATGAGTCATTCTATTGAGATGTTTTGACATGTGTGGAGAAACACAAAGGATTGATGTTGACGAAAATGTTGAGGCATGAGCCTTAACTCTTTTATAAACTGATGGTTGGATTCGGATGCGATACATTCCAAATTAACCGTACAACCACATTACCTGAATTGGGTAAGGCTTAGCCGGATATTTATTGCATTAGTATTAGTTCCCTCATGGGAGAGGTTTGAGTTGAGGCTACCTCTCAATGTTGTCCACCTATGCAGTGCCCAAGGTGACTGATGGTCATGGTTGGGAGGCCATGCTCATAGGAGAGGTTCTTATACTAGGGTGTGTAAAGGGAAGGTTATGTTTGATTATCTGCATACTAAGTATGATGATTCAGGGTTATCCCTGACAGATGTATTGAATCTTATGGTGAAAGTGTACCAACTCTGCAGAGTGTCAAACTATTCGAATAGCCGCGTCCGCGGTTATGGACAGTTGGAATGGCCATACTGTTTCGTTGTCAGATGTTTTCTAAAAAGTTTGAAAAAAATGATGAACCTTGAGTTGACCACAACATGGTTGTGCTTATGACAATAGCTTCCCAACTTAAGTGCTTTTAGGATTTTACTTTATCTTTCTTTGCTTCAGAACTCAGCTTAGGTTTCAAACTTAACTTGATAGTTAAGCATAGAGTTAGCATTTTAACTTAGATTTATAATACTTGTTAGTGGTAGTTTGCGAGTACTTAAAGAGTACTCATGGCTTTTTTCCCTGGCTATTATCATGGCCAGACTATGAAGGAGATTACCAAGATGATGGTCAGAAGGACGGCTATGATAACTAGGACCATCTGCCTTCGTTAGCATAGCCCGTGCCCCTGAAGATGGACCCCACCGCTACGCTTATCTTTTATTTCCGCTGTTTGTTGTATTAAGATTGGATCATGAGATCCTTATTTGTGTAAGAACCTTATGTATGGTTTGTAATGGATAATGTTGAGTGATATCCAATCCTTTATGTCTCGCAAAAATGGTAATCGTAGGATTGCGAGGTATGGCATAACGGGCATCTGGGATTAAAAATCTGGGTGTTGACAGCGTGGCCTCTAGCGCTCTGTCCATGGTTGGCCGGCGAGTGTGGCTTCGGGCGTCGGCGCACTGGTGTAAAACGGCTAAGGGAGAGTGTGTCTGGTGCGGCTAGAGGCTGGGGGAGACATGGGAAGTGTAATGGGGGCATTTGTTCTAGTTATCAATGTCTCAAACAATGAAGTTAGGCAGAGTGTGATATGTGTCTGCAAGGTGTTTGATTAAATGGCCGAAAGAATTTAAGTTTCAAATTATTGAATTAAATTTGGTGAGTGATCTACACTTATTCTTGAGTGTCCATGGTTGCTTGGATAAGGCAAGGTGAATTGAATTGAGTGGTTTTTGCAAAATGGTGATCTTACCATATGAACTTGATTCAATTTTCAAATGTCCTTTAAATAGATTTGATATTTGTTTCTATGGGTTTGTAAAGTGGGCCTTGGTTCACTTTTACTTGGTCTAGCAAGGGGTGAAAAGAAGTGGAATTGTTTCTCTTAGAAATTCTCTTCTAGAACACTCAAAGTTACCTAGTGGTTAACATTAGTCAAAATGACCATTTGCTTATTTAATTCATATTTGATTTATTTTTCTTTTTATTTAGTTTGTAATTGGCCTAGATGATGTAGTATTCATCACTAAACCATGTCTTATCATTGCTCGCAATCAAACATGGCAATTTCACTCAATCATACACTAATGCAAAACAAAGATGCATTCATATTTAATTTGATACTAAAAGTTTTTGTTAAACCTAAACTTCGGTTATTTGAACTTGATAATATTTCTTAATAGTTTTGGGGTGTTTCATGGCACCTCACACGTGGTTCGATATAATTTGACCTAATTTCGACAGACTCCCTCCGATCCATATTAATGTTCATAGATTCATCTAGAGTCAAATGTATCTAGTCATGTTTCTATGCTAGATACATATATCCGAATCTAGAAAAATCTGAGAATATTTATTTGAATCAGATACATTATTAGAATTTAATTGGGTTAATTTATCTACGAACCTTTAAAACTCAAAGAACCTAGGAATCGCAAGTAAAACAAGGATGGTTCGCTATGTCTGGAAACACGGCGCGCTTCTCGCATTCAGTGCCACATTCTTCTGATTTTCTATACTGTTAGTACAAAACATCCCTATAATGAGTTGGAAAAGTGAAAATTATTTTTTCCTAATTGATCGAAACTCCCACGGGCAACATTGTTTATTAGGCCAAGACGCACCCATCTACCTGATGTCAGAACCCTATGTAAAAGTGTAGCTAGGGTATACATCGATATAGAAGGCCATGACCTTATTGGTCGTTCGTGCTGAAAACCAAGAATTAATAATGTTACATCATGGTGCACTATAATGTGAATCCGTTTTCCCTAAGGTTGTCGAATCTCATGTTTATCATTTTTCTTGGCAATTAATAATACTACTAGCAAAAGTACCCCAATCATAATAAAGTCTCATGTTTTTGTTTTACGCTTTATTTTGTTTGAATGTTTTCTATACGTGGTCAAATTTGTTGGTATGCAAATACTAATCAGTAATGGCATTTATCAAAACTATTGTTGGCCCATGATATATTGGCTACCTAGGTACCTTCAAAAGAATTTTGGATATTTTCAAGATGGCTCGAGTTTCGGGGAAAAAATGGTTGCTGGATGTAGATGGTTTGAGTTTCGGGGAAAAAATGGTTGCTGGAAGTAGATCGGTGTGTCGTACAAAGTCACACATGTGCAGCACCACGCTTTGGACGAGGAAGAGACAAGTCGGACTGTGCACCTACGGCTGTAGAGATGAGATCGATGGAGGATGGATGGTGTGAGCCAGCGAAGGAGAGAGAAAACACAACTTGTTTTTCGTGCATATTACTACTAGTAGGTCCATAAATTTACTACTAGTGGAGTGTACCTCGTGTCAGCAGCCCATCATAGCTTTGCTCTGACATCCTACTGCCTTTCGAATCCTCCTCCCGTTGCTCTCGCACTGCCTCCTTTGTTTTGGAAGGAGTCGCCTCCATTTTCGAGTAGTACTAGTACGGAAGTGGAGTACTTTGCTTTATAGAAAAAAACATTTCCGTCACTTAGAAAATTGGAGTTGTTACTTTTCCTAGTATTTGAAAACTCCCATTGGCAAAGTTGTTTACCAACGCCAAGATGCACACATCTACTTTCTTGTAGTACTACTAAAAAATTCCCATAAACATCGATATGTCCGTGACCTTGCTTTCTCGCGCGTCCTGAAACCCGTTCATACTTATACATGGTAGGCCATTTTTGTGAAGCGGCTTTTTTCAAAAGTTGTGAAAAACTCATGTTTATTATTTTTCATGGAAGGTAATACAAGCAAAAGGACGCCATTCATGAGTCCCCCTATTTTTTGGCCTATTTCTCTCTCTTTTTTCAACGCAGGGTCAACTATGCTGGCATGCAAAGTCTAGAAAGAAGTTGAATCTTTGAAAACTGTCGGTCGTGTTCTCCATATATTGGCTGACTAGCGGGCAAGTTCAACCGATTTTTGTGGAATTTAAAGAGCAATTGTTAGCTCACATGTGGTTCAAAATACTTTGACATAATTTCCATAGACTCCCTATGATCCATATTAATGTACATAGATTCATCTAGATTCAAATGTATCTAGTCATGTTTCTGTGCTAGATACATATACCCGAATCTAGACAAATCTGAGAACATTAATTTGAATTGGAGACAAATCAGATAAGAGACGTCTGACATATCATCACTATGTAAAATTATTATAGGTAAAGCAGAAAAATATAAATTTGATCAACATACATAAAGTATGGGTGTATATTTGGTTCTTCTACTTTGTATCGTCATGTTGAGAAGTCAAGATTATTAGCTACCTAACACTTCAAAATTTTGGTAGTAACATTGGTCTAGAGAAACGAGTGATAAGATTCTAGTATGATGGAGAAGTGTATTTTGAGGTTTGTGCATAGCCTTAATTATGCTAAAGACTATCAATATAATCTTCTAGATGCTAGAATGAAAAAGAAGATCCAACTGCTAGAAATGTCGTTCAGACGCGCCAGTTTTGATCCAACGGTCAATATTCAAAGTTATTTGTATTCGTACACTATATAGTACTTGGTAAGATAAGATTGTACGAATAACTTTGAATGCCAACCGTTGGATCGCGATACTCGCGAATCCCAATATTTCCAACCGTTGGATCTTCTTTTCAATTATAGCATCTAAAAGATTGTATAGATAGTCTTCAACATAATGAATGCTATGCATAAACCTCAAAACACACTTCTCCATCATACTAGAATCTTCTCCCTCGTTTCTCTAGACCATATTACCAAAAAAAAATTAAGTGTTTTAGGTAGCTAATAATCTTTGACTTCTACATGATGATACAAATTATAAGAACCAAATATACACTCATACTTTATGTATGTTGATCAAATTTATAATTTTTTGTGCTTTACATATTATAATTTTATATAATGATGATATTTCATATGTTTATTATCTGAGTCTCACGTGTAGGGCACTCCTCTCGCTGCTCTCACGCTGCCTACCATTTGGAGTAGGAGTACAAAATAAATTGGAGTACTTTGCTTTATAGAAAAAATATTTCCATCGCTTAGTAGAGTTGTTACTTTTCCTAGTATTTGGAAACTCGCATTGGCAAAGTTGTTTACCAATGCCAAGATGCACACGTCTACTTTCTTGTAGTACTACCAAATTATCATAAACTATGATGTGGATATGCCCATGACCTTGCTTGGTCGCTCGTCCTGAAACCTATTCATACTTATACATGGTAGGCCATTTTTGTGAAGCGGGTTTCTTCAAAAGTTGTGAAAACTCATGTTTATTATTTTTCATGGCAGGCAATACAAGAAAAAGAACGCCATGCATGAGTCCCACAGTTTTTGTTGCCTATTTATCTCTCCTTTTCCAAAGCAAGGTCAACTTTGCCGACATGCAAAGTCTAGAAAGAAGTTGAATCTTTGAAAACTCTCGGTCGTGTTCTCCATATATTGGCTGTCTAGTGGGCAACTTCAAAAGATTTTTGTGGAATTTAAAGAGCGCTTGGTAGCTCACATGTGGTTCAAAATAATTTGACATAATTTCCACAGACTCCCTCCGATCCATATTAATGTACATAGATTCATCTAGATTCAAATGTATCTAGTCATGTTTCTGTGCTAGATACATATACCTGAATCTAGACAAATCTGAGAATATTAATTTTAATTAGATACAGTAGTGTAATTTAATTGGGTTAATTTATCTAAAAATCTTGAAAACTTAAAGAACCTAGCAATCACAAGTAAAAGATGGATGGTTCGCTATGTCGGGAAACATGGCACGTTTGTTGCATTCAGTGCCACATTCTTTTGATTTTCTTCACTTCTAGTACAAAACATCCCCATAATCAGTTGGAAAGGTGAAAAATGTTTTTTCCTAATTGTTCAAAACTCCCACGGGAAACATTGTTTACTAGGCCAAGACGCACCCATCTACCCGATGTCAGAACCCTATGTAAAAGTGTAGCTAGGGTATACATCGATATAGAAGGCCATGACCTTATTGGTTGTTCGTGCTGAAAACCAAGAATTAATAATGTTACATCATGGTGGGCTATAATGTAAATATGTTTTCCTGAAGGTTGTCGAATCTCATGTTTATCATTTTTCTTAGCAATTAATAATACTACTAGCAAAAGTACCCCAATTGTAGTGAAGTCTCATGTTTTTGTTTTACGCTTTATTTTGTTTGAATGTTTTCCATACACGGTCAAATTTGTTGGTATGCAAATACTAATCAGTAATAGCATTTCTCAAAACTAATGTTGGCCCATGATATATTGGCTGTCTGGGTAACTTCAAAAGAATTTTGGATATTTTCAATAGTATTAGCCTATCACACTCACATGTGTTCAATTTTTACCTAATTTCGTTTAATCGACTTAGAGTCATGCATTTAAGTGCACATGGAGCTTTAGCTTGGAAGTTTAAAAAATACTTAAACTTGGGAACTTTAAAAAAGAATTGTCCACTTTGTATGAAAATTTGGTGGGGCCATTCTTTCTTATTTTTCTACTAGTAAAAGTACTTAAAAACTCACACTTCTGGTATAGCCTACTATATCATGTACTACTATGTATGAATTTTCATGGGTTTCAAGCCAAATGACCAAGGTCATGGACATACCCTGTCTTCTTCAAGATAATGACCGTGTGCCCATATTTTGGTATCGCTAGGTTGGTGCATGTTAACATGCATGGTAAAGAAGTACAAGTATTTTTTGGAAGGAAGTGCAATCAATATGGCTTCGAGTTCATAGCATGTGTCATTTATTTACTATAGTACATAAATTGGTTGGATAAATTACATGTTATATTTTTCAAGCTTAATTTTCTAGATAATTTCACCCACTCAGACGACTTTCCGTCGATGTAACATCCCACAACTTTAATCCAAGAGTATTAAGATCCAAATCATCAAATTGAGAGTTAACAAAAAAATCCATTTAAAAATATTTAAGCATTCATTTGTGTGTGCATTTAAATTAGGACTTGTTTGAAATGCCATGATTGAGTGATCCATTGGTTGTAAAATGATTCTATGATGAATGTCACATCATCTAGATCATCCCCAAGAAAATCCCAAAGAAAAAGAAATCAAAAATAATAAATAATGGAAATGGTCACTTTTGCCATTTTAATCAACTAGCCCACTTTGGGTGTTCCTAGAACTCAATTCCCAACAGAGACAATTGTGGTTCATTGCATCCCTTGCTAGTACAAGTAGTGATGTGCCAAGGCCCACTTTGTGATCTCCCAAAAACTTTCAAACTCTAATTTTAAATGACATTTGAAAATTGAATCTAGTGTATGTATCTAGATCACACTTTTTCAAAAACCACTCAAATGAACTCCATTTCAAAAACCCAAGCAACCACAGATGTTTAAGCATGTGAAAAACCACTCCACCAAAATTCAGTTCAAAATTCCAAACTTTTATTCTTTCAGCCATTTTGTGAAACACTTGGTGGACACAGATCAAACAAAACCAAAAACACTAGTGTGAGCAGTGTTTCAGCCAAACCTGTCTCCCACATTGCCATCAAACCCTCTCCACTGCATCCCCTACCCCTTTCTATCCTGGCAAAGCACTATGCCCACGACCAAAGGGTCATGGACATCAATGCCGAGCCCACTCGAGCACCTCACCGGCAACAATGCGCCACAACAGCTGCCAGCCTCGCCAACCTTGCCCAACATGTCGCTCGTGGTCCACCTCTTCCTCCAGGCCGACCCCAGCTCGAGGACAGAGTGAGGAGCAGCCAGGAACCGCCGCACCCGGAGCTTGTCTGCCATGCCGATGCTGCCCGTAGAGCGTGAACGGTCCCACGTTCAACCAGACCCCACCTCGCTCTCACGGCCCACCTACATGATCACCACCACCCCAGGAAGCTAGAGGACACACCTGTTTCCCCGACTGTGACCCGTAGTCGCCGGCAACCGCGAAACTCGCCGTCGATAGAGACATCATACGAGTCGTGCCGCTAACGTCTCCCGGCCGCATTTCACTGCACGCGCATCGCCATGATGACTGCCAGGGAACCGTCCACCATCCTAGTCCACCGCCCAGGCCCCTAGCCCGTTGTACCGTCGTCACCGGCGAGCACCGGCCATGCCTCACTGCCGCCTGGTCGCGGCTATATAAGGAGGCCTCCTCAGCATCATTTCCTCACACCACTCTCATCCACTGCCCCTCAGAAAACTCCCAGAGCCCCACCAGAGCAAGCCGTAGCCCGTAGAGTCGGAATTTCGTCGGAGTCTACCGCAGAAGGAGGAGAAGGGGGCCAGCGATCCAGGCCATCTCCTGGGACGCCGCCATTACCAGGAGAACCGGCGTTGTCGACTTGTTCATTTGCCCGCCTCGCCGCACTAGCTGGAGACCCGGTAGGTCCCCACTGCACCCCCACCGACCGCACTAGGGTTTAGTCTCACCGGCGACGTGTCTGTCATCGACGACGACTGTGGGCCATTAGATCCAGTTCTAATCCTACGGCCACAGTTCGCCCATACCGCTTCGGCAACCACTGTCCCACTGACAGGTGGGGCCCTCATTTAAAACCAGCCCGGGTACCATGTGGAGTAAACTGGGCTGGCCCATTTATTTCCCGCGTGACCCACTGAATTCAAATATATGTTTTTCTATTTTAATTAAAACTTAATTTAGTCCCTTAGTTCAAAAATCAATTCAGAGAGTTATACAAATTCAAATTGAGTGATTCCAATTTTTTGGAAAGGTAATGAAAATCTCTATCCAAGCCTGTTGGATTAAAAACCTTTAGAGTTAAAGATCTCTCCTAGTAAAAATAACAATACATAAGCTTTTTCACATTCAAACATTTTTCTAAAATCAACTATAATAGATTTTGAGTTGATTCAAACTCTCAAAAATCACATCACCATAC
Organism: Avena eriantha; assembly: GCA_910589775.1. Lineage (NCBI taxonomy): Eukaryota > Viridiplantae > Streptophyta > Magnoliopsida > Poales > Poaceae > Avena > Avena eriantha. Next base: position 93,566,872 of record OU342740.1, read on the forward strand.
CTATCAGAAAATGTAATAATATTAAGGTTTGCATGCATTGAATTTGGACTAGTACCAAAGTAATGCTATATAGGCATTTCTAGTCACTTTAAAGCATTAATTATTAAACTTAAACTTATTAAAATATGATACAACCTTTAAATCATATTCCCATATGTTAGAATATGTGGTGAGGACATGTGTCCACATGATCCCATATTTTAATTGGAGAATATTAAATCTTAGTTAAATTCAATGAGTAGAAATTACTTTTCTCAAATAAAAAGAATGAAGCTAGTTCATTAAACCTTGTGATGCTTGTGATAATAATAGATCATCAAATGTGTGCATTCGTGTGCAAAGTAGACTACTTAAGCATTGTTTGGTGATTGTGTATCCCGTATGTATTTATGGACGATGGTATCGACCAAGCTTTCGAGGAGGAGGAGTTCTACCCAGAGGAGGAGGAAGAAAACTTCAACCACTTCACTACACAAGGCAAGACATGATTAACAATACAAGATAACCCTTGGAAGCTAGATAACCTAAGCAAAGGCATTAGTGTCAACACCCGGATTTTTAATCCGAGATGCCAGTTATGCCATACCTCGCAATCCCAGGATTACCATTTTTGTGAGACATAACGGATTGGATATCGCAGTACATCATCCATTACAAACCATACTTAAGGTCTTACACAAATAAGGATCTCATGATCTAGTCTAACTACAACAAGCAGCGGAAATAAAAGATAAGCGTAGCGGTGGGGTCCATCTTCAGGGGCATAGGCAATGCTGACGAAGGCAGATAGTCGTAGTTATCATAGCCGTCCTGTTGGCCATCTTCTTGATAGTCTCCTTCATAGTCTGGCCATGATAATAGCCAGGGACAAAAGCCATGAGTACTCTTTAAGTACTCGCAAACTACCACTAACAAGTATTATGAAGCTAGATTAAAGTGCTAACTCTATGTTTAACTATAAAGTGAAGTTTGAAACCTAAGCTGAGTTCTGAAGCAAAGAAAGATAAAGTAAAAATCTAGAATCACTTAAGTTGGGAAAAACTATTGTCATAAACACAACCCTATTGTCGTCAAGTCAAGATTCGTCATTCATTTCAAAGTATTTAGAAAACATCTGACATCGAAACAGTATGGCCGTTCCAACTGTCCATAACCGCGAACGCGGCTATTCGAATAGTTTGACACTCTGCAGAGGTGGTACACTTTCACCACAAGATTCGATACATCTATCAGGGATTACCCTGAATCATCATACTTAGTATGCAGATAATCAAACATAACCTTCCCTTTAGACACCCTAGTATAAGCACCTCTCCTATGAGTATGGCCTCCCAACCATGACCATCAGTCATCTTGGGCACTGCATAGGTGGACAACATTGAGAAGTAGCCTCAGCTCAGACCTCTCCCATGAGGGAACTAATACTAATGCATATAAATTTCCAGCTAAGCCTTACCCAATTCAGGTAATGTGGTTCTACGGTTAATTTGGAATGGTATCGCATCCGAATCCAATCATCAGTTTTATAAAAGGGTTAAGGCTCATGCCCCAACATTTTCATCATCATCAATCTTTTGTGTTTCTCAACACATGTCAAAACATCTCAATAGAATGACTCGTCGTTTCAAGGTTTTCAGAATTCATTTTCACCAAGTGTTCCCATCTATAGTGACTCAAGTTTTTGGATCTACTCTAGAATACTAAGTTAAGAGTGTTCACTAAGCTGGTAAAGATGGGTTCAATCTCATGCCATAGAATGACATTTAAAGGTTTCTAAATAGGTCAAGTTTTATACTTTTTATCCTACCTTCTAAACAAGTAAAGAACTTTGTATAAACTAGGAGGGTAAAACTTGTAACTGAGACTTGGGGTACCAATAGGTAAAGAAGGTGTGATCAAGAAATGCCTAAGGCATCTTAGCTAAACCATCTAGTTGATCCTATCATGTTAAACACTAAACTTGCAAGTGTTAGCTTGCATTGTTAATGGTGGCTTGCACTTAAAAGTTTTCTTCTTCTTCTTCTTCTTCTTGGTAGAACTCCTCCTCCTCGAAAGTTTGGTCGGTACTATCATCTATAAATACATAGGGAGTGCACAATCACCAAACAATACTTAACTAAACTAAGTAGCATTCTAAGTCACACCTTGGATGATCTTTTATCATCCCAAGCATCACAAGTTTAATTCCATAGTTTCATTCTTTTTATTTTAGAAAAGTAATTTCTACTCATTGAAAACTTAACTAAAATTTAATATTCACCACCAAAATATGGGATCATGTGGACACATGTCCTCACCACATATTCTAACATGTGGGAATGAGATTTAAAGGGTGGATCAACATTACCTTGGTTTAAGTTCATTATTTAATGATTTAAAGTGACTAGAAATGCCTATATAGGATTATTTTGGTACTAGTCCAAAGTCATTGTCTGTAAACCTTAATATTATTGCATATTTGGATAGATATGATGAAATGTGATTTTTGAGAGTTGGAATCAACTCAAAAGCTAACTTGGTTGATTTTATAAAAATGTTGCAAGTTGCAAATGCTTCTGTCTTCTTATATTTACTAGGGGAGATCTATAACTCTAATTGAATTACATCCAACGAGCTTGGATAGATTATCTTAATACCTTTCAAGAAAAATTAGTTTCATACAATTTGGATTTGTAAAATTCCCAGAATTAAAATTTAAAATAGTGGACAGAAACTAGATTTAACTAAAAAGAAAAATCCAGATTTGAATGTGTGGGCTAGCGCGGGAAAGGACTTGGGCTGGCCTAGTGGCGCTCCGCGGCATGGGGCTCAGCTGACAGGGGGGGTCCCACTTGTAAGCGGCACTTAACACGCGAAACGGTACGCGCGCTGTGGGCCGTAGGATTAGAAGGCAGATCTACGACTAAGGGTCGTCGTCGACGATGAACAGGTCGCCGGCGAGCTCGAACCCTAGTGGCTCGGTGGGGGTCTCCTGGGGACGTACCAGGGCTCCAGCAGGGTCAGTGAGGCGGGCAAACAAAGTGGAAGACGACGGCGAGGCGAGGCGCAGTTGCGGTGGAGCTTGGGGTGGTCACAATCAACGGTGCCCTTCTCCTCCTGCCGCGGCTGCTCCGGCTCCAATTCCGGCGAGGCAGAGCTCGCCTTGCTCTGGCTAGAGGTGGGTGAGGATCAGACAGGTGAGGGGAGTGGAATGGTGTGGAGAGAAGAGGCTGGGGAGGGCTCCTTTTATAGGCCCGACGGTGAGACCGAGCGGGATGGGCAGGCGATGGTGGCGACATGGCTATAGCGGGGTAGAGGCATGGCTACGGGTGGCGGTGAACATGTGGTTCCGTGGCGGTGCTCTAGGCATTGAATGCATCCGTAGGGGCGGTGACACACGGTCTGGGCGCGGTGGCGCTCTGCGCGGCAGAGGCGGCGGTGTCCACGGCGAGCGGTGGCTGTGAGGCGTTGGGTGGCCAGCGGGGGTGTCTGGGGTGTTCTACAGGTCGAGGCGGAGCGGCGGGCGCGGGCTGCGGCCAAGGGGCGGTCTGGTCGAGCGGGGACAGAGCACGCTCTGGGGGCGGCACCGGCATGGTGCGGTGGCACTGGGCGCGGTTTTTCCTCGGTGGTCCACTATAGCACTTGGCTCGGGCAAGGGACAGAGAGGGGCGGTGAGGTATTGGCTACCTCCTAGACATGCAGAGGAAGGGGGAGATGGTCTGCTACGGTGAGTGCACGGTCGGCTGGCGAGGGGTGGCTCGGCATGGCATGGCAATGCCACTAGGGGCTAGGGGAGTGGGTGCTAAGGGCCTGGTTAGACCAAGAGGGGACAGAGAAGTTAAATGGTGATCAAATGGGGGCAAAACCCTTTTGAAAACAGTGACCTATGATTTAGATTTAAACCTGCTTGCCAAGTGTTTGATTAAATGGCCGCAAGAACTAAAATTTTGAATTTTGGTTTCAAAATTTTTGCGTGATCTCCACTAGTGCTAGGTAGTCTCTGGTTGCAAGGGTTTTCAAAGTGGAGCTCCAATAGAGGGGTTTTGGAATAGGGGTGATCTATGCATATGCACTAGATTCAATTTTCAAATGCAATTTAAATTAAGTAACATAATGTTTTTAGCAGATCCAAAGGTGGGCCTTGGTACCTCATTATGTGTACTACCAAGGGGTACAAAGACCAAGAATTGTTTCTGTTAAGAATTGAGTGCTAGGAACACTCCAAGTAGTGTAGTGGATTAAAATGGCCAAAATGACGATTCCTCCTTTTTAATTCTTATTGATTTGATTTTCTTTAGGAAAAGTTTGGGAATGATGTAGATGATGTTTAAATCACCTAAGAAACATTTTACAAGTAAAGGATCACACAATCATGGCAATTCAAACAACTCCTATTTTAAATGCACACATATATGAATGATTTCATTTTAAATTTGGAAAAGTTTTTGTTAACCCCATTTTTGGTTGATTTGACCTTGATAAGCTTGGATTGAAGTTTTGGGATGTTACAAACCTCCCCCCCTTAAAAAAAATCTCGTCCCGAGATATACAAAGAAAACTAGGAACTAAAGAGATATGGGAACTCTGTCCTAATGTAATCTTCTCGCTCCCAAGTAGCTTCCTCCTTGGTATGGTTGCTCCACTGAATCTTGAGAAACTTAATACTCCTGGTCATGGTGGTTTTGTAGGCTTCTTCTAAGATACGGATGGGTACTTCTCGATAGGTCAGGTCATTGTTGATTTCCACAGCTCGGTGATTGATGTTCTTGAAAACTTCAGTCTTCTCGGGCACTTCCAGACATTTGCGAAGTAACGAGATATGGAACACATTGTGGATGGCTGACATCTCTTCAGGCAGTTCTAGCTGATATGATACTTCTCCTCGATGGTTTAGAATCTTGAAAGGTCCGATATATCTGGGGGTTAACTTTCCCTTTAGACTAAAGCATTGAGTTCCTTGCAAGGGTGAAACCTTGAGATATACAAAATCTCCGACACTGAAAGTCAGGTCTCTCCTTCTGTTGTCAGCATAACTCTTTTGTCTGGACTGGGCGGCCTTGAGGTTCTCATGGACTTTGTGAACTTTCTCTTCTCCTTCGCGGAGAATGTCGGGTCCGAAAATCTGATGCTCTCCTACTTGCGACCAATTCAAAGGGGTACGACATTTTCTTCCGTATAGGAATTCAAATGGTGCCATCTACAAACTATCTTGATAACTGTTGTTATATGAGAATTCTACGAAAGGCAGGCAGTCTTCCCATTGCGATCCGTATTCTAACACACAATATCTAAGCATATCCTCTAGGATCTGGTTGACCCTCTCAGTCTGTCCATCTGTTTGTGGGTGATATGCTGTGCTGAAGTTCAACTTGGTTCCTAATCCTTCATGAACTTTCTGCCAAAATCTTGAGGTAAACTGGGTTCCTCGATCTGATACTATGGTCTTGGGGGTTCCATGTAGACTAACAATCCTAGCAATGTATAGCTCTGCTAGCTTTGCACTCTGGTAAGTTGTCTTGACAGGTATAAAGTGGGCTACCTTGGACAGTCTATCAACTATGACCCAGATTGAGTCATTTCCCCTACTAGATGTAGGTAAACCGGTCATAAAGTCCATTCCGACAAAATCCCATTTCCATTCCGGAATCTGCAATGGTTGCAATAGTCCTGCAGGTCACTGATGTTCTTCTTTGACTCTTTGACAGATGTCACATTTGGCGATGTAGCTTCCGATCTCTCTCTTCATCTTATGCCACCAAAATTGCTCTTTCAAATCCTGGTACATCTTTGTTCCTCCGGGTGGATAGAATAAAGCGTATCATGAGCTTCCTTCATGATAACCTCCTTCAGTTCCGAATTTGCTGCAACACAGATACGTCCCTTGTACCACAATACTCCTTCTTCGTCTTCGGTGAATCCAGGTACCTTTCCTGTACCGATACGATGTTTGATTCCGTCAATACTCTCATTTCCTTTCTAGGCTTCCTTGATTTGGCTAATCAACGAGGGTTGAAGTTCAATGCTAGCTAGAAATCATTTGCTAACTAATTTAGTCCTGAACCGTTCCAATTCTTCATACAAACCTGGTTGCTTCTCCTTGATCATGGTGTTAAGCCTACACGGCAATCTGCTAAGAGCATCCGCTACCACATTGTCTTTGCCGAGGTGATAGTGAATGTCAAGGTCATAATCCTTGATTAACTCTATCCATCTTCTTTACCTCATATTCATCTCCTTCTGAGTGAAGATATACTTCAAGCTTTTATGATCTGAGTAAATCTCACAGCGATTACCCATCAAATAATGACGCGATGTCTTCAGTGCTAGAACCACAGCTGCTAGCTCAAGATCATGGGTCGGATAGTTCTGCTCATGCTGCTTCAGTTGTCGAGACAGATACGCGATGACTTTTCCTTCTTGCATCAATAAACATCCTAGAACAATCTTGGATGCGTCGCAATACACATCAAAGGGCTTCTTGATGTCGGGCATGACCAATATTGGGGCTGATATCAATCTCTTCTTCAGCTCCTGGAAACTGGCTTCACATTTGTCTTTCCATTCAAAATTCTTTTCCTTCTTCAACAATTGGGTCATTGGTCGGGCTATGCTCGAGAATCCTTCTACGAACTTGCGGTAATATCCCGCTAATCCGGAAAATGCACGGACTTGGGTTTGAGTGGTTGGGGCTTCCCATTCTTCGACATCTTTGATCTTGGCGGGGTCAACAGAGACTCCTCCGGCAGACACAATATGTCCTAGGAATCCTACTTCCTTCAGCCAAAACTCACACTTGCTGAACTTGGCATATAACTGATGCTCTCTCAGGGTTTCTAGGATAACTCTCAGATGTTGCTCATGTTCTTCTTCTGACTTGGAGTAGATAAGGATGTCGTCGATAAACACAACTACAAACTTATCTCGGGAATTCATAAAGATCTTATTCATGAGATTCATGAAATAAGCAGGGGCATTGGTTAATCCAAAAGACATAACCGTATACTCGTATAAACCATAGCGAGTAGTAAAGACGGTCTTTAGAATATCCGTTGCATGAATCTTAAGTTGGTGATAACCATTCCTAAGATCAATCTTTGAGAATACCTAGGCTCCAGTCAACTGATCAAATAAATCCTCTATCTTTGGCAAGGGGTACTTTTTCTTGATGGTGACATCGTTCAACTTTCTGTAATATGTACATAGACGGTTGCCTCCATCTTTCTTGTCGATGAATAACACTAGTGATCTCCATGGCGATGCACTTGGTTGAATCAAACCTTTTGCTAGCATAGCATCCAACTGCTTCTTCAGTTCCACTAACTCTGAGGGGTTCATGCTATAGGGCCTTTGGGCTATAGGTCCGATTCCGGGGATTAGTTCGATAATGAACTAAATATCCCTATCCGGGGGCATACCTGGCAATTCATCTGGGAATACATCTGGGTATTCACAGACTACTCTGACTTGGTCTATGGTGGGCAAGGATACACTCTGGTTGCACTTGAATTGACGGGGTAAGGTTTCAGAGATATGCTCTACTGTTACTCCAGAACTACTGGTCATGGTGATGGCTTTCTTAGCACAGTCTATCAATCCTTTATGCCTTGACATCTAATCCATACCTAGTACTACTTCCAAACCTTTGGTTCCAAGTACAATTAGGTTGGCATAAAAATCTATCCCATGTATTCTGATAGGTACCGCTTTGCAAAATTTTCTAGCTTTGGTTGTTGAACCGGGGATTTGAACTATCATGACATGCTTCAGGTTGGTTGGACGAATCTTACTAGTGCATGCAAATTCTTCGGTGACAAATGAATGCGATGCTCCCGAATCAAACAATACTCTTCCTAAAACTGAGTTGACAGAAAACATACCCAACACTACATCTGGCGCTTCCTGGGCTTCTTTTGCATTCATGTGGAAGAGGCGACCGTTGCGGTTGTGGGGGTTCCCTGGGGCAAATCTCCTTCTTGGTTGAACACGACGCTGCTGCTGAGCTGGGGCATTCACATTGGCATTGGCTGCAGTTTTCTTGGGACACTCATTGGAGTAGTGACCTTTCACTCCACACTCGAAACAAGTGATCTGGGAATTGTCCTTGACTGCAACAGGTACGACATTGCTGCCAGTTCTAGGTGCAGTGTTGTTGTTGTTGTGGTTTTTGGGTGGTGCACGGTTGAAATTGTTGGCATTACCGGAGTTGTGATTGTTTCCTCCGGACTTCACATTGCCTCCGCTACGGTTGGGGTAGCTTTGGCGAGAATTTGGGGGTCGGTTGTTCCTTGGTGCATATCCCGGTGAAGGGTTGGGACGGTAATTCTGGTTACTGTTGGATCTAGACTGCTGCATCATACGATCCTTGCGGTTGTCATTTCCCTGGTTAATCTTCCCTTCCATCTGGATGGCAGAGTCGACTAGCTCTTCGAGATCCTGGAAGCGGATGTTGACGAGGACAGTCTGCATCTCATCATGCAGTGCGTTCAAGAATCTCTCCTTCTTCTTGGTCTCCGTGTTGATCTCATCAGGTGCATATCTAGCAAGTGACATGAATCTGTCACGGTACTCTACCACAGTCATTCTTCATTGCTTCAATTCGCGGAACTCATCTCGCATTCTGTTGACTAGACCCTGCGGCACATGGGTGCGGCTGAACTTGACTTTGAATGCTTCCCATGTCATCACTTGACCATGGTTCATATTGCGGATGCTATTCCACCAAGCTCTTGCATCTCCTGCCAGATAGTGGGTGGCAAAGAGAACTTTCTCATTTTCATCAACTCTGGCAACTTCTAAGTTGTTCTCCATGGTCTGTAACTAGTCATCAGCATCTAATGGGTTTTCAGATTGGTTGAAAATTGGGGGATTAGTGTTCTGAAAGTTTTTGAGTTTGGATCCCTGGTGATCCTGATTTCCATGCCCTTGGTTGTTGAGAGCCATCTGGGCGATTTGTTGCAGTGTTGCTAAGTTGGCTTGGTGTTCTGCCCTGCTTGCTTCACGGTCTGCTATGAGATTCTGCAAGATCTGCAGAATTGGGTCTTGTGACGAGCTTCTCCCTCCTTGGTTTGCACGATTCATCTGAAGATTGAGATATAGGGGTAAGAGGGAAATTCTAAGGTTCAGGGGTTTGGGTTTTCAAAGCTAAAACTTTGAGTTAGACTCAGGTTTTTCCACTAACTTCATTTTCATTCATGCAAGCAAGCACACGATACAACACACCACAACAATCAAAGGGAAAACAGATGGTTTGAAGAACCATTATGCAAACTAAGATTCAGTGAGATCGATACATCTCATGCTTCGACAGTGCTCTAGTGCATCTACTCATCGTCGATGAAGTCGGAGTCCTCATCATCAGTGTAGAAGTCTACGGCATCCTCCGCCAGAAAGTCATCATCGTTGCTGAGGTAAGAGTCCATGTTTCCCTGGATGTCTTCACCCTCACCTTCTTCTTCCTTTGCTGCCAGCTGAGCTTCCTGCTCCTTGACGGTGTTCTCGAGGTCGGCCACCTTCTTGCGAAGACGGGCGATGGTGCTATCCTTCTTGGCACGCTGGCGGCGAAGATACTGATGGTCTTGGACAAGAAGTGCGAAAGTCTGGGCCTTCTGGTCGGCAATGGAACAGTTATGATTGGCTAACTCTCTAGCATTGTCCAGTTCCTACTGTCTGTCGTGAAGCAAGAAGTCAAGGTTCTACACTTAACGCCTCAACTCGGGGTGGCCTGACATCTCCATTGGCATTCCCATGAAATCATGTCTTGCATAGTGGGCAAAACGGGTTCCTTGGGTCTTGTTGACGCTAAGGGCACATAGACGTGCGAGAGCTTCATGCATTGCCCTCGCTAATCCATGTAGCCAGTTGTTCTCTCTCACGGAGAACTGAATTCTCCCAGAAGTTGGTGCTTCAATGCTTCCTCTAAGATCTGCGGTGCCTGCCACTATAGGTCTCCTCCTAGGGGTCCTGCAAGTTGAGCTCCAAGAAACTCCGGGTGCAGGCGTCCTAGTAACTCTGACAGTGAATCCAGATCCCTCTCGAAGATCAGCTGACCTCCGTTTCCCAACTGGTAAAACTTGCTGAACTGAGTCTCCATGAATTTTGAGGAAGGATGAGGAAGTTAGTGAAGTGATCAAGTGTGTCAAATTTTAAGTAGTAGTGGAAGAATTTTGAGAAACATAAATTTTTGAGAAAGAATCCACAAGGCTAAGAGAGAAGATAGTTTTTTCATAAATACTCACCTTGGTTTGGAAACTAAGTTTTTGTTTGACGTCCATTCTAACTAGGGTCTCCTATGGTCAGGATGGCTCTGATACCAACTTGTCAACACCTGGATTTTTAATCCTAGATGCCCGTTATGCCATACCTCGCAATCCCAGGATTACCATTTTTGCGAGACATAACGGATTGGATATCACAGTACATCATCCATTACAAACCATACTTAAGGTCTTACACAAATAAGGATCTCACGATCCAGTCTTAATACAACAAGCAGCGGAAATAAAAGATAAGCGTAGCGGTGGGGTCCATCTTTAGGGGCACAGGCAATGCTGATAAAGGCAGATAGTCCTAGTTATCATAGCCGTCCTGTTGGCCATCATCTTGATAGTCTCCTTCATAGTCTGGGCATGATAATAGTCAGGGACAAAAGCCATGAGTACTCTTTAAGTACTCGCAAACTACCACTAACAAGTATTATGAAGCTAGATTAAAGTGCTAACTCTATGTTTAACTATAAAGTGAAGTTTGAAACCTAAGCTGAGTTCTAAAGCAAAGAAAGATAATTAAACTCTAGAATCACTTAAGTTGGGAAAAACTATTGTCATAAACACTACCCTGTTGTGGTCAAGTCAAGATTCGTCATTCATTTCAAAGTATTTAGAAAACATCTGACAACGAAACAGTATGGCCATTCCAACTGTCCATAACCGCAGATGCGGCTATTCGAATAGTTTGACACTCTGTAGAGGTGGTACACTTTCACCACAAGATTCGGTACATCTTTCAGGGATAACCCTGAATCATCATACTTAGTATGCAGATAATCAAACATAACCTTCCCTTTACACACCCTAGTATAAGCACCTCTCCTATGAGCATGGCCTCCCAATCATGACCATCAGTCATCTTGGGCACTGCATAGGTGGACAACATTGAGAGGTAGCCTCAGCTCAGAACTCTCCCGTGAGGGAACTAATACTAATGCATATAAATTTCCAGCTAAGCCTTATCCAATTCAGGTAATGTGGTTGTACGGTAAATTTGGAATGGTATCGCATCCGAATCCAACCATTAGTTTTATAAAAGGGTTAAGGCTCATGCCCCAACATTTTCATCATCATCAATGATTTGTGTTTCTCAACACATGTCAAAACATCTCAATAGAATGACTCATCATTCCAACGTTTTCATAATTCATTTTCACCAAGTGTTCCCATCTACAGTGACTCAAGTTTTTGGATCTACTCTAGAATACTAAGTTAAGAGTGTTCACTAAGGTGGTAAAGATGGGTTCCATCTCATGCCATAGAATGACATTTAAAAGTTTCTAAATAGGCCAAGTTTTATACTTTTTATGCTACCTTCTAAACAAGTAAAGAACTTTGTATAAACTAAGAGGGTAAAACTTGTAACTGAGACTTGGGGTACCAATAGGTAAAGGAGGTGTGATCAAGACATGCCTAATGCATCTTAGCTAAACCATCTAGTTGATCCTAGCCTGTTAAACACTAAACTTGCAAGTGTTAGCTTGCATTGTTAATGGTGGCTTGCACTTAAAAGTGCTAGCTTGCTAATAGTAGCTTGCCTTGCTTGGTGCAGTGGTTGAAGTTTTGTTCTTCTTCTTCTTGGTAGAACTCCTCCTCCTCAAAAGCTTGGTCGGTACTATCGTCTATAAATACATAGGGAGTGCACAATCACCAAACAATACTTAACTAAACTAAGTAGCATTCTAAGGCACACCTTGGATGATCTTTTATCATCACAAGCATCACAAGTTTAAGTCCATAGTTTCATTCTTTTTATTTTAGAAAAGTAATTTCTACTCATTGAAAACTTAACTAAAATTTAATATTCACCACCAAAATATGGGATCATGTGGACACATGTCCTCACCACATATTCTAACATGTGGGAATGAGATTTAATGGTTGGATCAACATTACTTTGGTTTAAGTTCATTATTTAATGATTTAAAGTGACTAGAAATGCCTATGTAGCATTATTTTGGTACTAGTCCAAAGTCATTGTCTGTAAACCTTAATATTATTGCATATTTGGATAGATATGATGAAATGTGATTTTTGAAAGTTGGAATCAACTCAAAAGCTAACTTGGTTGATTTTATAAAAATGTTGCAAGTTGCAAATGCTTCTGTCTTCTTATATTTACTAGGAGAGATCTATAACTCTAATTGAATTACATCCAACGGGCATGGATAGATTATCTTAATACCATTCAGGAAAAATTAGTTTCATGCAATGTGGATTTGTAAAACTCCCAAAATTAAATTTTAAAATACTGGACAGAGACTAGATTTAACTAAAAAGAAAAATGCACATTTGAATGTGTGGGCTAGCGCGGGAAACGACTTCGGCCGGCCAAGTGGCGCTCCGCGGCGCGGGGCTCAGCTGACAGGGGGTCCCGCTTGTCAGCGGCACTTAACATGCGAAACGGTACGCGCGCTGTGGGCCGTAGGATTAGAAGGCAGATCTACGGCTGAGGGTCGTCGTCGACGACGAACAGGTCGCCGGCGAGCTCGAGCCCTAGTGGCTCGATGGTGGTCTGCTGGGGACGTACCAGGGCTCCAGCAGGGTCGGCGAGGCGGGCAAACGAAGTGGAAGACGACGGTGAGGCGAGGCGCGGTTGCGGCGGAGCTTCGGGTTGTTGCAATCAACGGCGCCCTTCTCCTCCTGCCGCGGCTGCTCCGGCTCCAATTCTGGCGAGGCAGAGCTCGCCTTGGTCCGGCTAGAGGTGGGTGAGGTTCAGAGAGGTGAGGGGAGTGGAATGGTGTGGAGCGAAGAGGCTAGGGAGTGCTCCTTTTATAGGCCCGACGGTGAGACCGAGCGGGATGGGCAGGTGACGGTAGCGACATGGCTACGGCGGGGTAGAGGCATGGCTGCAGGTGGCGAACGACGTGTGGTTCCCTGGCGGTGCTCTAGGCATTGAATGCAGCCATAGGGGCGGTAGCACGCGGTCTGGGCGAGGTGGCCCTCTGCGCGGCAGAGGCGGCGGTGTCCACGGAGAGAGGTGGCTATGAGGCGTTGGGCGGCCAGTGGGGGTGTCTGGGGTGTTCTCCAGGTCGAGGCGGAGTGGCGAGCACAGGCTGCGGCCAAGGGGCGGTCTAGTCGAGCGGGGACAGAGCGCGCTCTGGGGGGCGGCACCGGCATGGTGCGGTGGCACTGGGCGCGGTTTTTCCTCGGTGGTCCACTACAACACTTGGCTCGGGGAAGGGACAGAGAGGGGTGGTGAGGTGTTGGCTACCTCCTAGACATGGAGAGGAAGGGGGAGATGGTCTGTTGCGGTGAGTGCACGGTCGGCCGGCTAGGGGTGGCTCGGCATGGCATGGCAATGCCACTAGGGGCTAGGGTAGTGGGTGCTAAGGTCCTGGTTAGACCAAGAGGGGACATAGAAGTTAAATGGTGATCAAATGGGGGCAAAACCCTGTTCAAAACAGTGAGCTATGATTTAGGTTTAAACCCGCCTGCCAAGTGTTTGATTAAATGGCCGCAAGAACTAAACTTTTGAATTTTGGTTTCAAAATGTTTGAGTGATCTCCACTAGTGCTACGTAGTCTCTGGTTGCAAGGGTTTTGAAAGTTGAGCTCAAATAGAGGGGTTTTGGAATAGGGGTGATCTATGCATATGCACTAGATTCAATTTTCAAATGCAATTTAAAATAAGTAACAGAATGTTTTTAGCAGATCCAAAGGTGGGCCTTGGTACCTCATTATGTGTACTAGCAAGGGGTACAAGGATCAAGAATTGTTTCTGTTAAGAACTGAGTGCTAGGAACACTCCAAGTAGTGTAGTGGATTAAAATGGCCAAAATGACCATTCCTCCTTTTTAATTCTTTTTGATTTGATTTTCTTTAGGAAAAGTTTGGGAATGATGTAGATGATGTTTAAATCACCTAAGAAACATTTTACAAGTAAAGGATCACACAATCATGGCAATTCAAACAACTCCTATTTTAAATGCATACATATATGAATGCTTTCATTTTAAATTTGGAAAAGTTTTTGTTAACCCCATTTTTGGTTGATTTGACCTTGATAAGCTTGGATTGAAGTTTTGGGATGTTACAATTAGGCATTCTTTGGTTATACCATTTTGACTTATACCTACTCCAAGTTTATTTCCAAGCTTTACCTTCTTTACTTTACCAAAGTTCTTTACTTGTTTAAAGGTAGCATAAAAAGTATAAAACTTGACCTATCTAGTTAGACTTAGATGTCATTCTATGGCATGAGATTGAGATTAGCATCCCACATTAGTGAACCCTCTTAACATAGTAGTTTAGAGCTAAACCAAAACTTGATTTACTTTAGATGGGAATACCTGGTGAAAATGACTTATGAAAACCTTGGAATGATGAGTCATTCTATTGAGATGTTTTGACATGTGTTGAGAAACACAAATGGTTTATGATGATGAAAATGTTGAGGCATGAGCCTCAGCCCTTTTAAAAAACTTATGGTTGGGTTCGGATGCGATACCATTCCAATTTTACCGTACAACCACAATACCTGAATTGGGTAAGGCTTAGCCGGAAGTTTATATGCATTAGTATTAGTTCCCTCGTGGGAGAGGTTTGAGATGAGGCTACCTCTCAATGTTGTCCACCTATGCGGTGCCCAAGATGACAGATGGTCATGGTTGGGAGGCCATGCTCGTAGGAGAGGTGCTTATACTAGGGTGTGTAAAGGAAAGGTTAAGTTTGATAATCTGCATACTAACTATGATGATTCAGGGTTATCCCTAATAGATGTATCGAATATTGTGGTGAAAGTGTACCACCTCTGTAGAGTGTCAAACTATTCGAATAGCCGCATTCGTAGTTATGGATAGTTGGAGTGGCCATACTGATCCGTTGTCAGAGGTTTTAAAAACAACTTATGAAATGAATTGTGACATGACTTGACCAGAAATGAGTTGTGACTATGACCATTAAGTTCACACTTAGGTGTTTTCAAACATTATTTATCTTTCTTCGTTTCTGAACTCAGCTTAGGTTTCAAACTTAGCTTTACAAATAAACTTAGAATTTAGCAATCCTACTAGAACTACCTTACTTGTTAGTGATAGTTTGCGAGTACTTAAAGAGTACTCATGGCTTTTGTCCCTTGCTATTCCTATGGCCAGACTATGAATGAGACTACCAAGAGGAAGGACAGCAGGACGGCTATGATAACTAGGACTATCTTCCATCGTCAGCATTGCCTGTGACCCTGAAGATGGACCCCACCACTACGCTATTTATTCCGCTACTTGATTGTACTAAGACTGGATCATGAGATCCTTTATTTGTGTAAGATCTTATTATGGTTTGTAATGGATGATGTACTGTGATATCCAATCTGTTATGTCTCGCAAAAATGGTAATCCTGGGATTGCGATGTATGGCATAACAGGCATCTGGGATTAAAAATTGGGGTGTTGACAAGTTGGTATCAGAGCCATCCTGACCATAGGAGACCCTAGTTAGAATGGACGTCCGAACAAAACCTAGTTTCAAAAACCAAAGTGAGTATTTATGAAAACTATTTCCTCTCTTACCCTTGGGAATTCATTCTCTCAAAAAAATTCATGTTCCTCCAAATTCTTACATTACTACATTAAAGGTTACACACTTGATCACTTCACTAACTTTCTCATCCTCAATTCTTATAGATGGAAACTCAGTTCAGAAAGTTCTACCAGTTGGGCAACGGAGGCCAGTTGATCTTCGAGAGGGATCTTGATGCACTATCGGAGTACTTGGGACGCCGGCATCCGGAGTTTCTGGGAGCTGAACTTCCTACAACCCCAGGAGGAGACCTACAATGCCTAGTCACCGCTGATATTAGAGGCAAGATAGAAGCACCAACGTCTGGGAGGATCCAGTTCTCCGTGAGAGAGAACAACTGGCTAGATGGATTAGCCATGGCAATGCATGAAGCTCTTGCACGTTTGTGTGCCATGAGTGTCTACCAACAAGGAACCCACTTTGCTCACTATGCAAGGCTTGATTTTATGGGAATGCCCATGGAGATGCCAAGTCACCCGGAGTTGAAGCGTCAAGTGGAGAACCTTGACTTCCTGCTGTACGACAGACAGAAGGAATTGGACAATGCTAGAGAGTTCGCCAACCAAAACCTCGCCCTTGCTGCCCAGAAGGCCTAGACTTTCTCACTGCTCGTCCAAGATCATTAGTCTCTTCGTCGTCAACGCACAAAGAAGGATCGCACCATCGACCGTGTTTGCAAGAAGGTGGCCGACCTCGAGAAGACCATCAAGGAGCAACAAGCTGAGCTCGCAGCAAAAGAAGAAGAAGAGGAAGATGAAGACATCGAGGGAGATATGGACTCTTACCTCAGCAATGATGATGACTATCTGGAGGAGGATGTTGTGGACTTCTACACCGACGATGATGATTCCGACTTCATCGATGATGAGCTGATGCACTAGAGCACTATCATAGAGTGAGGAGTATCGGTCCCATTGTATCGTAGCTTGCATAATGGTTCTTAAAACCATCTACTTTCCTTTGATGTTGTGGTGTGTGTGTGTTTGTATCATGTGCTTTGCTTGAATGAAAATAAGTTAGTTGCAAAACCTGAGTCAAACTCAAAGTTTTAGCTTTGAAATCAAAACCATGAACCTTAGAACTTTCCCTCTTACCCCTTTATCTATCTCAATCTTCAGATGACTCGTGGAAACCAAGGAGGGAGAAGCTCATCGCAAGACCCAATGCTGCAGATTTTGGAGACTCTCAGTGCAGACCTAGAAGCTAGTAGGGCAGAGTGCCAAGCTAATCTAGCAACACTGCAGCAGATCGCCTAGATGGCTCACAACAACTAGAACCATGGAAATCAGGATCATCCAGGATCCAAGATTAAAAACTTCCAGAATACCAATCCTCCAATGTTTAGCACTTCAGAGAACCCACTAGATGCTCATGACTGGTTGCAGACAATGGAGAACAACTTCGAAGTAGCCAGAGTGGATGACAACGAGAAAGTTCTTTTGGCCACCCACTATTTGTCAGGAGATGCAAGAGCATGATGGAACAACACCCGCACAATGAACCATGGTCAAGTGATGACATGGGAAGCCTTCAAAATCAAGTTTAGTCGCACCCACATGCCACAGGGTCTAGTCACCAGAATGAGGGATGAATTCAGAGATTTGAAACAAGGCACAATGACTGTAGTGGAGTACCGTGACATATTCTTGTCCCTTGCCAGGTATGCACCTGATGAGATCAACATGGAGGCCAAGAAGAAGGAGACATTCCTGAACGGACTGCATGATGAGATGCAGACGGTTCTCGTCAACATCCACTTCGAGGATCTCGAAGAGCTAGTCCACTCTGCCATTCAGATGGGAGGGAAGATTAATCAAGCAAACGACAACCACAAGTGTCATATGATGCACCAAGCTAGATCCAACAGTCACCAGAAGTACTATTCCAACCCTTCTGCCAGATATGCCCCGCGGAACAACCGACCCCCAATGTCTCGCCCAAGATACCCCAACCATAGCGGAGGCAATGTGAAGTCCGGAGGAAACAACAATCATCCCGGAAACTCCAACAATTTCAACCGTGCACCTCCCAAGAACCCCAACAACAACAACAACAACACTGCACCCAGAACTAGAAGCAATGTTGTGCCCGTGGCAGCAAAAGACAAGTCTCAGATCACTTGTTTCGAGTGTGGAGTGAAGGGTCACTATTCCAATGAGTGTCCCAAGAAGATTTCCGCCACTGCCAATGTGAATGCCCCAGCTCAAAAGCAACATCGTGTTCAACCAAGAAGCAGATTTGCCCCAGGGAACCCTCACAACCGCAACGGTCGTCTCTTCCACATGAATGCCGGAGAATCCCAAGAAGCGCCAGATGTAGTGCTGGGTATGTTTTCTGTCAACTCAGTTTTAGCAAGAGTGTTGTTTGATTCTAGAGCATCGCACTCATTTGTCACCGAAGAATTTGCATGCACTAGTAAGATTCACCCAACCAATTGGATGCATGTCATGATAGTTCAAATCCCCGGTTCAACTACAAAAGCTAGAATTTTTATTTTATGCCAATCAGAATACATGGGATAGATTTTTATGCCAATCCAATAGTACTTGGAACCAAAGGTTTGGAAGTAGTACTAGGTATGGATTGGATGTCAAAGCATAAAGGATTGATTGACTGTGCCAAGAAAGCCATCACCATGACCAGTAGTTCGGGAGTCTCAGTAGAGCATATATCTGAAACCTTACCCCATCAATTCAAGTGCAACAAGAGTCTAGCCCTACCCACCATAGACCAAGTCAGAGTAGTTTGTGAATACCCCGACGTATTCCCAGATGAATTGCTCGGTATTCCCCCAGATAGGGATATTGAGTTCATTATTGAAATAATCCCCAGAACCAGACCCATAGCCCAGAGACCCTATAGCATGAACCCCTCGGGGTTAGTGGAATTGAAGAAGCAGCTGAATGCTATGTTGGCAATAGGTTTGATTCAACCAAGCACATCGCCATGTAGATCGACAGTGTTATTCATCGACAAGAAAGATGGAGGCAACCATTTGTGCACAGATTACAGGAAGTTGAATGATGTCACAATAAAGAACACGTACCCTTTGCCAAAGATAGAGGATCTATTTGATCAGTTGACTGGAGCAAATGTGTTCTCTAAGATTGATCCTAGGATTGGTTATCACCAACTTAAGTTTCACGCAACGCATATTCTGAAGACCGCGTTTACTACTCGTTATGGTTTATACGAGTATACGGTCATGTCTTTTGGATTAACCAATGCCCCTGCTTATTTCATGAATCTCATTTATAAGATTTTTATGATTTTCTAGACAAGTTTGTCATTGTGTTTATCGACGATATCCTTATCTACTCGAAGTCAGAAGAAGAGCATGCGCAACATCTGAGAATCATCCTTAAAACCCTTAGAGAGCATCGGTTGTATGCCAAGTTCAGCAAATGTGAGTTTTGGCGAAAAGAGGTAGGATTCCTAGGACATATTGTGTCTGCCGGAGGAATAGCTGTTGATCCCACCAAGATCAAAGATGTTCAAGCATGGGAAGCCCCAACCACTCAATCCCAAGTCCGTGCCTTTCTCGGATTAGCGGGCTATTACTGCAAGTTCGTAGAAGGATTTTCGAGCATCGCCAGACCCATGACCCAATTGTTGAAGAAGGACAAGAAGTTTGAATGGACCGACAAGTGTGAAGAAAGTTTCCAAGAGCTGACGAAGAGATTGATTCAAGCCCCAATATTAATCATGCCAGATATCAAGAAGTCGTTTGATGTGTATTGTGATGCATCCAAGATTGGTCTCGGATGTGTATTGATGCAAGAAGGGAAAGTTATCATATATCTGTCTAGACAACTGTAGCAGCATGAGAAGAACTATCCGACCCATGATCTTGAGTTAGGAGCCGCAGTTTTGGCATTTAAGACATGGCGTCATTATCTTATGGGTAATCGCTGTGAGATTTACTCAGACCACAAAAGCTTGAAGTATATTTTCACTCAAAAGGAGCTGAATATGAGGCAAAGGCGATGGATAGATTTAATCTAGGATTATGACCTTGATATTCACTATCACCCCGGTAAAGCCAATGTGGTAGCGGATGCTCTTAGCAGATTACCGTGTAGGCTAAACACCATGATCAAGGAGAAGCAACCAAGTTTGTATGAGGAGTTGGAGCAGTTTAGAACTGAGCTAGTTAGCAAAGGATTTTTAGCTAGCATTGAACTTCAACCCACTTTGATTAGCCAAATCAAGGAAGCCCAAAAGGGAAATGAAAGTATCGACAGAATCAAATGTCGTATTGGTACAAGAAAGGTACCTAGATTCACCGAAGACGAAGAATGAGTTCTGTGGTACAAAGGCCATATCTGTGTGCCAGCAGATTCAGAACTGAAGCAAGTTATCATGCAAGAAGCTCATGATACTCTTTATTCTATCCACCCCGGAGGAAGAAAGATGTATCAGGATCTAAAAGAGCAATTTTGGTGGCACAAGATGAAAAGAGAAATCAGAAGCTACATCGCCAAGTGTGATATCTGTTAGAGAGTCAAAGTGGAACATCAGAGACCCGCAAGACTGTTGCAACCATTGCAGATTCCGGAATGGAAATGGGATTCCGTCGGAATGGACTTGATCACCAGTTTGCCTACTTCTAGCAGGGGAAATGACTCAATCTGGGTCATCGTTGATAGACTGTCCAATGTAGCTCATTTTATACCTCTCAAGACAACGTACCAGAGTTCGAAGCTGGAAGAGTTGTACATTGCTATAATTGTTAGTCTGCATGGAACCCCCAAGACCATAGTATCAGATCGAGGAACCCAATTTACATCGAGATTTTGGCAGGAAGTCCAAGAAGGATTATGAACCAAGTTGAATTTCAGCACGGCTTATCACCCGCAAACCGATGGACAGACTAAGAGAGTCAAACAAATCTTAGAAGATATGTTGAGAGCTTGTGTGTTAGAGTATGGATCAAAATGGGAAGATTCCCTGCCTTACGCATAATTCTCATATAACAATAGTTATCAAGCCAGTTTGCAAATGGCACCATTTGAGTTCCTATACGGAAGAAAGTGTCGTACACCTTTGAATTGGACGCAAGTAGGAGAGAGTCAGATCTTTGGACCTAACATTCTCCAAGAAGACGAAGAGAAGGTTCACAAAGTCCGTGAGTACCTCAAGACCGCCCAATCCAAACAGAAGAGTCATGCTGACAAGAGAAGGAGAGACCTGACTTTCAATGTCGGATATTTCGTGTATCTCAAGGGTTCGCCATTGAAGGGAAAGCAACGTTTTAGTCTGAAAGGAAAGTTAGCCCCCAGATATATCAGACCCTTCAAGATTCTGAACCACCGAGGAGAAGTGTCTTATCAACTGGAACTTCTAGAAGAGATGTCAGCCATCCACAATGTGTTCCATATCTCGTTACTTCGCAAATGCCTAGAAGTGTCGGAGAATGCCGAAGTGTTCAAAAACATCGATCACCGAGCTGTTGATATCAACAAGGATCTGACATATTGTGAAGTGCCTATCCGTATCCTAGAGGAAGCCTATAGAACCACCAGGACCCAGAGTATCAAATTTCTCAAGATTCAATGGAGCAACCATACCGAAGAAGAAGCCACTCGGGAGCGAGAAGATTACATTAGGACTGAGTTCCTAGATCTCTTTAGTTCCTAGTTTTCTTTCTTAAATCTCGGGACGAGATTTTGTTTAAGGGGGGAAGGTTTGTAACATACCAAAACTTTAATCCAAGAGTATTAGGATCCAAATCATCAAACTGAGAGTTAAGAAAAACTTTTCCATCTAACAATATTTAACCATCTATATGTGTGTGTATTTAAATTAGGAGTTGTTGGAAATGCCATGATTGAGTGATCCACAGAGAAAATTGTGGTTCTTTGCACCCCTTGCTAGTACAAGTAGTGATGTGCCAAGGCCCACTTTGTGATCTCCCAAAAACTTTCAAACTCTAATTTTAAATGACATTTCAAAACTGAATCAAGTGTATGTATCTAGATCACACTTTTTCAAAAACCACTCAAATGAACTCCATTTCAAAAACCCAAGCAACCACAGATGTTTAAGCATGTGACAAACCACTCCACCAAAATTCAGTTCAAAATTCCAAACTTTTATTTTTTTGGCCAACCTTGCCCAACACGTCGCTCGTGGTCCACCTCTTCCTCTAGGCCAGCCCCAGCTCGAGGACAGAGCAAGGAGCAGCCAAGATTCGCCGTGCCTGGAGCTTGTCTGCCATGCCGACGCCGCCCACAGAGCGCGCACGGTCCCTCGCTGAACCAGACCCCGCCTCGCTCTCACCGCCCACCTACATGATCACCACTGCCCCAGGAAGCTAGAGGACACGCACGTTTCCTCGACCGTGACCCGTAGCCGCTGGCCACCGCAAAACTCGCCGTCGATAGAGACATTGCACGTGTCACGCTGCTCACATCTCGCGACCACATTTCATTGCACGCGCAGCGCCATGACGACCGCCAGGGAACCGCCCACCGTCCTAGTCCACCGCCCAAGCCCCTAGCCCGTTGTACCGTTGTCACCGGCGAGCACCGCCCATGCCTCACTGCCACCTCGTCGCGCCTATATAAGGAGGCCTCCGCAGCCATGTTTCCTCACACCACTCTCATCCACTCCCCCTCAGAACACTCCCAGAGTCCAACCAGAGCAAACATAGCTCGTAGCGCCGGAATTTTGCCGGAGTCTGCCGTGGAAGGAGGAGAAGGGGGCCAGCGATCCAGGCCTTCTCCAGGGACGCCGCCATTACCAGGAGAACCGCCGTTGTCGACTTGTTCATTTGTCCGCCTTGCCGCACTATCTATAGCCCCGGTACGTCCTGACTTCACTCCCACCAACCGCGATAGGGTTCAGTCTCGCCGGTGACGTGTCCGTCGTCGACGACGACCGTGGGCCTTTAGATCCAGTTCTAATCCTACAGCCATAGTTCGCCCATACCGCTTCGACAACCACTGTCCCACTGACAGGTGGGGCCCTCACTTAAAACCAGCCCGGGCGCTGTGTGGAGTAAACTGGGCCGGCTCATTTATTTCCCGCGCGTCCCACTGAATTCAAATATATGTTTTTCTATTTTAATTAAAACTTAATTATGTCCCTTAGTTTAAAAATCAATTCAGAGAGTTATACAAATTCAAATTGGGTAATTCCAATTTTATTGGAAAGGTAATGAAAATCTCTATCCAAGCCCGTTGGATTTAAATCCTTTAGAGTTAGAGATCTCTCTAACATTCAAACATTTATCTAAAATCAACCATAATAGATTTTGAGTTGATTCCAACTCTAAAAAATCACATTTAACCATACCTATCTGAATATGTAATAATATTGAGGTTTGCATGTAGTGACTTTGGACTAGTACCAAAATAATGCTATATAGGCATTTCTAGTCACTTTAAAGCATTAGTTATTAAACTTAAACTTATTAAAATATGATCCAACCTTTAAATCACATTCCCATATGTTAGAATATGTGGTGAGGACATGTGTCCACATGATCCCATATTTTAATTGGAGAATATTAAATCTTAGTTAAATTCAATGAGTAGAAATTACTTTTGTCAAATAAAAAGAATGAAGCTAGTTCATTAAACCTTGTGATGCTTGTGATGATAATAGATCATCAAATGTGTGCCTTTAGGTGCTAAGTAGACTATTTAAGCATTGTTTGGTGATTGTGTATCCCGTATGTATTTATAGACGATAGGACCGACCAAGCTTTCGAGGAGGAGGAGTTCTACCCAGAGGAGGAGGAAGAAAACTTCAACCACTTCAATACACAAGGCAAGCCATCATTAACAATACAAGCTAACCCTTGCAAGCTAGATAACCTAAGCAAAGGCATTAGGCATGCTTTGGTTATACCATTTTGACTTATACCTACTCCAAGTTTATTTCGAAGCTTTACCTTCTTTACTTTACCAAAGTCCTTTACTTGTTTAAAGGTAGCATAAAAAGTATAAAACTTGACCTATCTAGTTAGACTTAGATGTCATTCTATGGCATGATATTGAGACTAGCATCCCACATTAGTGAACCATCTTAACTTGGTAGTTTAGAGCTAAACCAAAACTTGATTTACTTTAGATGGGAATACTTGGTGAAAATGTCTTATGAAAACCTTGGAATGATGAGTAATTCTATTGAGATGATTTGACATGTGTTGAGAAACACAAATGGTTTATGATGATGAAAATGTTGAGGCATGAGCCTTAGCCCTTTTACAAAACTGATGGTTGGGTTCGGATGCGATACCATTCCAATTTTACCATACAACCACAATACCTGAATTGGGTAAGGCTTAGCCGGAAGTTTATATGCATTAGTATTAGTTCCCTCGCGGGAGAGGTTTGATCTGAGGCTACCTCTCAATGTTGTCCACTTATGCAGTGCCCAAGATGACAGATGGTCATGGCTGGGAGGCCATACTCATAGGAGAGGTGCTTATACTAGGGTGTGTAAAGGAAATGTTATTTTTGATTATCTGCATACTAAGTATGATGATTCAGGGTTATCCCTGACAGATGTATCGAATCTTGTGGTGAAAGTGTACCACCTCTGCAGAATGTCAAACTATTCGAATAGCCGCGTCCGCGGTTATGGACAGTTGGCGTGGCCATACTGTTCTGTTGTCAGATGTTTTCAAAACAACTTATGAAATGAATTGTGACATGACTTGACCACAACAGAGTTGTGACTGTGAACATTAAGTTCCCACTTAGGTGTTTTCAAACCTTATTTATGTTTCTTTGTTTCTAAACTCAGCTTAGGTTTCAAACTTAGCTTTACAAATAAACTTAGAATTTAGCAATCCTACTATTACTACCTTACTTGTTAGTGATAGTTTGTGAGTACTTAAAGAGTACTCATGGCTTTTGTCCCTAGCTATTCTTATGGCCAGACTATGAAGGAGACTACCAAGAGGAAGGACAGCAGGACGGCTATGATAACTAGGACTATCTTCCATCGTCAGCATTGCCTATGACCCTGAAGATGGACCCCACCACTACGCTATTTATTCCGCTACTTGATTGTACTAAGACTAGATCATGAGATGCTTTATTGTGTAAGACCTCATTATGGTTTGTAATGGATGATGTATTGTGATATCCAATCTGTTATGTCTCGCAAAAATGGTAATCTTGGGATTGCGATGTATGGCATAACATGCATCTGGGATTAAAAATCCGGGTGTTGACAGTTGCTTTGTCGAATTAGGTCTAAATTAATATTCTACAAGTGCGTGAGAGCTAGTTCAATAGTATAACCGAATGTTAGGTATAACAAAGTGACACATCATCTAATCCCGACTTTATACCAGCATGTACAATATCTAACATTTTAACTATAGAACAACTAGCATTAGATGCAGCAACTTCATCAAAAAGCAAGAAGATTAAACATGAATAAAATGAAAAACATTTCTTTGCCCAGTTGAAAAATCCTAAAACTTTGGAATTGTAATAAAGCATGGCACTGGTAGTTTGAAAATTGGGGCAGTGGCATTCTTTATTAACTTTTTGGAACCTGTGTATCATAGGTCATGAAGGAGCAAGACACTCTAATTAGCGCACTAGGGTTTGTAGTCATCGCAATATGGTATGAGGACCTTTTTATAATTATAATTATTATTTTTGAGACTTTTTGTATTGGTTTAGATCATTATTAATCCAGTAGATGGCTTGAATTTCGGGGGGGGGGGGGGACGGTTGCTGGAAGTAGATCGGTTTGCCGTACCAAGTCACACATGCGTAGCTCCACGTTGCGGACGAGGAAGAGACATGTTGGATTGTGTACCTACAGCTCTAGATAAGAGATTGATGGAGGATGGATGGTGAGAGCCAGCGAAGGAGAGAAAAAACACAACTTGTTTTGCGTGCATACTACTACTAGTAGGTCCGTATATTTACAACTAGTGGAGTGTACCTCATGTCAGTAGCCCATCATAGCTTTGCTCTGACATCACACTGCCTTCCGACTCCTCCTCCCGTTGCTCTCACACTGCCTCCTTTTTTTGGAAGGAGCCGCCTCCCTTTTCGAGTAGTACTAGTACGGAAGTGGAGTACTTTGCTTTACACTTTTTGTAGTATTTGGAAACTCCCATTGGCAAAGCTGTTTACCAACGTCAAGATGCACACATCTACTTTCTTGTAGTACTACTAAAAAATTCACATAAACATGGATATGTATGTGACCTTGCTTGGTCGCGCGTCCTGAAACATGTTCATACTTATACATGGTAGGACATTTTTGTGAAGCGGCTTTTTTCAAAAGTTGTGAAAACTCATGTTTGTTATTTTTCATGGAAGGTAATACAAGCAAAAGGACGCCATGCATGAGTCACCCTGTTTTTTGTCCTATTTCTCTCTCTTTTTTCAAAGCAGGGTCAACTTTGCCGGCATGCAAAGTCTAGAAAGAAGTTGAATCTTTGAAAACTCTCGGTCGTGTTCTCCATATATTGGCTTACTAGTGGGCAACTTCAAAATATTTTTGTGGAATTTAAAGAGCAATTGGTAGCTCACATTTGGTTCAAAATAATTTGACATAATTTTGATAGACTCCCTCCGATCCATATTAATGTTCATAGATTCATCTAGATTCAAATGTATCTAGTCATGTTTCTGTGCTAGATACATATATCGGAATCTAGAAAAATCACAGAACATTAATTTGAATCGGATACAGTAGTGTAATTTAAGTGGGTTAATTTTTCTATGAACCTTGAAAACTGAAAGAACCTAGTTTCGCAAGTAAAACATGGGTGGTTCGCTATGTCTGGAAACATGGGAGCCTCAAAACACTTCCCATCATTCTAGAATCTTCTCCCTCGTTTCTCCAGACCATGTTACCAAATTTTGAAGTTTTAGATTAGCTAATAATTGCACACACTACATGATATACAAAGTACGAGAACCAAATATACACCCATATATCATAGATGTTGATCAAATTTATATTGTTTTCTTTGCCTATTATAATTTTATATAGTGATGATATGTCAGACGTCTATTATCTGAGTCTCACGTGCAGGGCACGTGCAACTTACTAGTTTACTACTAACACTACATGAATTGGTTGGATAAATTACATGTTATATTTTTCAAGCTTAATTTTATACTCCCTCTGACCCAAATTAGTTGACTTAGTTTTATCTAGATTCGGATGTATCTAACACTAAAACAAGTCTAGATATATTCGAATCTAGAAAAATCTAAGTCCACTAATTTGGGTCAGAGGGAGTAGCTAATTTAACCCAAAAGTGCATAATGCTTCAATCAACACGTTCGGTGGAATTAAAAGGTTACATCAAAAAATAGGAAATTACATCCAAGTCCATACAATTGGCACAAAGGCCCCTAAATTTTAGATTGGAAATGTAGTCGGGTCCGTCTCAATTTCAACCGAGCAGCTGAGCCATACTCTAGCTACTACTGTTTGCTTCACACATGAAACACAGCGCGCATGTGCGTGTTGATCATGGTCGAAGGGACGTGATTGCTCGGAACGAGTAGAGGAGCACACTGCCCCCTACCGAGTCGATTCCCCTAGTCGCACCTTCGTCGGCCGTAGGTTCCTCGCGCTCGAGCTCGAGCTTGAGCATGTCCTGATGGTGAGCAAGGGCCAGCATAGGGTCGATAGGCTCGAGGGGAGCCAGGATGGCTGATACGTCCATTTTGCATCACTATTCTATGTCTTAATTCACTATTATTCATTGATATATTTCGTATTGAGAGGTGATACTTATGTTATTTCATCTATTTTTGCATGGTTGATGACTTTTGGAGCATGGACCGCTGTAGTCAGGATTCTGATGGAAAAGGTGTTGTTTGGAGGCAAAATTCGTGAAGATCAGAAAATCCATGAAAATATACGGAAAATCCTATTTTTCCAGAAGATTCAGGATGCCAGAAGATGGAGTGGAGGTGTGCCATAGGGGGCCCACACCACCCCAGAGCGCGGGTAGGCCCAGGCCGCGCCTGGAGGTGGTGTGGCCGCCCTGGCCCACTCCAGCCTCTCCCCTCTAGCGTTTATCATCCCCATGAAACCTTAAGACTGGGAGAGCGACCATAGAAAGATTTTGCCGCCTCTGCGGGGCGGAAAACATCGAGAGAGAAAGATCTCTCCGGCAGACAGATTTCTGCCGGGGGAATTCCTTCCCGGAGAGGGGAGATTGTCGCCATCAACACCACCATCAAGTTGGACTTCATCAAGCTGGACTTCATCATCATCACCACCATCATCACCATCAACACCCTCATCACCATCGCCATATTGCTGTAACAATTGGTTGAATCTTGCTATAGTTCATAGGGGAAACTTTCTCGGTGTTGATTACTCTTTGTAGTTGATACTATTGAGTGAACCATTGAATTATTTTTTATGTTCAGATTGTTATACATCATTATTCCATCTCTGATGATGATCCATATGATGTCTTGTGAGTAGTTCGTTTTGTTCTTGAGGACATGGGAGAAGTCTTGTTGTTAGTACTAGAGTTGTGTTGAGAAAGATTCAATAGATTGTTATTTAAGTTGTGGTGTACTTCTTCTAGTGGTGTCATGTGAACGTCGACTACATGACACTTCACCTATAAGGGCCTAGGCGAATTCATTGTGTATTTGGCTACTAATCGTAGGGGTTGCTGGAGTGATAGAAACCTGAACCCCCGTTAGGAAACCATTGCACATGGGACATAAGAGTCTTAGAGTTTAAAGCTGTGGTTACGTTTCTACCTTAATTACTTTCTTGTACTTACGGATGTTTGCAAGGGGTATAATCACAAGTGTGTATTAGTCTTGGATGGGGCGGTACTGTAGCACCCCAATTGTCTAACAATTGTAATGCTACTTGTCCTAGTAAGATATTGGCTACTCCACATATATTATTGTTGCATCATAACTATCTCATGCTCATGTCATCATGCCACCTTGCATTTGAGCATCATATAAAAACTCCTTTTCTTTTGGTTCTTCTCTCACATGCATTATTAATTGTATTTGCCTCTTGATATTGTATTTGGCTATTGATATATTGTTCAAATGCCCAAGTTGAGTTGGGGGCATATCTTTTATTTCAATTCCACCACCTTTGTCTTCCATCACTTTATAATTCCACCATCCTACTAGATCATGAGCTTGTTTGTTTTTTATTTGGGGTTTTTATTTGGCTCATGGGCAATGGGGTGGATCTAGACCCTTAATTATTTTGCATGGTTTTATTCCACTTCTTGGAAATGCACAAGAGTAATGCCATCATATTATTATTGTTTTCACATAATAAATAATGACATTATTATTTTTGCATGGGCCATGCACATCTCTCCATCACCTTTTTGCTCCTTTGGTTTTCCTTTATTTTAAGTGGATCTTTACTTCATGGGTCATCTCTTTTCCTTCCACCATTCCAAATCCTCATCTATATCTATTTCTTTTATTGTACTGTTCTCTGATGCATGAACCACATGAGGCCTTTTTCACAATTCTTTCTTTTTCTTTTCTTGGACTTCTTTCCACCTCCACCTCTTGTTAGCTCAAGCCCTCTCCATGTCCACTTGGGATGATCTTATCCACCTTCTTTTCTTTTATTTTTATTTTATTTATTTCTACATGTATGAGCCTTATTCCACCTAATTCTTTTCTTCTTCTTTATTTCTAGTTTCTTCTCTACTTTAGTCCATGCAAGATCAAGCCTTTCTAGTTCTTCTTGTATTGGACTCTTAAACAAAATTTACAATCTAACTACTTAAAAATAATCAAACCTATTTCATCTCTTTTCTTCCCTTAACCCTATTTGTTTCTACTAACCCTAGACCCTCTCT
Organism: Avena eriantha; assembly: GCA_910589775.1. Taxonomy (NCBI): domain Eukaryota; kingdom Viridiplantae; phylum Streptophyta; class Magnoliopsida; order Poales; family Poaceae; genus Avena; species Avena eriantha. The sequence continues at coordinate 93,596,445 of OU342740.1, forward strand.
CTCTCTCTCGCTCTCTAGCTGGGCCACCATTGCCAAGCCCCTCTCTCTACCTGACCCACCACCCCAGCCCTCCTCTCTCTAACCTAGCTAAGTCTAACCCTAACCCTAGACATGCCCTAACTAACCCGAGCTCAACCGAGTCCCTTCCCTCTTTCTCTCTCTGCCGAGCGGGCCTAGCTACACCACCATCGCCAAGCCCCACCAGCAGCCACCCTCCCTCCCCCAGGACCAGCCCCTGCCAGCGCAGCCATGTGCTCGAAGAGGAGGAGGAAGAAAAGGTGTAACCGAGCCCACCTTTATTCTGCCGTGCCCCAGCTGCTCTCCTCCCTCTCTCCCTTCTATTCCCTTCCTCCCCACGCCTCTCTGGCCTCCCCAGATCTGGACGAGTCTCCCCTCCTCCCCTCCTTCTTCCTCCCCGGCGACAACCACCTGCTGCCGTTCGCCGCCAGCTACACCGCGCCCCCGTCGTTCCTGTCCGCGAGCTCAACGTGGAAGAGGCCTGGGAGCTCGAGGACATTCCCCTGCTTCGCCCCGTGCACGCGGACGTGGACGAGAAGCTCCACCGCGTCGCCAGTACCTCGCCGTCCCCGAAACCCTAGCCCGCCGGTGCATCTGCGTCCTCACCGATCCGCCGCTCCTCGCTCCGATCTGACCACACCAGCGAGCCCGCGGTGAGCCTCCCTCTCTCCCCGACATACTCCGCCTCACCGTCGACGTCTAGCGCCGGCGGACGTTGCGTCGAACAGTCACCGTGCACCGTAGCTCGCCGTCTTCTGCAGCCTTTCCCGCGCCACGCTCGCCATATCTAGCCCGCGCCCACCTCCCTGACAGCTCCCCTAGCACGCCGCACTGGTTAGCCACCCCAGCGCGCACGCCCTCATCCCCGGTTCAAGTCCCCGCCCTGCGCCGCGCGCCGGATTTGCGTCAGACGCGAGAGGAAGAGAAACAGTACCGGACCCGTGGTCGTTTTGCAAAGAGCCCCTCCCCTTTTTAATTACTGCAACCCGCGCTCCTTTCAGCCCCACCAGTCAGCCACGCCAGCGCGTTTGCAGAAAACCCCCCGGCTTTTCCTGTTCGCAACCCGCGCTCCAGCCGCAGCCCCACCTGTCAGCCCCTGTCTCCCGCATCGCTGGCACGTGGGCCTTCCGCCGCTGGTCCCGCCTGTCAGTCGCTGTGGGCTAGCCCAGTCCGCGTGCAAAACGCGTTTTCACGCGCATGTGGCCCAGTCCGCTGTGTCCCCACTCGTCAGTGACTGTGGGTAGAATTGCCTGCGGTGCGAAAAGTTTTGCCTGTGTCTGTTTTTTTTCAAATTCTTTTTCAAATTAATTTAAAATCAAAATTCTTTTCAGATTCAAATAATTTCTAAAATACAAATCCAAATAATACAAATAATATATGTTTTGGAATCAGAAAAATGAGAGGAATTCAAATATGCCCTTCAAAATATATTTTGCACACTTAAAATTTCGAGTTGATTAAAATTACAAGAAAATGCCCTTTTACTTGATTAATTAATAACTTTTGTTTTATAATTCCAAATTTGGCAAATAATATGTCTAAATCGATCAGCACGACGAGCCTGACCTATTTATGCAGTCCTTGTTCTGAATTGAAGCGTGCATCATGTCAACATTTAAATTCTGAACTGTTTATGACAATAAAACTTGGGCAAATAAATAATAAAGTGCTTTATTTATAGTATCCACACCTCACCTTTGCCATGCTACTTAAATGCCATGCAAATTGTGCATCATTCATCACGGCATGCTTGGTTGCTTGTTGCATTTCAATTTATATGCTTGCGCACTTTATTTATGTTGGCCCTTGTTTGTTTGGTTCTTCTTCGAATAGACGCCCAGCAGGAGAATTACCAGGAATCACAGGAGTATTACCCAGATCCATCTCTCGCTTCAACTGAACTGTCAGGCAAGCACTACCACATGCTTGCATACATACAGTACCTATTGCCTCTATCTTATTCTTGCATCATTGAGTCGCGATTGCATTAAATTGAATCCCAAGTACTGCATAGCCTTTACTTTTAAACCACACTAAGCTTGTTCCGGTCCCATGAGCCATTACTACAGGAGTTGTTTGAGCCATGCGAGTCGTAGAAAAACATGAGTAGGGTATGTGAGTGTCTGATGGATAATGAGGTACCTAAACAACATAACCTGAGTAGTAATGGGATAACTAATGAAAGAGGCACCGGTGAGCAATATCTGCTATTTTGTTTTTCCTATTCACTTGTGTCCCGTAGGACCCCGAGTACTTGATTCCTGTTCCTTGTTTATTCGCACTATCCACATCCGGGATGCCTTATGGACCCCCCTGAGTCAGAGCTTGATTCATTCTTATTTCTTGGGGCCACAAGTAGTTTGGGGCTTTATTACTATTCTGTACTTATGCCATGTTACTGCTTTATTTAAGATTGTGCGTGGAGCACCTGTACTGTTTTGGATCGTGGAATGTTTTCGCGGTATCGACAAGCCCAGTCACATTTTCGGGTTCCCAGTCATTTACAGCCATTGACACAAACCTTGGGTCCGTCTCGGAGCCGGCCAACTTCGTTGTGGGTAGCTTAATGGGGTGGCCCCCTGAAATATTTCTGAATCCTGTGATTGCTTTGTCGTGAATGCCTCGTTGGGTTTTGATTTGGTTTTTCCGAGGTTGATCGAGTGTGTGTTGCTATTCGTGCACCCCTGCAGGGTAAATCTTTCTGAAAGCCGTGTCCGCGGTTATGGACGACTTGGAGCACAGTTTCTCGATCATAGACAAGTATAACTAAAGTACCGCTTTTAATTTGACTAAGTACTTGACTAGTAAATAGCGCAATACTCATGGAATGGATAATAAAACTGCCAACGGATGATGGGGGTTGTTCGTTCGCTTCCTCGTTGGTAAGCGAGGAGGAGGATGGATCTGTTAATTATACTGTTATAACTGTTGTTCTTAATTCACGGACTTCCGTCTATCATTGGTTAGGCGGAAGGTTAGCGAGTCTCTATAGAATTGTTAGGTATTATCTTTTGCTGCAATTGCATCACCCCAGGTTGTGTCCCCTTTAGTGGCATAAAGACTTGCTGAGTACCCCTAGGGTCTCACACGATAAATTGTTTGATTCAGATGAACAGGTGTACCCACAAGATGGATACTGGGTGGAAGAGACAGATGATGTTGGCAACGATCATTCGGTGTAGAGATTCCGGGAACGGGGATCCGTGTGATCTGTGGGCGGGATGTGTTTATTTATGGGGCATCTTATGCCAATTTGCTTCTTATCCGTACTCGGATCTTGTTTTCCGCTTCCGCCTGATACTCTGATGTGTGGTGTATGAGGAGCTATCCTAAATTATTATATCTATCTAGGATGTTTGGATCTTGTCGTATGGCGTTGCACTATTTCTATTTCTTTTAGATGGAATGGCTCTGATGTACTGTTGTATGTGGCTTGCATACATACTCACTTGTGTATGTAGTTGATCCCTTCGCCTGCCGATTACGCCGCTCGTTCTTGTCCCGTTGTCTGAAAGTGGTTAGGACGGCCGAAAGGTCTACCGTGAGTGGCCCTGGGCCCCACCGTACTATTTTAACCACTTTCGTTCATCCAGGCTTTAACTAAGAGCCTAATTCACCGAGGTAGTTACAGGTACATTAGCACAGGTTCACCCACACAACACTTAGCAAGCTAAAGAAGATTAATCGACTATATGAAGCGAAAGCACTTGACAGTCTTCCCATGTGTCCTCGAGAACGTTTGGTCATCTATAGAAATACAACCGGCTTGTCCTTTGCTGCATAAAGGATTGGGCCACTTGCTGCATTTATTTCCACTGTATTTTATTTACTCGTACTTTGTTTACTTTCTTTATCGAAAACTCCTAAAAATCCATTTGCTAAGTATTTTGTAGAGAATTCCTTATCCATACCACTAGCCAGCACCTTCTGTTCCTCGGTGGGTTCGACACTCTTACTTATCGAAAATACTGCGATACACCCCCTATACTTGTGGGTCATCAAGACTATTTTCTGGCGCCGTTGCCAGGGATTGAAGCGCTATTGGAGAGTGGAACAGGTAAAGGAAACTTCTACTGTGAGTATTGTTTACTCCTGCTAGTTGCTTTATTTTCGTTATTGATAATTCGCAGAGTTTCTTATTTGGTAATGCTACTACCACTACTAAGGTAGTAGGTAAGCCACCACCTGCTGAGAAAGATGTTTTCAAAATACCTACAAGAATTATTGATCGTGTTATGGATAAGTACTATGTTGGGGATGGAACTGTCCATCCCGGTGGTCATTTACTCTTTATACATGAATTATGCGGGTTGTTCAAGTGTGCAGGTATTACTAAATATCAAGTTAAGAAGAAGTTATTCTCATTATCACTGAAAGGAAGAGCTGATGAATGGTATAAGCTGCTGAAGAATGGTCAAGCTCTGGAATGGGAGGAAATGGTGCCTCTCTTTTATTCAAAGTTTTATCCTCCTAGTGAGATTCATAAAGATCGTACTCCAATATACAACTTTTGGCCTCTTGATGGAGAGAGTATAGCTCAAGCTTGGGGGAGATCGAAGTTACTAATGCTCAAATGTCCCATTCATGAGCTCCTCAACAATATTATTATCAACAACTTTTATGCAAGGCTCCCTCTACATGACAAGTATTTATTGGATGCTTCTTATGCTGGATCATTCACTCGCATGGAAGAAGAAGCTAAATGGGATATTTTGGACCGTATTCAAGACAATGCTGAAGCATGGGAGAATGACAAAGGTAGAAAATCAGGTATAAATTATGATTATGAATGCATTGAATCTTTTATGGGAACTGATGACTTTCAAAATATTAAAAATGCTTATGGTCTAGACTCTCAAGCTATTGCTTCTTATTTTAAGGCTTTTGCTTCTTATATTGAAGTGCCTAAAAAGAAGTGGAATAAGTATCATGAACCTTATAAAGATATTGCTAAGAGTGTTCCTGCAAGAAATACTGAAGTTTATACTGCTAATCATGTTTTACCTAAACCTTATATTGAGAAAATGCCTTTTCCAGTTAAGGTAAAGGAACATTCTATGATAGCTAGTATGGTTAATGAAAGTATGAATAAGGCTGTTGAACCTGATAAACAAATGGTTGATGAACCTATAATAGAAAATGTGAAAGACTTTATCACTAAGTATGAAAAACAGGGACACACTATCCTTTGTAAAGATATCTCTAATATTGTTTCACATAGTAGTGTTATGAGAGCTAGTATTCCTGTGTTTTCTGTTAGAATAAGTGATCATTTCTATGATGGTCCTTGTGATAGCTATATTTTTAAGTTTATGCATGATACTGAAAGTTACTATGAGAGAGGGAATGTGTTCTTATGTATCTCAATAATATCAAGTTTCCTTGTTTTATGCTGAAAGTTTTTATGTTGCACTTCTTTTGCCTTCTTATGCAAGTTTCCTGTGGTTTCAATAACTTGTTTGCTTACAAAATCCCCTTGCACAGGAAGTGGGTTAGACTTAGATGTGTGTGTGTATTTTTGCTTCTTAATGCTCTCTTTCACTTCAATTCATATCCCTATGAGAGCTTCTTCAAAATTATCAAGCCCATCTTAATGGCTATAAAGAAAGAGCTTTATGGGAGACAACCCAATTTGTTTTTGCTTTTAGTTTGTTTTTGTTTCTTTGAGTCTTGGAAGTTATTACTTCGGTAATAACCTCACCTTATCCGTTTTGTTTGGTTTTTGTGTCAAGATCAACCTCTAATGAGAGAGAAGTAATATTTGGGGAAGTTGCTGTCCCGAGACAGATTTTTGTGCTTCACCGTAAACATTCTTGAGAGATATCTGTACGTCGGATTGAGCTGTAAGTTTTTGTGCTTCTGCCCCAGGTTGTTTTTTAACTTTCGTTAGTTTTGCACTTTCTGATTTGAGCAACAGAAGATTTTCAAAAAAATTGATCTTTACCTGCTGGTTTCTATTTTGACAGATTTTGCCACTCTTGCATTTGCTTCTTTATTCGATTTCCTTTTTGAATTATTTTTGGGTTTTCGGAAGGAGTTGCTATAGTAGCTTATGTTTTGATGGTTTCAGTTGAAGTTGGACTCAAAAGGTTTTATCACTTCACTTATACTAATGTTGCTAATGAGAACTGTGTGAAGTTTTGTGTGAAAGAAATTTCCAGGAAGTGGAGATAATGGTGTAATAAGGAAGAGAAAGGTTTTACGACTCAAGTAATAAGAGTATGAAGATGAAGATATTGATGTTATTCAAGTGATGACTCCGGAAGAATCTACTAGATACCAAATTCAGAGACCTGTAGAGTCTGTTTTCAAATAGGTAACAGTTCTGGTAAGAAAAGTTCCGCGAAAATACAATCCAACTATATTTTTGTAGTTTTCAGTCGATAAGGAAAGCTATGAAGCGAAAAAGGGACGGAAACGGAGCCAGGGTGGCTCACACCACCCTGTGGCGCGGGCCCTCCCCTGGCCGCGCCACCAGGTGGTGAGGCCACCCAGGACTCCGCCTCCGACTCGTTTTCTCCTAGTACCTTCCTTTTGATGTGAAACTCCATAATATATAACCCCCCCGGATCTTCCGAGGTTCGTATATCATGTTTTCGTCATGTTTTTGTTTCGATCTGTTTCTGCCAGGACATACTCTTTGAAAGCTTAGAATCACAATGGTGTCTGCTAAGGCTAAAGGGAAGGAGCCTATGGAGGAAGACCTCCAAGACCCCAAGCAGGGGCTGGTACCTTTTGTTACTTTCCCTGCATCAACGGAAGCCCTACGAGTCACTAAGGAGTTCTGCGATAAGTACCGAGACTTGTAGAGGAAGGTGGACATGTTTCAATGGGAGAATAATAGGCTTCGCAAGATGCTGGAAGATTACCTCACGTCAACTAAGAAAATAATACCACCACCACCAAAGAAGTAATTCGTCATCAGGTTTGGCACCCCCTTGGTTTTGTTCCAAGCTTGGGAGAGTGCCGCAGTATCATATCACTATCTTCTATCTTTTTACCTTATTAGTAGAGTCATATCATTAATAGAGGAGTTATTATGTAGTATGGGTTGCATTATGGAAGTGTCCCCTCTCTCGTTAGATTTGTATCCTTTGGTGTGAGTTTCCGTTATGGAATATTAATGAGAAGTTCTATCATTCACTCTTTTGCATAGCTTATGTTAGTTTTCAATTCATGGTTATATGATTGATCTTGTTGTAAGTATTGGTAGCAATTTGGGATCATTGAGTTAATTTAGTTGGTTTTGGCAAACCTGGCTCGGCCAGTAGCAACACCTTTTTGAGAGTTGAAAAGGAAAAGATAGAAGTACTCCAGAGAAAAATAATTTCATCATCTTTCTTTCTTGATTTTCTCATAAGTCTTGTATTCTCTAGTTAAGATCTTTTGTGCTTCCAAGGAAGATTGCATGTTTGTCTTTATCACTTGTATGTTTGTTTCTTTCCTTCAACTCTTATACTTGCTACCTAGCATTTCTAGCCAAAAACCTGTACTGAGAGGGTATTCTTCTCGTGCATCCACTCCTTTAAACCAAAACCCTTGCCATTTGCGTCCACCATACCTACCTAGTAGCATTATTGCTATTCCAAGTAAATTCTTGTTTTGTCTACCTCCCAAATGAAACTTGTTATGCGAAAATTAGTGATGAAAGCTCTCACGAACTTGATGGCACACTTTACTTTCTTTCATTTAATAAACCTGAACCATTGTGAACTCTCCATGAAAGTTATATGCTTGCAAATTATAGGCTGGGGATAAGTAGAACCGTGCTGTCACAGGGAACGCATTCAATACTTGTAAATATATACCCAGTTGATACCTTGCTCTTTTGTTTGCGGATGTCGTCGGTGTGAAATAAAAGGGGAGCTTGTAAGTCCATGGAGTTATGTATGTGTGTTAGAGAAACGCCTGGGCCGCTGGTCTAATCCATGCTGACATGGTGGAAACCTGCAGCGTAACCATAATGATATCTATGAAGCATTCTTCTTATAAAAAAAGAGAGAGATAGCTATTGAGGAAAAAAAAAGAGAGATAGCTATTGAGGAAAAAAAGAGAGATACTATGAAAAGACGAAAGAGAGAAAAAAGCACCATTTTCCCATGGTAAGTAAGAAGATTGCTGAGATACTCATTGTCTGCTTGCCTTGTCATTTTGATATGGGGATTCTTCCGTATCATCAGGCAAGGGGTACCCCGTTGGCGGTTCTCAATGATACGCACATACTTATGATGACAAGAACTTACCGGTAACTAAAGTTGAGTAGCATGAGGAGCGGCCCTCGTACTCAAGGGACTTGGGATTTTCAGTTTATAGTCTGTCAACCATATAACTCAGATTGGACCTCACTTTCACCTTAATCACCTAAAGATGCCTATGATAGGGGCAATGAGAGCTGAAATCTAGTAAGTATCATAATTTTTGGGAGCTCTTTATGAGACTTGCAATCCATGCATCCCTTTGCGAAGGGCCTTTATTTTACTTTGTAGTTGAGTCAGTAAACATATTCCCTTCTATCTCAGCAAGTATTTTGAGTTGATGTGTTTCATTCATTCATATGATGATTTATTCAATCATGTTTCTTATGTTCCTTGCTTTGCACGTTGCTCTTATCTTGATGTTTACTACTTTGAAAGCTTTCTTTGAAAACCAGCTATTTTTGAACTCTAGCAAATTATCAACTATTCTTCGACCAAGAGCTATGTTTTCCATTACCAATTATGATTCACTTTATGTATCTTTATTGTGTTTCCTTTACTCATTATAAGTTGAGTTATATAATAGTGAGTTGTCTTCTATTATGATCTATGTATTTGATGAATGTGATGCTTCTTGTCCGTATTATTTTATCGACTCTTCACTCCATAAACCTGAGGTCATGTTTATTGAGCTCTGTTTTGCTTGGGGACAAGCGAAGTCTAAGCTTGGGGGAGTTGATATGTCCATTTTGCATCACTATTCTATGTCTTAATTCACTATTATTCATTGATATATTTCGTATTGAGAGGTGATACTTATGTTATTTCATCTATTTTTGCATGGTTGATGACTTTTGGAGCATGGACCGCTGCAGTCAGGATTCTGATGGAAAAGGTGCTGTTTGGAGGCAAAATTTGCGAAGATCAGAAAATCCAGGAAAATATACGGAAAATCCTATTTTTCCAGAAGACACGGGATGCTAGAAGATGGAGTGGAGGTGGGCCACAGGGGGCCCACACCACCCCATGGTGCGGGCAGGCCCAGGCCGCGCCTGGAGGTGGTGTGGCCGCCCTGGCCCACTCTAGTCTCTCCCCTCTGGCGTATATCATCCCCACGAAACCCTAAGACTAGGAGAGCGACCACAGAAAGATTCCTCCATCTCTGTGGGGCGGAAAACACCGAGAGAGAAAGATCTCTCCGGCAGACAGATTTCTGTCGGGGGAATTCCTTCCTGGAGAGGGGAGATCGTCGCCATCAACACCACCATCAAGCTGGACTTCATCGGGATCATCATCATCATCACCACCACCATCACCATCAGCACTCTCATCACGATCTCCATATTGCTGTAACAATTGGTTGAATCTTGTTATAGTTCATAGGGGAAACTTTCCCGCTGTTGATTACTCTTTGTAGTTGATGCTATTGAGTGAACCATTGAATTATTGTTTATGTTCAGATTGGTATACATCATTATTCCATATCTGATCATGATCCATATGATGTCTTGTGAGTAGTTCGTTTTGTTCTTGAGGACATGGGAGAAGTCTTGTTGTTAGTAGTTGAGTTGCGTTGAGAAAGATTCAATAGATTGTTATTTAAGTTGTGGTGTACTTCTTCTAGTGGTGTCATGTGAACGTCGACTACATGAAACTTCACCTATAAAGGCCTAGGGGAATGCATTGTGTATTTGGCTACTAATCGTAGGGGTTGCCGGAGTGACAGAAACCTGAACCCCCGTTAGGAAACCATTGCACAAGGGATGTAAGGGTCTTAGAGTTTAAATATGTGGTTAGGTTTCTACCTTAATTACTTTCTTATACTTACGGATGTTTGCAAGGGGTATAACCACAAGTATTTATTAGTCTTGTATGGGGCGGTACATTAGCACAGGTTCACCCACACAACACTTAGCAAGCTAAAGAAGATTAATCGACTATATGAAGCGAAAGCACTTGACAGTCTTCCCATGTGTCCTCGAGAATGTTTGGTCATCTATAGAAATACAACCGGCTTGTCCTTTGCTGCATAAAGGATTGGGCCACTTGCTGCATTTATTTCCACTGTCTTTTATTTATTTGTACTTTGTTTACTTGCTTTATCGAAAATTCCTAAAACTCCGTTTGCTATGTATTTGCAGAGATTCCTGATCCATACCACTAGCTAGCACCTTCTGCTCCTCGTTGGGTTCGACACTCTTACTTATCAAAAATACTGTGATACACCCCCTATATTTGTGGGTCATCAATGGCATCATTTTCCACGGCTAGGGCGACCTGGTGCCCACCCGAGTTGTCTGCCCCGGTCACATGCTCGCTGGTCGTAGGTTCCTCGCGCATGAGCTCGAACTCGAGCATGTTCTGATCATAAGCAAGGGCCAGCATAGGATCGATAGGCTCGAGGGGACCAAGAACGGTGTCGACCACGGCCACGGCAACCTGGCACCCACACGAGTTGTCTGCCCCGGTCGCATTATCGCTGGCTGTAGGTTCCCGGCAAAAGGATTGGACGTTGTCTCGCACGAGGTTAACTTGGCAACGGTTGATGTCCAGCCAGAGCGCCTGCCCGTATGCAGTGCCGTCACAGTTGAAAGGGAGGCACACCGGGTCCAGCGCTTTGTTGTAGAGGTCCACTTTTGTTCGCATGTCGTGTTGACGCCTCCGTATCGCGGCCAGCGCAGGATCATAGCCTCGAGGGGTCCCAAATTTGCGTCGTCGGCCGACAGGGCGAACACACGTTTACCGCGGACGACCAGCCGCTCTATAGAGATGGATCCAACGAGAGTCCAACAGCGGCATGTTCCCGTCAGATGAACTATTCTGGGGCCTCGCCTCGAGCCGAAGCAGACCTCTAATGACGACGCAGCTAATCCACTGGGATTCCTTTAAGTATTTGTTAGGGTAACATGCCTTTGGTGGAAGAAATAAATTTTGCCAGAGAGTAGAATGAAGGAGAATGTGTAGTACTAGTAGTAATAGTATTGGTGCTACTCAGTTTTACTCCCACCGCTAGGCGACCACTTTTTCGGTATTTTTTCTTCGACCCAACATTTCTCCAAGGAGTACTTTTTTTAGATTCTCCAACGAGTATGCAGAGCGACCGCTTGGAGGCGCGTGAGTTTTTTCGCAGTCTGTGGTTGTCCAGGGTATTAATTCACAAGAGAAATTTCATATCGGTACTTGTAGCGGCTGTACTTTCAACTGGCCGTAGTCTAATCGGATAGTAGGAGTGGTAGTACTATACACCCTCGAGCAACTAGCAACTCGAGCAATGAGTCTGGTAAATTCTTGGAGTATGTACTCCAGTATACAGTAGTAATAACTTGCACATGCCTTAGTTCTCCGGCATGTGATAGAACTATAGAAGTACAGTATGTCATATTATATCTACTACTATAATGGAGCAGTTTTGAATTGGATCCATAGCACCAATCCTAACCGTTGGGCTTTTAGATCCAATGGTTCAGCAACTGGATTCGTGTTGAATATTACCTAGATCAAACTCCACCATGCATGTTCTAGAACCATCATGTCACCACCCCAAAACTTTCATAGCACAATAGGCTGTATTCTCTGTACCACTATAATGGAGCAGTTTTGAATATGAATGATCCATACCACAATTCCTTATCGTTAGGCTATTAGATCCAATGGTTTAGAGCAGTTGGATTCGTGTTGAATAGTACCTAGAGCAAACTCCACCATGTTATAGAACCACCATGTTGAAGAGTACCCATGATATGTCATACGTCTATTATCTGAGTCTCACGTGCACGGCACGTGCAACTTACTAGTCACTATATAGAAGTACTCCGACACGTGAGCCTAGCATATTCATATATTTTTAGCATTCTCTATATTATATAACTTACCACACTATATTGTGTACGCCTTACTTTGAAAAATCGATCAAACCTGGCAAATCCCCACATTACAAACCGCTAGATATTCTATCCATGCTAGCATATAGAATATTCCATTGATAGTCTTTAGCACAGTGAACGCTATGCACAAACTTCAAAACGCACTTCTTAATAATTTTAGAATCTTCTCTGTCATTTCTCTCGAGAATAACGAGTAATAGGTAGCTAGTAGTAGTAGGTTGATTTCTACATCTCTTTCATCATTAATTGCCATGACACATAAGTATTTTCCATGCATGTAATAATGTCTTTGACAATGGGGGAGTCTCTTAGCGCGGCATACTAGGCAAAATGCTTTTGTGGCATGTCAATTAAGGAGGAGAGAGGGTGTTTTTGTATCTTAGTATGTAGTAGTAGTAGCTAAGATACACCCCTTGCACGTAATCATAGGAAAAACGAGTTGATTGCCCAATAAAATGCATGCATGAGAGAAAAAACATTAAATTAAGATACAACCTCTAAAATACAATTCCTTGGAGAGGTTGTCTATTAGGTATTTATAACTCCTATGGTAACGTGCTAAGGTACACCCCATTGTGAAAGGTCTAATGCATGATACAGTACGTACCACATGATACCACCATTGGGGCTAGTCTCATACTCTCATCCCAAACATAGGTAGAGTAGTAGTACTAGTACCTCCATCCCGGAGTAGTACTGGAGTATAGTATTTAGTATTCCATGTAGCCCTAGGTCGTCAAAGCGACGTCTACACCGGGTCAGAGGGAGATATTTAATCTGGGAACACAGCGCTTCCCTAGGTTTCTCCGTGCAGGTCTCTTGCCAAAGATATAAGGTATCGATTCATGGCCATTGAATTTGGATGGACGGATGATATTTCCAAAAGTGAGATAAGGAGTCTAGTACTCCTAGTATTTAACTATTGTACAAGTCTCTCTCGCTCGCTCTCATCAACCCTCTCAGATCTGCGCTCCTCCCTCTGCTCTCTCGCTTGGTCTCAAAATCCCTCTCAGATCCACCGTAGTTGAAGAGGGCGGCTCTATGGCGGACGAGTGGTTTGAAGCTATGATTGACATGAGTGCAATGAGGCAGGTCTTCAGCTGTAGGCTGTGTTCTCAAATTGTTCATCGTCCCGCGTACATGGTTATTACTACTTCTTTATTCATGATGTTTTCCACACTGGTTCAATACAACGCTTGGTTTTGGGCTAAATCTCTTTTCCTTGCCTGAGTAGTGCATTGGCAAGGCCACGACGCACATTGCATGCGCACAGTGTGTTGGAAAATTGTCCGATGGCCAGTGCCCAGAATGTGAATACGGAGGCGTCTTCGAACCAAGCACTATCGTGGATCAGATGTCCTCGGGAATGAAGCTCAAGTGCAGCAACAAAGGTTGTGACATTGCTGGCAGCTTCCTCGAGTTAATCGAACACCAAACGTCGTACTCGCACGGGCAGGGGGCGACATAGGTTCTTGACAAAAAAGAACTATATGATATTTGGGTATCTATGTGTGTGCTGATTCTGTCTAGAGTATGGTTTAATTTCTGTCGTGGTTGTGTTGTACCTATACTAGTTATGTTATGTACAAATTGAATCATCATGACATCCACATAGTTTCTCTCTTTTACCGATAGCAAGGGGAAGTACCACCATCATGTGCATCTACATACTTGCTCTCTTTTAGCTAATAAGCTTGAAAATCCATAGAACTTGGGTGGCCCTCCACAGTGTATGCAAATATCGGTGCCGAAACCACTTCTCATCCATTCGGCACCGATGCCTACGCTGCACAGACGATGCCACAAAAAATCAAGGATATGTTAAAATATTGGTCTTCCCTGTCCAGCTCAACAACCCTTCCTCTATTTAACACATAGACAACAACCATCCCTTTCATCACGTGGGAGTAGTAACTTGCATGTACAAAGAGAGGGAGGTTGACGAGGGTTTAACTCATCAATGCCCATTGTTATGGACTTGGGTTTTGGAGAAGGAGGGAGCGCTGGAAGCATCAATTGGCTAGCAAACAAGCGCACATGGACGCAAGGTTTACCCAAGTTCAGGCCTCGTAGAGGTCCCTACTCCTGCTTGTTTGCTCGTGGAGTTAACGAAGGAATCGAAGATTACAATGGTGCGCAGATGCAATCTGGCGAGGGTTGTGGAAAACTAGGGTTGAGTGTGTCCTCCTCGCTGCCCCCTCCTAGCCTTTATATAGATAGGCTAGGTCTCAGGTAGCAGGTCGAGTCGGTTACAAGTTAGGGTTTTCCCTTTAAACTTTCTATCTTTAGCTTCTTCTTGTTCCACAAGCAGTCGAGAGTCTGTAGGTTACTCGAGTTCTTCATTTGGGCCTTGGCAACGCCGTCGGGTTCCACTGTATTCAGACCGTATATACCAAGCTTGAGTACCTGTAGGGCATACCCATGTCAGTAGCCCCCGAGTGTCTAGTGGAATCGCAGATTTGAGTGGGGACTTTATGAAGCCTTTCGAGTACATGACTGAGTATTTTTTCGATTGCTCTATTTGTGTCATAGGGATTGTTGATGTGCGTACCTGATTTAACCGATGTATCGGTATTAGTTAACTAACTTAGGGTAAAACAACGCAATCTACTCGAACTCGAGTCCCCGGACTCGATTTTGGAAAAGTGTCGGTGTAATTCGACTCAAGCCGTGGAGGTTTTACAGGAGTCGAATTCCAGTATATGGGTGTGAGAACTTGACGCGTCCGTCAAGGCATGTTCATCGTACCTGTAGGCACGGATATATTTCTGGTAGTGCGCAGCGAATGCAATGTCAGGCCTTATTCATGTCTTATCTTCCCGCTGTAAGCGCGACATCCGAATTTTGCCATCGCGGAGACGATTCGGGTGACCCAGGAGACGCAGTCTCTTTGTAGGGAAAAATTATGAGGCGGTGTCGCCATAAACTTCGAGTGTGGATGTTATCGACACATAGTACGACATACAAATAATCATAGGGTGCGCAACCAGTGCTCCCTATGGGAGTAGCCCCCGAGTGCCTGGTTGAGTCGAAGACTCAAGCAGGGACTAAAGAACTTTTGTGACTGTTGTCCTCTTTTGTTTGCTTTTTTAGTCGAATTTATTTCCGGCCCTCCCTATGGGAGTAACCCATGTCCATAGTCGAATCGTGGATTCGAGTGATTGTGTATTCTTTGAATATCCATATTCCTGCACAGGAGAGAAAAAAGAAAAGAAAAATCATAGGGTGCGCAACCAGCGCTCCCTATGGGAGTAGCCCCCGAGTGCTTGGTGGAGTCGAAGACTCGAGCAAGGACTAAAGTAGTTGAAG
This sequence comes from Avena eriantha, assembly GCA_910589775.1. Classification (NCBI taxonomy): domain Eukaryota; kingdom Viridiplantae; phylum Streptophyta; class Magnoliopsida; order Poales; family Poaceae; genus Avena; species Avena eriantha. The sequence continues at coordinate 93,611,851 of OU342740.1, forward strand.
TCTTCTACTGCTCAATTTTGGATGACATCAGTGCTGATGATGTGATGACCTCAGTTGCCCGCGTGAGCGGGTTTGACGGGATGTGATGAGCGGTGGGTCCCATTTTCTGGCCCTGACTTGACTGGGCGTGTGTAATATTTGTTTTAATTGTGCCTCCTCGATTTCCGTGCGTAATGGGGATAGTGGGGGACGGTTCGTGCTTCAGGTCTTCCACGTGTCGATCACGATGGGCGCCATGCGTCTGATAGGGTTTCTGCTGGCCATTGGATTACATCTTCTAGGGGGTTAAGTAGCAGTGCTGCGACAGTAATTTTTCCCATCTGCTCTTTTCTCTGCCTTTGCCTCCATCTCCATTGTTGCTCCTCTCTGCCTCCGAGAGTTCGTTCCATTCGTGGTGCTGGACCAACTCCGTGTTTTCCTGAGCTATTTTCTTTGCGCTCATCGCCACTGCAAGATGGGGAAGAAGAAGGGAGGTGCCGCCGCTGAGTCCGCTGCCACCATTGTCGCTGCCAAGAAGAAGGGCGGCTCCGGCGCTGCGGGCACCAGCACCGCAGGCACTCGCGTCACCAATGGCACGTGGCGCGCGTCCATTATCAAGTCATCTGAGCTCCGTCTCCTGCGCCAAGACAGAGTTCTGTCTCCCGCGGTTGGTGACTCGCGAGTCCCAGGTGTTGAGGTAACCCTTGTCCTCCTGCTGGTTTCCAGGTGATGTTCCTAGATTTGATCATCCGTGGTCTTTCTCTGCCCCTGCATCCTTTCTTCAGGGGCCTCCTTTGTTTCTATGGGCTACAGCTGTCCCCCAACTCCATCCTCCATGTTTCTTGCTACATTACACTTTGCGAGTGCTGGCTCGGAATCAAGCCACACATTGGTCTCTTCAAGCTGAAGCGCCTGTCGGCGTCTGGCTCCGTAGTCTACAATGTAGGAGGCTACGGTATCCACGTCGACTCCTCCATCATGTATTTTGACATCAAACTAATGGTGTCCATCCAAGGCGATCGTAGATCGGTGCATGGCAGCTCGAGGATCTCCAGCTGGCGGCTGGTTGTTGAGGAGGTACATGGTGGCCGCCGTTACCGCAGCTTGCGGCGTTTTTGGAAGCACGTTGCCACGCGTATCCACCGTCATGGAGCCGAAGTCGAGGACCTTTGCGGATTCTATACGCTCTTGTTCAGTGAGGTGGGCCAGTCGAGATCGTCTCTTGTTAGCGATGTACTCGTTGCACTTGGAGGAGGATCCTCCATGGGAGGAGAGCCCAGCTCGCCGGAGACTCGACTCGTCTGCTGCCTTTTTACGCGCCTCGAGTTGCGTGAGTTTATGCAGTTGGCGTTTGTATTCCTCCTTGAGGAGCTAATGGTAGCCCATCAGTAGTTCTTGCGGGGAGCCGAAGGGTACAAGGTTGCCTTGTAGGGCTTCTCGGCAACGGGCCCACTCGAGATTGTTGAGCCTGATCACGACATGTTCACCAGTGTGCTCATTCACCATGGTGGGGGGCTCGACTGCCCCTCCGTTGTTGACAGGGGCGCCGTTAGTGGGGACGCTGTTGGGTGGTCCGCCATTAGGTATGCCACCATTTGGTGGGTCGGTTCCATTGCCTCCGTTGCCTGTGTTGTTGCGATTGGCGGAGGAGTCGCCAGCATTGATGATAGCGCACATGAAGTGGTTAGGGAAGTTGCTGCTCCCACAACTTTCAGATCCGGAACCATAGGCTCCATCTTCAGTTGCTAGATCGCCCAGATCAGATTCGCGACTGCTGTCGCTGTCCGTATTCTTGACTGTTGTTGAGGCATTGAGCTCACTGAGGGTGCCGATCGGTGGAGGGAAGCACGATGCTGGAGCAATCGATGGTATTATTGGCTTGTCAGGCATGCGAAGCGTGCCCATCTGACCAACTTGGAAGCGGAAGCTCCCGATCGCCAGGCTAATTCCATCGCCCACGGACTCAAAAGCCGTGCGAGTGGCTGGCGTGTGGACGGTGAAGTCGAACGCGTCGAAGAGCTGGCGAATCTTTGCTGTTGCCGAGTTGTAGATTGCAGTTGATGAGGCCGAAGAAGCCGCAACATCAGCACTCCCAATTCCCACAGATGACGCCAATTGACGAGGGTTTTACTCATCAATGCCCATTGTTATGGACTTGGGTTTTGGAGAAGGAGGGAGCGCTGGAAGCATCAATCGGCTAGCAAGCTCGATTTCTTCATTTGGGCCTTGGCAACGCTGTGGGCTTCCGCTGTATTCAGACCGTATATACCAAGCTAGAGTACCTGTAGGGTATACACATGTCAGAGGTATTACCATAACATCACACATTTATATGAGTCTAGAACCTAATTAATTAGGTCTTGCATGAAACCACACACATGTTATCACCCACTATGAAGATAGTAACATATGCAAGTTACTATATTTAGGCTGGTCATGGTGGGGAGTAACTTAGAGTAGTAACATGCATATGTTACTAGTCTAAGTTACTACCTCCATTTTCGCAAAATAAAATAAAATAAGTTACTACCTTCATAGTGGAAAGTAACATAGGTGTGGTATCATGCAAAGTCTCATTTATTGCAATGTAGACTCATTTTGTCTTGAAATTCTGCCGCAAGCGCACTATGTAGTGAGGAGAGCGAAACAATGATTTTCTAGTTCTTATGGCCGGGTCATACTGGTATGGTTGAATGCAAGGTTTCTTTGCTTAAGACCGAGTGCTACAATGATTGAATTCCACTAAGGTCGACCACAGGTGTCTTATATCTGACCTTATTTTTACATTGGAGACGCCCTTATGGTAACATAGCTAGTTACCCCAAGGCTCTCTCTCATCATTTAATTGCATGCCATGTCATCTAAATTCTTAGTTGGCAATACATGTAGGACTATGTACTACCCAAATTAATCCCACTAGCACTATGACGAGCCTAAATAGAACCATGAAGAGAGGACGAGCCACGGATGACGCTGGGGAGTGACGAGGTAGCGCGGCCCCGCCTTTTGTTCGAGTAGACCATTTGATTCCAAGGATTTCCTAGGAATTTTGTAGGATTAAAATCATATAGGAATTTTTCCTATGACGATTGTTTGGTTTGTAGGATTGATTCCCATAGGATTTTTTCCTAAGGATTCCTTTGTACAGAACTAGTTTTCGTAGGAAATCAAACATTCACCCATACCTCTTTTTTAGATTCCTATGGTGGAATCAAACACACTTTGGTGCATATGAATTCCTATAGGATTGGAGTGAACATGACAATGCAATCCTACATTTTTCCTATTCCTACGATTTTCCTATCCTACAAATCAAATAGGCCCTCACCCATTTCCCCTGGCCTCTTCACCCTCATCCAGGCCAGCACCATCGACTAACCCCTGCCCCTACCATCCCCCCTCCCCTCCCCCACCCCCCAAAAAAATCCCCAAATGGCGGCCCTGCCGGAACTAGAGCGCTCCTCACACGCATCATCGAGTATGGCCCCCATGTCTTCTGTGCCTACCGCGTCTCTGCAGCCACAACCGACTTCTCTGTCATCGAGCCACCGTTAGTTAACGAGGATATGCCGAACACAATGACACTGAAGATCTTCCTCTCGAGGACGTACGAGCTCAGGAGGATGCCTGGCTCGATCTAGCCCCTCTGGAGGAGGACACTGTCGCGACCACACCATGCAAAGAGGAAGTGTTGAATCTCAGCCTACCTCCCAGCAAGCTGCGAAGAGCGAGCAAGGTCGTGGGAACTATGCACAAGGTTCTTGGCTGTGTATGGCTGCTGAAGAACCTACAACTCACGGTGGAAGAGTGGGACATCATCATGCCATACGACATTCTGAACCGGCTCAGGCTTGAGGCGTGTATGTGGTCGACGGGTTCCACTACGACCTAACACTCAGCCTGAATTTCCGGCTCATCGTCAGCTTGTGGGCGCTTCAAGACAGTTGGTACCTAGTTGAGCATGAGGATGGCCACTGCAGCATATGCATGCAGGCGCTGTCGAAGCGAACAACGGTGTGTCTCTGGGGATGCAACCATCCATACCACCGCAAGTGCATATTCACTTGGTTTGAGACCAACGCCAGCTGCCCTATCTGCCGATACAATGTGCTCGCCCATCTCTACTAACACGAGGTGCATATGCCCCCTTCTGTATGAAACTGGTCCTATGGTTGATAATTAATCAATGTACTGAACCAATGTTTCTACTACACTCCAAGTGAACCTGTTCTACATCTGTTTTCACTTGTCGAATTAAGCTTAATCCAATTTAGACTAGGAAAACAATTAGTCTAGGATTACAATCCAACAGGAAATTGTCATCATGTCTCATATAGTTTACAAAGAGAAAACCAATACAAATCACTGTTCATCATATCACTGCATAATATGAAACAACAGTCTAATCATCGTCACCATCATCGCTTTCTACACCAACGCGTTCTAGATCCACATATTCCGACTGGGTTGGATCTTCTTCCCCTTGCCATTCATCATACATGTCCTGAGATTCATCAGGTAGAACCAGTTTATTCCTGTCTTTGTTGACTACACTAACCTCTACGGTGAAATCTACTTGTCCATCATGCACAGAGCCGCCTCTAGCAATCAAATTTTCATCGACGCCAGCCAGTTCAGTTACCATACAACCACTAGGATCATCTTGGTGGGCAACATTAGTGGTGAATGGCTCGTCATACTCATTGTCATCATAGGTGCTCCTTGCCTCAAACTTTTGCACATATTGACAGTCCTTATTATCTCTGTTATCCAAGAAAATTACCTTAGAAGCTTGAGTTACCAAAATATAAGGTTCCTCCTTGTACCACTCAACAGTAGTATTAATCGATATGAAATTCCCATCATTTTTGGGCCTCTTTCTTGTTCGGATCTTTGTCATACCAATAACACTTGAATAGAACCATAAATCAACCACCGGTCTTCTTGTTATAATTCAACTCAATAACCTCTTTTATGCGACCATAATGATCATAGTCATCTGACTTCTTCATTTTGGCTGTCAAGTGCTCTCCACTAGTCATGATGCCACTGCTTTGTGTCTTTTGATGTTTCTCACGCTCATAAGTGTTGTAGTGTATACCATCGTCATTCCAACTGAAGGTGTTTGCACCCTCTTTGCCGGACCACGTGAGAGGGCATAGAGACCATCACTAACATCGCCCGAATTCTCTTCACGCGGCTTCGTGATATGCGGTTATACAAAATAATCAAGATGTCATCTCATGTGCACAATTTGTATGCAATTCAAAGTTCAATTGACCATCTTACATGATTCGTAAACCATTCCTAAAACCCACCCCCACATACTGGTACAGCATAATATTTTCCTTTGGTAGCTTTAAATAACCTACAAAAACGATACTCAAGTAAGACATCTGAACATATCTCGCTACAAGTTTCATTTCATATATGTGAGGATATGTATGAATAGTGCTCACGCAACAAAGTTTTCAGCCTCATCAGTGTTATTCAGCACATACCATGTAAGTTGGTCATATTCATGCTGCATTAATATTCTATGTTCTTTCTTTCCTACTAGGTGAACACCATGGTTAAAAATAGATTTTTCAACTTCTTCCATTATGCCACCCAGACTGGATCTCGTTTTACGATCAGGAATGTATCTTGAGAAAAATTCAAATGCTTCAGCAGCAATGTATGTCTCTTCAATGCAAGCCTCTGGTCTAGTCTAGTTTCTGATAGTACACTTGAAAGTGCAAAGTCGACGTTCTATAGGGTACATCCATCTGTAATGTACGGGATCTCTATAAAATGCATCTTCAGTCAGATGAACAACCAACTGCACCATCACATCAAAGAAGGCTGGTGGATATATCAGCTCAAGCTTGCATAGGATTTCCGCTCTGTCTGTCTGAAGACATGCTACAACTCTTCTGTCTAGAGTTTTGCTACAGATTTACCTAAAGAACTTTCCCAACTCTGCAAGCACGTTGTACAAATCCTTGTTCACTAAACCTTTAATGCCAAAAGCTAAAAGGCTTTGTAGTAGGATGTGGCAATCATGAGTTTTCAACCCTTGGAGCTTGTTCCCCTCTGAATTGATACAATTTGCAATTTGGAAGCAAATCCAAATGGGAACTTCACACATCGGAGGAAGTCACAAAATAGTACCCTTTTATTCATCGGTAAGGTAAATTTTGCACCTCGAAATTTGTAATGTTTTTCACCACCCTTATCAACCGTATCTTTAGGATGCAGCTTCAAGTTGTTGCTAACATTGAGTTCTTTGCCGTCAAGTCTAGCATTATAGCTATCTTTTGTCACATATATTTTTCTCCATGTGCATGACATCAATATTATGTCGAAGTGTCTTACCAGCCCAATATGGCAAGTCCCATAGAGTGGATCTGTGCTTATAAAATATTCTTGGTTCCTTTTCCTTCCCTTGGGAATCTGCTTCCTTTTGGATGCTGCTCCTACTTTCGGTGCATCTTCTCTATTCTTTCTTTTACCTCGTCTGGCAGCTGGTTCTTTTCCTGGTTTGACATTTCTGAACTTTTGTAAATGCGCCTACAACTCAGCTGCAATGAACTTTTGTGGTGCAGTGCCATATTCAGCCCTCTTTCCATAGAACTGCAATTTCTTCAAGTTTTTTCGGAATTTGTGGCCTTCAGGAAGAAAAACCCGGTGGCTAGGGAAACCACTCTTATTTTGTAGCCTCATTGTGACATGTTTTGTCTCACAGCGAACACATGCGTTATAACCTGCTGTCACTCTGTCTGACATAGTGCCAAGAGCTGGAAAATCAAGGGTGCAGAATAACACCGTAACATGCATAGGGAACTTGACATATTCATGTTTGCTGGCAAGGATATCAGGAGTCATGAGACCCTTCCATAGTTCCTAAAAGTCTTGTATAAGAGGCTGCATGAACATATCAAAATCCTTCCCATGTGATTTGGGACCTGGGATGAGTAAAGCCAACAAGTAGTTCGACTGATCAGTGCATGCTCAGGGAGGCAGGTTGTAAATTGTAACAAGTACTGGCCACATGCTGTACGAGTTACTCATGCTGCCAAATGGGTTAAATCCATCTGTAGCTAGGCCAAGTCTCAAGTTCCTTGGATCCGCTGCAAATCCTGTATGAGCCTTGTCAAAGTTCTTCCATTCATCACCATCAACTGGATGTCTGAGTAAGTAATATTCTAGCTTGAGAATCTCTTTGTGCCATCTTGTTTCCTTAGATGTTTGTTCTGGAAACAACCTCTTCATTCTATCTATAATTGAAAAATATCTCAAAATCTTACAAGGATCTTTCTTCTTTTTATCACCATTTTTTCATCTTGATTCGTTACATACTGGGCATTCATCGAGGTTTTCATAATCCTCCCAGAACAGTAAATAGTTATTTGTACAAAAATGGATCTTCTCATATGATAGTCCAAGTACCTAGATGTACAGTTTCATCTCACAAAAGGATTTTAGCAGTCCTTCCCTAGGGATTAACTCGCTTTACACCTTAATCACTGAATCGAAAGCTTTGTTGGTAATCTTGTTGAATGACTTATCCTTTAGTAATTTCATTACTAGTTCAAATCTTGAGATACTAGGATCAGGGTCCACTGAACACTTGGCATCTTCTATCAGGTCAGAGAAAAGTGATCTTTTAAGAGAAGGAGCGCCTTTTTTGCTTGCAGCGGGGTACATGTCCCTTAACAAACCAGAAAGGTCCTCATCCTCGATCTGATGAGCTTTAGGTGGATCAGCATCAGCTAGAGGATCAAGAACAGGCTAATCATATGGTTCACCATGTTTAGTCCACCCAATATATGTGCGTTGCATCCCATTAACGAAAGTATGGTCTACGACTGTGCTCTGACTCAGCTTTTTATAATTAAGGCATTGTCGGCATGGGGAAAACACATCTGAGTCACCGTTATGCTGTCTAACAAACTTCATGAAGTCATTAACACCTTCCCAATATGAAGGTGTTGCTTTTTTCCATTCAGTATCCAATATATGTCCATCTGTTGAGGATAAAGATGGTTAGAAGCTTTCAAGATATTTCACCAAACAGGTTAATTACAGATCTGATTAAGCCAAGATATTTGAGCAACCTGATTGAATATAGAACTATAAATGCCACATAATTTTAGCTTATTTTAGAAATTGAGTGCAGAACTATGTTACATATTCGAGAGAACAGATTGACCGAGCACAAAATGACAACCAATTCAAACAAACTGATCAAGTGCAGAACAATGTCAAATGAGCAGATCGAGTACAAAACTACTTCTAGCGAATGATTGAGCAAACTAAGGATATTATAAAAGTACCGTGGGGATCGACCAGCTGACCGCTAGCCTATGTGCGTCTCGAAAAGAACGGCACCGCCAACAATGGTGTCAGGCCACCCCGACTAATAGACGGAGTGTGAATGTTTTGGTGCGCGGCTTGTGGTTTTGACCGCATGCGTATCTCCAGAAGAATGGCGCAAAGAGATAGTAGCTGGCTGCTGGAGTGAAGGCGCGAGTGGGAAAGTTTTGGCGCGTGCGGGGTATGTGTCCTGGTTGTCCACAATTTTCATGCGAAAATATCGGCCAAAATTTTTTCCCTCGTTTTTTCTTCCTTGTTGAGGTCTGGAATTTTTATTACTGAGCCCATGAAATTAGCCTATCAGGCCCAATCATAGCCCAAAACCTTCAATTCTTCCATTTTATTGTCTTGTCTCCGCCAAGCATAGCGCATTCAGTTTTGGAGTGAGTCCGAAGAATAGGGTATCCACCCCCAGTTATCCCAGAATCTTTTTAATTCGGCCTTTATGGTCATCCCCTTCCCAAGCCCCTCAGAAAAAGCTCCGTCTACCAATGTTATTTTGTTGAAACTACTGCATTACTAGTAAGTTCCACGTTCCCTGCACGTGAGAACCAGATAATAGACATATGACATATCATAACTATATAAAATTATAATAGATAATTCTCAAAAAAAAAATGATCGACATCTATATAGTATGTGTGTATATTTGGTCCTTTACTTTGTACCATGTATATTTAGACCTAGCAACGGACATATGTCAAAACAGCGGACGGGGCTGAAAAAAAGTCCATCATGCACATATTTCATTTATAGATAGGCTGACACATAGGACCCAGTAGCGCGGCCTTATAGAGATGCTACATCGAGTAACATTGCGAAGTTCAAAATAGGGAGGCGCGAGCGAGGAAAAAGTTCAGCGTAGTGAGAGGCTAACATGGAGGACCCAGCATCGTTATCAAGTTCGACCCGAAAAAACAGTCCAACAAACACACACGCCTTTTCGAGGTTAGGGAACTGTTTTTTTAGCGTAGGGTCATGGAACTGCTGAGCACATGCCAGTGAAATTTGAGAAAGCATCCCATGGAGCATAGGCAAGAACATTTTAATTCGGCCTTGTCAGGGTCAAGAGACTGCTTAGCATAGCCCAGTGAAATTTAAGAAAGGAGCCCATGGAGTATAGCACATGTATATGGACCATGTAGCATAGCCCAAAATATTTTTAATTCGGCCTTTTGAGCATTGCCCCCCACCTCTTAAAAAATCTGCCTCGACCTCTTAAAAAAACTGTGCCATATTTTTAAGGAACTAGTCCATTATATATGTGGCATTTGACAAATTGAAATGCCAGGAGGCTGCCCTTTTAATTTTAAAAATATAAACATGGACACGCGACATCTTTTTAAAAACATTAAAACATAACTTGAAGGTACTAAGGAATGTCTAATAATATATTTTCTATAAATATCTTTGGCATAGTGGCGACACACACAGTTTAAATCTATTGGAAGTCCAAAACAGCAAACGCGGCCGAAAATAAGGTCTATCATACACACATTTTATTTAAAGATAGACCGACACGTGGGTCCCACCAGCGCAGCCTTATACAAGTGTTGTATCGAGCAACGTTGCCAAGTTCGAAACAGGGAGGCACGAGTGAGAAAAAAGTCCATCATGCACACGTTTGTTCTAATGAGAGGCTGACATGAGGGACCCAGCAGCCTAAAAAAACAGTTGTTGCAGCGAGCAACGTTATCAAGTTCGAAACACGGAGCACGAGGAAAGAAAAAAGTCAATCATACAACCGATCCTTCTAATGAGAGGCTTTCATTTGGGACCCAGCTGCGTGACCAAAAGTCAGATTCGTCAAGCAACGCTATCTAGTTAGGAACAAGGTGACGCTAGAGTAGAAAAAAATCCATCATACCCACGATTCTTCTAATGTGAGACTGACATAGGGAACCCACCAGCACGGCTCATGCAGCAAGCAATGCTATCAAGTTCTGAACACGGAGGCGTGACCAAGGGAAAAAACTCTATCATACACACGTTTCTTCTAATGCGGGGATGACATGTGGGGTCCAGGAGTTTGATTAAATGGCTGATGCAGCGAGCAACGCTATCAAGTTCAAAACATGAAGGCGTGATAGAGGGTAAAAAATCCATCATACACATGTTTCTTCTAATGAGAGGATGACATGTGGGTCCCAGCATCGTCATTAAGTGGTAGATGCATCGAACAACGCTATCAAGTTCAGAATAGGGTAGCCCGAGCCAAGGTAAAAAAATCCATCATACACATGTTTCTTCTAATGAGTGGATGAAATGTGGGTCCCAGGAGGTTGATTATACAACCATTAACCGGCGGAGTCACAGATATGAATTCCAAAAGCAAAAACTCTAGCTGATTTCTAATCGGCTTGATCTTCTTCTGCTTCTTCTAGCTATCCATCTCTCTATCTCCTCATCGATACTATCAGAGTACATGCATCGAGCAACACTATCAACTTCGGAACAGGGTAGCGCGAGCAATGGAAAAAAATCCATCCTACACACAATCCTTCTAATGAGAGGCTGGCATGTGGGACCTACCAGCCTTACTAAACGAAAGACGCCTCGAGCAACATTATAGAGTTCAAATCAGGGAGGCGTGACCGAAAAGTATAGTCTGCTAGAGACACTGACGTCTGGGTCCCACACGCCTCAAAATACTTTGACGAGTCAACATCGCGTGAGGAAACAAAAATCTTGCTTCTTCCACGCGATGGCCGAGCTTCCTCCATGTTTTTAGCAGATCCGTCATAGTAGAGGGTCGCGAAACCGGAAAAAAAGTTTTCCATCGGCCATGCTCGAGCCGAGAATTTCGTCGTGGAAGACGTGTGTAACATCCCAGCATTAGAGCTTAGAAATAAGCTGATATGAGGTGTGTGCATTCCATTCATGCATAGAAAATCGGGATAATTATCGCGCAAAAAAAAGAAGCCGTAGAGGGATCGAGATCTCTCTTGTTTTGATGGAGGCATCCGAGCAAATGCGATAGAGTTTGACATGATCTCTACTGTACCTTTAAGTTTAAGGGAAGGCAATTCAATTTTGAATATTCAAAAGATATATTATAATTCTAAAAGAATTTGAAATAGAATTATAATTGAAAGGATAGTATAATTATGATTATAAATACATATTTGAGATATTATTTATCAACAATCACTAGTTTTAAAATGCAAAAGAAATCGATATCATAAGAAATATAAATGTACAGATCAGAATTAAAGGAAAAGTATTAACTCTATTAATCTAAACAAATATTACAATATATTTACCAATATTCGAGTAGAAAATGAATGTGGAAGAGAAATTACAATATAGGAGGAAATATTTTACCTTACTACAATAATAATCAATTATATTGTCTTTACAAATAAGTTAAAAATAATATAATGTTACAAAAGAATAAAAAAATAAAACCTAAACTATTTCTCCTAACTAGGCTGGTGTTTGCTGTTGTTCAACTCTCCTTATTCTTTACCCTGCAAAGCAAAACAATAGCAAACAAAGAAAAAACTAAATGAATAAAAGGGAGTGTTTTAGTTAATTGTACTCTCAGTTGGGCAATGAGTTGCATTGCTAGTTTCATCATATTGAGTATATGAGTAAAGGGCCAAGTTAGTACTTGTTCTTATCAGTAAAGAATTGCCTCAGTACAACCTCATTGGCCAAGGGGCAAGTTTCACCAAAGATTGATAAAAGGCAAATGGTAAAGCATAAGGAAAATATCTAGTTTTACTTTGTCTTTTCTCCAAGGAAGAGTCACAAACTTGGCAACTTAAACTTTGTAGGTCCCATATGTAAGCAGCTGACACAATAGCATGCAAATGTTGTGTTGTCAACAGCACAGAGAGGGGAGAGCTGAAGCTCAGGTACTAGTAGCACACATGACTGCATTTATACCCACATCATCATCTAACCTCCTTAGTTCATCCATAACTCCACACCAAACCACCAGCTTGCTACAAGAGTTACCAACAAGATCACAGCTGCTCTTGCAACTAAACTATCCAGACCATATGAAGCAAGATCTCAAGTACCTATCAAAGAAGAGTAGGCAATAGCCACTGGAGTTGCAGGTCACAGTAGTCTAGAGTAGCAGAAACAGATCAAGTTTGCCTGGTAGAAGAAGTAACCAGGACAAAAGAACATGTTAGAGTAGGTCAAGAATTTCAATAGGTCATCAACTACAGGAAGAATTTCCTGGGAGGTACACTAAGACCAACCATGTAGCATATGTTCTTATTTTATTCCACCATCACAAACAAGGAGATAAAGGGGGTGTTGCAAATCAATATCTATTCCATTACTCTGCAATTAGAACTTGTCTAGAAGAGTTAGGAGAATAGTCTATCCCTCAGAATTGCATATAAATACTAGGCAGATTCATCATAGAGAATTAGAAAGCCATCAAGCAAGCATCTATTCTTAGGGATATTAGTGCCTTAGTCTATGCATTCCAGGCAGGGCCAAGAAATCAAGTAAAGTATCTGAATTTACCAAGTTGTCCAATAAGAAATGATTGAAGACATCATAAACCATATGAGTAGGTGCAAGCAACCAAATACAAACTGGTCTACATCTAGACTAATTCTAGAAGATCATTTGGGATTACTTGCGTCAAGCAAACATTAATATATCCTTGGTCATGTATGCACGTGGTATGGTAATCACTGGTCACATCATAGACTTACAGAAGTAACCAGGCATATCTTACATATCTATTCTTATTAAAAATTACACCTCAGATTTGAGCATCATAGGTGGACCACCAGATCTTAACTAGTATTTGTCCTTATCCTTTTATGTTTGGGGATGAGTCTGGTGAGAAACAAATCGAGCTCTAAGTTTAGTATAGAAGTGCTATACTATTTACATCCTAGAGCTAGGAATAATCCAATACTAGAATCTGCAATTGGTTTCCAAGATTATCTTCAGACTTGTGCATCATAAGCTAAAACATTCCTTCCTTTTGGATGCTAATACATCCACAGCATAGTAGTATTTTCAGCAGCATATCATGCTAATCAGGTTCACTACTATGCACACTCCTAAGGGAGGCACCACAGTAGATAATTGAAATTAGCAGAAGACACTATTCTAATGCACACTGGATCTCAAATATGATTGTTTGTTAGATAGTAAGTTACAAGAAAACTTATACGAGTTTACAAATCATTTTCCTAACTTTAAATTGTTAGGAATCATTTCCAATATACTTTCTCATATAGGCAATATAGATTAAGTAACCAGCCACAATTGCAGATAATAGTTCTCATCATTTTTCTAGTCAACCATCTAGGACTCATTCCATATCTAGTATTACATTCTCCAGATCATCATTGAACCAAAGGTTCAATAAATCAAAACATAGAATCTTATTGTCTTAGCTAGCTACCAATTTGGTAACATGCTTTTAGCTAAACCATTTGTTTTCTTCTCTGCTAACAGCTCCAAAAGTGAAAAAGAAAACCAGAGCCCGAAATGGTCATCAATTGCTTCACCAACAAACCAAACAGGACATGACATAGACAATACACCGTCCCATGTCAACACCGAGAGGTCATAGAAAGAGTACAGAAGAGAGGGAAGGGATACCTACCTGGAGGCGGAGCAGATCTCGCCGGAGAAGAAGTAGAGGCGGCATCAGCCCATGCAGCGACCACGGCGCGGTGGCACATGCAGCTGGGTGGTGCTGCGCCTTCGCCAAGCTGGAACTAGCAGTCCACCGGTGTCAAGAGGGAGATCCATAGCCCCTAGCAACCTCGGCATGGCGGTGGAGTACATCCGCAGTACTTTGGTCAGAACACTAGCACTAGTAGGGTTACGGGGCAGCCAGACGAAGACGGGTATCAAAAATCGAATTGGGTAGGAAGGTGCAGCTCGACGGGGTGCACTGATTAGAACCAATGGTGCGACTGGAGTGGCTGGAGTTCGCCAGAATCTGGCGGAGACCATCGCGGCACCAAGCGTCAACCATAGGAGGACGAGAGAGGGAGAAGATCGAATCAGGGAAAGGAGAGGGGTGGACTGGTTCGGTCTGATCGACCTAGCAGATCACCTAGGCCAGTTTACCCTAGCCCAGTGGGCTGGGTTAACCCGTGGACCAGAACCTCTTATAGAAAAGCAAAAAAAAGTTAGTAAAATTTATAATTTCCAAAATACCCGTGAACTTATTTCCACTCTAGAAATATATAAAACAAATCCTAAAAATACATATGATATATAAAAAAATAATCACAAAAATAATTTATACCTAGGAAAAATATAACATTGTTTGTTTGAGTAAAATAAAATGCACATAAATATTAACACCATTAAACCCCAAGTGAAATTTCACAAAATAAGGAAAATTCCTAAAAATGAATAAAAATCATTTTTGCATACGAAAATAAATCTACTGTTATATATAAATACTAACTTAATTTGTTTGCAAATAAAACTTGAAGGAAATATTTAAAGATATATAATCCTTTGTGGAATTTTATAAAAATAAGGATAACACCTAAAATTAAATAAAATTCACTTCTAAGATCTTAAGTAAGTATGTTTTAATAAAAAAATACTAATTTTATCATTCTAAGACATTTTAAGGTTCTTAAGAAATAAATCCTTATTTATTATCTATTTGGTAAATTATTTAAAAACATTTCTTCAATATGAAATAATCACAATTGTCCATAAAACCTTAAATCTTTTAGAATTAAATACTACTTCCCAAAACCATAACTTGAGTTTATAGTAATACTTAAAAGTAAATTATTAACTTTTAGAAAACTCTTTAAAACCATAACTTCAAGATAAACCAACAATTTGAATAAATTTTAATCATTATTCGGTTATAAGAAAAGTGAATGTTATTTATCTCTTAACTAGTCTTAAACATGATTTCAAACTTTAATAGATTATTAAAATCATCTAAATCTTCTTTCTTTAATAAGATAAATTATATTCATAATAACAAATCACATGTAAACTCATCATTCACTTACGATAAAAGTGAATGATCTCATACCTTTAAACATGCTTATTAAAGGGTTTCAAACTTATTAATACTTTTAAAAACATCACACCTAGATCTACTTATGTTTTAAAGTTAACTTTGGTACACCAAGTGATGCATAATGCCTAAAGAATTTTTTTTTATAGTTAAATTTTGTCTATTCCAAATTATGTCATAAGGAATCTCAAACCCACGCTTATCAGGTAAGCGCAAAAAATATCGATCACACTCAATTAACCACAAAGATTGTTTAAACCTTAACAAAGAAATCTTTTCTTCAAAAGTTATTCGTTTTGCCACTTCAAACAACAATCTTATAATAAGACCTTTTAACTCTTAACAACTTAATATAATAATTCCCATCATAATTACCAGATAGCAATTCACCCTAATCATAGAATGTTATTATACTCCACTTATATACTATGCATGTTAAACACTTAAATGTTTTTACCTTGTAAACTAATATTTTCCTAAAAGGATATTCTTTTAAGAAACATTAAAAGTAATCCTTAAACACTTCTCGAAAAGCTCTAATTGATTAATAATCTTGCTTAAGAAATCTTTTAAATACCATGCCCCATTTGAGTACTTTAGTATTACATGCCACTTGTTATATTTACATATTGTTTCACACACTCTCACAAGCCTTAATAAGAAGCACGGATGTGAGACTAATATAAAAGTGAAACACATTCTAATGAAACCATTACTAGTTTCCAAACCCTAGATTTGATACAGTTATTCCGGGAAATTCGTGTTTATCAAATTGCATTACATTACTTATGCATAATTGCATCTTGCTTTTTTAAACATTAGTCCTTACCAGACCAATGATGTTGTTTACAAAATTTGGATCTTCTAGTATCTTGAAGACCGTGAGTGCATAATCTTGCAATCACAAAAGGAAATTCATAACTTCCTCATGTCCTTTGATGATTTTCTATCAAATGCTTGTAACTCAAATGTTGTCATCACCTGCATTTCAAAAAGGTCGAAAACACTATTTTCATAATTAACTTGAAGTATCGGTTATTGATCCACTGTGATCAGGTCATCTATCATAACTGGCAATGGAAACACCATTGTACAGTAATGTATCATCTAGGACTTAACAACCAATTTCGACAGTGATTCTAGCGTCGTATATTATGCGTTAACCATGAGATTTAGAATGGGACGAAGAAGTCAGCTTTATCTTCTTCCTCTCGCATGCATCCGAATGGCCAGGTCGTGGTTGTGATCCTCATAGCGTGCATTTATTGGTAATTCATAGAGGATATGCAGCATATGGGTGGGAAACCTCAACATCCCACGATAGTTTTGGCATTTGACGGTCTATACTAACCATTGCCGTAATTAAAGATGTGGGCATGGCGTACACCAAGGGTACATGCGGGGTCACGAAGGGGGCAGTGATTGGCTTGGATCTTAGACTAGGCCCCACAACAAGGAAGTGTGGACGAGAATGCAACTCGGTTGTGCAACAAAGCTAAGGTCTCTTATGGGTAAAGTAACGCACCTCTACAGAGTGTAAGATCTGTGAGATGTTACTCCCTGTTCTAGGAAGGAGCTACGAACGCGGCACGAAAGGAACCCCACGAAGGTTCTGGTCAACCTGTGAAGGCTGTCGGACATAGTTTTCAAAATAAAAGCAACCTTTGAAGAAATGTTTACGAAAACCTGCATTGCCTACGACCTTTGGTCTGTGGATGTAGAGATAGTGCATCAAACACTCCTTTTTAGTGAACTTGCTGAGTACGCTCGTACTCAACCGTACCTTCTTAACCCTTGCTAGGTTCTATGCCATTGAAGACGACGTCAACATCAATTTATACTTAAGAAACCATCATTGACAGCTCAAGTTCTTCAATAAAGTCAATGAAGCCGACATATACATCAGCTGAAGTGAAGATAAAGTGTCTATTTAGATAGGAGTAGATTCTCTAGCCATAAAACCTATTTATTTATAGCATTGCAATAGCAGCAATGGCAAGCTAAATATTTTAGATACTACTCTTAGTTACCAGATAGTTCTGAGTATTATTTCTGGTTTTTCTTTGTAAGAAGGTTCTTTCTCGCTCTTTAACCTAGAATGTTCTCTGGGTCTTTTATAAAGAGTCAAGTTATAATCTATAGTTATGTCTTGGACCTGCTGTGTTTCTGTTGTACCACTCTGAGGGATGTAATACTAGTGAACGGTGTTTCATTGGTGTTATATCAATGACTATAGTGTAATACATCATGTAGTGGTATGCTGGGTCACCGTAGCTGGTATCAGAGCATATTCTTTGACCTTAGGGTTAAAACCCTTTTAGGAAGATTTGTAGGTTGGATAGTGACTATAGGAGCCATCTTATCTAAACCAAGACTTTTGATGGATATCCACTTGAGGATAATCTTGTCACACTTAAGTTGGATACTTTTGTCATCTTTCTTAAGGATTAGTTATATGTACTCTCTAGAGAAATGTCATTTGAGTGTAACTCTAAATAGGTATACACCACTAAGATATCTTGAGTATGTTAAAATATTAAAGAAGATTACGACTAATATTAGGATATCATGTGGAGTAGTATTAGTGATGGAGTCTATATTTAGAATTCCTATGAAGTAGTAGAATCTTACCACTAGTTCATACCACCATACCATACAGGTTAGACCACTAGAGTATGTATAGATACAATTGGTAGTGGATTAGGTCACATTCACTTGAGAATTCCATGTGATGGGGTAGAATTTTGTTAAGAATCATTAATAGTAAGCTAAGAAGAAGAGTCGTCATGGTGAGATTAGATCTTCAATCATGATGACTGGGTAAATATTAACGAGATTGTGGTGAGAATAGCTCCGAGACCATGATTAAGTCTGTAATTAGGACAGGTACTCAATAACAAATCTTGTAATAACAGAAAGTAAAGAACAATGTAGGTCCATCGTAGAAGACATAGGTATTATAACATTACGATAATTTTTTATTAAGGTAGTAACTACAATGTTGCTAGTAGTTTTGAGAGATCATGTGAGGATAGTTTATGATAGAATGGAAAATTGGTAGTCTTTAGTAGTCTCAAAAAGAAAGGTAAGAGGTTAGTCAAAACCAAAGTGAGTACACTTTGCTCAAAATTATCTTGTTGCAATTGAGCAATTTTGGTAAATATTGAGACAAAGAGTAGTTTAACCCCTAAGTGTTGAGCATCACAAAGTAAACCTATACTAGGAGGTGTCATATACTACACAGCTAAGACTGAATTCTACAGGTATTATACTCAACTACTATATTTCGGGTTTAGAATAATGTGTGTTATATGTACCACATTTTGATTTCTTGGTTTTTCTTGGATCTTCTTGATTGGCTAGATCTGTGCATGAAGTTTGACTTGATGTGCAAATGCATGTTGCATCATCAAGTTATTACTTGATGTTATAGACCTAAATAGAAAAGGGAATTCATGTAAGGGAGTGACGGGTTCCGAAGATCAAGATGAAGACTTGCATGAAGAATGAAGCTAGATGTAAGGAGTATCAACACTATTTTGAAGGATGGATCATTCCCAACTAACTATGAGCTAGCAATAAGAAGAAATATTAGTGTAGAAAAGGTGTGGAGCAACATGAAGGAATGAACTTAATTTCACTTACAGTAGGTGATATTGCTCAAAAGCTAATGGAGTAGTTGTACCAAGTTCATGGATATGACTTGAAAAGGGTGCAAAGGAGAAGTCTTGTAAGAAAACTGGTATTCAAATTCTAACAACTCAGAGAGAATGCTAGTGGTAAAACGAAAAACCTTAGGGTAATTCATACACCAAGGTGGATCCGCAACTGGTATCCGTAGCTGGTATCCTATCAGTTTAGCTAATTAGGTCATCTTTGTGTAATTTAAAAAGTATAAAACATGTCCTAAGTTAAGCTAGACCTAAGGAAGTATAGAATTAAAGATCGTCTTTCGAGACGCTTCACGAAATCGGGCTTACCAAAGAGAGAGTGTCCAAATGGTTAGAAGTAAGACAAATAGTGTTGGAAGATTCATTTGGGAGATCCACAATTATGTGGATATACCGCAGATTGTTTCGTGAGACCTTCTAGAGGTAAAGTATAAGCTGGACAGAGACTGAAATCCCAACTATTGAGTTAATGGGTATTATACATGAAGTTTAGAGACCATTAGGAAAACCCAAGGGGGAGAGTAAACGATAAACACTGAAGTGTTGTTGTCTAACTTTCTGACTAAAGGTTGGAAAGTAAGTACTAAGTAATGATAAGATTAAGCCTTATTCTCATAAGGTTATAAGAAGCCATCATTCTAAAGTATTTCCGAGAGTATGTCTGGATGAATGATCGAAGTAGACATAACTTCTTAACCCTAGTGGACTAGTTATAAAAGGAGACAACTGGTAAGTTGTCCTTCAGAAGGAGTAGAGCCTACTAAAATAGTCTAGTGTAAAGGAATAGGAAAGCCTGATCGGAATGGATGAAATGTGTCCAAAACCAATCCTAAGTAGGACTATGAATACATAACCCAAGGGATTATAGTAGAAGGAGTTATGCTACATCTTGGAAACGAGAGTTGGAAGTTGCCAAGTATGAATAGAATTCAAGGAAAAATATTTGGAGACGGGATACCCCAATTATCCCCATTTGTGATCACAATGGAATTAAGAAATGCTATGATCAATACAAGTCAATACGTTATTCCAAAATGTAAGAGAGTACAAACTTCGGGGACAAAGTTTATTTTAAGGGGGAGAGTTTGTAACATCCTAGCATTAGAGTTTAGAAACAAGCTGAGATGAGGTGTGTGCATTGCATTCATGCATAGAAAATCTGGATAATTTTCACGCAAACTAAAGAAGCTATAGAGGGATCGAGATCTCTCTTGTTCTGATGGAGGCATCCGGGCAAGTGAGACAGAGTTCGGCATGATCTCTACTGTACCTTTGTGTTTGAGGGAAGGCAATTCAAATTTGAATATTCAAAAGATATATTTGAATTCTAGAAGAATTTGAAATAGAATTATAATTGAAAAGGATAGTATGACTATGATTATAAATACATATTTGAGATATTATTTATCAACAATCACAAGTATTAAAGTACAAAAGAAATCGATATCATAATAAATATAAATGTACAAATCGGAATTAAAGGAAAAGTATTAACTCTATTAATCTAAATAAATATTAAAATGTATTTACCAATGTCCGAGTAGAAAATGATAGTGGAAGAGAAATTACAATATAGGAGGAAATAATTTACCTTACAATAATAATCAATTATTTTGTCTTTACAAATAAGTTAAATATAAATATAATGTTACAAAAGAATAAAAAAATAAAACCTAAACTATTTCTCCTAACTACTCTTGTGTTTGCTGTTCTCCAACTCTCCTTATTCTTTACCCTACAAAACAACACAATAGCAAACAACGAAAAAACTAAATAAAGAAAAAATGGAGTGTTTTAGTTAATTGTACTCTCAGTTGGGTAATGAGTTGCATTACTAGTTTCATCATTGCGTATATGAGTAAAGGGCCAAGTTGGTTAGTTTCACCAAAGATTGATAAAAGGCAAATGGTAAAGCATCAGGAAAATATCTAGTTTTACTTGGTCTTATCTCCAAGGAAGAGTCAAAAACTTGGCAACTTAAACCTTGTAGGTCCCATATGTAGAAGCTCACACAACAACATGCAAATGTTGTGTTGTTAACACCACATAGAGGGGAGAGCCCAAGCTCAGGTACTAGTAGAACACACGACTGCATTTAGACCCACATCATCATCTGACCTCCTTAGTTCATCCATAACTTCACAACAAACCATCAGCTGGCTACAAGAATTACCATCAAGATCACAGCTGCTCTTGCAGCTAAACTATCTAGACCATAGGAAGCAAGATCTCAAGTACCTATCAAACAAGAGTAGGCAGTAGCCACAGGAGGTGTAGGTCACAGTACTCTAGAATAGCAGAAACAGATCAAGTTTGCTTGGGAGAAGAAGTAACTAGGACAAAAGAACATGTTGGAGTATATCAAGAATTTCTACAGGTTAACAACTACAGGAAGAATTTCTTGAGAGGTACACTAATACCAACCATGTAGCATATGTTTATTTTATTCCAATATCAGAAATAAGGAGATAAAGGGGGCGTGTTGCAAATCAATATCTATTCCATTACTCAGCAATTAGAACATGTTTAGGAGAGTTAGGAGAATAGTCTATCCCTTAGAATTGCATAGAAATACTAGGCAGATTCATCATAGAGAATTAGAAAGCCACCAAGCAAGCATCTATTCTTATGCATATTAGTGCCTCAGTCTATGCATCCCAGGCAGGGCCAAGAAATCAAGTAAAGTATCTGAATTTACCAAGTTATCCAATAAAAAATGATTCAAGACATCATGAACCATATGAATAGGTGCAAGCAACCAAATCCAAACTAGTCTGGATCTAAACTAATTCCAGAAGATCAGTTGGGATCACTTGCATCAAGAAAACATTACTATATCCTTGGTCATGTATGCACATGGTCTGGTAATCACTGGTCACATCATAGACTTACAGAAGTAACCAAGAATATCTTACATATCTATTCTTATAAAAGAATACACCTCATATTTGAGCATCATAGGTGGACGACCAGATCTTAACTAGTATATGTTCTTATCCTTTTATGTTTGGGGATGAGTCTGGTGAGAAAAAAATCAAGCTCTAAGTTTTGTATAGAAGTTCTATACTGTTTACATCCTAGAGCTAGGAATAATCCAATACTAGAATCTGCAATTGGTTTCAAAGATTACCTTTGGACTTGTGCATCATAAGCTAAAACATTCGTTCCTTTTGGATGCTAATACATCCACAGAATAATAGTATTTTCAGCAGCAGATCATGCTAATCAGGTTCACTTGTGTGCACACTCCTAAGGGAGGCACCAAAGTAGATAATTGAAATTAGCAAAATCCACTATTCTAATGCACACTGGATCTCAAATATGTTTGTTTGATAGATAATAAGTTACAAGAAAACTTATACAAGTTTACAAATCATTTTCCAAGCTTAAATTGCTAGGAATCATTTCCAATATACTTTCTCATATAGGCAATATGGATTAAGTAACCAGTCACTTTTGCAGATAATAGTTCCCATCATTTTCCTAGTAAACCATATAGGAATCATTCCATATCTAGTATTATATTGTCCAGCACATACTCAAGATCATCATTGAACCAAAGGTTCAATAAATCAAACTATAGAATCTTATTGTCTTAGCCAGCTACCAATTTGGTAACATGCTTTTAGAAAAACCATTTGTTTTCTTGTCTGCTAATAGCTCCAAAAGTGCACAAGCAAACCAGAGCCCGACATGGTCATCAATTGCTTCACCAACAAAACAAACAGGACATGACATAGACAATACACCATCCCATGTCAACACTGAGAGGTCATAAAAAGAGTAGAGAAGATAGGGAAGGGATACCTACCTGGAGGCAGAGCAGAGCTCGCCGGAGAAGAAGCAGAGGCGGCATCAGCCCATGCGGCGACCACGGCATGGCAGCACAGGGAGCTGGGTGGTGCTGCGCCTGCGCTAAGACGCAACCAGCAGTCCACCGGCATCAAGAGGGAGATCCAAAGCCCCTAGCAACCTCGGCGTGGCGTTCGAGTACGGCCATAATACTTTGGTCAGAACCCTAGCACCAGTAGGGTTGCGGGGCGGCCAGACAAAGACGGGTATCACAAATCAAATTGGGTTGGAAGGTGGAGCTCGACGGGGCTTATTCATTAGATCCAATGGCGTGACCGGAGTGGCCGGAGTTCGCCGGAATCTGGCGGAGACCGCCACGGCACGAAGCGTCAACCACAGGAGGACGAGAGAGGGAGAAGATCAAGTCAGGGAAAAGAGAGGGGTGGACTGGGTCGGTCTGATGGACCTTGCAGATCACCTAGGCCGGTTTAGCCTAGCCAAGTGGGTCGGGTTAACCCGTGGACCAGAACCTCTTATAGAAAAGAAAAAAAGAAAAGAAGACTTAATAAAATTTAAAATTTCCAAAATACCCTTGAACTTATTTCCTCTCTAGACATTATAAAAAATCCTAAAAATACATATGATATATAAAAAAATAATCACAAAAGTAATTTATACCTAGGAAAAATATAACATTGTTTGTTTGAGTAAAATAAAATGCAGATAAATATTTTTCTTAGTATTTTTCTATAATAGCATTCCCTTTTAGAATTGTAAGCATTGAATTTTATTCAATTTTTATGTGTTTGTATAATTTTATAAAATTCCAAAAGGAATATTTATCCTAGTAGTAATAATTTTAATTTTAATTACCTAAAATTTCATTTGTCATTTTACTTAAGTAAAGGACATTGTTTTGGTTCCATTAATATTTTATTTATATTTTTAGGATATATATTTTATTTCTTAGAGCCATTTTAATCCGAGGGGTATTTTGGTCATTTGACAATTTAATTAGATTTTCTTGTTTAAAACTAGACCTAGCCCATTGGGCTGGTCAACCCTTACCCGTGAAGGGTACTAGACCACATCGGCCTAGTACGCACTCCACCTATCTCTCGCCCCCCTCGTGTTGTTCCTACCTGTTGTGGCGCGGTGTCGCTGATGTCGTTGACCCTCGATTGCCGTTGCCCAGGGCCTCCCCGGCTGCCACCGTGGTGCATGGCAAGGTTGTTAACCCTACTCCTTTGCCTGGTCCATTTCGATTTGGCTCTGGGTCCCTCCTTCTACAAGACTGGCTTCGTTCCAAACCCTAGGGTTTGGGGTGCTGCCAGTGATGCCTTCGTCGCCGCTCCAGTGGTGCTGTGAGGTGCTCCTATGTTGTTGTGGTGGTGTTGTGCGTCCTTAAACGATGATGTGGCCACTGCCTCGGTCGGTGCAAGTTGCAGTGCCCTTCGGGTGCTCCCCGTGCCGCCGTGTGCTAGTCGGCCCCTCTGCTTCCTCTTCTAATCTACAGTGAGGACCTTGAGTAAGTTCTTCTGCTTCCTCTTCGTGCTCTCTCTATACTTCCCTTGCTGGCCACTAAGTGCTCCAGAGAGAAATTCCTCTTTAAGGTTATCTGTTCTATTAGGGTTTCATTCCTCTGTTTTTGTAATTAAGGATGCTGAGCTATTTAGGAATGGCTCTGGTGTTGATTCTATGATGAACCATAACCTACTGATGACTAGGAAATTACTGGTGTTTCTATAAGATAAACTGATATCTTAGCCTTGTTACTGCTTGCACAGAATTGGGAATGTTGTGACTTTAAGCTAGCCTATTATCTGATTAGTGATGATGGTTAACTAGTTTCAGTACTAGAACTTGTATTTGGCTATCTGGAATTATCATTGAGGTCTCTGGTGATAGTTCTTCTATGTAAAAGAATGATTCCTAATTGATATATTAGGAAGATGATTAACTATTTCTCTTTAAATGACCTGGATTATGTGATCTGTTAGTAGGATTGGCTTAGTTAGAACAAGTCCTGGTGACACCTTCCTAGGAATGGTACATAGGGTTTGCTCTAGTACTGGCTTTATTCTACACATACTCCAGAATGACTTGATGGTAAATGGAGTTGAAAGCTCCTGCTGGATATATTGGCTTATGATCTTCCATAATTTCTTTATGCCTATGATGCTGGCCTGAGGCAATATTAGATAAAAACTAAGGTTTTTATCTCATGTGTACCCCTTAAATATGCTTTGGTACTTAGATTAGAACAATGATTCTTATAGACTTGAAGAAATAGATTTGCTAAACCATGATGTGTATTATAGATTTAATATGAACTGCTTTCTGAGGTGCTGACATCCTTTGGATGTGCCCAGAAACATTCAGTTACAGCTAATGATTAAGTAGATGTATTAGTATGGTTTATTCTCCAAGATCCATGATGCATAGGCTGAGATCTTGGTATTATTTGCAAAGATGGACTCCTTGGCTTTAGTTTTGATTCCTCTATGATGGATACACCCTACTTGGGTGAATCTGAGAGGATTATGTATAAAACAACACATGCTCAACTAAAAATTAGCATGTGATGGTTTTGTATAACTCACCACACAGGTTGTTTTGTTGCTGCTGTGTTGGTGTTGCCCTTGCTATCGTTCTGCACCACCCCCTCCTTATGTCACCATTTTGAGGTGAACTACTGGTTAATTTGATAGAGTGGCTGGTGATTTTATTGAGGCTTTGGTAAGATCGATGAAGTCTGAGTGTGTGCTTGAGAAGGAGAGTGTGTTTTCTATGGATGAGCCTTGGTTGAGTGCTCTGTTTGAGTGCTAATAGTGTTGTTGTTGTATTGACAGCACACTGCATGCATTCTGTGACTAAGCTGTGTGCCTGTGTTGCCTGGTCGTGTGGATCAGCTCAGGTGATAATTTCTCCACATGTTACTTTTTTGTTGTTTACTGCCTAGTGAAACTTGCCCCTGTTAATGATTCGATGATGTAATTGGAAGAATGCATTTCATTGTTCACCACTTAGAGTAACACTAACTGATTAACCCCTGATTTTCTTTTAGTTGTTTTCCTCTTATTTATAGGAACAAGATCTGGAGATATAAGATTTAGTCTAGGAATAACTAAGTAGCATAGGTCTTAAATGTAATCTTCTTTTCTTTATTCTTTTGGTAAAGAATCCTGTAAAATTTATTATAAAGGAATAAAGTTGTATTTTCATTCTCTTTAATCTTCTACTTTTGATGTATTTATTACCATTTGTATTGTTGTGATGTAATTAGGAAATAAGAATTTATTTCTTATCGCATTTTTATTTCTCAGGTCCCTATTGTTGTTTACTGTATCTATGATTTAATAAAATCATGTTAATAAAATATTTTGGAAAACAACCTATTATTACTAACTCCCAAATCTTAAATACTTTCAAATTGATTCAAATTTCAAATTTGAATTTATAATAACTTCCCCAAAACTTAATAATTCCCAAAGGTCATGTCAAAATTCATAGCAATCACTAACAAGAGCTATTCCTACCTCCAGTTAGTGAAAAAAACTCTGGTCCATTTAGGTTTTTCTTTGGCAAAAAATTGACCGAAATTTTACAAATGTATGCATGCACAAACTTAGATTCCTATTTCTACCCTTCGTTTAATCCTAATGCTGGGATGTTACAGACTTCCCCCCTTCAATTAATCTTCGTCCCGAAGTTTGCGGATGTGTACCTGAATAGTTCTGGATATGCTTCCCTCAAATCATCCTCTTTCTCCCATGTGGCTTCTCGCTCTGGGTGATGTTCCCACTGTACCTTGCAGTATTTGATTGCCCTGTTTCTCAAAATTTTCTAGCTCTTCTATAAAATCTTACAGGGTTTCTCGACATAAGTCAAATCTGCTTGTAACTCAACCTCTTGATGTGTAATGGCATCTTTGGGAACTTTAAGACATTTCCGGAGTTGTGATACATGGAAAACATTGCGAACATGAGCTATCCTTTTTGGTAATTCAAGAGCATAAGCTATGGTTCTATTCTGACTCAATATATTGAATGGTCCAATAATTCTTAGGCTTAGTTTTCCTTTGACTCCAAATATCTCTACTCCCTTCATTGGACTTACCTTGAGATATACCATATCCCGCACTTCTGGATGCCATGATCTTCGACTTAGATCAGCATAACTCTTCTGTCGACTTTGAGCTATCTTCAATCGATCTCTAATAATATTGATGATATCTTGCTTTTCCTTAATATAATATGCTGCAAATTCCTTGCTACTACCAGGTTCCTACCAGCATATATGTGATCTACACTTTCTTCCGTATAGTACTTGGTAAGGTGCTGCCTTCAGACTACTCTGATAGCTATTGTTGTAGGAAATTTCGGCCAATGGCAGATGATCCTCCCACGAACATCCAAAATCTAATGCACAAGATCTAAGCATGTCCTCCAAGATTTGATTGGTCCTTTCTGTTTGGCCTCCAGTTTCTGGATGATAAGCTGTCCTAAAATCTAACTTTGAACCAAGTGCTGCATGTAATTGTTTCCAAAATGCTGATGTAAACACAGATCCTCTGTCCGATACAATCTTCTTAGGTACCCCGTGCTTACTCACAATCTCTTTGATATAGATTTCTACTAATTTTTCTGCATTATCCTTTTGTTTTACTAGAATAAAATGCGCATCACCCATATCATAGCTTTCCGCTTCGGTGTCATGGGTAATCCTGTGATAAAATCCCAACCAATTTCTTCCCATTTCCATTCTGGAATTTCCAAGGGTTGTAATGGTCCTGCTGGACTTTGATGTTCTTCTTTTACCCTTTGGCAAGTATAGCATTCAGATACATATTTTGCAATATCTCTTTTCATATTATTCCACCAGAACAACTATTTTAAATCCATGGACATCTTTGTACTTCCCGGATGTATGGAATATGGAGTTTCATGGGCTTCCCAAAGTATCACCTCTCAAATTTCTGGTACATCTGGTACATAGAGACGGTTTTGAAACCATAAAGATTCATAATCTCCTAGGTGAAAAGCTGATGTTTGACCTTGAGAGATTCTTGGAACTTCTTCAACAATAAATGGATCTTGACCTTGATGTCTAAAACTTTCCTGCGGAAGATCACTACTCCGCTCTTCAATTAATCTTATGGTAGCTAATCCTCCAAGAACTGTTGTAATTATAAATTGTATTTCCAACCTTTCCAAATCCATTTGTAGTTCTTTTTGCAGTTCTCCATTCATAGGTTGCGTATATGTGCTTTTTCGACTTAAGGCATCTACCACAACATTTGCTTTTCCAGGGGTATAATTGATTGCTAGATCAAAATGTTTAATTAACTCCAGCCAACGCTTATGTCTCATATTTAATTCCTTTTGAGTGAAAAAATATTTGAGACTTTTGTGGTCAGTGCATAACTCACATCGAGCCCCATAGAGGAAATGCCTCCATCCTTTTAAAGCAAAGATTTATGCTGCTAACTCTAAATCATGAGTTGGATAATTCACTTCATGTCATTTTAGTTGTCTAGATCCATAAGCAATTACCTTACGATATTGCATGAGCACACAACCTAATCCTTCCTTAGATGCATCACAATAAACTGTGTAATCTTTTCCTGGGTCTAGAATTGCTAGGATTGGTGTTGTAGTTAATCGGGTTTTCAACTCCTTAAAACTCTTTTCGCACTTCTCATCCCATATGAATGGTGTGTTCTTTCTTAATAGTTTGGTCATTGGTCCAGCTATCCTGGAAAAACCTTCGATAAATCTCCGATAATAACCGGCCATGCCCAAGAAACCTCGGATTTGCTTCACATTGGTTGGTGCCTTCCATTCCAGCACTGATTAAACTTTGGGCAGATTTACAGCAATTCATCCTTACTGATCACATGACCAAGAAACTCTACTTCGTCCAACCAGAA
Source organism: Avena eriantha (assembly GCA_910589775.1). Lineage (NCBI taxonomy): Eukaryota > Viridiplantae > Streptophyta > Magnoliopsida > Poales > Poaceae > Avena > Avena eriantha. The sequence continues at coordinate 93,640,571 of OU342740.1, forward strand.
TTCACACTTATTGAACTTAGCATAAAGCATATGTTCTCTTAGGATTTGCAATCCTATTCTCAAATGTTCTGCATGCTCTTCTTTAACCTTGGAGTATATCAGAATATCGTCAATGAATACTATGACAAACTTGTCCAAGTAAGGCATGAAGATTTTTTTCATCAAATTCATGAATATTGTTGGTGCATTGGTCAGACCAAAACGTACGACTAAATACTCATGATGTCCATACCTTGACACAAATGTTGTTTTAGGAACATCTTCATGTTTAATTTTTATGTGATGGTATCCTGATCTTAGATCAATCTTGGAGAATACTCCAACTCCCTTGACTTGGTCGAATAGATCTTGTATCCTTGGTAATGGGTACTTGTTCTTGATAGTGACGTTGTTGAGATTTCTGTAATCCCCACACATTCTTTGTCCTCCATCTCTTTTATCTACAAAAATTACCGGAGTTCCCCATAGGGATACACTCTCCTGAATAAATCCTTTCCTGGCTAACTCATCAATTTGCTCCTTAAGCTCTTTCAATTCTTTTTACCCCATCTTATATGGTGCTTGGGTTATTGGTGCTATACCCGATATCAAGTCAATAGTGAACTCTATTTCCCGATCAGGTGGCATTCCTAGTAACTCTGCTGGAAAAACATTCTTGAAATTCCTTCACCACAGGAATATCTTCCAATTTAACCTCTTTCATTGAGTTCAACTACAGATCCACCATCATATGACTATGTTTATCTACCTGATAGAATATCCTTCCTCCACTCGGAGACCTGATTAAAACAGTTTTCTCCTCACAATTAATCTGAGTTCCATAGTTTGTCATCCAATCCATTCCCAGCACTACTTCTATTCCTTTTAATGGGATCACATAAAGATCCGCATAGTAGGTTTGACCACATATGGAAATGACTTGGTTTACTTTAATGTTTTTAATTACGGTCATAGGTTTTTCTAACGGTGCCCTTCTAATCCCGAACTTATCACAAAATTCTTCAGGTATGAAAGAAGTAGTTGCACCCATGATACATTGCAAATGTATCTATAATTTTTGATGTTCCATGCTTGGTTTTATCCAATTTCTTGTGTTTTGTCCACACTTTGGAGTACTTTTCATATGATTTCTTGGACCAACCTATTAACAAGAGCCACAGTGCGAGCTGCCTGTTTTCTGCTGTTTTTGGTTCTAGGAAAGTCAGAAAATGAATATTCTCGGAATTGGACGGGACAAAAGCCAAAGTGCCTATTTTTCCGGTATTCATCAGATGCCAGAATACGAGATGGAAAAGGGCTGGGGGACGGCCACACCACCTGGCCGTGCGGCCAGGCCTAGGCTGCACCAGGGGGTGGTCTGGCCGACCCCAGCACCCCCTCGTCCTCTCCTTCCACCTATAAGATGCCCTTGGGACGAAAACCCTATGTACCTGATCAAAAATCGATGAAATAATATGTATCTGCCGTCATCTCCATCCCTAGATCGGGAGGGATCTGAAGCTCTTCCCGGCACCCTGCTAGAGAAGAGAATTCACCCTGGAGGCCTTCTTCATTATCATGCAAGACTCCGGTGTGATGCGTGAGTACTTCATCTTTGGACTATGGATCCATGTAGTAGCTAGATGGCTGGTTCTCCTCCTTTGTGATTTCATGTTTGGATCTTGTGAGCTCCGTTCATGATCAAGATCATCTATTTTTAATTCTACATGTTGTGTTTGCGGGGATCCAATGGATTTGAGATGCTATTTCAGATTGATTATTGATTCTATCATGTCTTTGTTATTTGTGATCTTGCATGCTTTCCGTTCTTAGTAGGTATCTTGGCCAAGTGGATGCTAGCAACTCCAAGAGTTGGTATTTATGCTCGATAGTGGGTTCATGCCTCTGGTAATCTAGGGAAGTGACAGAAATCTCTAAGGTACTAGATGTGCTGTTGCTACTAGGGAGAAAACAACAATCCTTTGTTCATAGAGCAATCGTATTGTTTACATTACACGCAATTCGTAAAGCAATAATATGTTGCTTGCAACTTAATACTAGAGGGGGTTCGGATGATAACCTGAAGGTGGATCATTAGTCATAGATGTAGTAGGATGGCGGTCTATGTATAATGTTGTAACGCCCAATCAAGTTCCAAAGGAGTCAAGATGATTAGTATATGCATGTATTGCTTTCTTGATGTTTGTCAATTGCCCCGCTGTAATTTGTTCACCCAGCATGTTATCTATCTTAAGGAGAGCCACCTTTAGTGAACTATGGATCCCGGTCCTTTCTTTTACATACAATCTATAAATTGTTTACTGCTTTGTGTTTACTTTCTGCAAACTTTTACTTCCTTCCCTTCGATTCGTTTAATCCTTTGTTTTCAGCAAAACCGGTGAGATTGACAACCTCATCGCAAGTTGGGGACAGAGTTTTGTGGTTGTGTTGTGTAGGTCTCCACGTTGCTGCTGGCACCGATAGTGCGCCCTGCCAACATTCAGCTAGCTACACCTTTGGGTGTTTCCTTGCTCCTACTGGATTGATAACCTTGGTTTCATACTGAGGGAAAACTTGCTGTTGTGCTCATAATACCTTCCTGTTGGGGTTCCCCAACGAGCTCGATATATTTTGGGCCATCAACCCGTATCAAATAAAACTTTTCCAGGATTTGTGAGAATATTGAGCGTACCTACCACCGCTTGGTCCGAATTCTCCACCTCCTCCAGGGTTGCACAATCAGCTTCCCAGTCGGCCTACCTCTCTTGCCATTGTCATTTTTGGCATAGCTTCCACCTCTGTTAGGTTGTCCACCTCTGCCCCCGTTGGCTTGTCCTCCACCCTTTGTGGGCCAACCACTTGGTGGTTTGTTTGGGAAATCAGGCTTACTGTGACCCTTTTGTCCACAACAAAAACAAATGATCACTGGCTTCTTGCAATCCTTGCTAATATGTCCTGGAAGTTTGTAATTGTTACATATGACATTCCTTCTAGGATTGAACTAACCTCCAGTGTTATTGTTACTCTTGTTTTTGTGGTTGTAGGATCTATTTCTGGGTTTGAATTCCATATTGGTTTTGGGTTTACTTGCTTGAATTCTTTTTTTGTTTCCTTCTTTGCTCTCTTCTTGCGGTCCTCTTGGCCATTCTTTTAATCAACTTCAAATATTATAGCTGCATCAAGCAACTGTTGAACAGTTTGAGTGTTAGCAAGCCTCAACTGCATCTTCACAAATGGATTTAGTCCATACATGAACCTCTTCTTCCTTTTCGCCGCTGTGCTAACTTCTTCAGTAGCGTAACAAGATGAATCACTGAACTCCCAGATGTACTTCATGACATTAGAGTAACCCTGTTGCAATTCTTCAAACTCCCTACACTTCAACTCAATGATACTTTCCGGAACATGGTATTCACGGAACCTCTGCTTGAACTCCTCCCAGTTGTACTCTCTTCCTGTAAGTTGCATAGCTAACTAACCCTCCCACCATGCTGCTGCGGGTCCGGTCAACAGGTGTGTTGCATACCTCAACTTTTCTTCCTGATTGCATCCTATAGTTTTCAACTTCCTTCCTGTATCTTGTCAACACCCGGATTTTTAATCCCAGATGCTTGTTATGTCACACATCACAATCCCAAGATTACCATTTTTGCGAGACATAACAGATTGGATATCACAGTACATCATCCATTACAAACCAATATAAGGTCTTACATGAATAAAGGATCTCATGATCCAGTCTTAATACAACAAGCAGTGGAATCAATAATAAGCGTAGCTGTGGGGTCCATCTTCAGTGGCACAGGCAATGCTGACGATGGAAGATAGTCCTAGTTATCATAGCCGTCCTACTGCCCGTCATCTTGGTAGTCTCCTTCATAGTATGGCCATAGGAATAGCCAGGGACAAAAGCCATGAGTACTCTTTAAGTACTCGCAAACTATTACTAACAAGTAAGGTAGTTCTAGTGGGATTGCTAATTCTAAGTTTATTTGTAGAGTTAAGTTTGAAACCTAAGCTGCATTCAGAAACAAAGAAAGATAAAAGGAAGTTCTAGAATCACTTACGTTGGGAAGCTAGTGTCGTAATAACAACATTGTTGTGGCCGAGTCATGTCACAATTCATTTCATAAGTTGTTTTGAAAATATCTGAAAACGGAATAGTATGGCGACTCCAACTATCCATAACCGCGGACGCGGCTATTCGAATAGTTTGACAGTCTACAGAGGTGGTACACTTTCACCACAAGATTCGATACATCTATCAGGGATAACCCTGAATCATCATACTTAGTATGCAGATAATCAAACATAACCTTTACTTTACACACCCTAGTATAAGCACCTCTCCTATGAGTATGGCCTCCGAACCATGACCATCAGTCATATTGGGCACTACATAGGTGGACAACATTGAGAGGTAGCCTCAGCTCAAACCTCTTCCGCGAGGGAACTAATACTAATGCATATAAACTTCCGGCTAAGCCTTACCCAATTCAGGTATTGTGGTTGTACAGTAAAATTTGGAATGTTATCGCATCCGAACCCAACCATTAGTTTTTATAAAGGGCTAAGGCTCATGCCTCAACATTTTCATCATCATAAACCATTTGTGTTTCTCAACACATGTCAAAACATCTCAATAGAATGACTCGTCATTGCAAGGTTTTCACAAGTCATTTTCACCAAGTAGTCCCATCTAAGTGACTCAATGTTTGATTTAGCTCTAAGCTACTAAGTTAAGAGTGTTCACTAATGTGGGATGCTAAGATCACTCGCATGCCATAGAATGACATCTAAGGTTATCTAGATAGGTCAAGTTTTATACTTTTTATGCTACCTTCAAACAAGTAAGGGACTTTGGTAAAGTAAAGAAAGTAAAAGCTTGAAAATAAAACTGGGAGTAGGTACTAGTCAAAGTGGTATAACCAAAGCATGCCTAATGCATCTTGCGTAGGTTATCTAGCTTAATTCTAGCTTGCTAACAATAGCTTGCCTTGGTTGGTGCAGTGGTTGAAGTTTTCTTCCTCCTCCTCTTGGTAGAACTCCTCCTCCTCGAAAGCTTGGTCGGTACTATTGTCTATAAAATACATACGGTATACACAATCAGCAAACAATACTTAACTAGTCTACCTAGCACTCTAAGGTACACATTTGATGATCTACTATCATCACAAGCATCACAAGGTTTTATTGACTAGCTTCATTCTATTTATGTAAGAAAAGTAATTTCTAGTCATTTAAAATAACTAAAATTTAATATTCTCCAATTAAAATATGGGATCATGTGGACACATGTCATCACCACATATTCTAACCTATGGGAATGTAATTTAAATGTTGAATCACATTTCAATAAGTTTAAGTTTAATATTTAATGATTTAAAGTGACTAGAAATGCCTATATAGCACTAATTTGGTACTAGTCCAAAGTCATTGCATGTAAACCTTAATATTATTACATATTCAGATAGGTATTGTTAAATGTGATTTTTCAGAGTTGGAATCAACTCAAAAGCTATTATGGTTGATTTTATAAAAAATGTTTGAATGTGCAAATGCTTATGTCTTGTTATTTTTACTAGGAGAGATCTCTAAATCTAAATTAATTAAATCCAATGGGCTTGGATAGATATTTTCAGAAGCTTTCCAACAAAATTGGAATCACTCAATTTGGTTCAGTAAATCTTCCTGAATTGATTTTTGAACTAAGGGACAGAATTGAGTTTAAACCAAAATAGAAAAGTCGATATTTGAATTACTGGGTCACGCGGGAAAGGAAATGGGCCGGCCCAGTGACGCTCAGCAGCGCATAGGGTGGCTGACAGGTTGGTCCCGCTTGTCAGTAAGACTTAAAACCCGAAATGGTAACTAGTGATTTGGGCCACACGATTATAATGTGTATCAACGGCTCCCAGTCGTCGTCCACGGCGGACTCGTCGCTGGCGAGACCGAACACTAAACGGCCGGTGGGGGTCTACTGGGGACGTACCAGGGCTCCAGCAAGTGCGGCGAGGCGGGCGATCGAACTAGATGGCGACGGCGGACTCACGCGAAGTCACGGCAGGGGCTACGGTGGACAGAATCGACACAGCGTGTCCTCCTCTGCAGCGGGCTCCTCCGGTGCAATTCTGCCAAACTACGGCTCGAGCGGCTCCGGCGAGAGAGGGGAAATATTCAGGGGAGAGAGGGGAGTGGAATGGTGTGAGGAATTCGTGCTGGGGAGGCCTGCTTATATAGGCGCGACGGTGAGACCGAGAGGTGTGTGCAGGCGTCTCTAGCGAGGGAGGTATAGGGGGCTATCAACGTGGGTGAGGTAGGCGGACGGTGGAAGGTTCGCTGGCGGTCAGCTACGGCGCAATGGCGCGGCTAGGGCGGTGGCATATGGTCGGGAGCGTCGTGCTCTCTAGGAGACAGAGGTGGTGCTCAACGCAGCGCTCGACAACTGTGGGCCGCGCGGCGGTGCACGGCCATGTTTGGTGGGGTGCTGGGGTCGAGGAGGAGCGGCGTGCGTGGTATAGGGTCAAGGGGCGGTCTGCTGCGTGCTGGCGGCTATCGCGCTCTGGCGCGCTCTGGCTTGCTCGTAGAGAGAAAGGGCGGCGCTGCTGGGAGTGGTCCAGGGGCTGGGGTTGATCGAGGGGTGGACAGCGGTCAGTGGTAGGGTTGGGCGGAGCTAGTGGTGGTGCTAGAATGACGCGGCGTAGTCTGTGGAGGTTGTCCATGTTCGGCCGGCGGTGACCAAAAAGTGGCGGGGCTCCACTGCTACTCCAGGCTTAGGGGTAGGTCGAGGGGGTTTTGTTAGAGCTGGGAGGGACAGGGGAACCAAATGAGCGCAAAACACTCGACAAAGCATTGGTCTACACATAGTAATAGTTAGGCAGAAATCTTGTGCATGCCACCTGTTCGACACAATGGCCGCATGAACAAAATATTTGAATTTTGGGCTGATTTTTGGTGGAGTGATGTAAGTTATGCTTAAGCATCTAGGTTTGGTTGGGATTTGAAAATGAAGTTCATTTGAGTAGTTTTTGAATAAGTGTGATCTTGATACCTACATTAGATTCAATTTTCAAATGTAATTTAAATTTTGTATTTGCAAGTTTTTGGGATGAAACAAAGTGGGCCTTGGCACATCACTACTTGTACTAGCAAGGGGTGCACAGATCCACAATTTTTTCTGTGAAGATTTGAGTCCTAGGAATATCCAAAGTAGGCTAGGTGATTAAAATGGCATAAATGACCATTGGCTTATTTTATTCTTTTTGATTAGTTTTTCTTTGGGATTTGCTTGGGAATGATCTAGATGATGTTTAATTCACCTTAGAATCATTTACAACCAATGGATCACTCAAACATGGCAATTCAAAACAAATCCTAAATTACATGCACACACATATGAATGCTTAATGATTTTTAAATGTAAAAGTTTTTGTTAACCCTAATTTGGGTAGGTTTGATCTTGATTAACTTTGGATTAGAGTTTTGGGATGTTACAAACCTTCCCCCCTTAAAGAAATCTCTTCCCAAGATTTACGAAAGAAAACTAGGAACTAAAGAGATCTGGGAACTCTGTCCTAATGAAATCTTCTCGCTCCCAAGTGGCTTCTTCTTCGGTATGGTTGCTCCATTGAATCTTGAGAAATTTGATACTTCTGGTCCTGGTGGTTCTATAAGCTTCTTCCAAGAAACGGATGGGAACTTCACGATATGTCATGTCCCTGTTGATATCAACAGCTCGGTGATCGATGTTCTTGAAAACTTCGGTCTTCTCCGGCACTTCTAAGAATTTGCAAAGTAACGAGATATGGAACACATTGTGGATGGCTAACATCTCCTCTGGTAGTTCCAATTGATATGATACTTCTCCTCGGTGATTCAGAATCTTGAAGGGCCCGATATATCTGGGGGCTAACTTTTCTTTCAGACTAAAGCGTTGCGTTCCCTTCAATGGTGAAACCTTGAGATATACAAAATCTCCAACATTGAAGATCAGGTCTCTCCTTCTCTTGTTAGTATAACTCTTATGTCTAGATTGGGTGGGCTTGAGGTGCTCACGGACTTTGTGAACCTTTTCTTCGGCTTCTCGGAGAATGTCGGGTCCGAAAATCTGACTCTCTCCTACTTGCGAGCAATTCAAAGGGGTGCGGCACTTTCTTCCGTATAGGAACTCAAATGGTGCCATTTGCAAACTAGCTTGATAACTATTGTTATATGAGAATTCTGCGAAAGGCAGGCAGTCTTCCCATTTTGATCTATACTCCAACACACAAGCTCTCAACATATCTTCTAGGATTTGGTTGACTCTCTCAATCTGTCCATCAGTTTGCGGGTGATAAGCGGTGCTGAAGTTCAACTTGGTTCCTAATCCTTCCTAGACTTTCTGCCAAAATCTCGAGGTAAATTGGGTTCCTCGATCTAATAATATGGTCTTGGGGGTTCCATGCAGACTAACAATTCTAGCAATATATAGCTCTGCTAGCTTCGAGCTCTGATAGGTAGTCTTGACAGGTATAAAATGTGCTACCTTGGACAGTCTATCAACGATGACCCAAATTGAGTCATTTCCCCTACTAGAAGTAGGCAAACCGGTGATAAAGTTCATTCCGACGGAATCCCATTTCCATTACGGAATCAGCAATGGTTGTAACAGTCATGCGGGTCTCTGATGCTCTTCTTTGACTCCTTGATAGATGTCACACTTGGCGATGTAGCTTCCGATTTCTCTCTTCATCTTGTGCCACCAAAATTGCTTTTTCAAATCTTGATACATCTTCGTTCCTACAGGGTGGATAGAATAAAGAGTATCATGAGCTTCTTGCATGATAACTTGATTCAGCTATGAATCTGCTGGCACACAGATGCGGCCTTTGTACCAAAGAACTCCTTCTTCGTCTTCGGTAAATCCAGATACCTTTCTTGTACCAATAAAACATTTGATTCTGTCGATACTTTCATTTCCCTTATGGGATTCCTTGATTTGGCTAATCAAAGTGGGTTGAAGTTCAATGCTAGCTAAAATTCCTTTGCTAACAAGCTCAGTTCTAAACTGCTCCAACTCCTCATACAAACTTGGTTGCTTCTCCTTTCTTCACGGTGTTTAGCCTACACGGCAATCTGCTAAGAGCATCCGCTACCACATTGGCTTTGTCGGGGTGATAGTGAATGTCAAGGTAATAATCCTTGATTAACTCTATCCATCTCCTTTGCCTCATATTCAGCTCCTTCTGAGTGAAAATATACTTCAAGCTCTTGTGATCTGAGTAAATCTCACAGATTACCCATAAGATAATGACGCCATGTCTTCAATGCCAAAACTACGGCTGCTAACTCAAGACCATGGGTCGGATAGTTTGCTCATGCTGCTTCAGTTGCCGAGACAGATACGCGATGACTTTGCCTTCTTGCATCAATACACATCTGAGCCCTATCTTGGTTGCATCACAATACACATCAAACGGCTTCTTGATATCTGATCAATATTGGGGCTGAAATCAATCTCTTCTTCAATTCTTGGAAACTAGCTTCACATTTGTCGGTCCATTCAAACTTCTTGTCCTTCTTCAACAATTGGGTCATGGGTCTAGCGATGCTCGAGAATCCTTCTACGAACTTGCGGTAATATCCCGCCAATCCGAGAAATGCACGGACTTGGGTTTGAGTGGTGGGGGCTTCCCATTCTTCGACATCTTTGATCTTGGCGGGATCAACAGAGACTCCTCTGGCAGACACAATATGTCATAGGAATTCTACTTCTTTCAGCCAAAACTCACATTTGCTGAACTTGGCATATAACCGATGCTCTCTCAGGGTTTCTAGGATGATCCTCATATGCTCCTCATGCTCTTCTGCTGACTTGGAGTAGATAAGGATATCGTCGATAAACACAACAACAGACTTATCTAGGAAATTCATAAAGATCTTATTCATGAGGTTCATGAAATAAGCATGGGCATTGGTTAATCCAAAAGATATAACCGTATAGTCGTATAAACCAATAACGAGTAGTAAAGGCAGTCTTTGGAATATCCGTTGCACAAATCTTTAGTTGGTGATAACCAGTCCTAAGATCAATCTTTGACAATACCTGGGCACCAGTCAACTGATCAAATAGATCGTCTATCTTTGGCAAAGGGTACTTGTTTTTTACGGTGACGTCATTCAACTTCCTGTAATCTGTGCACAAATGGTTGCCTCCATGTTTCTTGTCAACGAATAACACTGGTGATTTCCATGGCGATGCGCTTGGTTGAATCAAGCCTATTGCTAACATAGCATCCAACTGCTTCTTCAACTCTACTAACTCTGAGGGGTTCATGCTATAGGGTCTCTGGGATATGGGACTGGTTCCGGGGATTAATTCAATAATGAACTCAATATCCCTATCCAGGGGCATACCTGGCAATTCATCTGGGAATACGTCGGGGTATTCACAGACTACTCTGACTTGGTCTATGGTGGGTAGGGCTAGACTCTTGTTGCACTTGAATTGACGAGGTAAGGTTTCAACTATATGCTCTACTGTTACTCTAGAGCTACTAGTCATGGTGATGGCTTTCTTAGCACAGTCTATCAGTCCTTTATGCTTTGACATCCAATCGATTCCTAGTAATACTTCTAATCCTTTGGTTCCAAGTACTATTAGATTAGCATAAAAATCTATCCCATGTATTCTGATAGGCATAGCTTTGCAAAGTTTTCTAGATTTTGTAGTTGAATCGGGGATTTGGACTACATGACATGCTTCAAGTTGGTTGGCTGGATCTTACTAGTGCATGCAAATTCTTCGGTGACAATGAATGCGATGCTCCCAAATCAAACAACACCCTTGCTAAAACCGAGTTGACAGAAAACATACCCAGCACTACATCTGGCGCTTCTTGGGATTCTTCGGCATTCATGTGGAAGAGACGGCTATTGCGATTGTGAGGGTTCCCTAGGGCAAATCTTCTTCCTGGTTGAACACGACGCTGCTGTTGGGCTGGGGCATTCACATTGGTAGTGGCGGCAGTCTTCTTGGGGCACTCATTGGAATAGTGACCCTTCACTCCACACTCGAAACAAGTGATCTGAGACTTGTCTTTTGCTGCGACCGGCACAACATTGCTTCCAGTTCGGGGTGCAGTGTTGTTGTTGTTGTTGTTGCTCCTGGGAGGTGCACGGTTGAAATTGTTGGTGTTGCTGGGGTTGTTGTTGTTTCCTCTGGACTTCACATTGCCTCCTCTACGGTTGGGGTAGCTTGGGCGAGACATTGGGGGTCGGTTGTTTCTGGGTGCATACCCTACAGACGGGTTGGGACGGTACTTCTGGTGATTGTTGGATCCAGCTTGGTGCATCATACAACGTTTGGGGTTGTCGTTTGCCTAGTTAATCTTCCACTCCAACTGAATGGCAGAGTCGACTAGCTCTTCAAGATCCTCGAAGCGGATGTTCACGAGTATAGTCTGCATCTCATCATGCAGTCCGTTCAGGAATCTCTCCTTCTTCTTGGCCTCTGTGTTTATCTCATCAGGTGCGTACCTGGCAAGCAACAGGAATCAGTCACGGTACTCCACCATGGTCATTCTGCCTTCCTTCAACTCTCTGAATTCATCCCTCATTCTTGTGACTAGGCCATGTGGCACGTGGGTGTGGCTAAACTTGATTTTGAAGGCTTCCCATGTCATCACTTGACCATGGTTCATCAAGCGGATGCTGTTCCACCAAGCCCTTGCATCTCCTGCCAAGTAGTGGGTGGCAAAGAGAACTTTCTCGTTGTCATCAACTCTGGCTACCTCGAAATTGTTCTACATTGTCTGCAACCACTCATCAGCATCTAGTGGGTTCTCTGAAGTGCTAAAGATTGGGGGATTGGTATTCTGGAAGTTTTTCAGCTTGGATCCTTGATGATCCTGATTTCCATGCCCTTGGTTATTTTGGGCCATCTGGGCTATCTGCTGCAGTGTTGCTAAGTTGGCATGGCACTCCGCCCTGCTTGCTTCACGGTATGCAACTAACATCTGCATAATCTGCAGCATTGGATCCTGCGATGAGCTGCTCCCTTCGGGGTTTCCACGAGTCATCTGAAGATTGAGATAGATAAAGGGGTAAGAGGGAAAGTTCTAAGGTTCATGGTTTTGGTTTTAAAGCTAAAACTTTGAGTTGAACTCAGGTTTTGCAACTAACTTCTTTTTCATTCATTCAAATAAGCACACGATACAAACACACACACACAACACAATAAGGAAAACAGATGGTTTTAAGAACCATTCTGCAAGCTACGATACATTGGGACCGATACATCTCATGCTACGATAGTGCTCTAGTGCATCTACTCATCATCGATGAAGTCGGAGTCATCATCGTCGGTGTAGAAGTCCACAGCATCCTCCTCCAAAAAGTCATCATCATTGCTGAGGTAAGAATCCATATCTCCCTGGATGTCTTCACCTTCCTCTTCTTCTTCCTTTGCTGCAAGCTGAGCTTCTTGCTCCTTGATGGTCTTCTCGCGGTCGGTCACCTTCTTGCGAAGACGGTCAATGGTGCGATCCTTCTTTTCGAGCTGGCGGCGAAGAGACTGACGGTCCTTGACAAGCAGCGAGAAATTCTGGGCCTTCTAGGCGGCAATGGCAAGGTTGTGGTTGGTGAACTCCCTAGCATTGTCCAATTCCTCCTGGCGGTCATACAACATGAAGTCAAGGTTCTCCACTTGAAGCTTCAACTCTGGGTGACTTGGCATCTCCATTGAAATTCCCATGAAGTCACGCCATGCGTAGTGAACAAAGCGGGTTCTTTGGATTTGGTTGACACTGAGGGCACATAGACATCCGAGAGCTTCATGCATTGCCCTGGCTAATCCATCTAGTTAGTTGTTCTCTCTTACGGAGAACTGGACTCTCCCAGAAGTTGGTGCTTCTATGCTTCCTCGAAGATCAGCAGTGACTAGCCATTGTAAATCTCCTCCTGGGGGTCTAGGAAGTTGAGCTCCAAGAAACTCCGGATGTGGGCGTCCCAATAACTCAGACAGTGAATCTAGATCCCCCTCGAAGATCAGTTGGCCTCCATTGCCCAACTGGTAGAACTTGCTAAACTGAGTCTCCATCTACAAGAATTAAGGATGAGGAAGTTAGTGAAGTGATCAAGTGTGTCAAATTTTATGTGGTAATGTAAGAATTGGAGGAACATGCATTTTTTTGAGAAAGAATGAATTCCCAAGGATAAGAGAGGAAATAGTTTTTTCATAAATACTCACTTTGGTTTTGAAACTAAGTTTTTTGTTTGGATGTCCATTCTAACAAGGGTCTCCTATGGTCAGGATGACTCTGATACCAACTTGTCAACACCAGGATTTTTAATCATAGATGCCTGTTATGTCAGACATCGCAATCCCAGGATTACCAGTTTTGTGAGACATAACAGATTGGATATCACAGTAAATCATCCATTACAAACCAATATAAGGTCTTACACGAATAAAGGATCTCATGGTCTAGTCATAATACAACAAGCAGCAGAATCAATAATAAGCGTAGCAGTGGGGTCCATCTTCAGTGGCAGAGGCAATGCTGACGATGGAAGATAGTCCTACTTATCATAGTCGTCCTGCTGTCCGTCATCTTGGTAGTTTCCTTCATAGTCTAGCCATAGGAATAGCCAGGGACAAAAGCCATGAGTACTCTTTAAGTACTCACAAACTATTACTGACAAGTAAGGTAGTTCTAGTGGGATTGCTAATTCTAAGTTTATTTGTAAAGTTAAGTTTGAAACCTAAGTTGAGTTCAGAAACAAAGAAAGATAAAATAAAGTTGTATAATCACTTAAGTTGGGAAGCTAGTGTCGTAATCACAGCTCTATTGTGGTCCAATCATGTCACAATTTAGTTCATACGTTGTTTCGAAAATATCTGACAACGGAACAATATGGCCACTCCAACTGTCCATAACCACGGATGCGGCTATTCGAATAGTTTGACATTCTACAGAGCTGGTACACTCTCAACACAAGATTCGATACATCTGTTAGGGATAACCCTGAATCATCATACTTAGTATGCAGATAATCAAACATAACCTTTCATTTACACACCCTAGTATAAGCATCTCTCCCATGAGTCTGTCCTCCCAACCATGACCATCTGTCATCTTGGGCACTGCATAGGTGGACAACATTGAGAGGTAGCCTCAGCTCAAACCTCTCCCGCAAGGGAACTAATACTAATGCATATAAACTTCCGGCTAAGCCTTACCCAATTCAGGTATTGTGGTTGTACGGTAAAATTTGGAATGGTATCACAACCGAACCCAACCATCAGTTATTATAAAGGGTTAAGGCTCATGCCTCAACATTTTCATCATCATAAACCATTTGTGTTTATCAACACGTGTCAAAACATGTCAATAGAATGACTCATCATTCCAAGGTTTTCACAAGTCATTTTCACCAAGTACTCCCATCTAAGTGACTCAAGTTTTGATTTAGCTCTAAGCTACTAAGTTAAGAGTGTTCACTAATGTGGGATGATAAGATCAATCGCATGCCATAGAATGACATCTAAGGTTATTTAGATAGGTCAAGTTTTATACTTTTTATGCTACCTTCAAACAAGTAAGGGACTTTGGTAAAGTAAAGAAAGTAAAGCTTGAAAATAAAACTGGGAGTAGGTACTAGTCAAAGTGGTATAACCAAAGCATGCCTAATGCATCTTGCTTAGGTTATCTAGCTTAATTCTAGCTTGCTAACAACAGCTTTCCTTGGTTGGTGCAGTGGTTGAAGTTTTCTTCCTCCTCCTCTTGGTAGAACTCCTCCTCCTCCTCGAAAGCTTGGTCGGTACTATTGTCTATAAAATACATACGGTATACACAATCACCAAAGAATACTTAAATAGTCTACTTAGCACTCTAAGGTACACATTTGATGATCTACTATCATCACAAGCATCACAAGGTTTTATTAACTAACTTCATTCTTTTTATTTAAGAAATATAATTTCTACTCATTGAAAATAACTAAAAATTAATATTCTCCAATTAAAATATGGGATCATGTGGACACATGTCATCACCACATATTCTAACCTATGGGAATGTTATTTAAAGGTTGGATCACATTTTAATAAGTTTAAGTTTAATATTTGATGATTTAAAGTGACTAGAAATGCCTATATTGCACTAATATTATTACATATTCAGATAGGTATTTTTAAATGTGATTTTTGAGAGTTGGAAGCAGCTCAAAAGATATTATGGTTCATTTTATAAAAATATTGAATGTGCAAATACTTCTGTCTTGTTATTTTTACTAGGCGAGATCTCTAACTCTAAATGAATTAAATCCAACGCGCTTGGATAGATCTTTTCAGAGGCTTTCCAACAAAATTGGAATCACTCAATTTGGTTCTGTAAATCTTCCTGAATTGATTTTTGAACTAAGGGACAGAATTGAGTTTAAACCAAAATAGAAAAGTCTATATTTGAATTACTGGGTCGCGCGGGAAAGGAAATGGGCCAGCCCAGTGACGCTCAACAGTGCAGAGGGCGGCTGACAGGTTGGTCCCACTTGACAGCGAGACTTAAAACCCGAAACGGTATCTAGTGATCTAGGCCACACGATTATAACGTGGATCAACGGCTCACAGTCATCGTCGACGACGGACTCGTCGCCAGCGAGACCAAACCCTAAACAGCCGGTGGGGGTCTACTGGGGACGTACCAGGGCTCCAGCTAGTGCGGCGAGGCGGGCAATCGAACTGGACGGCGACGATGAACTCAGGCAAAGTCACGGCAGGGGCTGCGGTGGACGGAATCGACGGCAGCGTCTCCTCCCTTGAAGCGGGCTCCACCGGTGCAATTCCGGCAAACTACGGCTCGAGCGGCTCCGGCGAGAGGGGAAATGTTCAGGGGAGAGAGGGGAGTGGAATGGTGTGAGGAATTCGTGCTGGGGAGGCCTGCTTATATAGGCGCGACGGTGAGACCGAGAGGTGTGGGCAGGCGTCTCCGGCGAGGGTGGTACAGGGGGCTATTGGCGTGGGTAAGGTAGGCGGGCGGTGGGCGGTTCCCTGGTGGTCAGCTACGGTGCAATGGCGTGGCTAGGGGCGGTGGCATATAGTCGGGAGCGTCGCGCGCTCTGGGAGATAGAGGTGGTGCTCGACGCGGCGCTCGGCGACTGTGGCTCGTGCGGCGGTGCACGGCCATGTCTGGCGGGGTGTTGGGGTCGAGGCGGAGCGGCGTGCGCGGTATGGGGTCAAGGGGCGGTCTGCTGCGTGCTGGCTGCTATCGCGCTCTGGCGCGCTCTGGCTTCCTCGCACAGAGAAAGGGCCGTGCTGCTGGGGAGTGGTCCAGGGGCTGGGGTTGATCGACGGGTGGACAGTGGGCGGTGGTAGGGTTGGGCGGAGCTAGTGGTGGTGCTGGAATGGCGCGGCGTGGTCTGTGGAGCGTTGCCCACGTTCGGCCGGCGGTGACCAAAAAGTGGCGGCGCTCCACTGCTGCTCCAGGCTTAGGGGTAGGTCGGTGGGGCTTTTGTTAGAGCTGGGAGGGACAGGGGAACCAAATGAGGGCCAAACACTCGACAAAGCATTGATCTACAAACAGTAATAGTTAGGCAGAAATCTTGTGCATGCCACCTATTCGACACAATGGCCGCATGAACAAAATATTTGAATTTTGGGCTGATTTTTGGTGGAGTGATGTAACTTAAGCTTAAGCATCTAGGTTTTCTTGGGATTTGAAAATGAAGTTCATTTGAGTGGTTTTTTAAAAAGTGTGATCTTGATACCTACACTAGATTCAATTTTCAAATGTCATTTAAATTTAGTGTTTGAAAGTTTTTGGGATGAAACAAAGTGGGCCTTGGCACATCACTCCTTTACTAGCAAGGGGTGCAAAGATCCACAATTGTTTCTGTTAGGATTTGAGTCCTAGGAATAGCCAATGTAGGATAGTTGATTAAAATGGAATAAATGACCATTTGCTTATATTATTCTTTTTGATTTGTTTTTCTTTGGGATTTGCTTGGGAATGATCTAGATGATGTTTAATTCACCTTAGAATCATTTTACAACAGATGTATCACTCAAACATGCCAATTCAAAACAATCCTAAATTACATGCACACACATATGAATGCTTAATGATTTTTAAATGGATAAGTTTTTGTTAACCCTAATTTGGGTACGTTTGATCTTGATTAACTTTGCATTAGAGTTTTCGGATGTTACATATCTGCTAACCAATCCTCTGCATCCATTGGTTCTGGAGCGGATGCAAAAGGTAAAGGCCTGGTATCCTGAAAATCCGAAAGACAAAACACCATGTCCTTGAGGTGACCTCTGTTGTCCCACTCTGTCTACTAACCCTTCCATGAACTTATTCTGGGACTCTTGAATCATTTGCATATACTGCATAAAATTCTGTTCCAACAGTGGCCTCATTGGTGGTAGTGGTGGTAAATTTGCTTGCATTCTAGCGTCTTCATCCCCCTTTTCCTTGGCTTCGCGCTCCATGCGCTGCTGCTCAGTCTCGTTTTCTACACCTGTTTCCATACCCCCTAGTCGTGTAACATAAAGCGAACAATCATAATTACTTCATGCCTATGTGTTCTGAGCTCAACTGTATGCATAGAACTAGTCATACAATGGAAAAGAAGATCCAACTAAGAACCAAATATGCATTACAAACAACATAGTTGATACAACGATATTACAAGCCCTTACTAATTAAGCATTACAAGCTCATGTGGATACTATTCCACTTATTTATTTACATCAAGTCCTCAGACTCTAACTCCCATATCCTGCTAGAATACTCCAAGTCAAAGTCACACTCCCCAGAAGTTGCGACGTTCATCGTACATTCCCGGAGTACAACCGTGCTATCGTGAAGTACGACGCACCGTCTGTGAAACGACTTGCCTCTTCGACGAACAATATTCAGTATCAGAAGTCTCCAGACTTGACACATCATTCAGTTGAAGTGCATCCATACGTTCCAACTCCTATGAATTATATTCAGAATCATCCTCATCACTGTCTTCTTCATCCATCTCCTACATCCCGATTCTAGAGGAATCTATAGAGTATTCTCCTTCCGGTTCTCCCCAAGTACTTTGCTGGGTACGATAGTCGTCAGCTATAATTGGATAGTGCAAGTTATCTGGAGTAGGATAATGTTCTAGTGACTCAAACACCCTTTCTTCAGGATCTTCCTCATCGGACTCTACATCCTCCACATGGACATCTCTTCCATCAACAGAATAGGATCTCACGCCCATCTGACTAGTCTACATGGTATCTCCAACTGAATCTTCCACAGGAATAGGATTCCTAGTAAATCCATCCATCGATCTGTACCTCCATCCCTCGGAATTTCCAATAGGTAGTTTCAAGTCCTCAGTTCCCCAAGAACTCTGTGGTACTGGATGACTAGTGCCCTCATCAGGATATCTAGTGGGTTATGGTATAGGTGAGTAAGGATATGGTGTAAAAGATGCTGGATCGATAGGTATATCATTAAAAACTGGGTTAGCCCTATCCACTGCTTCATTCTCCAGTTTAGATGCTAACTTCTCCCTTCTTTCAGGATTCGTTAAATCCGCCAGCATATCAACTTGATCTTCTACAATAACCTGATGTGTCTTATACAAAGACCCCACCATCAGTCGATACAGATCCATAAACTTAGAAGCTAGTTTTCTATGCTTCCTTACTAAATTAATATGATCCGGTTCAGGTTCCTCGTGTATAGAGTCATGAGGAATCACACAATATGTCCTTCCAGCTAACTCTTCTGTTTTGTGTTCTCGAACATTGGCTATCGCCTCCACAATAGCAACATGGTATGCTGCTAAGTGACTTCTACCTTCTCCCATAGGTAAATCGTGATATAAGCCAAGCTTCTTTGGTAGTTGGATGCTAACACGATATTTGTCTAACATTCGCCCATCATGGTATGTCATGGTATTGACTGGAATATTAGTTGTGCAACCAAAAACCCTCAGAAGTTCTCGAAGCTGTTCAGTTAAAGCCCCCTAATAGTAATCGAGAGTTTCTTCTTTTCTTGCCAAAGTCTGTTTTGGAAACTTTGGTGCCATTTCCTTTGTACAATAATAAATATAATTAGTATCCATTAATTTTAATGATGCATCATAATAAAGAATTATTGCTCTAAAGAAATATAAGGAAATATTCACAATTGAATACTCATCATATAATCTAGAGAACTCTTTATCGTTTCTCCTAGACTCCTACAGGTAATTCCCTTTACTAGGTATCCAACCCAAGGTCAAAGCAATTGCTCTGATACCAGCTGCGGTAACCCAACATACCATTGTATGTGTAGTACATTATAGTCGTTGACATGACATCCACAGAATAGCGTACTATAAATATCACGTCCCTCAGAGTGGTACAACATAAACATTGCGGGTCCACATTACAAACATACACACTTCATTATTATTACAAACTAGAAGTTCCAAACTTCAAGTGTGCGAAATTAAAAACCAAACTTAAGTAGTTTCAATGGAAGATATAAAGTGCAAACTCATACTTTGAATTGAACTCAACAACTTATTTTATATAATTTATGGTGCTTGGCTCAATTGATTTACTAATAACTAAGGCAACTACTCGGACTCGTTGCCCTCCACTCCATAGTGTATTTCGTAGTCCACCCCTTCGACTCCTCTGGACAGGTCTGGCTCTTCGTAGTAGACATCCTCTTGTCCTTCAGTTGCATACATCGAAGGGTCTTCTGGATTCTCAGAGTCTAAGCAGGGATTCAAAGGAAAGAGTGAGTGACAGCGTTACCCAGCAAGTTCATTATAGGCAAAGTGGGAAGTTTGATGCTCTATCTACTACCTCGGACTATAAGTCCTTGGCAATATGCAGTTTTTATAAACATTTCTTCAAAGATTGATTTTATTATAAAAAACTATGCCCATCAGCCTTCACGGGTTGACCAGAACTTCATGGAGTTCCTTTCCTACCGCATTCGTAGCTCCTTCCCTGAACAGGGAGTAACCAGTTACAGTTCTTACACTCTGCAGAGGTGCATTTCTTTACCCATGAGAGATCAACTCCTTGTTGCACAACTGGGCGTACTTTCTCGTCCACAATTCCGTGATGTGGGGCCAGTAGGTGATCAAAGCTAATCACTACCCTCTCCGCGACCCCATATGTCTACACGATCCTCCGGGGCTGACTACACCTCCGTTAAGCCCCCTTTCGGTAAGCTACAACCCTGGTGAGTTCCCAAAGACTCTACGAGCCTGTTATGCCCCTGGCAAGTTCCATAAAGGTCTGACTATATGTCCGGCAGCCGCTCATAGATAATCTAGATACCAAAAACATGGAGCCTAAGGATGCCAACCAATATGCTGGATCCACATAAGGAATTCACAGCGTCACGTTAAGGTCATCTTGCCTCCATATGAAAGGAAGAAGATATAGCTGACTTCTCCGTCCCATTCCAAATCTCATGGTTAACGCATAATATACGGTGCTAGAATCACTAATGTCATGGGTTGTTAAGCCTATGGTGACTTGTGCAATTGGAACCCTAAGTTCCATTGCCAATCTTTATCATCACTTAGAATGATAACTACATCTTATTTATTAGAGTAGATAATATTTTCTTTCTCCAGATCATAGATGATAACACAAAATTTGCAACCTCTTTGATAAAGACTCTTCAAAGGACATGAGCAAGTGATGAACTTGCCTTGTGACTGCAAGGTAGTGAAGTCGGATGCTTCCTCTTGACCTTGAGCTCCGGTTTCTACAAAGAACCATTATTTTCCGGTAAGGACAATATTTAAAAAAGCAATATGAAATGCATAGTAATGTCAAGCTATTGTTTTTTATTTGTTTATTGCATGTTTTACCTGTATAGTAAAAATTTACTATTTCTTTAATTAAAAGAAAATTATCACGTAAAGTCTTTGAAATTTTGTTATAAACATTATATTTGGTATTTTTATAAAGACTAAAATTACTTAAAGAGTTTAAAATTGAAGTTATTTAATTTTTAACTCCTTTAAATATTTAACTAAAATTCCTTTAAGGAAATAAGACTTTATTCTCAATACATTTAATGTACCTTTCAAAAATACAAATTTAGTATTTTTCTATAATAGGATTCCCTTTTAGAATTGTAAACGTGAATTTTATTCAATTTTCATGTGTTTGTATAATTTTATAAAATTCCAAAAGGAATATTTATCCTAGTAGTAATAATTTTCATTTTAATTACCTAAAATTTCATTTGTTATTTTTCTTAAGTAAAGGACATTGTTTTGGTTCCATTAATATTTTATTTATAATTTTAGGATATTTATTTTATTTCTTACAGCCATTTTAATCCTAGGGGTATTTTGGTCATTTGACAATTTAATTATATTTTCTTGTTTAAAACTGGACCTAGCCCATTGGGCTGGCCCAGACCTGACCCGGCCCATCTGGGCTGGTCAACCCTTCCCATGAAGGGTACTGGACCACACCGGCCTAGTACGCACTCCACCTATCTCTCGCCCCTCGTGTTCTTCCTCGACCTGTTGCGGCGCGGTGTCACCGACGCTGTTGCCGCTCGATTGCCGCCGCCCTGGGCCTCCCCGGCAGCCGTCGTGGTGTATGGCGAGGTTGTGAACCCTGCTCCTTCGCCTGGTCCATTTTGATTTGGCTCTCGGGCCCTCCTTCGGCAAGACTGTCTCCATTCCAAACCCTAGGGTTCGAGGTGTCGCCAGTGATGCCTTCTCCGCCGCTCCAGTGGTGCTGTGAGGTGCTCCCGTGTTGCTGTGGTGGTGTTTTGTGTCCTCAAACGATGTTGTGGCCATCGCCTTGGCTCGGTGCGGGTTGCAGCGCCCTTCGGGTGCTCCCCATGCTACTGTGCGCTTGTCGGCCCCTCTACTTCCTCTTCTAGTCTACAACGAGGACCTTGAGTAAGTTCTTCTACATCCTCTTCTTGCTCTCTCTATACTTCCCTTGCTAGCCACTGAGTGCTCCAGAGAGAAATTCCTCTTTAAGGTTATCTGTTCTATTAGGTTTTCACTCCTCTGTGTTGGTAATTGAGGATGTTGAGCTATTTAGGAATGGTTCTGGTGTTGATTCTATGATGAATCATAGCCTACTGATGAGCAGGAAACTACTGGTGTTTCAGTAAGATAAACTGTTATCTTAGATTTGTTACTGTTTGCACACAATTGGGAATGTTGTGACTTTAAGCTAGCCTATTATCTGATTAGTGATGATGGTTAACTAGTTGATTAAAATGGAATAAATGACCATTTGCTTATATTATTCTTTTTGATTTGTTTTTCTTTGGGATTTGCTTGGGAATGATCTAGATGATGTTTAATTCACCTTAGAATCATTTTACAACAGATGTATCACTCAAACATGCCAATTCAAAACAATCCTAAATTACATGCACACACATATGAATGCTTAATGATTTTTAAATGGATAAGTTTTTGTTAAGCCTATTTTGGGTACGTTTGATCTTGATTAACTTTGCATTAGATTTTTCGGATATTACATATCTGCTAACCAATCCTCTGCATCCATTGGTTCTGGAGCGGATGCAAAAGGTAAAGGCCTGGTATCCTGAAAATCCGAAAGACAAAACACCATGTCCTTGAGGTGACCTCTGTTGTCCCACTCTGTCTACTAACCCTTCCATGAACTTATTCTGGGACTCTTGAATCATTTGCATATATTGCATAAAATTCTGTTCCAACAGTGGCCTCATTGGTGGTAGTGGTGGTAAATTTGCTTGCATTCTAGCGTCTTCATCCCCCTTTTCATTGGCTTCGCGCTCCATGCGCTGCTGCTCAGTCTCGTTTTCTACACCTGTTTCCATACCCCCTAGTCGTGTAACATAAAGCGAACAATCATAATTACTTCATGCCTATGTGTTCTGAGCTCAACTGTATGCATAGAACTAGTCATACAATGGAAAAGAAGATCCAACTAAGAACCAAATATGCATTACAAACAACATAGTTGATACAACGTTATTACAAGCCCTTACTAATTAAGCATTACAAGCTCATGTGGATACTATTCCACTTATTTATTTACATCAAGTCCTCAGACTCTAACTCCCATATCCTGCTAGAATACTCCAAGTCAAAGTCACACTCCCTAGAAGTTGCGACGTTCATCGTACATTCCCGGAGTACAACCGTGCTATCGTGAAGTACGACGCACCGTCTGTGAAACGACTTGCCTCTTCGACGAACAATATTCAGTATTAGAAGTCTCCAGACTTGACACATCATTCAGTTGAAGTGCATCCATACGTTCCAACTCCTATGAATTATATTCAGAATCATCCTCATCACTGTCTTCTTCATCCATCTCCTACATCCCGATTCTAGAGGAATCTATAGAGTATTCTCCTTCCGGTTCTCCCCAAGTACTTTGCTGGGTACGATAGTCCTCAGCTATAATTGGATAGTGCAAGTTATCTGGAGTAGGATAATGTTCTAGTGACTCAAACACCCTTTCTTCAGGATCTTCCTCATCGGACTCTACATCCTCCACATGGACATATCTTCCATCAACAGAATAGGATCTCACGCCCATCTGACTAGTCTACATGGTATCTCCAACTGAATCTTCCACAGGAATAGGATTCCTAGTAAATCCATCCATCGATCTGTACCTCCATCCCTCGGAATTTCCAATAGGTAGTTTCAAGTCCTCAGTTCCCCAAGAACTCTGTGGTACTGGATGACTAGTGCCCTCATCAGGATATCTAGTGGGTTATGGTATAGGTGAGTAAGGATATGGTGTAAAAGATGCTGGATCGATAGGTATATCATTAAAAACTGGGTTAGCCCTATCCACTGCTTCATTCTCCAGTTTAGATGCTAACTTCTCCCTTCTTTCAGGATTCGTTAAATCCGCCAGCATATCAACTTGATCTTCTACAATAACCTGATGTGTCTTATACAAAGACCCCACCATCAGTCGATACAGATCCATAAACTTAGAAGCTAGTTTTCTATGCTTCCTTACTAAATTAATATGATCCGGTTCAGGTTCCTCGTGTATAGAGTCATGAGGAATCACACAATATGTCCTTCCAGCTAACTCTTCTGTTTTGTGTTCTCGAACATTGGCTATCGCCTCCACAATAGCAACATGGTATGCTGCTAAGTGACTTCTACCTTCTCCCATAGGTAAATCGTGATATAAGCCAAGCTTCTTTGGTAGTTGGATGCTAACACGATATTTGTCTAACATTCGCCCATCATGGTATGTCATGGTATTGACTGGAATATTAGTTGTGCAACCAAAAACCCTCAGAAGTTCTCGAAGCTGTTCAGTTAAAGCCCCCTAATAGTAATCGAGAGTTTCTTCTTTTCTTGCCAAAGTCTGTTTTGGAAACTTTGGTGCCATTTCCTTTGTACAATAATAAATATAATTAGTATCCATTAATTTTAATGATGCATCATAATAAAGAATTATTGCTCTAAAGAAATATAAGGAAATATTCACAATTGAATACTCATCATATAATCTAGAGAACTCTTTATCGTTTCTCCTAGACTCCTACAGGTAATTCCCTTTACTAGGTATCCAACCCAAGGTCAAAGCAATTGCTCTGATACCAGCTGCGGTAACCCAACATACCATTGTATGTGTAGTACATTATAGTCGTTGACATGACATCCACAGAATAGCGTACTATAAATATCACGTCCCTCAGAGTGGTACAACATAAACATTGCGGGTCCACATTACAAACATACACACTTCATTATTATTACAAACTAGAAGTTCCAAACTTCAAGTGTGCGAAATTAAAAACCAAACTTAAGTAGTTTCAATGGAAGATATAAAGTGCAAACTCATACTTTGAATTGAACTCAACAACTTATTTTATATAATTTATGGTGCTTGGCTCAATTGATTTACTAATAACTAAGGCAACTACTCGGACTCGTTGCCCTCCACTCCATAGTGTATTTCGTAGTCCACCCCTTCGACTCCTCTGGACAGGTCTGGCTCTTCGTAGTAGACATCCTCTTGTCCTTCAGTTGCATACATCGAAGGGTCTTCTGGATTCTCAGAGTCTAAGCAGGGATTCAAAGGAAAGAGTGAGTGACAGCGTTACCCAGCAAGTTCATTATAGGCAAAGTGGGAAGTTTGATGCTCTATCTACTACCTCGGACTATAAGTCCTTGGCAATATGCAGTTTTTATAAACATTTCTTCAAAGATTGATTTTATTATAAAAAACTATGCCCATCAGCCTTCACGGGTTGACCAGAACTTCATGGAGTTCCTTTCCTACCGCATTCGTAGCTCCTTCCCTGAACAGGGAGTAACCAGTTACAGTTCTTACACTCTGCAGAGGTGCATTTCTTTACCCATGAGAGATCAACTCCTTGTTGCACAACTGGGCGTACTTTCTCGTCCACAATTCCGTGATGTGGGGCCAGTAGGTGATCAAAGCTAATCACTACCCTCTCCGCGACCCCATATGTCTACACGATCCTCCGGGGCTGACTACACCTCCGTTAAGCCCCCTTTCGGTAAGCTACAACCCTGGTGAGTTCCCAAAGACTCTACGAGCCTGTTATGCCCCTGGCAAGTTCCATAAAGGTCTGACTATATGTCCGGCAGCCGCTCATAGATAATCTAGATACCAAAAACATGGAGCCTAAGGATGCCCACCAATATGCTGGATCCACATAAGGAATTCACAGCGTCACGTTAAGGTCATCTTGCCTCCATATGAAAGGAAGAAGATATAGCTGACTTCTCCGTCCCATTCCAAATCTCATGGTTAACGCATAATATACGGTGCTAGAATCACTAATGTCATGGGTTGTTAAGCCTATGGTGACTTGTGCAATTGGAACCCTAAGTTCCATTGCCAATCTTTATCATCACTTAGAATGATAACTACATCTTATTTATTAGAGTAGATAATATTTTCTTTCTCCAGATCATAGATGATAACACAAAATTTGCAACCTCTTTGATAAAGACTCTTCAAAGGACATGAGCAAGTGATGAACTTGCCTTGTGACTGCAAGGTAGTGAAGTCGGATGCTTCCTCTTGACCTTGAGCTCCGGTTTCTACAAAGAACCATTATTTTCCGGTAAGGACAATATTTAAAAAAGCAATATGAAATGCATAGTAATGTCAAGCTATTGTTTTTTATTTGTTTATTGCATGTTTTACCTGTATAGTAAAAATTTACTATTTCTTTAATTAAAAGAAAATTATCACGTAAAGTCTTTGAAATTTTGTTATAAACATTATATTTGGTATTTTTATAAAGACTAAAATTACTTAAAGAGTTTAAAATTGAAGTTATTTAATTTTTAACTCCTTTAAATATTTAACTAAAATTCCTTTAAGGAAATAAGACTTTATTCTCAATACATTTAATGTACCTTTCAAAAATACAAATTTAGTATTTTTCTATAATAGGATTCCCTTTTAGAATTGTAAACGTGAATTTTATTCAATTTTCATGTGTTTGTATAATTTTATAAAATTCCAAAAGGAATATTTATCCTAGTAGTAATAATTTTCATTTTAATTACCTAAAATTTCATTTGTTATTTTTCTTAAGTAAAGGACATTGTTTTGGTTCCATTAATATTTTATTTATAATTTTAGGATATTTATTTTATTTCTTACAGCCATTTTAATCCTAGGGGTATTTTGGTCATTTGACAATTTAATTATATTTTCTTGTTTAAAACTGGACCTAGCCCATTGGGCTGGCCTAGACCTGACCCGGCCCATCTGGGCTGGTCAACCCTTCCCATGAAGGGTACTGGACCACACCGGCCTAGTACGCACTCCACCTATCTCTCGCCCCTCGTGTTCTTCCTCGACCTGTTGCGGCGCGGTGTCACCGACGCTGTTGCCGCTCGATTGCCGCCGCCCTGGGCCTCCCCGGCAGCCGTCGTGGTGTATGGCGAGGTTGTGAACCCTGCTCCTTCGCCTGGTCCATTTTGATTTGGCTCTCGGGCCCTCCTTCGGCAAGACTGTCTCCATTCCAAACCCTAGGGTTCGAGGTGTCGCCAGTGATGCCTTCTCCGCCGCTCCAGTGGTGCTGTGAGGTGCTCCCGTGTTGCTGTGGTGGTGTTTTGTGTCCTCAAACGATGTTGTGGCCATCGCCTTGGCTCGGTGCGGGTTGCAGCGCCCTTCGGGTGCTCCCCATGCTACTGTGCGCTTGTCGGCCCCTCTACTTCCTCTTCTAGTCTACAACGAGGACCTTGAGTAAGTTCTTCTACATCCTCTTCTTGCTCTCTCTATACTTCCCTTGCTAGCCACTGAGTGCTCCAGAGAGAAATTCCTCTTTAAGGTTATCTGTTCTATTAGGTTTTCACTCCTCTGTGTTGGTAATTGAGGATGTTGAGCTATTTAGGAATGGTTCTGGTGTTGATTCTATGATGAATCATAGCCTACTGATGAGCAGGAAACTACTGGTGTTTCAGTAAGATAAACTGTTATCTTAGATTTGTTACTGTTTGCACACAATTGGGAATGTTGTGACTTTAAGCTAGCCTATTATCTGATTAGTGATGATGGTTAACTAGTTGATTAAAATGGAATAAATGACCATTTGCTTATATTATTCTTTTTGATTTGTTTTTCTTTGGGATTTGCTTGGGAATGATCTAGATGATGTTTAATTCACCTTAGAATCATTTTACAACAGATGTATCACTCAAACATGCCAATTCAAAACAATCCTAAATTACATGCACACACATATGAATGCTTAATGATTTTTAAATGGATAAGTTTTTGTTAAGCCTATTTTGGGTACGTTTGATCTTGATTAACTTTGCATTAGATTTTTCGGATATTACATATCTGCTAACCAATCCTCTGCATCCATTGGTTCTGGAGCGGATGCAAAAGGTAAAGGCCTGGTATCCTGAAAATCCGAAAGACAAAACACCATGTCCTTGAGGTGACCTCTGTTGTCCCACTCTGTCTACTAACCCTTCCATGAACTTATTCTGGGACTCTTGAATCATTTGCATATATTGCATAAAATTCTGTTCCAACAGTGGCCTCATTGGTGGTAGTGGTGGTAAATTTGCTTGCATTCTAGCGTCTTCATCCCCCTTTTCCTTGGCTTCGCGCTCCATGCGCTGCTGCTCAGTCTCGTTTTCTACACCTGTTTCCATACCCCCTAGTCGTGTAACATAAAGCGAACAATCATAATTACTTCATGCCTATGTGTTCTGAGCTCAACTGTATGCATAGAACTAGTCATACAATGGAAAAGAAGATCCAACTAAGAACCAAATATGCATTACAAACAACATAGTTGATACAACGTTATTACAAGCCCTTACTAATTAAGCATTACAAGCTCATGTGGATACTATTCCACTTATTTATTTACATCAAGTCCTCAGACTCTAACTCCCATATCCTGCTAGAATACTCCAAGTCAAAGTCACACTCCCCAGAAGTTGCGACGTTCATCGTACATTCCCGGAGTACAACCGTGCTATCGTGAAGTACGACGCACCGTCTGTGAAACGACTTGCCTCTTCGACGAACAATATTCAGTATCAGAAGTCTCCAGACTTGACACATCATTCAGTTGAAGTGCATCCATACGTTCCAACTCCTATGAATTATATTCAGAATCATCCTCATCACTGTCTTCTTCATCCATCTCCTACATCCCGATTCTAGAGGAATCTATAGAGTATTCTCCTTCCGGTTCTCCCCAAGTACTTTGCTGGGTACGATAGTCCTCAGCTATAATTGGATAGTGCAAGTTATCTGGAGTAGGATAATGTTCTAGTGACTCAAACACCCTTTCTTCAGGATCTTCCTCATCGGACTCTACATCCTCCACATGGACATATCTTCCATCAACAGAATAGGATCTCACGCCCATCTGACTAGTCTACATGGTATCTCCAACTGAATCTTCCACAGGAATAGGATTCCTAGTAAATCCATCCATCGATCTGTACCTCCATCCCTCGGAATTTCCAATAGGTAGTTTCAAGTCCTCAGTTCCCCAAGAACTCTGTGGTACTGGATGACTAGTGCCCTCATCAGGATATCTAGTGGGTTATGGTATAGGTGAGTAAGGATATGGTGTAAAAGATGCTGGATCGATAGGTATATCATTAAAAACTGGGTTAGCCCTATCCACTGCTTCATTCTCCAGTTTAGATGCTAACTTCTCCCTTCTTTCAGGATTCGTTAAATCCGCCAGCATATCAACTTGATCTTCTACAATAACCTGATGTGTCTTATACAAAGACCCCACCATCAGTCGATACAGATCCATAAACTTAGAAGCTAGTTTTCTATGCTTCCTTACTAAATTAATATGATCCGGTTCAGGTTCCTCGTGTATAGAGTCATGAGGAATCACACAATATGTCCTTCCAGCTAACTCTTCTGTTTTGTGTTCTCGAACATTGGCTATCGCCTCCACAATAGCAACATGGTATGCTGCTAAGTGACTTCTACCTTCTCCCATAGGTAAATCGTGATATAAGCCAAGCTTCTTTGGTAGTTGGATGCTAACACGATATTTGTCTAACATTCGCCCATCATGGTATGTCATGGTATTGACTGGAATATTAGTTGTGCAACCAAAAACCCTCAGAAGTTCTCGAAGCTGTTCAGTTAAAGCCCCCTAATAGTAATCGAGAGTTTCTTCTTTTCTTGCCAAAGTCTGTTTTGGAAACTTTGGTGCCATTTCCTTTGTACAATAATAAATATAATTAGTATCCATTAATTTTAATGATGCATCATAATAAAGAATTATTGCTCTAAAGAAATATAAGGAAATATTCACAATTGAATACTCATCATATAATCTAGAGAACTCTTTATCGTTTCTCCTAGACTCCTACAGGTAATTCCCTTTACTAGGTATCCAACCCAAGGTCAAAGCAATTGCTCTGATACCAGCTGCGGTAACCCAACATACCATTGTATGTGTAGTACATTATAGTCGTTGACATGACATCCACAGAATAGCGTACTATAAATATCACGTCCCTCAGAGTGGTACAACATAAACATTGCGGGTCCACATTACAAACATACACACTTCATTATTATTACAAACTAGAAGTTCCAAACTTCAAGTGTGCGAAATTAAAAACCAAACTTAAGTAGTTTCAATGGAAGATATAAAGTGCAAACTCATACTTTGAATTGAACTCAACAACTTATTTTATATAATTTATGGTGCTTGGCTCAATTGATTTACTAATAACTAAGGCAACTACTCGGACTCGTTGCCCTCCACTCCATAGTGTATTTCGTAGTCCACCCCTTCGACTCCTCTGGACAGGTCTGGCTCTTCGTAGTAGACATCCTCTTGTCCTTCAGTTGCATACATCGAAGGGTCTTCTGGATTCTCAGAGTCTAAGCAGGGATTCAAAGGAAAGAGTGAGTGACAGCGTTACCCAGCAAGTTCATTATAGGCAAAGTGGGAAGTTTGATGCTCTATCTACTACCTCGGACTATAAGTCCTTGGCAATATGCAGTTTTTATAAACATTTCTTCAAAGATTGATTTTATTATAAAAAACTATGCCCATCAGCCTTCACGGGTTGACCAGAACTTCATGGAGTTCCTTTCCTACCGCATTCGTAGCTCCTTCCCTGAACAGGGAGTAACCAGTTACAGTTCTTACACTCTGCAGAGGTGCATTTCTTTACCCATGAGAGATCAACTCCTTGTTGCACAACTGGGCGTACTTTCTCGTCCACAATTCCGTGATGTGGGGCCAGTAGGTGATCAAAGCTAATCACTACCCTCTCCGCGACCCCATATGTCTACACGATCCTCCGGGGCTGACTACACCTCCGTTAAGCCCCCTTTCGGTAAGCTACAACCCTGGTGAGTTCCCAAAGACTCTACGAGCCTGTTATGCCCCTGGCAAGTTCCATAAAGGTCTGACTATATGTCCGGCAGCCGCTCATAGATAATCTAGATACCAAAAACATGGAGCCTAAGGATGCCCACCAATATGCTGGATCCACATAAGGAATTCACAGCGTCACGTTAAGGTCATCTTGCCTCCATATGAAAGGAAGAAGATATAGCTGACTTCTCCGTCCCATTCCAAATCTCATGGTTAACGCATAATATACGGTGCTAGAATCACTAATGTCATGGGTTGTTAAGCCTATGGTGACTTGTGCAATTGGAACCCTAAGTTCCATTGCCAATCTTTATCATCACTTAGAATGATAACTACATCTTATTTATTAGAGTAGATAATATTTTCTTTCTCCAGATCATAGATGATAACACAAAATTTGCAACCTCTTTGATAAAGACTCTTCAAAGGACATGAGCAAGTGATGAACTTGCCTTGTGACTGCAAGGTAGTGAAGTCGGATGCTTCCTCTTGACCTTGAGCTCCGGTTTCTACAAAGAACCATTATTTTCCGGTAAGGACAATATTTAAAAAAGCAATATGAAATGCATAGTAATGTCAAGCTATTGTTTTTTATTTGTTTATTGCATGTTTTACCTGTATAGTAAAAATTTACTATTTCTTTAATTAAAAGAAAATTATCACGTAAAGTCTTTGAAATTTTGTTATAAACATTATATTTGGTATTTTTATAAAGACTAAAATTACTTAAAGAGTTTAAAATTGAAGTTATTTAATTTTTAACTCCTTTAAATATTTAACTAAAATTCCTTTAAGGAAATAAGACTTTATTCTCAATACATTTAATGTACCTTTCAAAAATACAAATTTAGTATTTTTCTATAATAGGATTCCCTTTTAGAATTGTAAACGTGAATTTTATTCAATTTTCATGTGTTTGTATAATTTTATAAAATTCCAAAAGGAATATTTATCCTAGTAGTAATAATTTTCATTTTAATTACCTAAAATTTCATTTGTTATTTTTCTTAAGTAAAGGACATTGTTTTGGTTCCATTAATATTTTATTTATAATTTTAGGATATTTATTTTATTTCTTACAGCCATTTTAATCCTAGGGGTATTTTGGTCATTTGACAATTTAATTATATTTTCTTGTTTAAAACTGGACCTAGCCCATTGGGCTGGCCCAGACCTGACCCGGCCCATCTGGGCTGGTCAACCCTTCCCATGAAGGGTACTGGACCACACCGGCCTAGTACGCACTCCACCTATCTCTCGCCCCTCGTGTTCTTCCTCGACCTGTTGCGGCGCGGTGTCACCGACGCTGTTGCCGCTCGATTGCCGCCGCCCTGGGCCTCCCCGGCAGCCGTCGTGGTGTATGGCGAGGTTGTGAACCCTGCTCCTTCGCCTGGTCCATTTTGATTTGGCTCTCGGGCCCTCCTTCGGCAAGACTGTCTCCATTCCAAACCCTAGGGTTCGAGGTGTCGCCAGTGATGCCTTCTCCGCCGCTCCAGTGGTGCTGTGAGGTGCTCCCGTGTTGCTGTGGTGGTGTTTTGTGTCCTCAAACGATGTTGTAGCCATCGCCTTGGCTCGGTGCGGGTTGCAGCGCCCTTCGGGTGCTCCCCATGCTACTGTGCGCTTGTCGGCCCCTCTACTTCCTCTTCTAGTCTACAACGAGGACCTTGAGTAAGTTCTTCTACATCCTCTTCTTGCTCTCTCTATACTTCCCTTGCTAGCCACTGAGTGCTCCAGAGAGAAATTCCTCTTTAAGGTTATCTGTTCTATTAGGTTTTCACTCCTCTGTGTTGGTAATTGAGGATGTTGAGCTATTTAGGAATGGTTCTGGTGTTGATTCTATGATGAATCATAGCCTACTGATGAGCAGGAAACTACTGGTGTTTCAGTAAGATAAACTGTTATCTTAGATTTGTTACTGTTTGCACACAATTGGGAATGTTGTGACTTTAAGCTAGCCTATTATCTGATTAGTGATGATGGTTAACTAGTTGATTAAAATGGAATAAATGACCATTTGCTTATATTATTCTTTTTGATTTGTTTTTCTTTGGGATTTGCTTGGGAATGATCTAGATGATGTTTAATTCACCTTAGAATCATTTTACAACAGATGTATCACTCAAACATGCCAATTCAAAACAATCCTAAATTACATGCACACACATATGAATGCTTAATGATTTTTAAATGGATAAGTTTTTGTTAAGCCTATTTTGGGTACGTTTGATCTTGATTAACTTTGCATTAGATTTTTCGGATATTACATATCTGCTAACCAATCCTCTGCATCCATTGGTTCTGGAGCGGATGCAAAAGGTAAAGGCCTGGTATCCTGAAAATCCGAAAGACAAAACACCATGTCCTTGAGGTGACCTCTGTTGTCCCACTCTGTCTACTAACCCTTCCATGAACTTATTCTGGGACTCTTGAATCATTTGCATATATTGCATAAAATTCTGTTCCAACAGTGGCCTCATTGGTGGTAGTGGTGGTAAATTTGCTTGCATTCTAGCGTCTTCATCCCCCTTTTCCTTGGCTTCGCGCTCCATGCGCTGCTGCTCAGTCTCGTTTTCTACACCTGTTTCCATACCCCCTAGTCGTGTAACATAAAGCGAACAATCATAATTACTTCATGCCTATGTGTTCTGAGCTCAACTGTATGCATAGAACTAGTCATACAATGGAAAAGAAGATCCAACTAAGAACCAAATATGCATTACAAACAACATAGTTGATACAACGTTATTACAAGCCCTTACTAATTAAGCATTACAAGCTCATGTGGATACTATTCCACTTATTTATTTACATCAAGTCCTCAGACTCTAACTCCCATATCCTGCTAGAATACTCCAAGTCAAAGTCACACTCCCCAGAAGTTGCGACGTTCATCGTACATTCCCGGAGTACAACCGTGCTATCGTGAAGTACGACGCACCGTCTGTGAAACGACTTGCCTCTTCGACGAACAATATTCAGTATCAGAAGTCTCCAGACTTGACACATCATTCAGTTGAAGTGCATCCATACGTTCCAACTCCTATGAATTATATTCAGAATCATCCTCATCACTGTCTTCTTCATCCATCTCCTACATCCCGATTCTAGAGGAATCTATAGAGTATTCTCCTTCCGGTTCTCCCCAAGTACTTTGCTGGGTACGATAGTCCTCAGCTATAATTGGATAGTGCAAGTTATCTGGAGTAGGATAATGTTCTAGTGACTCAAACACCCTTTCTTCAGGATCTTCCTCATCGGACTCTACATCCTCCACATGGACATCTCTTCCATCAACAGAATAGGATCTCACGCCCATCTGACTAGTCTACATGGTATCTCCAACTGAATCTTCCACAGGAATAGGATTCCTAGTAAATCCATCCATCGATCTGTACCTCCATCCCTCGGAATTTCCAATAGGTAGTTTCAAGTCCTCAGTTCCCCAAGAACTCTGTGGTACTGGATGACTAGTGCCCTCATCAGGATATCTAGTGGGTTATGGTATAGGTGAGTAAGGATATGGTGTAAAAGATGCTGGATCGATAGGTATATCATTAAAAACTGGGTTAGCCCTATCCACTGCTTCATTCTCCAGTTTAGATGCTAACTTCTCCCTTCTTTCAGGATTCGTTAAATCCGCCAGCATATCAACTTGATCTTCTACAATAACCTGATGTGTCTTATACAAAGACCCCACCATCAGTCGATACAGATCCATAAACTTAGAAGCTAGTTTTCTATGCTTCCTTACTAAATTAATATGATCCGGTTCAGGTTCCTCGTGTATAGAGTCATGAGGAATCACACAATATGTCCTTCCAGCTAACTCTTCTGTTTTGTGTTCTCGAACATTGGCTATCGCCTCCACAATAGCAACATGGTATGCTGCTAAGTGACTTCTACCTTCTCCCATAGGTAAATCGTGATATAAGCCAAGCTTCTTTGGTAGTTGGATGCTAACACGATATTTGTCTAACATTCGCCCATCATGGTATGTCATGGTATTGACTGGAATATTAGTTGTGCAACCAAAAACCCTCAGAAGTTCTCGAAGCTGTTCAGTTAAAGCCCCCTAATAGTAATCGAGAGTTTCTTCTTTTCTTGCCAAAGTCTGTTTTGGAAACTTTGGTGCCATTTCCTTTGTACAATAATAAATATAATTAGTATCCATTAATTTTAATGATGCATCATAATAAAGAATTATTGCTCTAAAGAAATATAAGGAAATATTCACAATTGAATACTCATCATATAATCTAGAGAACTCTTTATCGTTTCTCCTAGACTCCTACAGGTAATTCCCTTTACTAGGTATCCAACCCAAGGTCAAAGCAATTGCTCTGATACCAGCTGCGGTAACCCAACATACCATTGTATGTGTAGTACATTATAGTCGTTGACATGACATCCACAGAATAGCGTACTATAAATATCACGTCCCTCAGAGTGGTACAACATAAACATTGCGGGTCCACATTACAAACATACACACTTCATTATTATTACAAACTAGAAGTTCCAAACTTCAAGTGTGCGAAATTAAAAACCAAACTTAAGTAGTTTCAATGGAAGATATAAAGTGCAAACTCATACTTTGAATTGAACTCAACAACTTATTTTATATAATTTATGGTGCTTGGCTCAATTGATTTACTAATAACTAAGGCAACTACTCGGACTCGTTGCCCTCCACTCCATAGTGTATTTCGTAGTCCACCCCTTCGACTCCTCTGGACAGGTCTGGCTCTTCGTAGTAGACATCCTCTTGTCCTTCAGTTGCATACATCGAAGGGTCTTCTGGATTCTCAGAGTCTAAGCAGGGATTCAAAGGAAAGAGTGAGCGACGGCGGTACCCAGCAAGTTCATTATAGGCAAAGTGGGAAGTTTGATGCTCTATCTACTACCTCGGACTATAAGTCCTTGGCAATATGCAGTTTTTATAAACATTTCTTCAAAGATTGATTTTATTATAAAAAACTATGCCCATCAGCCTTCACGGGTTGACCAGAACTTCATGGAGTTCCTTTCCTACCGCATTCGTAGCTCCTTCCCTGAACAGGGAGTAACCAGTTACAGTTCTTTGGTGTGAGGTGCTCCCGTGGTGCTGTGAGGTGCTCCCGTGTTGCTGTGGTGGTGTTTTGTGTCCTCAAACGATGTTGTGGCCATCGCCTTGGCTCGGTGCGGGTTGCAGCGCCCTTCGGGTGCTCCCCATGCTGATGTGCGCTTGTCGGCCCCTCTACTTCCTCTTCTAGTCTACAACGAGGACCTTGAGTAAGTTCTTCTACATCCTCTTCTTGCTCTCTCTATACTTCCCTTGCTAGCCACTGAGTGCTCCAGAGAGAAATTCCTCTTTAAGGTTATCTGTTCTATTAGGTTTTCACTCCTCTGTGTTGGTAATTGAGGATGTTGAGCTATTTAGGAATGGTTCTGGTGTTGATTCTATGATGAATCATAGCCTACTGATGACCAGGAAACTACTGGTGTTTCTGTAAGATAAACTGTTATCTTAGCTTTGTTACTGTTTGCACACAATTGGGAATGTTGTGACTTTAAGCTAGCCTATTATCTGATTAGTGATGATGGTTAACTAGTTTCAGTACTGGAACTTGTATTCGGCTATCTGGAATTATCATTGAGGTCTCTAGTGATAGTTCTTCTATGTAAAAGAATGATTCCTAATTGATATATTAGCAAAATGATTAACTATTTCTCTTTGAATAACCTGGATTATGTGATCTCTGGGTAGGATTGTCTTAGTTAGAACAAGTTCTGGTGACACCTTCCTAGGAATGGTACACAGGGTTTGCTCTAGTACTGGCTTTATTCTACACATACTCCAGAATGACTTGATGCTACATGAGTTGAAAGCTCCTGTTGGATATATTGGCTTATGATCTTCAATAATTGCTTTATGCCTGTGATGCTGGTCTGAGGCAATATTAGATAAAAACTAAGGTTTTTATCTCATGGGTACCCCTTAAATATGCTTTGGTACTCAGTTTAGAACAATGATTCTTATAGACTTGAAGAAAATGATTTGCTAAACCATGTTGTGTATTATAGATTTAATATGAACTGCTTTCGGAGGTGCTGCCATCCTTTGGATGTGCCCACAAACATTTAGTTACAACTAATGATTAAGTAGATGTATTAGTATGGTTTATTCTCCAAGATCCATGATGCATAGGGCGAGATCTTGGTATTATTTGCAAAGATGGATTGCTTGGATTTAGTTTTGATACCTCTATGATGGATACACCCTACTTGGGTGAATCTGGGAGGATTATGTATAAAACAACACATGCTCAACTAAAAATTAGCATGTGATGGTTTTGTATAACTCACCGCACATGTTGTTTTCTTGCTGTTGTGTTGGTGTTGCTGTTGGCATGATCTTTGCCTGCACCTCCTAGTGTTGCGCCTACTCCTCCTAGTCTCCTGTGATCTGGAAGTTTCCCTTGCTATCGTTCTGCACCACCCCCTCCTTATGGCACCATTTTTAGGTGAACTACTGGTTAATTTGATAGAGTGGTTGGTGATTTTGTGGAGGCTTTGGTAAGATCGATGAAGTCTGAGCATGTGCTTGAGAAGGAGAGTGTGTTGTCTGTGGATGAGCCTCGGCTAAGTGCTCTGTTTTAGTGCTAATAGTATTGCTGATGTATTGACAACACACTACATGCATTTTGTGACTAAGCTATGTGCCTATGTGGCCTGGTCTTGTGGATCAGCTCAAGTGATAATTTCTCCACCTGTTACTTTTTTGTTGTTTACTTCCTGGTGAAACTTGCCCCTGGTAATGACTCGATGATGTAATTGGAACAATGCTTTTCATTATTCACCACTGAGAGTAACACTAATTGATTAACCCCTAAGAGTAACACTAGTTGATTTCCTCTTATTTGCAGGAACAAGATCTGGAGATACAAGATTTAGTCTAGGAATAACTAAGTAGCATAGGTCTTAAATGTAATCTTCTTTTCTTTATTCTTTTAGTAAAGAATCTTAAATTTTTTATTATAAAGGAATAAAGATGTATTTCCATTCTCTTTAATCTTCTACTTTTGATGTATTTATTACCATTTGTATTGTTGTGATGTAATCAGGAAATAAGAATTTATTTCTTATCTCATTTTTAGTTCTCAGCTCCTTATTGTTGTTTACTATATCTATGCTTTAATCAAATCATTTTAATAAATATTTTGGAAAACAACCTATTATTACTAACTCCCAAATCTTAAATACTTTCAAATTCATTCAAATTCAAATTTATAATAACTTCCCCGAAACTTAGATTCCTATTTCTACCTCCAGTTAGTGAAAGAAACTTTGGTCCCTTTAGGTTTTTGTTTGGCGAAAAATTTACCCAAATTTTACAGATGTATGCATGCACAAACTTAGATTCCTATTTCTACCATTCGTTTGATCCTAATGCTGGGATGTTACAGAGTTCTCCCCTTAAATCAAACTTCGTCCCGAAGTTTGCGGATGTGTACCTGAATAGTTCCGGATATGCTTCCCTCAAGTCATCCTGTTTCTCCCATGTGGCTTCGAGCTCTGGGTGATGTTCCCACTGTACCTTGTAGTATTTGATTGCCCTATTTCTCAACCTTTTCCAGTTCTCCTCTAAAATCTTACAGGGTTTCTCGACATAACTCAAATCTGCTTGTAACTCAACCTCTTGATGTGTAATGGCATCTTCAGGAACTTTAAGACATTTACGGACATGTGATACATGGAAAACATTGTGAACATGAGCTAAACTTTTTGGTAACTCGAGAGCATAAGCTATGGTTCTATTCTGACTCAATATCTTGAATGGTCCAATATATCTTGGGCTTAGTTTTCCTTTGACTCCAAATCTATTTACTCCCTTCATCAGACTTACCTTGAGATATACCATATCCCCCACTTCTGGATGCCATGATCTTTGACTTAGATCAGCATAACTCTTCTGTCGACTTTGAGCTATCTTCAATCGATCTCTAATAATATTGATGATATCTTGCTTTTCCTTAATATAATCTGGTGCAAATTCCTTGCTACTACTAGGTTCATACCAGCATATAGGTGATCTACACTTTCTTCCGTAGAGTACTTGGTAAGGTCTTGCCTTTAGACTACTCTGATAGCTATTGTCGTAGGAAATTTCTGCCAACGGCAGAT
The DNA here is from genome assembly GCA_910589775.1 of Avena eriantha. NCBI lineage: Eukaryota > Viridiplantae > Streptophyta > Magnoliopsida > Poales > Poaceae > Avena > Avena eriantha. The sequence continues at coordinate 93,679,579 of OU342740.1, forward strand.
GATCCTCCCACGAACATCCAAAATCTAATGCACAAGATCTAAGCATGTCCTCCAAGATTTAATTGGTCCTTTCTGTTTGGCCTCCAGTTTTTGGATGATCAGCTGTGCTAAAATCTAACTTTGAACCATGTGCTGCATGTAATTGTTTCCAAAATGCTGATGTAAACATAGATCCGCTGTCCGATACAATTTTCTTAGGTACCCCGTGCTTACTCACAATCTCTTTGATATAGATTTCTACTAATTTTTCCGCATTATCCTTTTGGTTTACTAGAATAAAATGCGCACTTTTTGTGAGTCTATACACAATCACCCATATCATAGCCTTCCGCTTCGGTGATAAAATCCATACCATTTTCTTCCCATCTCCATTCTAGAATTTCCAAGGGTTGTAATGGTCCTGCTGGACTTTGATGTTCTTCTTTTACCCTTTGGCAAGTATGGCATTCAGATACATATTTTGCAATATCTATTTTCATATTATTCCACCAGAACAACACTTTTAAATCCATGTACATCTTTGTACTTCCCGGATGTATGGAATATTGAGTTTCATGGGCTTCCCGAAGTATCACCTCTCGAATTTCAGGTACATCTGGTACACAGAGACGGTTTTGAAACCATAAAGATTCATAATCTCCTAGGTGAAAAGTTGATGTTTGACCTTGACAGATTCTTCAAACTTCTTTATCAATAAAAGGATCTTCACCTTGATGTCTAAAAATTTCTTGCCGAGGATCCCTACTCCGCTCTTCAATTACTCTTATGGTAGCTAATCCTCCAAGAACTGTTGTACTTATATATTGTATTTCCAACCTTTCCAAATCCATTTGTAGTTCTTTTTGCAGTTCTCCATTCATAGGTTGTGTATCTGTGCTTTTTCGACTTAAGGCATCTGCTACAACATTTACTTTTCCAGGGATATAACTGATTGCTAGATCATAATCTTTAATTAACTCCAGCCAACGCTTCTGTCTCATATTTAATTCCTTTTGAGTGAAAACATATTTGAGACTTTTGTGCTCAGTGCATAACTCACATCTTGCCCCATAGAGGAAATGCCTCCATCCTTTTAAAGCAAAGATTTCTGATGCTAATTCTAAATCATGAGCTGGATAATTCACTTCATGTGGTTTCAGTTGTCTAGATCCATAAGCAATTACCTTACAATTTTGCATGAGCACACAACCTAATCCTTCCTTAGATGCATCACAATAAACTGTGTAATCTTTTCCTGGTTCTGGAATTGCTAGGATTGGTGTTGTAGTTAATCGGGTTTTCAACTCCTTAAAACTCTTTTCGCACTTCTCATCCCATATGAATGGTGTGTTCTTTCTTAATAGTTTGGTCATTGTTCCAGCTATCCTGGAAAAACCTTCTATGAATCTCCGATAATAACCGACCATGCATAAGAAACCTCGGATTTTGCTTCACATTGGTTGGTGCCTTCCATTCCAGCACTAATTGAACTTTGGACGGATTTATAGCAGTTCCATCCTTACTGATCACATGACCAAGAAACTCTACTTCGTCCAACCAGAATTCACACTTACTGAACTTAGCATAAAGCTTATGTTCTCTTAGGATTTGCAATGCTATTCCCAAATGTTTTGCATGCTCTTCTTTATCCTTGGAGTATATCAGAATATGGTCAATGAATACTATGGCAAACTTGTCCATGTAAGGAATGAAGATTTTGTTCATCAAATTCATGAATATTCCTGGTGCATTGGTCAGACCAAAATGTATGACTAAATACTCATGATGTCCATACCTTGACACAAATGGTGTTTTAGGAACATCTTCAGGTTTAATTTTTATCTGATGGTATCCTGATCTTCGATCAATCTTGGAGAATACTACAGCTCCCTTGACTTGGTCGAATAGATCTTGGATCCTTGGTAATGCGTACTTGTTCTTGATAGTGACATTGTTGAGATTTCTGTAATCCCCACACATTCTTCGTCCTCCATCTCTTTTATCTACAAAAATTACCAGAGTTCCCCACGAGGATACACTCTCTTGAATAAATCCTTTCCTGGCTAACTCATCAATTTGCTCCTTAAGATCTTTCAATTCTTTTGGCCCCATCTTATATGGTGCATGAGATATTGGTGTTGTACCCGGTATCAAGTCAATAGTGATCTCTATTTCCCGATCAGGTGGCATTCTTGGTAACTCTGTTGGAAAAACGTCTTGAAATTCCTTCACCACAGGAATATCTTCGAATTTGACCTCTTTCATTGAGTTGAACTGCAGATCCACCATGATATGACCATGTTTCTCTGCCTAATAGACTATCCTTCCTCCACTTGGAGACCTGATTGAAACAGTTCTCTCCTCACAATTGATCTAAGCTCCATAGTCTGTCATCCAATCCATTCCCAGCACTACCGCTATTCCTTTTAATGGGATCACATAAAGATCCGCATAGTAGGTTTGACCACATATGGAAATGAATTGGTTTACTTTAATGTTTCTAACTACCACAATCCCTCCGGCGATAACTACGGTCCTAGGTTTTTCTAATGGTGCCCTTCTAATCCCGAACTTATCACAAAATTCTTTAGATATGAAATAAGTAGTTGCACCCATATCAAATAAAACTTTTCTGGGATTTGTGAGAATATCGAGCGTAGCTATCACCACTTGGTCCGAATTATCCACCTCCTCCAGGGTTGCACAATTCAGCTTCCCAGTCGGCCTACCTCCCTTTCCATTGTCATTTTGGCATAGCTTCCACCTCTATTAGGTTGTCCACCTCTGACCCCACTGTCTTGGCCTCCACACTTGGTGGGCCAACCACCGGGTGGTTTGTTTGGGCAATCAGGCTTAATGTGACCCTTTTGTCCACAACCAAAAAAATGATCACTGGTTGCTTGCAATCCTTGCTAATATGTCCCGGAAATTTGCAATTGTGACATATGACATTCCTTCGAGGATTGAACTGACCTCCAGTGTTGTTGTTACTCTTGTTGTTGTGGTTGTAGGATCTATTTCTGGGTTTGAATTCTAGATTGGTTTTGGGTTTACTTGCTTGAATTCTTTTAGTTTCCTTATTTTCTCTCTTCCTCGGTCCTCTTGGACATTCTTGTAATCATCTTCAAATGTTATAGCTGCATGAAGCAACTGTTAAAAAGTTTGAGTGTTGGCAAGCCTCAACTGCATCTTCACGAATGGATTTAGTCCACGCATGAACTTCTTCTTCCTTTTCGCCTCCGTGTTAACTTCTTCAGTAGTGTAATGAGATAAATCACTAAACTCCCGGATGTACTTCATGACACTGGGGTAACCCTGTTGCAATTCTTCAAACTCCCTACGCTTCAACTCAATGATACTTTCCGGAACATGGTATTCACGGCACCTCTGCTTCAACTCCTCCCTGTTGTACTCTCTTCCTGGAAGTTGCATAGCTAACTGACCCTTCCACCATGCTGCTGCGGGTCCGGTCAACAAGTGTGTTGCATACCTCTACTTTTCTTCCTCATTGCATCCTAAAGTTTTCAACTTCCTTTCGATATCTGCTAACCAATCCTCTGCATCCATTGGTTCTGGAGCGGATGCAAAAGGTAAAGGCCTGGTATCCTAGAAATCCGAAAGACTAACACCACGTCCTTGAGGTGCCCTCTATTGTCCCACTCTGTCTACTAACCCTTCCATGAACTTATTCTGGGACTCTTGCATTATTTGCATATACTGCATAAAATTCTGTTCCAACAGTGGCCTCATTGGTGGTGGTGGTGGTAAATTTGGTTGCATTCTGGCGTCTTCATCCGCCTTTTCCTTGGCTCCGCGCTCCATATGCTGCTGCTCAGTCTCATTTTCTACACCCGTTTCCATAGCCCCATAGTCCTGTAACATAAATCGAACACTCATAATTACATCATGCATATGTGTTCTGAGCTAAACGTTATGCATAGAACTAGTCATACAATGGAAATGAAGAACCAACTAAGAACCAAATATGCATTACACACATATTATACATTACAAACAACATAGTTGATACAACATGATTACAAGCCCTTACTAATTAAGCATTACAAGCTCATGTGGATACTATTCCAATTATTTATTTACATCAAGTCCTCGGACCCTAACTCCCATATCCTGCTGGAATACTCCAAGTCAAAGTCACACTCCCCAGAAGTTGCGACGTTCATCGTATATACCCGGAGGACAACCATGCTGTCATGAAGTATGACTTGCCTGTTCGACAGACAATATTCAGTATCAGAAGTCTCTGGACTTGACACATCATTCAGTTGAAGTGCATCCATACCTTCCAACTCCTCTGAATTATCTTCAGAATCATCCGCATCACTGTCTTCTTCATCCATATCCTGCATCCCGATTCTAGAGGAATCAACAGAGTATTCCCCTTCCGGTGCTCCCCAAGTACTCTGCTGGGTACGATAGTCCTCAGCTATGATTCGATAGTGCATGTTATCTAGAGTAGGATAATGTTCTACTAACTCAAACACCCTTTCTTCAGGATCTTCCTCGTTGGACTCTACATCCTCCACATGGACATCCCTTCCATCAACAGAATAGGATCTCACGCCCATGTGACTAGTCTACCCGGTATCTCCAACTGAATCTTCCACAGGAATAGGATTCCCGGTAGATCCATCCATCGATTCGTACCTCCATCCCTCAGAATTTCCAATAGGAAGTTCTAAGTCCTCAGTTCCCCAAGAACTCTGTGGTACTGGATGACTAGTGCCCTCATCATGATATCTACTGGGTTCGAGTATAGGTGAGTAAGGTTATGGTGTAAAATATGCTGGATCTATAGGTATATAATTAAAAACCGGGTTAGCCCTATCCACTGCTTCATTCTCCAGTTTAGATGCTAACTTCTCCCTTCTTTCAGGATTCGTTAAATCGTCCAGCATATCAACCTGATCTTATACAATAGCCTGATGTGTCTTATACAAAGACCCAACCATCAATCGATACGGATCCATAAAGTTAGAAGCTAGTTTTGGATGCTTCCTTACTAAAGTAAGATGATCCGGTTCATGTTCCTCGTCTATAGAGTCAGGAGGAATCACAAAATATGTGCTTCCAGCTAACTCTTCTGCTTTGTGTTCTCAAACATTGCCTATCGCCTCCACAATAGCAACATGGTATGTTGCTAAGTGACTTCTACCTTCTCCCATAGGTAAATCATGATATAAGCCAAGCTTCTCTGGTAGTTGGATGCTAACACGATATTTGGCTAACATTCGCCGATTATGGTATGTCATGGTATTGACTGGAATATTAGTTGTGCAACCAAAAACCCTCAGAAGTTCTCGAAGCTTTTCAGTTAAAGCCCCCTGATAGTCATCGAGAGTCTCTTGTTTTCTTGCCAAAGTCTGTTTTGGAAACTTTGGTGCCATTTCCTCTGTACGGAAATAAATATAATTAGTATCCATTAATTTTAATGATGCATCATAATAAAGAATTATTGCTCTAAAAAATATAACAAAATATTCACAATTGAATACTCATAATATAATCTAGAGAACTCTTTATCGTTGCTCCTAGACTCCTACAGGTAATTCCCTTTACTAGGTTTCCAACCTAAGGTCAAAGCAATTGCTTTGATACCAGCTGCAGTAACCCCGCATAGCACTGCATGTGTAGTACACTATAGTCATTGACATGACATCCACAGAACACCGTTCTATAAATATCACGTCCCTCAGAGTGGTACAATAGAAACATTGCGGGTCCACATTACAAACAAACACACTTCATTATTATTACAAACTAGAAGTTCCAAACTTCAATTGTGTGAAATTACAAACCAAACATAAGTAGTTTGAGTGGAAGATATAAAGTGCAAACTCATACTCCGAATTGAGCTCAACAACTTATTTTATATAATTTATGTTGCTAGACTCAATTGGTTTACTAATAACTAAGGCAACTACTCGGAATCGTTGCCCTCCACTCCATAGCGTATTTCGTAGTCGACCTCTTCAACTCCTCTGGACAGGTCTGGCTCTTCATAGTAGACATCCTCTTATCCTTCAGCCGCGTACATCGAAGGGTCTTCTGGATTCTTAGAGTCTAAGTAGGGATTCAAAGGAAAGAGTGGGTAACAGCGTTACCCAGCAAGTTAATTATATGCAAAGTGGGAAGTTTCATGCTCTATCTACTACCTCGGACTATAAGTCCCTGGCAATATGCAGTTTTCATAAACATTTCTTCAAAGATTGATTTTATTATCAAAAAAAAACTATTGCCATCAGCCTTCACAGGTTGGCCAGAACTTCATGAAGTTCCTTTCCTACCGCGTTCGTAGCTCCTTCCCAGAACAGGGAGTAACCAGTTACAGTTCTTACACTCTGCAGAGGTGCATTGCTTTACCCATGAGAGATCAACTCCTTGTTGCACAACTGGGCGTACTTTCCCATCCACAATTCCGTGATGTGGGGCCCAGTAGGTGATCCAAGCCAATCACTCCCCTCTCCGTGACCCCATATGTCTGCACGATCCTCCAGGGCTGACTACACCTCCGTTAAGCCCCATTTCGGGCAAGCTACAACCCTCGTGAGTTCCCGAATACTCTACGAGCCCATTATGCCCCTGGCAAGCTCCATAAAGGTCCGACTGTACCTCCGGCAGCCGCTCATAGATAATCTAGATACCAAAAACGTGGAGACTAAGGATGCCCACCCATATGTTGGATCTACACATGGAATTTACAGCGTCACGTTAAGGTCATCTTGCCTCCATATGAAAGGAAGAAGATATAGCTGACTTCTCCGTCCCATTCCAAATCTCATGGTTAACGCGTAATATAAGGCTCTAGAATCACTGATGTCATGGGTTGTTAAGCCTATGGTGACTTGTGCAATTGGAACCCTAAGTACCATTTCCAATCTTTATCATCACTTAGGATGATAACTACATCTTATTTATTAGAGAAGATAATATTTTATTTCTCTAGATCATAGATGATAACACACAATTTGCAACCTCTTTGATAAATACTCTTCAAAGGACATGAACAAGTGATGAACTTGCCTTGTGACTACAAGGTACTGAAGTCTGATGCTTCCACTTGACATTGAGCTCCGGTTTCTACAAAGAACCATTATTGTCCGGTAAGGACAATATTTAAAGAAGCAATATGAAATGCATAGCAATGTCATGCAATGGTTTTTTTATTCGTTTATTGCATGTTTTACCCTTATAGTAAAAATTTACTATTTCTTTAATTAAAAGAAAAGTATTACATAAAGTCTTCGAAATTTTGTTATAAACATTATATTTGATATTTTTATAAAGACTAAAATTACTTAAAGAGTTTAAAATGGAATCTATACTTTCTTATAAAGCAAAACCCCACTACAAGATTATTTAAGTTGTCTATCTCCACATGCGGCCTGTCCACATCATCACTTAATCACAGCCGTCCGATTCTACTCATCTGTCCGTCAGTTTGTGCTCTCTCAACTGGGTTCATCATTACATTCTACACCATCGTATTTCCTCAATCTGAAGGCAACCAAACGACCCGCGTAGCCTCAGTCTATTTATTTCTTCAGTGGCCTGCTCATGAAATCGCACACGACAACCAGGTACGGCCCAACACATTTTCCACGTCATTCACCTTTACAGCCGCCGACGGCCACACTTCCTCTTCTCATACATCTCCACGACGATGCTTCATCTACCACGCAGCCACATTCATTAACTTTTAGCCTACCCACTACAGTTTCAGATCAATCTATTGCTTCACCTCCTCCCAAAAAATGGTTTAAATTAATCATCTGAAACTGGCGAAGCAAGCGAGCAACCACCGGCCGGCCGACTGCCTTTTTATTCTTCCGTGCCCACCTCAATTGCGTCCTCTACCTCCTACAGGGTTAATATAAACATAGTTCTCCTTGCCCTAACGTCTCTAATGTTCACCGAGAAAAATATCTGCACCATCCTACAACTGTGGAACAGTGCTGACAACCATCGCAGCCTGCTCAATCCGATAAATTGTTGCCATTGCCGCTCGATTGCTGCCACCCTGGGCCTCCCCGGCCGCCACCATGGTTTATGGTGAGGTTTTGAACCCTGCTCCTTCGCCTGGTCCATTTAGATTTGGCTCTGGGGCCCTCCTTCGGCGAGACTGGCTCCGTTCCAAACCCTAGGGTTCGGGGTGCTTCCAGTGATGCCTTCGCCGCCGCTCTAGTGGTGCTGTGAGGTGCTCCTGTGTTGCTGTGGTGGTGCTGTGCATCCTCAAACGATGTTGTGGCCACCGCCTCAGCTCGGTGCGGGTTACATCGCCCTTCGGGTGCTCCCCGTGTCGCCGTGCACTCGTCGGCCCCTCTGCTTCCTCTTCTAATCTACAGTGAGGACCTTGAGTAAGTTCTTCTGCTTCCTCTTCGTGCTCTCTCTATACTTCCCTTGCTAGCCACTGAGTGCTCCAGAGAGAAATTCCTCTTTAAGGTTATCTGTTCAATTAGGGTTTCACTCATCTGTGTTGGTAATTGAGGATGCTGAGCTATTTAGGAATGGCAGTAGTGTTGATTCTATGTTGATCCATAGCCTACTGATGACCAGGAAATTACTGATGTTTCTGTAAGATAAACTGTTATCTTAGCCTTGTTACTGCCAACACACAATTGGGAATGTTGTGACTTTAAGCTAACCTATTATGTGATTAGTGATGATGGGTAACTAGTTTCAGTACTGGAACTTGTATTTGGATATCTAGAATTATCATTGAGGTCTCTGGTGATAGTTATTCTATGTAAAAGAATGATTCCTAATTGATATATTAGGAAGATGATTAACTATTTCTCTTTCAATTACCTGGATTATGTCATCTCTGAGTAGGATTGGCTTAGTTAGAACAAGTCCTGGTGACAACTTCCTAGGAATGGTACACAGGGTTTGCTCTAGTACTGGCTTTATTCTACACATACTCCAGAATGACTTGATGCTAAATGGAGTTGAAAGCTCCTGCTGGATATATTGGCTTATGATCTTCAATAATTGCTTTATGCATGTGATGCTAGTCTGAGGCAATATTAGATAAAAACTAAGGTTTTTATCTTATGTGTACCCCTTAAATATGCTTTGGTACTCAATTTAGAACAATGATTCTTATAGACTTGAAGAAAATGATTTGCTAAACCATGTTGTGTATTATAGCTTTAATATGAACTGCTTTCTGACGTGTTTCCATCCTTTGGATGTGCCTAGAAACATTTAGTTAAAGCTAATGATTAAGTAGATGTATTAGTATGGTTTATTCTCCTAGATCCATGATGCATAGGCTGAGATCTTGGTATTATTTGTAAAGATGGATTGCTTGGCTTTAGTTTTGATTCCTCTATGATAGATACACCCTACTTGGGTGAATCTGAGAGGATTATATATAAAACAACGCATGCTCAACTAAAAATTAGCATGTGATGGTTTTGTAGAACTCACCACACAGGTTGTTTTGTTGCTGTTGTGTTGGTGTTGCTGGTGGCTTGATCTTGGCCTGCACCTCCTGGTGTTGCCCTACTCCTCCTAGTCTCTTGTGATCTGGAAGTTGCCTTGCTATCCTCCTTATGTCACCATTTTGAGGTGAACTACTAGTTAATTTGATAGGGTGGCTGGTGATTTTGTTGAGGCTTTGGTAAGATCGATGAAGTCTGAGCGTGTGCTTGAGAAGGAGAGTGTGTTGTATGTGGATGAGCCTCGGCTGAGTGCTCTGTTTGAGTGCTAACAGTGTTGTTGCTGTATTAACAGCACACTGCATGCATGCTATGACTGAGCTGTGTGCATGTGTGGCCTGGTAGTGTGGATCATCTCAAGTGATAATTTCTCCACATGTTACTTTTTTACTGTTTACTGCCTGGTGAAACTTGCCCCTACCAATGACTCGATGATGGAATCGGAAGAATGCATTTCATTGTTCACCACCGAGAGTAACACTAACTGATTAACCCCCTGATTTTCTTTTTAGTTGTTTTCCTCTTATTTGCAGGAACAAGATTTGGATATACAAGATTTAGTCTAGGAATAACTATGTAGCATAGGTCTTAAATGTAATCTTCTTTTCTTTATTCTTTTTGTAAAGAATCCTGTAAAATTTATTATAAAGGAATAAAGTTGTATTTCCATTCTCAATTTTATTTCTCAACTCCTTATTGTTGTTTACTATATCTATGATTTAATCAAATGATGTTAATAAAATATTTTTGAAAACAACCTATTATTACTAACTCCCAAATCTTAAATACTTTCAAATTGATTAAAATTTCAAATTTTAATTTATAATAACTTCCCCAAAACTTAATAATTCCTAAAGGTCATGTCACAATTCATAGCAATCACTAACAAGAGCTATTCCTACCTCCAGTTAGTGAAAGAAACTTTGGTCCCTTTAGGTTTTTGTTTTGCGAAAAATTTACCAAAAACTTACAAATGTATACATGGACAAACTTAGATTCCTATTTCTACCCTTCATTTGATTCTAATGCTTGGATGTAATAGAAACCAAGAAGAGAACAAAGTGGAAGAGATAGAGGATGTATTTGGTTTCATTTAAATTTGAGCATCTTTTATGAATTTAAATCAAACAAGCTTCTCATCATTCAAAACAAAACAAGTAGAGAGAAGATGGCATGTTTTGCATGGGTATTAATGCCACTTCTATAATTGTAAACACAACTATAATTCCATATGGTCTTATAATGGGCATGCTTCAGTTATTTGAATTAAGGCAAAGCAAAGGAAAAGGAAGCTTCCTTCCCATACGGACTAAAGAAAATATCATACAAGAATATAAGGTGGCCAAGCTTTTGTGTCTAACAGTCCTTTTCCCTCTTGAGTTTTAAAGTCAAAATTCATAGTTTTGATAGCCCACCAAGCCTAATGATCAAGCTCTAATGGAAGGTGGTAATTTTTATCATAAACCATTTTGTATGGTGTTCATTCCCATAGGATTCTTAAATGTGTGTGATATGCCCATAATACATCATTAAGCTTCAAAGCCCAGTATTTGCTTGACCTGTTAACCGTTTTCTGTAGTATAACCTTAATTTCTCTGTTAGATAATTCATCTTGTCCACTGGTTTGAGTATGGTAAGGCGAGCCTACCCGGTGGTCCACTCCATATTTTTGAAGTATCTTTTGATAAGTTCCCTTCATATAATGAGTTCCAACGTCAGTAATAAAAAACGGTGTCATGGAAATGACCACGGCAGTCGCTACTAGGGGTAGCGATTGATAGGATTGAGTGCAAGAGCTGGTGGCCATCTACAGAGCGAGATGAGGGTGGATACACATCAGTTTACCTTGGTTCGCCCCCCGAAGGGTAAATACCTATTCCTGCTAGATTGTATTGGTAGCGAGCGAGTTACATGGGTGGTGAGCTCGGTGGCTAGGCAACGAGTCGCTTGTAGGTGTGTACTAGATCATGATGGCGCGCGTTGTCGCGCCCATCCATTTAGTCTAGTTTACACTAATGTTATACATAATAGAAACCTTTGGATATGAACATGTACTTAGAAGTAGAGTACTTGATTTAGTTAACAGGGATGTCAAAATTCTTTATCTACATTGCACACGAATAATGTCTAGAAATAGATCAGGTGATGAAATAACGGTGAACCCGTATAACGCAGCATAGAACAATGACTTAAGTTTAAGATAAATAAGGTACACGTAGTGTGCCCTTTTCATTTTTGTAGGGAATTTTCATTTTTGTTTGGAAAGGTGGCATCACTTTCATTAGATTGTCAACTCGTCGGTTCCATAAGTTTGGACACAATATATGAAAGCGAACAATAGAAACTTTTTATCAGACAATCAACTATAACCAAAAAATTGGAATTGGTGACAATGTGTTAGGAGGCTTCACCTCTACGAAGATTGCAAAGTTAATTTACATCACTGACTACAAATTCGGAAAACATTCAATATAGGTGAAAAACTTGTATTTCCTTGATGGCAGACTGAGCATGCATCATTCTTGTCTTTCAAGAATAGTTCTTGAACTCAGACTACAATATCAAACATTGGTTAAAAATTAATCCTAATTCTAATTTCTCATCTCTGGTCTTGATGATTAAGCACAACCTATAAAGAACACACGAGTCTTCGATTTACTAAATATTTGTCAAGCGTAATGTAAGAAATCATGACATAAATCTAGATAAAAGAGTCAACAAAAAGTGTTGGCAGAAGCTAGGGCCAGCATCATTAGACAAGAAGATACCTGAGACTTTAGCTCAACTTATCTAGTATGCCTATCTAAGGACACAACATGAGTCATAGGTATTCATATAATTCAAAAATAGTAGTAAATCAATAATATGTTCCAGGCCATTCAACGTTAACCCATTAGAGAAAAATATGTAAAACATGCATGGTAATTTTCTTTCGCTGCATCTATAAACACCACATCAAGGAACATATAATTATGACTGAAAGAAAATGGAAGTGGCTATCAAAGAAGAGCAAGGACGGACCATTTCACATGCATTACTTTGTTTAATACCACTCGAGTATCATTTGAGAATTATATACTTGACTAAGATAAAATGCCGATGACCGGTCAATATGGATGAACATGACTTGCTTAGGCGTAATTAAAAAGCAAAATCCCACAAGCATTATTAGAGAGATTGTGATATTTTACAATCAATTTTAAGAAATGTGAGTTGTAGCGGATATGGCAGACTTGGACCATTCAAAAAAAATTGTGGAATGCATGATGTATGCAACTAGGTCAAGAAAGAGCTATTAAAATCTTGTTTTTCAAAATAATAGTTTAATTAGATGTGTCCCTTGATTCGGTTTCAACGAATTAAGGGTCCCAAATTTGACTACTATGGATAGAACAACAAAGTAAAAATGACAAATTGGTATAGAGCGAACCTACCATCATCTGATTATATTTCTATATGTAATTAATGTTGTTTAAGAAAATGTAACATTAGACTTCAGTTGAGTAGAATGGAGCACCGATAGCATGAAAAGCTCACCGAAGGAAGATAATCATATGTCCAAAAAAAATTATATCCTGACCGAAGACCGTCAAGTAGCAAGATTGTTCTGCAAATCCAAATTAATCCTTAGTTGAACTTTGGAAGATCTGAAAGAAACCTGCAACATGTATATTGCTTATCTCCTGATCTTAAATATTAAGCTTGTTACTTGAACAAAAAATAGCTGGGCAACAAAAAATCTGAACAAGTCTGAAAGTCTAAAATTACGTACTCAGCCCACACGTAAGATTCATGACCAATCAAAAAAACTCAAAATGATAATTAAAAAAGGAAATAAAACGGAACAAAGCAAGGAGAAAATGGGACATGAACAGAGATAATACATGTCCTGAAAGCACGCCCAACACCTTGAAGCAAACACCGGCATTTGTGATCTGGCCGCATGGGCAGAGCACACAGAAAAATTTAGATCCTCTGGCGGTGCATTGGCTTCACTTTCCTGATGGCTGCATGCATCAAAGCAATGAATCTTGTATCGTGCGATGCACTACAACAGGTTGTGCCGGTGCCAAAATTAACTGAATCATATGCCAATGGGAGCTAGGACTATACCTGCAGGTCAGCCACATGTGAAATGGAGGGCGGAGGCACAAAGGCCGTCTTGCAAGGTGGGGCGCTCGAGGTCGAGGTCGGAAAAGGGGTGCCGCTGTAGCCATAACGCATTGGTTCACTGGCTCCTTGCCTGATTGTGATGATTTGAGGTGCAGGCGGCTGCTCAAGGTCGAAGTTTGGGAAGAGGCACCACTGCTCGAGGTCCGTCAAGCTCACTGCCATCACCGTCTATTGGTGATTATCCCTCCACCATCAGTGCCATCTTTGGTGGCGCCTCCGGGGGTCGCCGGGATTCCAAATTGCCATACGCCACCATTGGCCGCTTGAAGACCTGAAGTGTCGATTTGTAGCTCTGAGAGGAGATAATTTGGGCTTTAGCGAGACTGCTCAGGCCCAGTTTACCACAAAGCACCGATTTGTTCCGTAGAGTGGCTGGCTCAAGGATAGTCGACCCACAATGTGATTTAGTGGTGATCAAACGGACAAAATTGATCGGAACGGATGATCCAATGGTCAAAGCATCTAATGAATTCCGGAAAAATAGGCACTTTGGCTTTTGTCCCGTCCAATTCCGAGAATATTCATTTTCTGACTTCCTGGAACCAAAAACAGCAGAAAACAGGCAGCTGGCACTGTGGCTCTTGTTAATAGGTTAGTCCAAAGAAATCATATGAAAAGTACTCCAAAGTGTGGACAAAACACAAGAAAGTGGATAAAACCAAGCATGGAACATCAAAAATTATAGATACATTTGCAATGTATGAACATCCCCAAGCTTAACTCCTGCTCGTCCTCGACTAGGTAAGTGATAAAAAGAAAGAATAATTTTTGAGGTGACATGCACCATCAAAGACTTGATCAAAGTATTTGTAAATCATTCAAAGTTGGGATCATAGTACTTCAATCATAACATGAAAGACAAAGTTCTAGCAATAAGATAAGGAAACTATGATGTAACATGAAAAGGCATAAACAAATGATTCATGAATAACAATGCTTTGCAAGACATTTGTTTGTTTCACATAAAGAAATCATAGCATAATAGTATTCAGCTTGTCCCTCATAGAGTAGCAAATATAAATGCATAGGACACCTTCAAAGGTCATAAGAGTGACTAGATACAAATATTTTAAAACAAGCAATATCAAGGTATGCATCAATCAACTAGTCTTAGGACAATGCACATAGAACTAAGAATGGCCACTATGCTCTCAAAGTAGGTGCATAAAGGTATAAGGTAGAGACTCAATATAATGGTGGAAGAAAGGCCTTCAAAAAAGGAAGTAGGGATTCAAGTCTCATAAAGAGCTTCCAAAAATTATGGTATTATAGCTTTCAGCTCTCATTGCCCCTAACATAAGCATCTTGAAGTGATTAAGGTTAAAGTGAAAAAACTATGGTGTACATGCTTGATGAAGTATAAGTTAGAAATCTCATGTCCCTTGTATACGAGAGCCGCTCCTCATGCTACTCAAGTTTAGTCACCGGTAAGTTCTTGTCATCGTAAGTACATGTGTATCATAGAGAACCGCTAACGGGGTACCCGTTGCCCGATGATATGGAAGAATCCCCATATCAAAATGACAAGGCAAGCAGACAACGAGCATCTCAGAAATCTTCTTATTTACCCTGGGAATATAGGACTCTTTTTTTTTTCTCTCTTTCCTCTTTTCATAATCTCTTTTTTTTCTTTTTCTCTTTTTTCTCAATATAGGACTCTTTTTTTATAAGAAGAATGCTTCATAGACAGCTCATTATGGTTACGCTGCAGGTTTCCACCATGTCAGCATGGATTAGACCAGCGGCCTAGGCATTTGTCTAACACATATACATAACTCTATGGACTTACAAGCTCCCCTTTCATTTCACACCGACGACATCCATATACAAAAGAGCATGATATCAACTAGGTACAAGTACCAAGTGCAATGTTGAAAGCGTTCCCTATGACAATATGGTTCTGCTAATTCCCAACAAATAAGTGCAAGCATATAAAACATAGACGATACAATGGTTCAAGTTTATTAAGGGCAAGAAAAGTAAAGTGTGCCATCAAGTTCATGAGAGCTTTAATCACTAGTTTTCTCATAACAAGTTTAATTTGGAAGGTAAACAAAAGCATGAATATACTTGGAACAACATAAGCTAGTAGGTAGGTATGGTGGACTCTTTGCAATAACTTGGTTTAGGAAGTTGGATGCATGAGTGGAACCCATACTTGGGTGAGGAGGCTAGCAAAAGACTGGGAGCGACAAACTAAGAGAGCAATAATGGCATAATCATGCAGAGTAACAAAACATCATTGATCAAAGCATAAAGTGATACTACAAATTGAAAACTAAAGGATCATAAATACTATGGTGACTTGAGATAGTCATAACATGGTATGAGCATGTGCCAAGTCAACCCAAATAAAGCATCAAAGGAGAATACCAATATACTATGCTTTAATATGCTAAAACAACGCATGATTCATCCAAGGCACATTAAGCAATCTCAATTGTTTATAACAAGACATGCTACAACAAAGAATACTAACTATAAAGCCAAAAAAATATCAAGCATGGCATGCCAAAGCATAGGCCACAGTCAAAAACAAGCTCTTTTTACCACATAAGTATGAACTTTCCTACTCTTTTCCAATCCAAACCAAACTATTTGAAAACCAATGTATGAAAGAGGGGGTCCAAGTAATTTATTCAGAAAACTAAGAAAACCAAGAAAACGAAAAACCAAAACAAAAAAGAAGACGCTCCAAGAACAACACAACTGTGCATGAAACAATAAAAATGAAGCGTTTGGAAGAAACCTGGGATTTTTATCGACGAAGAATGGGGATGCCTTGGGCATCCCCAATCTTTGACGCTTGTACTTCTTGTATATTTCTTGGGGTGACACGCGTGGCATCCCCAAGCTTTAGATTTAGTCCATCCTTCATCTCATTACTCATTCCTTCCATACACCTGAAATTTTTCTTCATACAAATGTTCACACAATCTTTATTAGCAACATTAGTGCACTCAAGATAATAGGTCTTAAGGTTCAGTTCCAACACCAAATAAACTTCCATTAGAACACTAGATACTGTAGAACTTCCCTCAAAAAGCTCAAGTCCCCAAAAGAACTCAAAAAGGAACCAACAAGAACCAAATGTAGAAAATGGCAGAAATCTATCAAAACAGACCAGCAGGTAAAGACTAATTTTTTCGAACACCTTCTGTTTCTCAAATCAAAAAGTGTTGAACTAACGAAACTTATATAATAACCTGGGGCATAAGCACAAAAATGCACGCCTCAAAAGGACGTACATAGATTTTACACGAATTTTTATGGTGAAGCACAGAAATCTGTTTTGGGACAGCAACATTCCCAACCATTACTTCTCTCTCATCAGAGGTTACACTTGGCACCAAAAGCAAATAAAAAGGATAAAGAGCGGTTATTAGTGAGGTAATAACTTCCAAGACTCATGTAAAACTTTTGGTTTATCTCCCAATAAGTACTTTTCTTTAACGCCTTTAAGTTAGGCATAAAAAGCAAAAAGAAGAATCAAGTGTTCTCAAATGAAGAAGCATTAAGACCAAATTTTGTTTTCATAGGAGGACCAAAACAAATCTTCTCTCTATTCTTAGGGAAGTGTTCTATACCTTTATTTAGTGGGAGTTGATATTTAATGGTGTCTTCTTTCATGTCAATAATGGCACCAATAGTTCTAAGAAAAGGTCTTCCCAAAGTAATAGGACAAGAAGCATTGCATTCAACATCCAAAACATAGAAATCAACGGGGACATAGGCATTGTTAACCATAATAAGAACATCATTAAGACTCCCCATGACTTTGTTTTTAGCATTATCATCAAGTGGGACATTCAAATAACAATCTTCAAGAGGAGGGAAATCAAGCATATCATAAATCCTTCTAGGCATAATAGAAACACTACTATCAAGATCACATAAAGCTTTGAAATCAAAGTCATTCACTTTCATATTAATGATGGGTTCCCAACCATCTTCTTGTTTTATAGGAATAGAAGCTTTATGTTTCATATTTTCTTCTTTAATATTTATGAGAGCATCAGTAATGTGTTTTGTAAAGGCCATGTTCATAGCACTAGCATTAGGACTTTTAGCAAGCTTTTGTAGGAACTTAATAACTTCAGAGATATTGCAACCACCAAGATCAAAGTCAAATTTCTCATCTAGAGTAGTAGAACTATTACTAGCCTCAACACTAGTGGTGGTGATAGTAGAAAAACTAATGTCTCTAGCAATTTCATCTTCTCTTTCCCACTTAGCATGTAATTCAGCTAATAGTCTAACATTTTCATCAATTCTTACTTGTATAGCATTAGTGGCTACAGAGGGATTATCATTAGTTTCAGGTTTAGCAGCCATTTTATTCAAAGAAGATTGAGCTTCAGCCAAAGATGCTATATTTATTTCAGCATTAGAGAGTTTTTCCTCAATAGTTTTATTGAAAGCAGATTGTTTACTAATAAAGTCTTTAAGCATAATTTCAAGTTCAGAGGGAGCACTCCTATTATTGTTGTAAGAATTTCCATAAGCATTACCATTGTTGGAAGGATAAGGCTTATAATTGTTGTTACCAAAATTATCCCTATAAGCATTATTTCCAAAATTGTTATTTCTTATGAAGTTCACATCAACTTGCGCTTCTTGAGCAACCAAAGAGGCTAAAGGAACATTATTTGGATCAATATGGGCTTTCCCATTCACAAGCATAGACATAATAATATCAATCTTATCACTCAAGGAGGAGGTTTCCTCAACAGAATTTACCTTCCTACCTTGTGGAGCTCTCTCAGTATGCCATTCAGAATAATTAACCATCATATTATCCAGAAGTTTCGTTGCAGCACCCAAAGTAATGGTCATAAAGGTACCTCCAGCAGCAGAGTCCAATAGGTTCCTTGAAGAATAGTTCAATCCTGCATAAAAAGTTTGGATGATCATCCAAGCAGTCAGTCCATGAGTGGGACAATTCTTAACCAAAGAGTTCATTCTTTCCCAGGCTTGAGCAACATGCTCATTATCAGATTGTTTAAACTTCATTGTTTCACTTCTCATAGATATAATCTTAGCAGGAGGATAGTATTTTACAATGAAAGCATCTTTGCACTTAGTCCAAGAATCAATACTATTCCTAGTTAAGGAATTCAACCATTCTTTAGCTTTTCTTCTCAAAGAGAAAGGAAACAATTTCAGCTTAATAATATCACCATCTACATCCCTATGCTTTTGCATCTCACAAAGTTCAACAAAGTTATTTAGATGGGCAGCAGCATCTTCATTACCAATACCAGAAAATTGTTCTCTTATAACAAGATTGAGTAAAGCAGGTTTTATCTCAAAGAAAGTATCTTCAAGCACAGGTGGAGCAATAGTTGTGCTCATAAAATCATTGTTGTTGGTGCTAGTGAAGTCACACAACTTAGTGTTTTCAAGAGTAGTCATTTTTTTGTGTTTTCAAATAAGAAAGCAAACTAGTAAAACTAATTTTTTTGTGTTTTTGATAAAGCAACAAGCAAACAAAGCAAAAAGAATCTAAGAAAAACAAAAATAACAAAGTAAAGAGATTGGTTATGAGGGACTCCCCTTGTGAAGATGTCCTTGACTCCCCAGCAACGGCGCCAGAAAATACGCTTGATGGCCCAAAATATATCGAGCTCGTTGGGGAACCGCAAGAGGAAGGTATGATGAGCATAGCAGCAAGTTTTCCCTCAGTACGAAACCAAGGTTATCAGTCCAGTAGGAGCAAGGAAACACCCCAAATGTGTAGCAAGCTCAATGATGGCAGGGCGCATAACCCGTGCCACCAGCAACATGGAAACCTGCACAACACAACCACAGAACTCTGTCCCCAACTTGCGATGAGGTTGTCTTCTAGATGCTAGAATGGAAAAGAAGATCAACGGCTAGAAAAGTAGGGGTTTGCGAGTATTGATCCAACAGTCAACATTCAAAGTTATTCGTACACCATATAATGGTTTGTAATAAAGACTATCAATAGAATCTTCAAGATGCTAGAATGGAAAAGAAGATCCAACGACCGAAAATGTTGGGTCACGTGTCTTGATCCAACAGTCAATATTCAAAGTTGTTTGTACAATATATAGTGGTAAGATCATGTAGAAGTCAACGATTATTCGCTGCTAGTAAGTTGCACGTGAGACTCAGATAGTAGACGTATGACATATCATCACTACATACAATTATAATTGGTAAAGCACAAAAAATTATAAATTTGATCAACATCTATAAAGTATGGGTATATATTTGGTCCTTGTACTTTGTATGATCATGTAGAAGTCAAAGATTATTTGGCTAACACATGAAATTTTTGATAACATGGTATAGAGAAGCAAGGGAGAGGCTTCTAGTATGATGGATAAGTGTGTTTTGAGATTTATGCATAGCATTCATTATGTCCAAGACTATCAATATAATCTTCTATAAGCTAGAATGGAAAAGAAGATCCAACGGCTAGAAAAGCTGGGATTCACGAGTCTTGATCCAACAGTCAACATTCAAAGTTATTCGTACACTATATAGTGGTAAGATAAGATAAGATAAGATAAGATCATGTAGAAGTCAATGATTATTAGATACTCCGTACTAGGGAGAAGATTCTAGTATGATGGAGAAGTGTGTTTTGAGGTTTGTGCATATCATTCATTATGTTGAAGAATATTTATAGAGTCCTCTAGATGCTAGAATGGAAAAGAAGATCCAACGGTTGGAAATATTAGGATTCACGAGTCTGGATCCAATGGTCAGCATTTAAAGTTATTCATACACTATATAGTGGTTATATCACTACTACTATAATGGAGTAGTTTTGAATTGGATCCATAACACAAATCCTGACCATTGGGCTGTTAGATCCAATGGTTCAAAGAAGCTGGATTCATGTTGAATAGCACCTAGAGCAAACTCCATCATGCATGTTGTAGAACCATCATGTCACCACCCCAAAATTTCATAGCATAGTAGGTTGTATTCTCTCTACTACTATAATGGAGCAGTTTTGAATTGGATCCATAGCACCAATCTTGACCATTGGGCTCTTAGATCCAATGGTTCAGATCAGCTAGATTCATGTTGAATAGTACGCACCTAGAGAAAACTCCATCATCATGTTCTAGAACCATCATGTCACCACCCCCAAAATTTCATAGCACATTAGGATGTATTCTCAATATGTGTAGATATAGTTATTATTAATAGACTTAATGTATACTTATTTTTCGCTAACAAGACTATTGGTTAATAACAACTTAATTTTTTTGTTAAATCACAGTTCATACATTAGAGAAAAAATGCATAAATTAAGTCTATTAAGAATAATTATATAAACATATTTAGAATACAACCTACTGTCCTATCAAATTTTGGGGATGGTGACATGATGGTTCTAGAACATGGTGGAGTTTTCTCTATGTACTATTCAACACGAATCCAGCTGCTTTGAACCATCGGATCTAACAGCCTAACGATCAGGATTGGTGCTATGGATCCGATTCAAAACTGCTCCATTATAGTAGTGGAGATCTAAAACATGATTTTTTTGGTAACATGGTCTAGAGAAACGAGGGAGAAGATTCTAAAATGATGGATAAGTGTGTTTTGTGTTTTGTGCATAGTATTCATTTTGATGAACACTATCAATAGAATCTTCTAGACTGTTCAAAAAAATAGAATAGAAAAGAAGATCCAACGGCTGGAAATGTTGGGATTCACGAGTCTTGATCCAACGGTCAATATTCAAAGTTATTCGTACACTATATAGTGGTAAGATAAGATTCTAATAGGTAAAGCAAAAAAATTGATCAACATCTATAAAGTATGGGTGTATATATTTGGTTCTTGTACTTTGTATATCATGTAGAAGTCAGCGATTATTAGCTATCTAAAACTTTAAAATTTTGGTAACATGGTCTATAGAAACGAGGGAGAAGATTCTAGAATAATGGAGAAGTGTGTATTGAGTTTTGTCCATAGCATTCATTGTGATGAAGACTAACAATAAAACTTCTAGATGCTAGAATAATGGAAAAGAAGATCCAACGGCTAAAAATATTGGGATTTGTGAGTCTTGATCCAATGGTCAATATTCAAAGTTGTTCGTATATTGTTTACCAATGGCAAGATATGCACATATACTTTCTTGTAGTACTACCAAATATGGGAAATTTACCATAAACTATGACGTGGATATGTCCATGACCTTGCTTGGTTGCTCAGGCTGAAACTTGTTCAACAAAAAACAAGATGATTATTAATCCAGTAGATGGCTTGAAATTTGGGGGAAAACGGTAGCTGGAAATAGATCGGTGTTACGTACCAAGTCACATTTGCGCACCGTCACGCTATGGATGAGGAAGAGACAAGCCGGACTATGCACCTGCGGCTGCATAGAAGAGATCGATGGAGGATGGATGGTGAGATCCAGCAAAGGAGAGAGAAAACACAACATGTTTTGCATGCATATTACTACTAGTAGGTCCATATATTTACTACTAGTAGAGTGTACCTCGTGTCAGCAGCCCATCATAGCTTTGCTCTGACATCGAACTGCCTTCCGACTCCTCCTCCCGCTGCTTTCGCACTGCCTTCTGTTTTTTGGAAGGAGGCTCCACCCTTTTCAAGTAGTACTAGTACGGAAGTGGAGTACTTGGCTTTACAGAAAAAATATTTCCATCGCTTAGAAAATTTGAGTTGTTACTTTTCCTTGTGTTTGGAAACTCCCATTGGCAAAGCAATTTACCAACACCAAGATGTGCACATCTACTTTATTGTAGTACTACTCCATGACCTTGCTTGGTCGCTCATCCTGAAACCTGCTCATACTTATACACCCTCTGTCCCAAAATAATTGACTTGGCTTTGTCTAAATTAGCATGTATCTAGACTTAAAACATGTCTAGATACATACGAATCTAGACAAAATCAAGTCACTTATTTTGGGACGGAGGGAGTACATGGTAGGCCATTTTTGTGAAGCAGGTTTCTTCAAAATTTGTGAAAACTAATATTTATTATTTTTCATGGCAGGTAATACAAGAAAAAGGACGCCATGCAGGAGTCCCCTGTTTTTGTTGCCTATTTCTCTCTCTTTTTTCAAAGCAAGGTCAACTTTTCCGGCATGCAAAGTATAGAAAGAAGTTGAATATTTCAATACTCCCGGTCGTGTTCTCGATGTATTGGCTGTCTAGTGGGCAACATCAAAAGATTTTTGTGAAATTTAAAGAGCAATTGGCAGCTCACATGTGGTTCGATATAATTTGACCTAATATTGACAGTCTGCCTCCGATCCATACTAATATTCATAGAGTCAGCTATATTCAAATGTATGTAGTCATGTTTCTGTGCTTGATACATATATCCGAATCTAGACAAAATTTGAGAATATTAATTTGAATCATAGACAGTAGTGTAATTTAATTGGGTTAATTTATCTACGAACCTTGAAAATTCAAAGCACCTAGGAATCACAAGTAAAACATGGATGGTTCGCTATGTCCTGAAACATGGCGTGCTTCTCGCATTCAGAGCCACATTCTTCTGATTTTCTTTACTGCTAGTACAAAACATCCACATAATCAGTTTGAAAAGTGAAAAATATTTTTTCCTTAATTGTTCGAAACTCCCACGGGGAACATTGTTTACTAGGTCAAGACGCACCGATCTATCCGATCTCAGAACCCTATGTAAAAGTGTAGCCAGGGTATACATCGATATAGAAGGCCATGACCTTATTGGTCGTTTGTGCTAAAAACCAAGAATAATGTTACATCATGGTGGGCTATAATGTGAATCCATTTTCCATAAGGTTGTCGAATCTCATGTTTATCATTTTTCTTGGCAATTAATAATACTAGCAAAAGTACCCCAATCATAATGAAGTCTCATGTTTTTGTTTGAATGTTTTCCATACGCGGTTAAATTTGTTAGTATGCAAATACTAATCAGTAATAGCATTTCTCAAAACTATTGGTGGCTCATGATATATTGGCTTCTTGGGTACCTTCAAAAGAATTTTTGATATTTTCAAGAGTAATAGTCTATCGCGCTCACATGTATTCAAGTTTGACATAATTTAATTTAATCGACTTAGAGTCATGCATTTAAGTGCACGTGGAGCTTTAGCTTGGAATTTTGAAAAATACTTAAACTTGGGAATTGTAAGAAAGAATTGTCCACTTTGTACGAAAATTTGGTGGGGCCATTCTTTCTTATTTTTCTACCAGTAAAAGTACTTGAAAAACTCACACTTCTGGTATTGCCTACTATATCATGTACTATGTATGAACATTCTTGGGTTTCAAGCCAAATGACCAAGGTCACGGACATACTCTGTCTTCATCAAGATAATGACTGTGTGCCCATATTTTGGTATAGGTAGGTCGGTGCATGTTAGTATGCATGGTAAAGAAGTAAAATTTTTTTTTGGGAGGGAAGTGCGATCAATATGGCTTAGAGTTCATAGCATGTGCCGTTTATTTACTATAGTACATAAAGTGGTTGGATAAATTACATGTTATATTTTTAAGCTTAATTTTCTAGCTAATTTCACCCACTCAGACGACTTTCTGTCGATTTGTCGAATTAGGTCTAAATTACTATTCTACAAGTGCGTGAGAGCTAGTTCAATAGTATAACCGAGTGTTAGGTGTAACAAAGTGACACGTCATCTATTGCGGGCATTATACCAGCATCTACAATACCTAACATTTGAACTATAGAACAACTAGCATTACATGCAGCAACCTCATCAAAAAGCAAGAAGATTAAACCAGAATATAAAAAAATCTATGCCCGCTTGAAAAATCCTAAAACTTGGGAATTGTAAGAAAGCATGATACACTTTGTCTGAAAATTGGGAGAGTGGCATTCTTTATTTATTTTTTGGAATCGGGGTAATGTAGGTCCCGAAGGAGCGAGACACTCCAATTAGTGCACTAGGGTTTGTAGTCATCGCAATGTGGTCTGAGAACCTTTTTCTAATTATTATTATTACTTTTGAGACTTTTTGTATTGGTGTAGATGATTATTAATCTAGTAGATGGCTTGAATTTCGGGAAGGGGAACGGTTGCTGGAAGTAGATCGGTGTGCCGTACCAAGGCACACGTGCGAAGCTCCGCGCTGTGGACCAGGAAGAGACAAGCCGGATTATGCACCTGTGGCTGCAGAGAAGAGATCGATGGAGGATGGATGGTGAGATCCAGCGAAGGAGAGAGAAAACACAACTTGTTTTACCTGCATAGTACTACCAGTAGGTCCATATATTTACTACTAGTGGAGTGTACCTCGTCTCAACGGCCCATCATAGCTTTGCTCTGACATCGCACCGCCTTCCCACTCCTCCTCCCACTACTCTCGCACTGCCTTATTTTTTTGGAAGGAGCCGCCTCCCTTTTTGAGTAGTACTAGTACGGAAGTGGAGTTCTTTGCTTTACAGAAAAAAATATTTCCATCGCTTGGGAAATTGGAGTTGTTACTTTTCCTAGTATTTGGAAACTCCCATTTAGCAAAGCTGTTTACCAACGCCAAGATGCGCACATCTACTTTCTTGTAGTACTACTACAAAATTCCCATAAACATGGATATGTCCGTTACGTTTCTTGGTGGCTCGTCCTGAAACCTATTCATACTTATACATGGTAGGACATTTCTGTGAAGCAGATTTTTTCAAAAGCTTTGAAAAACTCATGTTTATTATTTTTCATGGTAGGTAATACAGAAAAGGATGCCATGCATGGGTCCCCCTGTTTTTTTGGCCTATTTCTCTCTCTTTTTTCAAAGCAGGGCCAACTTTGCTGGCATGCAAAGTATAGAAAGAAGTTGAATCTTTGAAAACTCTCGGTCGTGTTATCCATACATTGGTTGTCTAGTGGGAAAGTTCAAAAGATTTTTGTGGAATTTAAAGAGAAATTGGCAGCTCACATGTGCTTCGAAATAATTTGACATAATTTCGGCAGACTCCCTCCAGTCCGTATTAATGTTCATAGATTCATCTAGATTCAAGTGTATCCAGTCATGTTTCTATGCTAGATACCTACACCCGGATCCAGACAAATCTGAGATCAATAATTTGAATCGAGACAATAGTGTAATTTAAGTGGGATAATTTATCTACGAACCTTGAAAACTCAAAGAACCTAGGAATCGCAATGTAAAACATGGATGGTTCGCTACGTCTGTAAACATGGTGCGCTTGTCGCATTCCGAGCCACATTCTTCTGATTTTCTTTACTGCTAGTACAAAACATGCCCGTAATCACTTGGAAATGTGAAAACTGTTTTTCCCTAATTGTACGAAACTCCCACGGGCAACATTGTTTACTAGGACAAGACGCACCTATATCTACCCGATGTGATAACCGTATCTAAAAGTGTAGCTAGGGTATATCTCATCTTACCATTATATACTAGTAATTTACACGCCAAATAATAGACGTCTGACATATCATCACTATATAAAATTATAATAGGTAAAGCAGAAAAATATAAATTTGATCAACATATATAAACTATGGGTGTATATTTGCTTCTTCTACTTTGTATCATAGTGTGTAGAAGTCAGAGATTATTAACTACCTAACACTTGAAATTTTTGGTAGTAACATTGGTCTAGAGAAACGAGTGATAAGATTCTAGTATGATGGAGAAGTGTGTTTTGAGGTTTGTGCATAGCATTAATTATGTTGAAGACTATGAATAGAATCTTCTAGATGCTAGAATGGAAAAGAAGATCCATAGGCTGGAAATGTCGTTCGGCTTTGCGAGTCTTGATCCAACGGTCAATATTCAAAGTTATTTGTATTCGTACACTATATACTGGTAAGATAGAATTGTACTAATAACTTTGAATACTGACAGTTGGATCTCAAGACTCGCGAATCCCATTATTTCCAACCGTTGGATCTTCTTTTCCATTAGAGCATCTAGAATATTGTATAGATAGTCTTCAACATAATGAATGCTATGCATAAACCTCAAAACACACTTCTCCATCATACTGGAATCTTCTCCCTCGTTTCTCTAGACCATATTACTAAAAAATCAAGTGTTTTAGGTAGCTAATAATCTTTGACTTCTACATGATGATACAAAGTACAAGAATCAAATATACACCCATACTCTATGTATGTTGATCAAATTTCTAATTTTTTGTGCTTTACCTATTATAATTTTATATAATGATGATATGTCATACGTCTATGATCTGAGTCTCAAGTACAGGGCACTCCTCTCGCTGCTCTCACACTGCCTACCTTTTGGAGTAGCAGTACAGAATATGGTGGAGTACTTTGCTTTATAGAAAAAATATTTCCATCGCTTAGAAAATTAGAGTTCTTACTTTTCCTAGTATTTGGAAACTCGCATTGGCAAAGATGTTTACCAATGCCAAGATGCACAAAACTACTTTCTTGTAGTACTACCAAATTACCATAAACTATGATGTGGATATGTCCATGACCTTGCTTTGTCGCTCGTCCTGAAACCTATTCATACTTATACATGGTAGGCCATTTTTATGAAGCGGGTTTCTTCAAATTTTGTGAAAACTCATGTTTATTATTTTTCATGGCAGGTAATATAAGAAAAAGGACGCCATGCATGAGTCCTCCTGTTTTTGTTGCCTATTTCTCTCTCTTTTTCCAAAGCAAGGTCCACTTTGTCGGCATGCAAAGTCTAGAAAGAAGTTGAATATTTCAAAACTCCCGGTCGTGTTCTCGATATATTGGCTATCTGGTGGGCAACTTCAAAAGATTTTTGTGAAATATAAATAGCAATTGGCAGCTCACATGTGGTTCAATATAATTTGACCTAATTTCGACAGACTCCCTCCGATCCATATTAATGTTCATAGATTCATCTATATTCAAATGTATCTAGTAATGTTTATGTGCTTGATAGATATATCCGAATCTAGAGAAATTTGAGAATATTAATTTGAATCGGAGACAATAGTGAAATTAATTGCGTTAATTTATCTACGAACCTTGAAAACTCAAATAACCTAGGAATCAACAGTAAAACATGGATGGTTCGCTATGTCCGGAAACATGGCGCGTCTCTCGCATTCAGAGCCACATTCTTCTTATTTTCTTTACTACTAGTACAAAACATCCCCATAATCAGTTGGAAAAGTGAAAAATGCCTTTTCCTAATTGTTCGAAACTCCCACGGGCAACATTGTTTACTAGGCCAAGACGCACCGATCTATCCGATCTCAGAACCCTATGTAAAAGTGTAGCTAGGGTATACACTGATATAGAAGGGCATGACCTTATTGGTCGTTTGTGCTGAAAACCAAGAATGATGTTACATCATGGTGGGATATTATGTGAATCCATTTTCCATAAGGTTGTCAAATCTCATGTTTATCATTTTTATTGGAAATTAATAATACTAGCAAAGTACCCCAATCGTAATGAAGTCTCATGTTTTTGTTTTACGCTTTATTTTGTTTGAATGTTTTCCATAAGCGGTCAAATTTATAGTATGCAAATACTAATCAGTAATAGCATTTCTCAAAAGTATTGTTGGCCCATGATATATTGGCTGCTTGGGTACCTTCAAAAGAATTTTTGATATTTTCAAGAGTAATAGTCTATCGCGCTCACATGTATTCAAGTTTGACATAATTTCATTTAATCGACTTAGAGTCATGCATTTAAGTGCACGTGGAGCTTTAGCTTGGAAGTTTGAAAAATACTTAAACTTGGGAATTGTAAGAAAGAATTGTCCACTTTGTACGAAAATATGGTGGGGCCATTCTTTCTTATTTTTCTACCAGTAAAAGTACTTGAAAAACTCACACTCTGGTATTGCCTACTATATCATGTACTATATATGAACTTTCTTGGGTTTCAAGCCAAATGACCAAGGTCATAGACATACTCTATCTTCATCAAGATAATGACCATGTGCCCATATTTTGGTATAGGTAGGTCGGTCCATGTTAGCATGCATGGTAAAGAAGTAAAAGTATTTTTTGGGAGGAAGTGCGATCAATATGGCTTAGAGTTCATAGCATGTGCCATTTATTTACTATAGTACATAAAGTGGTTGGATAAATTACATGTTATATTTTTAAGCTTAATTTTCAAGCTAATTTCACCCACTCAGATGACCTTCCGTCGATTTGTCGAATTAGGTCTAAATTACTGTTCTACAAGTTCGTGAGAGCTAGTTCAATAGTATAACTGAGTGTTAGGTGTAACAACGTGACACGTCATCTATTGTCGGCTTTATACCAGAAGGTACAATACCTAACATTTGAATTATAGAACAACTAGCATTACATGCAGCAACCTCATCAATCAGCAAGAAGATTAAACAGGAATATAAAAAAATCTATGCCCGCTTGAAAAATCCTAAAACTTGGGAATTGTAAGAAAGCATGGTACACTTTGTCTGAAAATTGGGAGAGTGGCATTCTTTATTTATTTTTTGGAATCGGGGTAATGTAGGTCCTGAAGGAGCAAGACACTCCAATTAGCACACTAGGGTTTGTAGTCGTCGCAATGTGGTCTGAGGACCTTTTTCTAATTATTATTATTACTTTTGAGACTTTTTGTATTGGTGTAGATGATTATTAATCTAGTAGATGGCTTGAATTTCGGGAAGGGGAACGGTTGCTGGAAGTAGATCGGTGTGCCGTACCAAGGCACACGTGCGAAGCTCCACGCTGTGGACGAGGAAGAGACAAGCCGGATTATGCACCTGTGGCTGCAGAGAAGAGATCGATGGAGGATGGATGGTGAGAGCCAGCGAAGGAGAGAGAAAACACAACTTGTTTTACCTGCATAGTACTACCAGTAGGTCCATATATTTACTAATAGTGGAGTGTACCTCCTCTCAGCGGCCCATCATAGCTTTTCTCTGACATCGCACCGCCTTCCCACTCCTCCTCCCACTGCTCTCGCACTGCCTTATTTTTTTGGAAGGAGCCGCCTCCCTTTTTGAGTAGTACTAGTACGGAAGTGGAGTTCTTTGCTTTATAGAAAAATATTTCCATC
This sequence comes from Avena eriantha, assembly GCA_910589775.1. Lineage (NCBI taxonomy): Eukaryota > Viridiplantae > Streptophyta > Magnoliopsida > Poales > Poaceae > Avena > Avena eriantha. The sequence goes on from OU342740.1 coordinate 93,709,188, forward strand.
GCTTAGAAAATTGGAGTTCTTACTTTTCCTAGTATTTGGAAACTCCCATTTAGTAAAGTTGTTTACCAACGCCAAGATGCGCACATCTACTTTCTTGTAGTACTACTACAAAATTCCCATAAACATGGATATGTCTGTGACCTTACTTGGTCACTTGTCCTGAAACCTGTTCATACTTATACATGGTAGGCCATTTTTGTGAAGCGGCTTTTTTCAAAAGTTGTGAAAAACTCATGTTTATTATTTCTCATGGCAGGTAATAAAAGCAAAAGGATGCCATGCATGAGTCCGCCTGTTTTTTTGCCTATTTCTCTCTCTTTTTTCAAAGTAGGGTCAACTTTGCCGGCATGCAAAGTCTAGAAGGAAGTTGAATCTTTGAAAACTCTCGGTCGTGTTCTCCATATATTGGCTGTCTGGTGGGCAACTTCAAAAGATTTTTGTGGAATTTAAAGAGCAATTGGCAGCTCACAGTTGGTTCGAAATAATTTGACATAATTTTGTCAGACTCCCTACGATCCATATTAATGTTCATAGATTCATCTAGATTCAAATGTATCTAGTCATGTTTCTGTGCTAGACACATATACTCGAATCTAGATAAATCTGAGAATATTAATTTGAATCTGAGACAGTAGTGTTATTTAAGTGGGTTAATTTATCTATGAACCTTGAAAACTCAAAGAACCTAGGAATCGCAAGTAAAAGATGGATGGTTCGCTATGTCCAGAAACATGGGAACCTCAAAACACTTCTCCATCATTCTAGAATCTTCTTCCTCGTTTCTCCAGACCATGTTACCAAATTTTGAAGTTTTAGATAGCTAATAATCGTTCAGTCTACATGATATACAAAGTACGAGAACCAAATATACACCCATACATTATAGATGTTGATCAAATTTTATATCTTTTATGCTTTACCTATTGTAATTTTATAGAGTGATGATATGTCAGATGTCTATTATCTGAGTCTCACGTGTAGGGCATGTGCAACTTACTAGTTTACTATAGTACTACATGAATTGGTTGGATAAATTACATATTATATTTTTCAAGCTTAATTTTATAGCTAGTTTCACTAGGAAGTGCATCATGCTTCAATCAACACATTCGGTGGAATTAAAGGTTACATCAAAAAATAGAAAATTGCATCCATGTCCATACAATTGGCACAAAGGCCCCTAAATTTTAGCTTGGAAAGGCAGTCGGGTCTGGCTCAAATTCAACTGAGCAGCTGAGCCATAATCTTGCTACTACTGTTTGCTTCACACACGAAACACAACACGCTCTGCGTGTTGATCATCGTCAAAGGGACGAGATTGCTTGAAACGAGTAGAGGATCACACTGCCCCCCTACCGAGTCGTTTCCCCCAACCGCACCTTCGCCGGCCGTAGGTTCCTCGAGCTCGAGCTCGAACTCGAGCATGTCCTGATGGTAAGGAAGGGCCAACATAGGATCAATAGGCTCGAGGTGACCCAGGATGGCATCGTCTGCCACGGCCACGGCGACCTGGCGCCCACCCGAGTTGTCTGCCTGGTCGCATGCTCGCTAGACGCAAGTTCCTCGCGCACGACCTCGAACTCGAGCATGTCCTAATCATAAGCAAGGGCCAGCCTAGGATCAATAGGCTCGAGGGGACCCAGGACGGCGTCGGCCATGGCCACGGCAACCTGGCGCCCACCCGAGTTGTCTGCCCCGGTCCCATTATCGCTGGCTGCAGGTTCCCGGCGGAAGGATTGGCCGTTGTCTCGCATGGGCTTGACTTGCCATGGTTGATGTCCAGCCAGAGCGCCTTCCCGAGCGCAGCTCCGTCACTGTCGAAAGGGAGGCAAACCGGGACCAGCGTTTTGTTGTAGAGTCCAACTTTTGTTCGCCTGCCATGTTGATGCCTCCATGACACGGCCAGCGCTGGATTGGTAGCCTCAAGGGGGCCCAAAATCATGTCGTCGGCCCGCAGGGCCAACGCACGTTTACCACAGGCGACCAAGCGCTCTAAAGAGGCGGCTCCAATGGCGGCATGTTCCCACCGGATGAACTGTTTCGGGGCCTGGCCTCGAGCCAAAGAAGACCTCCGAGGACGACGCAGCCAATCCACCAGGATTTCTTCAGTTTTACTCCCACCACTAGGGGACTTCTTTGTTGGTGTTTTTATTTGGCCAAGCATTTCTCCAAGGAGTGCTTTTTTTAGATGCTGCAAGGAGTATGTGTAACATCCCAAAACTTCAATCCAAGCTTATCGGGAGCAAATCAATCAAAAATGGGGTTAACAAAAACTTTCCAAATTTAAAATGAAAGCATTCATACATGTGTGCATTTAAAATAGGAGTTGTTTGAATTGCCATGATTGAGTGATACAATGCTTGTAAAATGTTTCTTGGGTGATTTAAACATCATCTACATCATTCCCAAACTTTTCCTAAAGAAAATCAAATCAAAAATAATTAAAAAGGAGGAATGGTCATTTTGGCAAATTTCACCCTCATGCCTACTTTGGCTATTCCTGGCACAAATTTCTTAACAGAAACAATTCTTGATCTTTGCATCCCTTGCTAGTACACATAATACCAAGGCCCACCTTTGGATCTACTAAAAACATTTTGTTACTTATTTTAAATTGCATTTGAAAATTGAATCTAATACATATGCATAGATCACCCCTATTTCAAAACCCATCCTTTTGAGCTCCACTTTCAAAACCCTTGCAACCAGAGACTACCTAGCACTAGTGGATATTACTCAAAAAAATTTAAACCAAAATTCAAAACTTTCTTTCATGCGGCCATTTAATCAAACACTTGGCAGGCAGGTTTAAACCTAAATCATAGCTCACTATTTTGAACAGGGTTTTGCCCCCATTTGATCACCATTTATCTCCTATGTACCCTCCTAGTCTAACCAGGCCCTTAGCACCCCTCTCCCTTGTCCCTAGCCCCTAGGCCATGCCATGCCGAGCCATGCCTCGCCGACCAAACCTTGCCTTGCTGCAGCAGACCACTCCCTCTTCCCTCGCCATGTCTAGGAGGTAGCCAGGAGCTCACCGCCACCCCCTGGCCCTTGCCCGAGCCTAGGAGTGCAGTGGACCACCGAGGACAAACCGCGCCCAGTGCCACCGCACCATGCCAGTGACGCCCGCAGAGCGCGCTCGGTCCCCGCTCGCCCAGACCACCTATTGGCCGCATTCAATGCCTAGAGCACCGCCGGGGAACCACACGTCGATCGCCACCCTCAGCCATGCCTCTACCCCGCCGTAGCCATGTCGCCACCATCGCCTTCCCATCCCGCTTGATCTCACCGTCAGGCCTATAAAAGGAGCCCTCCCTAGCCTCTCTTCTCCACACCATTCCACTCCCCTCACCTCTCTGAACCTCACCAACCTCTAGCCAGAGCAAGGCGAGCTCTGCCTCACCAGAATTGGAGCCGGAGCAGCCGCGGCAGGAGAAGGGCGCCGTTGATTGCGACCACCCCATGCTCCGCCGCAACCGCGCCTCGCCTCGCCATTGTCTTCCACTTTGTTTGCCTGCCTTGCCGACCCTGATGGAGCCCTGGTACGCCCCCAGCAGACCCCCACCGAGCCGCTAGGGTTCGAGCTCGCCGGTGACCTGTTCGTCGTCGACGACGACCCTCAGCCTTAGATCCGCCTTCTAATCCTACGGCCCATAGCGCGCGTATCGTTTCGCGTGTTAAGTGCCTCTAACAAGCGGGACCCCCCCTATCAGCTGAGCCCCGCTCCGCGGAGTGCCACTTGGCCGGCCCAAGTCGTTTCCCGCGCTAGCCCACACATTCAAATCTGGATTTTTTTTCTTTTTAGTTAAATCTAGTTTCTATCCACTATTTTAAAATTAAATTCTAAGAGTTTTACAAATCGAAATAGCATGAATCTAATTTTGCCTGAAAGGTATTAAGATGATCTATCCAAGCCCGTTGGATTTAATTCATTTAGAGTTATAGATCTCTCCTAATAAAAATAAGAAGACAGAAGCATTTGCAACTTGCAACATTTTTATAAAATCAACCAAGTTAGCTTTTGACTTGATTGCACCTCTAAAAAATTACATTTCATGATATCTATGTAAATATGTAATAATATTAAGGTTTATATGCAGTGACTTTGGACTAGTACCAAAATAATGCTATTTAGGCATTTCTAGTCATTTTAAATCATTAAATAATGAACTTAGACCAAAGTAATGTTGATCCAACCTTGAAATCTCATTCCCACATGTTAGAATATGTGGTGAGTACATGTGTCCACATGATCCCATATTTTGGTGGTGAATATTAAATTTTAGATAAGTTTTCAATGAGTAGAAATTACTTTTCTAAAATAAAAGGGATGAAACTATGGAATTAAACTTGTGATGTTTGTGATGATAATAGATCATCAAATGTGTGTCTTAGAATGCTACTTAGCTTAGTTAAGTATTGTTTGGTGATTGTGCACTCCGTATGTATTTATAGACGATAGTACCGACCAAGCTTTCGAGGAGGAGGAGTTCTACCAAGAAGAAGAAGAAGAAGAAGAAAACTTCAACCACCGCACCAACCAAGGCAAGCTACTATTAGCAAGCTAGCACTTTTTAGTGCAAGCCACCATTAACAGTGCAAGCTAACACTTGCAAGTTTAGTGCTTAGCAAATTAGAATCAAACTAGATGGTTTAGCAAAGATGCCTTAAGCATGCTTTGATCACACTCCCTTTTAACTATTAGGACTCCAAGTCTTAGTTACAAGTTTTACCCCTCTTAGGTTATACAAAGTTCATTACTTAGTTTGAAGGTAGCATAAAAAGTATAAAACTTTGACCTATTTAGAACCCTTTAGATGTCATTCTATGGCATGAGATTGAACCCATCTTTTCCACCTTAGTGAACACTCTTAACTTAGTAATTTAGAGTAGAATCCAAAAACTTGAGTCATGTTAGATGGGAACACTTGGTGAAAATGAATTATGAAAACCTTGGAATGATGAGTCATTCTATTGAGATGTTTTGACATGTGTTGAGAAACACAAAGGATTGATGTTGATGAAAATGTCGAGGCATGAGCCTTAACCCTTTAGTAAACTGATTGTTGGATTCGGATGCGATACCATTCCAAATTTACGGTACAACCACATTACCTGAATTGGGTAAGGCTTAGCTGGAAATTTATATGCATTAGTATTAGTTCCCTCATGGGAGAGGTCTGAGCTGAGGCTACCTCTCATGATGTCCACCTATGCAGTACCCAAGATGACTGATGGTCATGGTTGGGAGGCCATACTCATAGGAGAGGTGCTTATACTAGGGTGTGTAAAGGGAAGGTTATGTTTGATTATCTGCATACTAAGTATGATGATTCAGGGTTATACACCCTATACTTTATGGACGTGACTCAAAATTAAAATTATTTTTCAGTGATACCAACACAGTCTCTTTCATCATTAATTGCCGTGACACATAAGCATTTTCTATGCATGTAATAAGGCCTTTGATAATGGGGGAGTCTCTTAGCGCGACATCCTAGGAAAAAATGCTTTTGTGGCATGTAAATTAAGGAGGAGAGAGGATGTTGTTGTATCTGAGCTAAGATACACCCTTGCACATATTTATAGGAAAAAAGAGTTGATTTCCCAACAAAATCCATGCATGAGAGAAAAAATATTAAATTAAGATACAAACTCTAAAATATAATGCATTGGAGAGGTTGTCTATTAGGTATTTATAACTCCTATGGTAACGTGCTAAGATACACCCCATTGTGAAAGGCCTAATGCATGATAGAGTATGTACCACCTGATACCTCCATTGGGGCTAGTCTCATACTCTCATCTCAAACAGAGGTAGAGTAGTAGTACTGGTACCTCCATCCCAGAGTAGTACTAGAATACAGTATTTAGTCTTCCACATAGCCCTAAGTCATCAAAGCGACATGTACACCGGGTCAGAAGGAGATAATTAATCGGGGAACACAGCGCATCCTTAGTTTTCTCCGCGCCAGTCTCTTGCCAAAGAGATAAGGTATTGGTTCATGGCCATTGAATCTGGATGGACGGACGAGATTGCCAAGAGTGAAATGAGGAGTCTAGTACTCCTAGTATTTAACATTTGTACCAGTCTCTCTCGCGTGCTCTCATCAACCCTCTCAGATCTGCGCTCCTCCCTCTGCTCTCTCACTCGGTCTCAAATCCCTCTTAGATCCGCCACAGTTGAAGAAGGCGGCTCTATGGCAGACGAGTGGTTTCAAGCTATGATTGACATGAGTGCAATGAGGCAGGTCTTCAGCTGCAGGTTGTGTTCTCAAATTGTTTGTCGTCCCGCGTACATGGTTATTACTACTTCTTTCTTCATGATGTTTTCCACACTAGTTCGATACAACTCTTGGTTTTGGGCTACTTTTCCTTGCACGAGCAGTGCTTTGGCAAGGCCACGACGCACATTGCATGCGCACAATGTGTTGGAAAATTGTCTGATGGCCAGTGCCCGGGATGTGAATACGGAGGAGTCTTGGAACCAACCACTACCGTGGATCAGATTTCCTTGGGGATGAAGCTCAAGTGAAGCAACAAACGTTGCGACATGGCTGGAAGCTTCCTCGAGTTCATCGAACAGTAGACAGTGTGCCCGCACGGGCAGAGGGCGACATAGGTTCTTGACAAAAAAGAACCGTATGATATTCGGGTGTCTATGTGTGTGTTGATTCTTTCTAGAGTATGGTTTAGTTTCTTTCGTGGTTGTGTTGTACCTATACTATTTATGTTATATAAATAAATTGAATCATCATCGCATCCACATAGTTTCTTTATTTTACCGATAGAAAGGGGAAGTACCACCAGCCTGTTCATCTACATAGTTGCTCTCTTTTAGCTAAAAAGCTTGAAAATCCATAGAACTTGGGTGGCCCCCTCCACAGTGTATGCAAATATCGGTGCCCAAACCACTTTTCATCCATTCGGCACTGGTGCCTACGCTGCACAGCCAATGCCACACACAAAAATTCAAGGATATGTTAACATATTGGTCTTCCCTGTCCAGCTCAACAACCCTTCCTCTATTTAACGCAGAGACAACAGCCATTCCTCTCGTCACATGGGAGTAGTAACTTGCATGTACATGCAATGCCAACTAAGAAAATTGGTGACATGACATGATAATTAATGATGAAAGAGAGGGTATACACATAAATTGGTGACATCACACACATGTTATCAACCACTATGAAGATAGTAACATATGCGAGTTACTATATTTAGGATGGTCATGGTGGGACTAACTTAGAGTAGTAACATGCATATGTTACTAGTCTAAGTTACTACCTCCATTTTCACAAAATAAAATAAAATAAGTTACTAACTCCATAGTGGAAAATAACATAGGTGTGGTATCATGCAAAGTCTCATTTATTGCAATGTGGACTCATTTTGTCTTGAAATTCTGCCGCAAGCACACTGTGTAGTGAGGAGAGAGAAACAATGATTTTCTAGTTCTTATGGCCGGGTCATACTGGTAAGGTCGACCGCAAGGTTTCTTAGCTTATGACCGAGTGCTACAATGTTTAAACTCCACTAAGGTCGACCATAGGTATCGTATATTCGACCTTATTTTTACATTGGAGATGCCCTTATGGTAACATATCTAGTTACTTCAAGGCTCTCTCTCATCATTTAATTGTATGCCATGTTATATAAATGCTTAGTTGGCAATACATGTAGGACTATGACCTACCCAAATTACTCCCACTAGCACTATGACCAGCCTAAATAGAACCATGAAGAGAGGACAAGCTAGGGATGACGTTGGGGAGTGACGAGGTAGCGCGGCCCCGCCTTTTGTTCGAGCGGTCCACTCTCAGGGTCCATCTGATTCCAAGGATTTGCCTACGAATTTTGTAGGATTAAATCCTATAGGAAATTTTCATATGACGATTGTTTGATTTGTAGGATTGATTCGTAGGATTCCTTTGTACTAGTTTTTGTAGGAAATCAAACATTCACCCATACCTCTTTTTTAGATTCCTACGGTGGAATCAAACACACTTTGGTGCATATGAATTCCTATAGGATTAGAGTGAACATGACAATGCAATCCTACGTTTTTCCTATTCCTACGATTTTCCTATCCTACAAATCAAATAGGCCCTCACCCATTTCCCCTGGCCTCTTCCCCCTCATCCAGGCCAACACCATCGACTAACCCCCGCCCCCTCCCCTCCCCCCACCCCCAAAAAAATCCCCAAATGGTGGCGCCGCCGGAACTAGAGGCCTCCTCATAGGAGCGCATCATCGAGTCTAGCCCCCATGTCTTCCGTGCCTGCCGCATCTCCGCAGCCACAACCGACTTCTCCGTCATCGAGCCATAAATAGTTAACTAGGCGATGCCATACACAATGACACTGAAGATCTTCTTCTCGAGGACGTACGAGCTAAGGAGGATGCCTGGCTCCATCCTAGCCCCTCTAGAGGAGGACGATGTCATGACTACACCCTGCAAAGAGGAAGTGTTGAACCTCAGCCTGCCTCCCAGCAAGCTGTGAAGAGCGAGCAAGGTCGTGGGAACTATGAACAAGGTTCTTGGCCGTGTATGGCTGCTAAAGAACCTGCAACTCACGGAGGAGGAGTGGGATATCATCATGACGTACAACATTCTGCACTGGCTCTGTCTTGAGGCGTGTATGTGGGTCAATGGGTTCCACTTCAACCAAACCCTCAGCCTGAATCTCCGGCTCATCGTCAACTTGCTGAAGCTTCAAGACAGTTGGTACCTGGTTGAGTAGGAGGATGGTCCATATGCATGCAGGCACTATCAAAGCGCACAACGATGCATCTCCAGGGATGCAACCATCCGTACCACCGCAAGTGCATCTTCACTTGGTTTGACACCAACGCTAGCTTTCCTATCTTCTGAGACAATGTGCTCGCCCATCTCTACTGACACGAGGTGCATATGCCCCCTTCTGTATGAAATTGGTCCTGTGGTTAATAATTAATTAATGTACTAAACTAATGTTTCTACTGCATGCCAAGTGACCCTGTTCTACATATGTTTGCACTTGTTGAATTAATCTTAATCCAATTTAGACAGGGAAAACAATTAGTCTAGGATTACAATCCAATAGGAAATTGTCATCATGTCTCATACATTTTACAAAGAGAAAACCAATATGAATCTATGTTCATCATATCACTGCATAATATGAAACAACAGTCTAATCATTGTCAGCATCATCGTTTTCTGCACCGCCGCGTTCTAGATCCACATATTATGACTGGGTTGGATCTTCTTCCCCTTGCCATTCATCATACATGTCCTGAGATTCATGAGGTAGAACCAGTTTATTCCTATCTTTGTCGACTACACTAACCTCGATAGTGAAATATATTTGTCCATCATGCGCAGAGCCGCCTCTAGCAATCAAATTTTCATCAACGTCAGCCAGTTTAGTTACCATACAACCACTGGGATCATCTTGGTGGGCAACATCTATGGTGACTGGCTCGTCATACTCATTCACATCATAGGTGCTCCTTGCCTCAAACTTTTGCGCGTATTGCCAGTCCTTATTATCTCTGTCATCTAAGTATATTACCTTGAAAGCTTGAGCTACAAAAATATAAGGTTCCTCCTTGTACCACTCAGGTGTAGTATTGATCGATATGAAATTCCCATCATATCTAGGTCCTCTTTTCTTGTTCGGATCTTGGTCATACCTATAACACTTGAATAGAACCACATATCAAGCACTAGTCTTGTCGTTATAATTCAACTCAATAACCTCTTTTAGGAGACCATAATGATCATAGTCATCTGACTTCTTCATTTTGGTTGTCAAGTGCTCTCCACTGGTCGTGATGCCACTGTTTTGTGTCTTCAGATGTTTCTCATGCTCACATGTGATGTAGTGGATACCATCATCATTGCAAGCTAAAGTTGTCTACACCCTCTTTGCCGGACCACGTGATAGGGCATAGAGACCATCACTAACATCGCTCGGATTCTCTTCACGCAGCTTCGTGATCTGCGGCTATACAAAATAATCAAGAGGTCATCTCATGTACACAATTCGTATGCAATTCAAAGTTCAATTAACCATCTTACATGATTCCTAAACCATTCCTGAAACCCACCCCCACATACTGATGCAGCACAACCTTTTCCTTTGGTTTCTTTAAATAACCTACAAAAACGATACTCAAGTAAGACATCTAAACATAGCTTGCTACAAGTTTTATTTCATATATGTGAGGACATGTATGAATAGTGCTCACGGAACAAAGTTTTCAACCTCATCAATGTTATTCAGCACATACCAAGTAAGTTGGTCATATTTGTGTTGCATTAATGTTCTATCTTCCTTCTTTCCTACTAGGCGAACCCCATGGTTAAAAACAGATTTTTCAACTTCTTCAATTCTGCTACCCAGATTGGATCTTGTTTTACGATCAGGAATGTATCTTGAGCAAAATGCAAATGCTTCGGCAGTAATGTATGCCTCTTCAATACAGGCCTCTGCTCTAGCCTTGTTCCTAACAGTACCCTTGAAAGTGCAAAGTCGACGTTCTATAGGGTAAATTCATCTGTACTATACGGGGCCTCTATAAAGTGCATCTTCAGTCAGATGAACACCCAAATGCACCATCACATCAAAGAAGGCTGGTGGATATATCAGCTCAAGCTTGCATAGGATTTCTGCTTTGTCCGTCTAAAGACGCGCTACAACTCTTCTGTCCAGGGTTTTGCTACAGATTTCTGTAAAGAACTTTCCCAATTCTGCAAGCATGTTGTAAAAATCCTTATTCACTAAACCTTTAATGCCAAGAGCTAAAATCCTTTGTAGTAGGATGTGGCAATCATGAGTTTTCAACCCTTGGAGCTTGTTCCCCTCTGCATTGATACAATTTGCAATGTTGGAAGCAAATCCAAATGGGAACTTCACACCTCGGAGGGAGTCACAAAATAGTACCCTTTTATTCATCGTCAAGGTAAATTCTACACCTCAAAATTTGTAATGTTTTTCACTGCCCTTATCAACTTTATCTTCAAGTTTCAAGTTGTTGTTAACATTGAGTTTTTAGCAGTCAAGCCTAGCATTATAGCTATCTTTTGTGTTAGATGGAATGTTGAGTAATGTGCCTATAATGTTGTCACATATATTTTTCTCCATGTGCATGACATGAATATTTTGTCGAAGTGTCTTACCAGCCCGATACGGCAAGTCCCATAGAGTGGATCCGTGCTTATAAAATATTCTCGGTTCCTTTTCCTTCCCTTGGGAATCTGCTGCTACTTCTTTTGCTCTCTTCCGTTTGGATGCTGCTCCTACTATCGGTGCATCTTATGTATTCTTTATTTTACCTTGTCTGGGAGCTGGTTGTTTTCTTGGTTTGACATTTCTGACCTTTTGTAAATGCACCTGCAACTCAGCTGCAGTGAACTTTTGTGGTGCAGTGCCATATTAAGTCCTCTTTCCATAGAACTGCAATTTTTCAAGTTTTTTCGGAACTTGTGGCCTTGAGGAAGAAAACCCCGGCGGCCAAGGAAACCAGTCTTATTTTGTAGCCTCACTAGGACCTATTTTTCCTCACAACGAACACATGCGTTATAACCTACTGTCACTTTGACCTGGCATAGTGCCAAGAGCTGGAAAATCATGGGTGTAGAATAGCACAACAGCACGCATAGGGAACTTGGCATCTTTAGGGTTGTTGGCAAGGATATCAGGAGTCATGAAACCATTCCATAGTTCCTGCAAGTCTTGTATAAGAGGCTGCATGAACAGATCAAAATCCTTCCAAGGTGATTTGTGACCTGGGATGAGTAAAGCCAGCAAGCAGTTCGACTGATCAGTGCATGCCTAGGGAGGCAGGTTGTAAATTGTAACAAGTATTGACCACATGTTGTACGAGTTACTCATGTTGCCAAATGGGTTAAATCCATCTGTAGCTCGGCTAATTCTTAGGTTCCTTGGATCCGCTGCAAATCCTGCACGAGCCTTGTCAAAGTTCTTCCATTCATCGCCATCAACTAGATGTCTGAGTAAGTAATCGTCTGGCTTGAGAATCTCTTTGTGCCATCTTGTATCCTTAGATGTTTGTTCTGATTGAAACAACCTCTTCAATCTATCTATAATTGAAAAATATATCAGAACCTTACAAGGATCTTTCTTCTTTTTATCACCATTTTTCCATCTTGATTCGTTACATACTGGGCATTCATCGAGGTTTTCATAATCCTCCCAGAATAGTACATAGTTATTTGGACAAAAAGGAATCTTCTCATATGATAGTCCAAGTACCTTGATGTACTATTTCATCTCATAAAAGGATTTTGGCAGTCCTTCCCTATGGATTGACTCACTGTACACCTTAATCACTGAGTTGAAAGCTTGGTTGGTAATCTTGTTGAATGACTTCTCCTTTAGTAATTTCATTACCAGTTCGAATCTTGAGATACTAGAATCAGGTTCCGCTAAACACTTGGCATATTCTATCAGGTCAGAGAAAAGTGACCTTTTAAGAGAAGGAGAGCCTTTTTTGCTTGTAGTAGGGTAGATGTCGCTTAACAAACCAGAAAGGTCCTCATCCTCAATCTGATGAGCTTTAGGCGGATAATCAGTGATGGCCCAAAATATATCGAGCTCTATCAACACCCGGATTTTTAATCCCAGATGCATGTTATGCCATACCTCGCAATCCTAGGATTACCATTTTTGCAAGACATAACAGATTGGATATCATAGAACATCGTCCATTACAAACCATAATAAGGTCTTACACAAATAAAGGATCTCATGATTCAGTCTTAATACAAACAAGAAGCGGAATAGTAAAGTGTAGTAGTGGGCTCCATCTTCAGTGTCACATGCAATGCTAACGATGGGAGATGATCCTAGTTGTCGTAGCTGTCCTGTTGTCCATCTTCCGGATAGTCCTCCTCATAGTCTGGCTATGGGAATAGGCAGGGCCAAAGCCATGAGTACTCTTTAAGTACTCGCAAACTATCACTAACAAGTAGGGTAGTTCTAGTAGGAATGCTAAGCTCTAAGTTTATTTGCAAAAGCCAGATTTATCTTAAGCTGAGTTCAGTAATAAAGAAAGCTAATTTAATGTTCTAAATCACTTAAATGTGAAACTAATTTTCATGTTGACAAGCCTGTTGTGGTCAAGTCAAAGTCACAAATCATTTCACAAGTCATTTTGAAAACAGCTAACAACAGAACAGTATGGCCACTCCAATTGTCCATGACCGCCGACGTGGCTATTCGAATAGTTTGACACTCTACAGATGTGGTACACTTTCACCACAAAATTTGATACATCCATCAGGGATAACCCTGAATCATCATAATTAGTATGTGTATAATCAATCATAACCTTTCAATTACACAATCTAGTATAGGCAGCTCCCTTATGAGCTTGGCCTCCCAGCCATGGCCATCTGACATCCTGGGCACTGCATAGGTGGACATCGCTAAGAGGTAGCCTTATCTCAAACCTCTCTCGCGAGGGAACCCATACTAATGCATATAAACTCCCGGCTAAGCCTCACCCAATTCAGGTATTGTGGTTGTACGATAAATTTGGAATGGTATCGCATCCGAACCCAACCATCAGTTTTTTTAAAAAGGGCTAAGGCTCATGCCTCAACATTTTCATCATCAGATCCATTTGTGTTTATCAACACATGTCAAAACATCTCAATAGAGTGACTCATCATTCCAAGGTTTTCATAATCATTTTCACCAAGTATTTCCCATCTAAAGTGATCAAGTTTTATGCTTAGCACTAGCCACTAAGGTTAAGAGTGTTCACTAATGAGGGGTGCTAATCTTCAATCTCATGCCATAGAATGACATCTAAGTATAACTAGATAGGCCAAGTTTTATACTCTTTATGCTATCTATACTAAAGTAAAGAACTTTGGTAAAGTAGAAGACAGTAAAGGTTGCAAGTAAAACTTGGGATGGTATAAATCAAAAAATATAACCAAAGCATGCCTAAGGCATCTTGCTTAGGTTAACTCGCATCTAGTGGTGGCTTGCATAGTTAAGAAACTTGCAAGTGTTAGCTTGCCTTGATTGGTGCAGTGATTGAAATTCTCCTCGTCTTCTTTGTGGTAGAAATACTCCTCTTAGTATCCTTGGTCGGCGCTATCATCTATAAAGGAATACGGGTTACACAATCACAAAACAATACTTATCTATAGCTAAATAGCACACTAAGGCACACACCTGATGATCTAGAATTAATTAAGATTTAATATTCTCCAAATAAAATAAGGGATCATGTTGACACATGTCATCACCACATAATCTAATACATGGTAATGTGATTTAAAAGGGTTGGTCACATTTTATAAAGTTTAAGATTATTATTTAAATGATTTAAAGTGACTAGAAATGCCCTAATAGCATTATTTTGATACTAGTCCAATGTCACTGCATGGAAACCTAAATATTTTTACATATTCAAATGTGATTTTTGAGAGTTGGAATCAACTCAAAAGCTATTATGGTTGATTTTTTCTAAAAAATTGAAGCTGCAAAAGTCTCTGTCTTGTTATTTTTGCTATAGATTATCTCTAACTCCAAATTATTTAAATGCAACGGTCTTGGATAGATAATTTAATTTCCTTTCTAGCAAAATTTGAATCATGCAATTTGGTTATGTGAAAATCTCTGAGTTGATTTTTGAATATGTGGACCGAAACTAGTTTAAACTAAAAAGGGAAAATCATATTTGAATTCCCTGGGCTGCACGGGAAGGCTAAACGGGCCGGCCCAACTGCACAGCATAGTGCCGCGCGCGGCTGACCGAGGGGGTCCACTGGTCAGCGACTCACTAAACGCGAAATGATATCTTTCAATCCGGGTGCTACGATCTAAATATAATCCAACGGCTGAGGGTCGTCGTAGAAGACGAACAGCTCCGGCGAGGTCTAAACCCTAACGCGGCGGTGGGGGTCTCACGGGGCTCACCTGGGCTCCAGCTAGGCTCGGCGACGGGGGCGATCGACGTGGTAGAGAACGGCGAGGCGAGGAGCGATCACGCGAGGCTCAGGGTGGTCAGAATCAACGGCGCCCTTCTCCTCCAGCAGCAGCGGACTCCGGTGCAATTGCACAATGGTGGTGCTCGTATTGCTCCGGGAAGAGGTTTCAGAGGCTCAGTGGTGAGGGGGGAGTCGAGTGGTGTGAGGATTGGAGGTTGGGGTGGCCTCCTTTTATAGCTCGACGAGGGGACCGAGCAGTGCAGGCTGGCGTCTCCGGTGAGGGCGACACAGAGAGCTAAGGGCATGGCTGGGGTAGGTGGATGGTGCGGTGTCTCCTGGCGGTTGTGGCTGGCTTAAAGGTGAGGCGTGGGGCGGTGTGGAACGATCGGGTACGTGCGGTGCTCTAGGCGGAGGCAGAGGTGCTTGCGGCGGCGTGCGGCTACTACGAGTCGCGCGGTGGCGAACGGGGGTGTCTGCCGGGGTGCTGCTATCATGGCGGGTCTGTGCACGCGAGGGGAGGTCAAGGCGCGACGCGTGCAAGCTGGTCGGGTGCGGCGCACTGGCGCGCTCTGGACACATTGCAGAGAGGCAGTGTGTGACGGTGCTAGTGTGGTCCAGGGCTGGGCTTCGACCGTGGGGTGGACAAGGGGTGGCGGTAGGCTACGGTGATGCTAGTGGACATGCTGGTTGGGCGCGGGGCTGTCTAGTGTGAGTTAGCCGTGGTCAGCCAGTGATGACCACTTTTCGGCGGTGCTCCACTGTTCCAGCGGCGAAGGGGGGAGCTGTTCTGGGGCTGGGTTAGGCTTAGAGGGGACAGGGGGTTAAATTGGAGACCAAATGGTCGATGCTCACTATACAAAACAGTGAAGCTAGGCTAGTGTTTATTCTATGCATGCCAAGTGTTTGATGAAATGGCCACATGAAACTTTCTTTTGAATTTTTGATTCGAACTTTTTGAGTGATCTTATATTAAGCTTGAGAGACTAGGTTTTCTTGGGATTGCCAAGGTGAATTCATTTGATGTGTTTTTGAAAAAGTGTGATCTTAACACATAAATTTGATTCAATTTTCAAATGTCCTTTAAATGGAGTGGCTAAATGTTTTTGTAAGTTTGTAAAGTGGGCCTTGGTACACTTTACTTGGTCTAGCAAGGGGTGGAAAGAACTAGAGTAGTTTCTGTCAGGAATTGTCTTCTGGGAACACCTAAAGTGGCCTAGTGGTTTAAAATGATCAAAATGACCATTTGCATTATTTCATCTTATTTGATTTCTTTCTCTTTGGGTTTTATTTGTAAATGGTCTAGATGATGTGGCATTCACCTTTGAACCATTTCACAACCTTTAGAACAAGCAAGCATGGCATATACACTCAATTCTATACTAATGCAAACACACATGCATTCATATTAATTTCTTTAATAAATTTTTTTGTTAACCCCAATTTGGGTTATTAGGATTTAATAACCTTGATTAAAGTTTTGGGATGTTACAAACCTTCCATCCTTAAACAAAATCTCCTCCTGAGATTTAAGAAAACTAGGAACTAAACAGGTCTAGAAACTCGGTCCTAATGTAATCTTCTCGCTCCCAGGTAGCTTCTTCTTCTATGTGGTTGCTCCATTGGATCTTGAGAAACTTGATACTCCGGGTCCTGATGGTTCTGAAGGCTTCTTCCAACATACGAATGGGCACTTCACAATATGTCAGATCCGTGTTGATATCAATGGATCGATGATCGATGTTCTTGAAAACTTTGGTCTTCTCCGGAACTTCTAAGAACTTGCGAAGTAACGAGATATGGAACACATCATGGATGGCTGACATCTCCTCTAGCAGTTCCAGTTGATACGATACTTCTCCTCGGCGATTCAGAATCTTGAATGGTCCAATGTATCTGGGGGCTAACTTTCCTTTCACCTAAAAACGTTGCATTCCCTTCAAAGGTGACACTTTGAGATACACAAAATCTCTAAAATTGAAGGTCAAGTCACGACTTCTCTTGTCAGCGTAACTCTTCTATCTGGATTGGGCGGTCTTGAGGTGCTCATGGACTTTGTGAACCTTCTCTTCGGCTTCTCGTAGGATGTCGGGTCCGAAAATCTGACTCTCTCCTACTTGCGACCAATTCAAGGGGGTATGACACTTTCTTCCATATAAGAACTCAAATGGGGCCATTTGCAAGCTGGCTTGATAACTGTTGTTGTACGAGAATTCTGCGAAAGACAGACAATGTTCCCATTTTGATCCATACTCTAACACACAAGCTCTCAACATATCTTCTAAGATTTGGTTGACTCTCTTAGTTTGTCCATCAGTTTGCAGGTGATAAGCTATGCTGAAATTCAACTTGGTTCCTAATCCTTCTTGGACTTTCTACCAAAATCTCGAGGTAAATTGGGTTCCTCGATCCGACACTATGGTCTTAGGGGTTCCATGCAAACTTACAATTATTGCAATGTATAGCTCTGCTAGCTTCAAACTCTGCTAGGTTGTCTTCACAGGTATAAAATGGCTACCTTGGACAGTCTATCAACTATGACCCAAATAGAGTCATTTCCCCTACTAGAAGTAGGCAAACCGGTGATAAAATCCATTCCGACGGAATCCCATTTCCATTCCGGAATCAGCAATGGTTGCAAAAGTCCTGTGGGTCTCTGATGTTCCGCTTTGACTCGCTGACAGATATCACACTTGGCTATGTAGCTTCCAATTTCTCTCTTCATCTTGTGCCACCAAAATTGCTCCTTCAAATCCTGATAAATCTTCATTCCTCCGGGGTGGATAGAATAAAGAGTATCATGAGCTTCCTGCATGATAACTTATTTCAACTCTTAATCTGCTGGCATGCATATATGTCCTTTGTACCACAAAACTCCTTCTTCATCTTCGGTGAATCCGGGTACCTTCCCTGTACCGATACGATGCTTGATTCCGTCAATACTTGCATTTCCCTTCTGGGCTTCCTTGATCTGAATGATCAAAGTGGGTTGAAGTTCAATGCTAGCTAAAAATCCTTTTCTAACTAGCTCTGTTCTAAACTGCTCCAACTCTTCATGCAAACTTGGCTGAGCTTCTTTGATCATGGTGTTTAATCTACACGGTAATCTGCTAAGAGCATCCGCTACCACATTGGCTTTGCCAGGGTGATAGTGAATGTCAAGGTCATAATCCTTGATTGACTCTATCCATCTCCTTTTCCTCATATTCAGCTCCTTATGAGTGAAAATATACTTCAAACTCTTGTGATCCGAATAAATGTCACATCGGTTACCCATAAGGTAATGACGCCATGTCTTCAATGCTAAAACTATGGCTCCTAGTTCAAGATCATGGGTAGAGTAGTTTTGCTCATGCTGCTTTGGTTGTCGGGACAGATATGCTATGACTTTTCCTTCTTGCATTAACACACATCCGAGACCAATCTTGGATGCATCAGAATATAGATCAAAAGGATTCTTGATATCTGGCATAATCAAGATTGGGGCTGAAATAAATCTCTTCTTGAGCTCTTGAAAACTTGCTTCACATTTGTTGGTCCATTCCAACTTCTTATATTTCTTCAATAGTTGAGTCATCCGTCGGGCGATGCTGGAAAATCCTTCAACAAACTTGCGGTAATATCCCGCTAATTCGAGAAATGCGCGGACTTGTGTTTGAGTGGTTGGGGCTTTCCATGCTTCAACATCTTTGATCTTGGCAGGATCGACAGAGACTCCTCCTGCTGACACAATATGTCTGAGGAATCCTACTTTCTTCAACCAGAACTCACATTTGCTAAACTTGGCATACAACTGGCGTTATGTTAGGGTTTCAAGGATGGTTCTCAGGTGTAGGTCATGCTCTTCTTCTGACTTGGAATAGATTAGAATATCGTCGATAAAAACAATGACAAACTTATCCAAGTAGTTCATAAAAATCTTATTCATGAGATTCATGAAATAAGCAGGGGCATTGGTTAGTCCAAAAGACATGGCCTTATACTCATATAATCCATATCTGGTGGTAAAGGCGGTCTTTGGACGAATCTTGAGTTGATGATAACCAGTTCTAAGATCAATCTTAGAAAACACTCTGGCACTAGTCAACTGATCAAACATATCCTCTATCTTGGGCAGTGGGTAGTTGTTCTTGATGGTGACATCATTCAGCTTCCGGTAATTGATGCATAAACGGTTACCTCCATCTTTCTTGTCAACAAACAGTACAATGGATCTCCATGGCGACGCACTTGGTTGAATCAAACCTTTTGCCAACATAGCGTCAAGTTGTTTCTTCAGCTCCACTAGTTTAGACGGGTTCGTAATATATAGTCTAGGTGCTATGGGTCATGTTCCAGGAATCAATTCAATAATGAACTCGATATCCCGATCTAGGGCATACTGGGCAATTCATCTGGGAATACATCGGGGTATTCACAGACTACTCTCACTCGGTCTATGGTTTGGTAGGGCTAGACTCTTGTTGCACTTGAATTGACGAGGCAAAGTTTCAGATACATGCTCTACTGATACACTAGAGCTACTGGTCATGGTTATGGCTTTCTTGGCACATTCGATCAATCCTTTATATTTCAACATCCAATACATTCCTAGTACTACTTCCAAACCTTTGGTTCAAAGTACTATTAGATTGGCATAATAATCTATCACATGGATTCTGATAGGTACAGCCTTGCAAATTTTTCTACCTTTGGTGGTTGAACCAGGTATTTGAACTACATAACATGCTTCAATTTGGTTGGTTAAATCTTACTAGTGCATGCAAATTCTTCAGTAACAAACGAGTGCGATGCTCCAGAATCAAACAACACTCTTGCTAATACTGAGTTAACAGAAAACATACACCACACGACATCTGGCGCTTTCTAGGCTTCTTCAGCGTTCATATGAAACAGACGACCGTTGCGGTTGAGCGAATTCCCTGGGGAAAATCTCCTTCCAGGATGGACACGGCATTGCTACTGAGCTAGGGCATTCACATTGGTGGCGGATGCAAGCTTCTTGGGACACTCATTGGAGTAGTGACCCTTGACTCCACATTCAAAGCAAGTAATCTAGGACTTGTCTTTGGCTGCAACAGGCACATCATTGTTTCCAGTCCTTGGGGTAGTATTGTTGTTGTTGTTGTTAGACTCGGGCGGTGCATGGTTGAAGTTGTTGGAGTTGTCGGGGTTGTTGTGATTTCCTCCAGACTTCAAGTTTCCTCCGCTATGATTAGGGTAGCTTGGACGGGACATCGGGGGTCTATTGTTTCTTGGGGAATATCCTGCAGACGGGTTAGGATGATACTTCTAGTGATTGTTGGATCCACTCTGGTGCATCATTTTGCGCTTTTGGTTGTCATTGGCTTGGTTGATCTTCCCTTCCATCTAGATGGCGGAATCTACAAGCTCTTCGAGATCTTCAAAAAGGATGTTGACTAACACCGTTTGCATCTCATCATGCAATCCATTCACGAATCTTTCCTTCTTCTTGGCTTCAGTGTGGATCTCATCAGGGGCATATCTAGCTAGCGACAAAAATTTGTCACGGTACACAACTACCGTCATCCTGCCTTGCTTCAGTTCTCTGAACTCATCTCTCATTATGGTGACTAAACCTTGCGGCACATGCGTGCGGCTAAACTTGATCTTGAAAGCTTCCCACGACATCACTTGACTGTGGTTCATAGTACGAGTGTTATTCCACCAAGCTCTTGCATCTCCTGCCAGATAGTGGGTGGCAAACAGAACTTTCTCGTCTTCGTCAACTCCTGCGACTTCTAGGTTGTTCTCCATGGTTTGCAACCAATCATCCACATCTAACGGGTCTTCATACTTGCTAAAGATAGGGGGATTGGTATTCTAAAAGTTTTTGATCTTGGATCCATGGTGATCTTGGTTTCCATGGCCTTGATTATTGTGGGCCATCTGAGCTATCTGTTGAAGAGTGGCTAGGTTGGCTTGGTGCTCTGCTCTACTAGCTTCACGGTCAGAAACTAGCATTTGCAGAATCTGCAACATCCGGTCCTGCGATGAGCTGCTTCCTCCGGGTTTTCCACAAGTCATCTAAAGATTGAGATAGATAATGAGATAAGAGGGAATTTCTAAGGTTCATGGTTTTGTTTCACAAGCTTTAAACTTTGAGTTTGACTCAGGTTTTGCAAACTAACACTTCTCTTTCATTCATTCAAGCACACAATACAACACACACCAGAACACAATGGAAACATATGGTTTTAAGAACCATTTTGTGAACTAAGATACAGTAGGACCAATACAACTCATTCCTATGGTAGTGCTTAAGTGCATCTACTCATCATCAATGAAGTCAGAATCATCATCATCGGTGTAGAAATCCATGGCATCATCCTCCAGGTAGTCGTTGTCATCATTGAGGTACGAGTGAATATCTCCCTAGATGTCCTCACCTTCTTCCTCTTCTTCTTTTCCTGCAAGCCGGGCTTCTTGCTCTTGGATGGTCTTCTCGAGGTCGTCCACCTTCTTGCGAAGACGAGCGATGGTGCGATCCTTCTTCTCGCGTTGAGGTCGAAGTGATTTGTGATCCTTGATGAGCATGGCGAGAGCCTAGTCCTTCTGAGCGGCAATGGCAAGGTTGTGATTAGCGTAAGCTCGCGCATTGTCCAATTCCTTCTGCCTATCATACAACAGGAAGTCAAGGTTCTCCACTTGGTGCTTCATATTTGGGTGACTTGGCATCTCCAATGGCATTCCCATAGAATCACGCCTTGCGTAGTGCGCAAAGCGAGTTCCCTGGTTAAAGTTGATGTTTTGCCCACACAGACGGGCAAGAGCTTCATGCAATAGCCCTGTATAATCCATCTAGCCAGTTGTTCTCTCGCACGGTGAATTAAATCTTCTCAAAAAGGTGTGCTTCCATCTTTCCTCTAAGATCGGCAATTATCAGCCATTGTAGATCTCCTCCTGGGTGATCGTTGAGTTGAGCTCCGAAGAATTCCAGATGCGGGCACTCCAAATACTCTGAAAGTGCATCGAGATCCCTCTTAAAGATCAGTTGGCCTCCGTTGCCCAACTAGTAGAATTTTCAATACTGAACTTCCATCTATAAGAATTTAGGATGAGTAAGTTAGTGAGGTGATCACGTGTGTCAAATTTTATGGAGGAATGTAAGAATTTTTTAGGAACATGAATTTTTTTTGAAGGAATCAAGGATAAGAGTGGGAATAGGTTTTCATAAATACTCACTTCCTTTATTTTTGAAACTAATTTTTTTGTTCGGACGTCCATTCTAACTAGGGTCTCCTATGCTCAGGATGGCTCTGATACCAACTTGTCAATACCCGGATTTTTAATCCCAGATGCCAGTTATGCCATACCTCGCAATCCCAGGATTACCATTTTTGTGGGACATAACAGATTGGATATCCTAGTACATCATCCATTACAAACCATAATAAGGTCTTACACAAATAAAGGATCTCATGATCTAGTCTTAATACAAACAAGAAGCGGAATAGTAAACCGTAGTAGTGGGCTCCATCTTCAGTGTCACAGGCAATGCTGATGATGGGAGATGATACTAGTTGTCGTAGCCATCCTATTGTCCATCTTCCGGATAGTCCTCCTCATAGTCTGGTCATGGGAATAGCCAGGGACAAAGCCATGAGTACTCTATAAGTACTCGTAAACTATCAGTAACATGTAGGGTAGTTCAAGTAGGAATGCTAAGCTCTAAGTTTTTTTGCAAAAGCCAGATTTATCTTAAGCTGAGTTCAAAAATATAGAAAGCTAATTTAATGTTCTAAATCACTTAAGTGTGAAATTAGTTTTCATGTTCACAACAGTGTTGTGGTCAAGTCAAAGTCACAAATCATTTCACAAGTCATTTTGAAAACATCTGACAATGGAACAGTATGGCCACTCCAACTATCCATGACCGCGGACGCGGCTATTCCAATAGTTTGACACTCTCCATAGGTGGTACACTTTCACCATAAAATTCGATACATCCGTTAGGGATAACCCTGAATCATCATACTTAGTATGCGGATAATCAATCATAACCTTTCAATTACACACTCTAGTATAGGCACCTCCCCTATGAGCTTGGCCTCCCAGCCTTGGCCATCTGCCATCCTGGGCACTGCATAGGTGGACATCGTTAAGAGGTAGCCTCAGCTCAAACCTCTCCCGCGAGGCAACCCATACTAATGCAGATAAACTTCCGGCTAAGCCTTACCCAATTCAGGTATTGTGTTTGTACGGTAATATTGGAATGGTATCGCATCCAAACCCAACCATCAGTTTTTTTAAAAAGGGCTAAGGCTCATGCCTCAACATTTTCATCATCAAATCCATTTGTGTTTCTCAACACTTGTCAAAACATCTCAATAGAATGACTCATCATTCCAAGGTTTTCATAATCATTTTCACCAAGTATTTCCCATCTAAAGTGATTAAGTTTTATGCTTAGCACTAGCCACTAAGGTTAAGAGTGTTCACTAATGAGGGGTGCTAATCTGAAATCTCATGCCATAGAATGACATCTAAGTATAACTAGATAGGCCAAGTTTTATACTCTTTATGCTATCTATACTAAAGTAAAGAACTTTGGTAAAGTAGAAGAAAGTTAAGCTTGCAAGTAAAACATGGGATGGTATAAATCAAAATATATAACCAAAGCATGCCTAAGACATATTGCTTAGGTTAACTTGCATCTAGTGGTGGCTTCCATAGTTAAGAAACTTGCAAGTGTTAGCTTTTCTTGATTGGTGTAGTGATTGAAATTCTCCTTGTCTTCTTCGGGGTAGAACTCCTCCTCTTCGTATCCTTGGTGGGCACTATCGTCTATAAAGGAATACGGGGTATACAATCACCAAACAATACTTATCTATTGCTAAATAGCACACTAAGGCACACACTTGATGATCTAGTATCATCACAATCATCACATGATTTAATGAAATAGTTTTATTTATTTTATTGGAGAAAAGTAATTTCTACTCATTGAAATTAATTAAGATTTAATATTCTCCAATTAAAATATGTGATCATGTTGACACATGTCATCACCAAATATTCTAATACATGGGAATGTGATTTAAAAGGGTTGGTCACATTTTATAATATTTAAGATTATTGTTTAAGTGATTTAAAGTGACTAGAAATGCCCTAATATCATTATTTTGGTACTAGTCCAATGTCACCGCATGCAAACCTAAATATTTTTACTTATTCAGGTATTATCAAATGTGATTTTTGAGAGTTGGAATCAACTCAAAAGCTATTATTGTTGATTTTTGAGAGTTGGAATCAACTCAAGTTGCAAAAGTCTCTGTCTTGTTATTTTTCCTATAGATTATCTCTAACTCTAAATGATTTAAATCCAACGGGCTTGGATAGATAATTTAATTTCCTTTCTAGAAAAATTTGAATCATGCAATTTGGTTATCTGAAACTCTCTGAGTTGATTTTTGAATATGTGGACCGAAACTAGTTTAAACTAAAAAGGGGAAATCATATTTCAATTCCCTGGGCTGCGCAGGAAGGCTAAACGGGCCAGCCCAATAGCACAGCACATCGCAGCGCGCGGCTGACAGAGGGGGTCCACTGGTCAGCGACTCACTAAACGCGAAATGGTATCTTTCAATTTGGGCGCTACGATCTAAATCTAATCCAACGACTAAGGGTCATTGATACATTGCGAACGTATCCATAATTTTTGATGTTCCATGCTTGGTTTTATCTACTTTCTTATGTTTTGTCCATAGTTTGGAGTATTTTTCATATGATTTCTTGGACTAACTTATTAACAAGAGCCACACTGCCAACTGCCTGTTTTCTGCTGTTTTTGTTCCAGGAAAGTCAAAAAATGAATATTCTCGGAATTGGACGGGACAAAAGCCAAAGTCAGTTTCTCACCGACGGACACCAGGAGCCATAATACGAGACGGAGAAGGGTTGGGGCCCTGCCACACCACCTGGCCATGCGGCCAGGTCTGGCCTGCGCCAGGGGGTGGTCTGGCGGCCCCAGGCAGCCCCTCGGCCTCTCCTTTCGCCTATATATTGTCTCTGATATAGAAACCCTAAGTACCAAATCAAAATTCCACGAAAGAGTCTGTAGTCGCCGTCATCTCCATCCCTAGATTGGGAGGGATCTGAAGCTCTTCCCGGCACCCTGCCAGAGAGGGGAATTCACCCTGGAGGCCTTCTTCGTCATCATGCAAGCCTCCGGTGTGATGCGTGAGTAGTTCATCTCTGGACTACGGGTCCATGTAGTAGTTAGATGGCTGGTTCTCCTCCTTTGTGTTATCATGTTTAGATCTTGTGAGCTCCATTCATGATCAAGATCATCTATTTGTAATTCCTACATGTTGTGTTTGCGGGGATCCGATGGATATTGAGATGCTATTTCAGGTTGATTATTGATTATTGATTCTATCATGTCTTTGTTATTTGTGATCTTGCATGCTTTCTGTTGTTAGTAGCTATCTTGGCCAAGTAGATGCTAGCAACTCCAAGAGTTAGTATTTATGCTCGATAGTGGGTTCATGCCTCTAGTAATCTGGGGAAGTGACAGAAATCTCTAAGGTACTAGATGTGTTGTTGCAACTAGGGAGAAAACAACAATCCTTTGTTCATAGAACAATCGTATTGTTTACTTTCCACGCAATTCATAATACAACTATCCGTTGCTTGCAACTTAATACTGGAGGGGGTTCGGATGATAACCTGAAGGTGGATTATTAGTGATAGATTCAGTTGGATTACGGTCTATGTATAATGTTGTAATGCCCAATCAAGTCACAAAGGAGTCAAGATGAGTAGTATATGCATATTGCTTTCTCGATGTTTTTCAATTGCCTCGCTGTAATTTGGTCACCCAACATGTCATCTATCTTAAGGAGATCCACCACTAGTGAACCATGGACCCCAGTCGTTTCTTTTACCATCAATCTACAATCAAATGTTTACTTCTTTGTGTTTACTTTCTGCAAACTATTACTTTCTTCCACTCGATACGTTTAATCCTTTGTTTTCAGCAAAACCGGTGAGATTGACAACCTCATCGTAAGTTGGGGCACAGTTCTGTGGTTGTGTTGTGCAGGTCTCCAAGTTGCTGCTGACACCGGTAGTGCGCCCTCCCAAAGTCCAGCTAGCAACACCTTTGAGGTGTTTCCTTGATCCTACTAGATTGATAACCTTGGTTTCATAACTGAGGGAAACTTACTGATGTGGTCATCATACCTTCCTCTTAGGGTTCCCCAATGAGCTCGTTATTACACGAGTCAGGAAGTGATTTTCTGGCGCCTTTGCCGGGGAATCAAGGACATATTCACAAGGGGAGTCCCTCATAACCAATCTCTTTACTTTGTTGTTTTTTTTTGCTTAGTTTACTTTTGTTTTGTTTGCTTGTTTATTTTATCAAAAACACAAAAAAATTAGTCTTACTAGTTTGCTTTCTTTATTAAAAACACAAAAAATGACCACTCTTGAAAACACTAAGTTGTGTGACTTCACTAGCACCAACAACAATGATTTTATGAGCACACCCATTGCTCCACCTGTTGCTGAAGCTACTTTCTTTGAAATAAAACCTGCTTTGCTCAATCTTGTTATGAGAGAACAATTTTATGGTATTGATAATGAAGATGATGCATCCCATCTAAATAACTTTGTTGAACTTTGTGAGATGCAAAAGCATACGGATATAGATGGAGATATTATTAAGCTTATATTGTTTCCTTTCGCTTTGAGAGGAAAAGATAAAGAATGGTTGAATTCCATAACTAGGAATAGTATTGATTGTTGGACTAAATGCAAAGATGATTTCATTGGAAAATACTATCCTCCTGCTAAGATTATATCTATGAGAAGTGAAATAATGAAGTTTAAACAATTTGATAATGAACATGTTGCTCAAGCTTGGGAAAGCATGAAATCTTTGGTAAAGAATTGTCCCACTCATGGACTGACTGCTTGGATGATTATCCAAACCTTTTATGCAGGATTGAACTATTCTTCAAGAAATCTATTGGATTCTGCTGCTGGAGGTACCTTTATGACCATTACTTTGGGTGCTGCAACAAATCTTCTGGATAATATGATGGTTAACTATTCTGAATGGCATACTGAAAGAGCTCCACAAGGTAAGAAGGTAAATTCTGTTGAAGAAACCTCCTCCTTGAGTGATAAAATTGATGTTATTATGTCTATGCTTGTTAATGGGAAAGCCCATATTGATCCAAATAATGTTCCTTTAGCCTCTTTGGTTGATCAAGAAGAGCAAGGTGATGTGAACTTTATAAGGAATAATAATTTTAGCAATAATGCCTATTCGAATAATTTTGGTAACAACAATTATAAACCATATCCTCCCAACAATGGTAATGCTTATGGAAATTCCTACAACAATAATAGGAGTGTTTCCTCTAAACTTGAAGTTATACTTAAAGACTTTATTAGTAAACAAACCACTTTCAATAAAACTATTGAGGAAAAACTCTCAAATGCTGAAAGAAATATAGCATCTTTGGCTGAAGCTCAATCTTCTTTGAATAAAATGGCTGCTAAACCCGAAACTAATGATAACCCCTTTGCTGCCACTAATGCCGTACAAGTTAGAATTGATGAAAATGTTAGACTATTAGCTGAATTGCATGCTAAGTGGGAAAGAGAAGATGAAATTGCTAGAAAGATTAGTGTTTCTACTATCACTAACAATAGTGTTGAGGCTAATAATAGCTCTATTACTTTAGATCATAATTATGATTTTGATCTTGATGGTTGCAATATTTCTGAAGTTATTAAGTTTCAACAAAAGCTTGCTAAAAGTCCTAATGCTAGTGCTATGAATATGGCCTTTACAAAACAGATTTCTGATGCTCTCACAAAGATTAAAGGCGAAAAGATGAAACATAAGGCTTATATTCCTATAAAAGAAGAAGATGGTTGGGAACCCATCATTAATATGAAAGTGAATAATTTTGATTTCAAAGCTTTATGTGATCTTGATAGTAGTGTTTCTATTATGCCTAAAAGGATCTATGATATGCTTGATTTTCCACCAGTGGAAGATTGTTATTCCAATGTTCCACTAGATGATAATGCTAAAAAGAAACTCATGGGGAGTATTAATGATGTTCTTATTATGGTTAACAATGCCTATGTCCCTATTGATTTCTATGTTTTGGATGTTGAATGCAATACTTCTTGTCCTATTACTTTGGGAAGACCTTTTCTTAGAACTGTTGATGCCATTGTTGATATGAAAGAAGGCACCATTAAATATCAACTCCCACTCAAGAAAGGTATAAAACACTTCCCTAAGAAGAGAGAGAAGATTTTTTTGCCTCTCCTATGAAAACAAAATTTGTTCTTAATACTTCTTCATTTGAGAAGACTTGATTCTTTTTCTTGCTTCTTATGCCCAACTTAAAGGCGTTAAAGAAAAGTACTTATTGGGAGATAAACCAAAAGTTTTAGATGAGTCTTGGACATTATTACTTCTGTAATAACTGCTCCTTATCCGTTTTATTTGATTTTTGTGCCAAGAGTAACCTCTAATGAGAGAGAAGTAATGATTGGGAAAGTTGCTGTCCCGAAACAGATTTCTGTGCTTCATCGTAAAACATCGTCTAAAATATATGTACGTCCTTTTGAGGCGTGAATTTTTGTGATTCTGCCCCAGGTTGTTATCTAACTTTTGTTAGTTCAACACTTTTCGATTTGAGCAATAGAAGGTCTTTGAAAAAATTTGCCTTTACCTGCTGGTCTATTTTGACATTTGCTTCTTGTTGGTTCCTTTTTGAGTTCTTTTGGGGAATTGAGATTTTTGAGGGAAGTGCTACAGTATCTTGTGTTTTATTGGTGTTGGAAATGAACCTAAAGACCTGTTATCTTGAGTGCACTAATGTTGCTAATAAAGATTGTGTGAAGTTTTGTATGAAGGAAAAATTGCAGGTGTATGGAAGGAATTAGTAATGAGATGAAGGATGGACTAAATCTCAAGCTTGGGGATGCCACACGTGTCACCCCAAGAAATATCCAAGAAGTACAAGCGTCAAATCTTGGGGATGCCCAAGGCATCCCCTTCTTCATCAATAAAAATTCCAGGTTTCTTCCAAACACTTCATTTTTATTGTTTCATGCAGAGTTGTGTTGTTCTTGGAGCCTCTTCTTTTTCGTTTTCATTTTGGTTTTCGTTTGCTTGGTTTGCTTAGTTTTCTGAATAAATTGGTTGGACCCCCTCTTTCCTACATTGGTTTTCAATAGTTTGGTTTGGATTGGAAAAGAGTAGGAAAGTTCATGCTTAAGTGGTAAAGAGAGCTTGTTTTTGATTGTGGCCCATGCTTTGTCATGCCATGCTTGATATTGTGTTGGCTTTATGCTTAGTATTCTTTGCTGTAGCATGACATGTTATAAACAATTGAGATTGTTTAATGTGCCTTGAAAGAATCATGCGTTGTTTTAGCATATTAAAGCATAGTATTGTGGTATTCTCCTTTGATGCTTTATTTGGGTTGACTTGGCGCATTCTCACACCATGTTATGACTATCCCAAGTCACCATAAATTATAGTTCGTGTCGTATAGCTGTTGCCGCCTTCGTCTTGTCAAATGGGAGAACTTCCATGAACAGGCCGGGGGCAAAATCATAACACATTAGCCACCGTCCCATCCAAAAAGGAGAAAGAAGAGATCCAGAGAAGGAGGAGAAGCGGTTCTTCATCTTGCTTCACGATCTTTGACCTCCTAGCCATCACCCCACATAGCCATTACTTGTACTAGAGAGAGAGAGAGAGATCTTCACCTTGCAAGATTAGGGTTTGAGATTGTTTCTTCCTATCTTGAATTGTGTTGGATTACTTTTATATTCTTATTGTGGATATCCATGGTAATATCGAGAATAACTCCCTTTATTTAATTATATCTATGATGCTTTCTTCTCTCATGTGTGAGTAAGTTCCTTGAGCACGGGAGATGTAAGGGGTTGGTGAGATGTGATGTGCGTCCATATATTTTCCATTAGTTTGTGACTGATTTTATTTACTATATTATGTGTGCTTGACTATCTTTGGGATACCTAATGCTTGTTGTTCAATTAAGGGCCCGGACAACATGATGCTTTGTTCTACACAGATAGGATCTTGTTCCTAGTAGACCGACGACCCCCGAGTGACATGGGGATATCAATGGAAAACTAGTTGACTCGATGATAACGAGAAACCACTATGCTTGTTGCATTAGTTCGATCGAAGGAGCTTAATTGCTAAGCAACCTGAAGGATCTTAATCGTCTAGTGACTGACCATGGTTTTGGTAACAAGCTAGTACGATTATTGAAGTTGGGACGAAATTCACCTAGAGGAGTTCTGGCTAATTATGGGTTACACACCTACACATATATTTGTAAGATTATAATTGTTACACTTATCATTTGTCCACCTAGCACAGTCACTATCATCATGAACTGTATCTCCCTATGCCTTCTTTGTCATCTACAGAAAGCCACAAACAATCAAATCGTTCTTTACTTTTATGCTTTTTATTTCTGAAGTTTACATTTTAATTTTATTTAAATACATCCAGTTTAATCCAAATTTCATTCTTATTTCTGCACTTGCTGTCAATTCACTCGAAGACTTGTGACAACTTTGAGCGTGACAGAGACTTCACTCATAAACACTTACCTTTGGGCTCCCTATGGGATCAATATCAATACTTCAAAACTAGCTACAAACGATTTGTGCACTTGTAGACATCAAGCTATTTTCTGGTGCCGTTGCCGGGGACATAAGCGCTGAGTGTTTAACTCTTGACATTTCAGGTGTTACTACTACAAAATGGTCTCCCTAGGAGACAAAGGGTCTACACGCTCTGATAGGACCTAGTTACCAGATTATTTTGAGCGCGTGCCTATTCAAAGGCATGAAGAAATTATTGAAAAACTTTTCAGATTGGAGAATGTTGAAGTTGAAAACCTGAATGATTTTATGGAAATCATGTCCATTTACAGGAAACTCCCAAAACCCCGAGAAAACTCTCTAGGAATAAAGTGCTCCAAACTCTGCTTTCCTTAAACAACCAATAGAATTTCCTAACCCTATAGTTAGAGAATATTGATTTGATGGTGGAATTATTAAAATTTTGCTATAAAAAGCTTTCAGTGGAAGGGAATATGAAGACCCAGAAAGACATATTAGAGAGTTTGACGATTTTATGACAACACTTGGACCAAAAGGTTTGCCAAGGGACTTCTCTCGTCTAAATTTTTTCCGTTGACAACAGCAGGCTCTAGACTGGTTATATTCTGTCACTCGTCATTACATTAAATGTTGGGAAAACTGTATTGTCAAATTCATAAACAAGTTCAATCCTTTTAAAAAGGTAACTGAAACAAGAAAGAATATAGGCAACTTTAGTCAGAACGTGGGAGAAAACTACCCATAAGCCTGGGATAGATTCTTTGGAATTATCAATAGAATTCCTAATCATGGCTATTCCGAATCAACTATTTGTCATTTATTTTACCACGGTCTTAATACTCAAAGCAGAGAGTTGCTTGACTTATTAGCAGGAGGATCGGTTAATACTTTAACTATTAAAGCATGTTTGGAATTGATGTCTACTAGGGCTAAGAATGATTCTATATACAATCCTAATTCTGACACTAAGCTAGAAAAATGGATACTTCATATAAATCCTGATCTTATGCCTGAAGTATGCAAACAATGAAAGAAAAACTATACCTTCTAAACTTGTTAATGAAAAAAAAGTAGACTTGTTACAAGTTTTTACTAAAGAAGATGAAACTAGAAAAGTTTTTAAGAATTAGAACATCAACAAGCAAAATCTAATAATAACCTTCATAAGCTTTTTCAAAAACATAAAAAGATTTTGGCAGAACTCACGGAAAATTATGATGAGATTGGCCAAGAAATAAATTTATTTCACAATTATCTTAGTATGATTGAAACCCAATGTGAACAAATAGCATCCGGTTATGAATTTTTAATTTGAGATGATATAGATATTCCTGTTTCTACTAATGTTGTTACAAAGAGAGGTGCAATTGTTACAGGACCATTAGGACCACTAGAATATGAAGCTAAAAAAGAGCGAAAGGAGAAAGCCAAGAAGATGATACACTGGTGGATCGTCAAGATGAAACTGCTCAAGAAACACAATATCAAACCAAGGAGGACCAAAATGATGCACAGGATGACCGTTATGACTCTGATGCAGAGATGGTTGATCCAAGAGAAGAAAACGGACAAGCAATGAAGATTAAGTTGTTGTAGTAGAAAATAAGAAAAGAGATAAGGAACAACAAAAGAAAGCGACAAAAGAGCATGATCCTCCACAAAAGGTAAAAGACAAGAATAAGAAAGGTGAGAAAAAGCTTCCTTATCCAGATCGAAAAAAGAAAGCATTAGGTTAGGTAATCTATGATTCTTTCAAAAAGGCACTTGGTGATCTTCGTCTAGAAATTCCATTTGCGGATGCAATAAAAGTTCCCACCTATTCTAAATTCCTCTGTGATATTATAAGTAGAAAGAAAGAAATAACTGAAGCCGTTGCCATGATGAGTAGTTATCCTGCTAATGGGAAGCTATTGTCTAAATCGGGAGATCCCGGAATACCAACTATTTCATGCTCAATTGGCAACACTGATATTCACAATGCCTTGTGTGGTTTATGTGCAGGAGTTAGTGTGATGCCATATTCCCTCTATAAAAGGTTCGGAATAGGGGAGTATTCCCCGACTACTATCACTTATAGATGGCTGACAAGTCCACTAAACAACCCATTGGTATGATTGAGGATGTTCTACTTAGAACAGATAAGCATGTTATTCCCACTGATTTTATTATTCGTGAAATGCCAGAGGATGAGAAATTATCCATAATACTTGGAAGGCCTTTCCTTAGTACTGCAGGAGCATCAGTTGATTGTGCTGAGGGAAAAATAATCTTCAATGTTTATGACGCTGAAATCATCCCGTATTTTCCAAAGAAGCTAGAAGTAGGAGAAAGATATATTCCACCGACAAAACGAGTTCATGTGGTAAGTGCCTTTGGTAAGGGGCAACCCAAGGTAAGAATTCAATAACAGAGAAAGGGTTGAGTTATTCAACCATTCTTAAGAAAACACTTAATGGGAGTCAACCCATCACATTAATAAAATAAACTGAAGAATAAAATTTTCATCGCACTCTTAGAACTTTTTCACATACATTCTTGCAGAAGCGCACCCATGAAGATGCATCTGTCAAAAATTAGTAGAAATAGTGATTGAACAAGCATAGAATAAGTATAAAAATAAATGTTTGAGTTTTATCTACAAAAACTAGATTAATCATTTTTTTCCAGATCAAAGAGTGAACCTCTAGTTGAGGAGAAGAAGTTAGGTAGTACTAGAAATCCTGCTCTATACATGCTGTTTTTGGTCGACAATTTTATTGTCTTTTTTCTGTCAAAAACAAGATGTTTCATCAAGTTTCACGATAAGAAGGTATTCTCAAAGAAATAGAATTTTTTCGATAAATACTGAAGGTTTAACGACCAACTATATGGCAGAAATAAAAAATCCAACTGTATAGTTTGGCCGCATAGATATCTTTGCCATTAACAAATTTTCGTTTGTAGCCATAGAGGATTTAACGACCAACTATCCAGCGGGGATAAAAATTCTGGTCATATAGTTCCGGTCGTATAGATATTGATACCTTCGTCGAATTTCTTCTCAAAGGTACTGATGGTTTGACGACCAACTATACGGCGGGAATAAAAATTCCGGTCGTATAGTTATCGAGGCCTGTCTAAGAAAATATATCTCGAGGACACAAATGTTTTGACGACCAACTATACGGCATGACCATTATGATCCGGCCGTATAATTGCGCCCATATAGCTATGTTCTGTATAAAGAAACCCTAATTGGCGGCACCGTCACAACTATATGGCGGGAAGTACATATCCGCCCGTATAGTCACGGCAGTATAGTTCGGTGCGACCTCTTAATCGCGCCGGAGCGGCTAGGTTTCTTCTCCCTCCTCATGTTTTCTCTCATATTATCTCTCCAAAACTATCAAACCCCACCTAGAACTCTTGATTCTTCCCGAATTTCGTTCGTTTGAGTGGGGGAATCAACATATCGGTATGTTTCTCTCCCTATCCATGCTTTATTTTGAGATTTCCATTGTTGAAACTCTCACATTTATCTAGTGGATGAACTCAAGTTTATTTTGTTTTTTCTGTTGATTTCTCATGTTAGGATTAAATTTTTCCATGTCGAATCGTTCGTATATCATGTAGAAACTATATGCCTAAGGTTTCATTGTAACATCCCAATTTCAGCAACCCTAATTAGTTGTCTAGAATGCAAAAATCAGGGGGAATAGAAACTTTTTCTTGTTGAATGATGCAGTGTTTGCTTGATTTCTTCTCTGTGCTTATGTTTCTAAATGTGTAACAAATGAGATACTCCTTACCTCAACCTTAGTTGACAAAAGCTAGTTAACAAAACTATGTTGGCTCATTTTACATATTCTCAAATGTTCTGGCATTTCAAAAACCCGAGGCAAGGTGCCTTTGCAACCCTAACTATTTTAGTAGCTTCTATTGGCCAAACTATGGAGATCTATATGATATAATCTCCTTATGTTTTCAAGACAGAGCTTTCAACTACTCTTACCTCTAGGTTTTTTTAAACCTTTTTATAAAGATTTTGAATTCTACTCTTGGTAGAAATACAAAGGACTCTCACGTTATTCAAACTACAGCCTTTCAAAATACCCATCCTTACCTCAAGCTAAGCTTGATGGTAACCCTAGTAGTAGATTTGTTTTGTTTATAAGATGAGTTGCCTTGATTAGCTAAGATGAATTTCCTTGATCTTCTTCTTGACTTGATTGCTTAGGAAGTAGTATGAGCTACTCTAGGGGATCATAATATAGCATCTAGATAATCAAAGAGTATCAATCCTAAGAAAGTTAACTAAGCTGGATCTAATCTATAGCCACTAGGTGATCATCTAAAAACCATTAACCAGATCACTTTTGAAGTTATTCATTCTAGAAGCTTCAAAATCAAAATAGACCAATATAAAGCATGGATCCTTTCTACTCAATCTACACTTCAACATCATCAATTTCATGATGATTTGGAACCTTTGCATCCTCTCAAAATTATCCCCTCTTATATTCTAGTCAAAATCTCCAACTCTGCCAAAAATAACTAAGTCTGGAAACAGTTTCAACATCACTTCTTTGAATACCTCTCCTTCTAAACCCTTGTGCAATTTTGGAAATGCACTTGAACCATATGGTAGACCATCATAAGGACTACCAAGGCCCACTCCTTACCTTGGCCAGACCATCCTCTAACCCACGTGTTCTTGATAGTTTTGCAGGCAAGAAAATAATATTTCCTGCAAATCTTATCAACTAGCCTACTTGGTCAGAAGCTCACACCTTCATCCTACCTGTTTTGGACCAAATCTTTGAATGTTTGTGTTGTACTAAAAAGGTATATAAATACCTACTTCACTTGTCCCAAATGGATCCTTGTGTTTCAAAACCCACAAAGTTTTGAAGGCTATTTAATAACCTGCTTTGGCACCCTTATTTTATTCATAGTTTGGAATCAATCTTTGGAGAGATCAACCATGATAGACCTAAAACCTCTGTACCATGGTGATCTACACCACTTGGTATATCTATCCACATAGCCCATGACCAAAGGTGAGCTCTGAGCTCCAAGATAAAACCAAGTTTTGGTGGCATAAAAATAACTTTGCCCAAGAATTTCTTTTTCATTAGTTCTACCCTAATCAAGTTGGATTCTTAAAACCCAAGGTTTAAAATGCTAGATACACATTGAGGACACCATCTAACTTGGATATAAAACTTATTACATAATACCTCTAATTCTTTTGACCCAAAAAGAATTAAATTCCCTTCTTTCACCAAAACATAAAAACTCCCTCTATAAAGGCAAGTTTGCTTTTCTCCAAATCATCCCTCCAAAATTAGGCTCCTTTGAAACCTATGTATCATACCCTATATTCCCACTTCAAATATAATTATGTTTGAAGAGTTTTATTATTTCTTTTGGCTCATTTTATTAAATGGCTGATTTGGAATAACAATTGTTTAAAATACTTTTATCCTTCAATAAATCTTGGGAAAATTATCCAAAGTGTGATTTCAGATTCGGGACCATCTAAAACGAAAAACTCACCTTGTACAATTCAGAATTTTCAAATAAAATACATAAAATAGATTCAGCAACATTTGAATACATGATATGAATATGATCTAAAAAGGTCAAATAAATGCCAAATATTTTTTGGTAAAGCCACTTGACCATACCTATCTACCAGTACCTTCTAATCATCATGCCATGAACAAATTGTCATACTTTACTCTATGATCATTATCATGTCCAAAACTAGCCATCTTGCAAAATCATCAACTAAATCCCTCCAACTCTCATCAAATCTTGTCAAGCAAATCTCTCCAACACTAGGACAACCCTCTGGTCGAGTTGTACCGTAGTAGGGCATTGTAGCCACCTTCCTCATCTTTGTCTTTTGTGCTTGTCCATGAAGGAGACATAGGCTAGGTCATTTCCTCCCTTCTTTAACTCTCTTTCAGCAGTAGCACTATCCCTCTCTGCTCATTAGCATGACACAGAGTCCCACCCACCTCTCTCCATCGCCCCTAGCAACCAATGGCAGAGCCATGCACCAAGCGCTAGCCCCTTGTGCACTTGATGCACCCTACACCCACCCCTTCGGGATAAAAGACCAAAGGCCAGTACAGCCCCCCTCCCCTCACTTATTTCACTCTCTTGACACTAGAGAACCATCCCCAATCCCCCTTCCCTCTCCATCGGCTCCCCATCGCCATCAAAAAGAAGAAGAACTCCTCTCGGGTTCTTGCTTGCATGCTCAAAAAGGGTCAACCCCGACTCTTCCCAGTTCCTCAGATCCCCTCCAAATCCCTCATATGTCTCCCCCGCACACCCTCTTCGAGCTCCTACCCCTGCAGGTCGCTGGATAGAAATTGTTTGCCCTCTTGGCCTTATCTCAAGATTTGGTCCGTGCGTCTCTCTCTCTGCTCCCATACCTCTACATGTAAGCATGCTGGCATCACCTGGCCCTGATGCATCTAATCATCCACTCCACCTTGACCAGGACTCCTTCTTCTGGCGCCCCCGTCATTCTCCGACGATACTCCGCTCGGTCGACCTTGCGCGAGAGCCACCCCGTCGTCAAGCAAGCCACTTCCACCCATCACCGAGCTCACCATCTTCTAGCACATCGCCCTAAAACTCTCCCTGATGTTACTCCACCCCCGGCGAGCCTCCTGAGCCTCCGCCGCTCCGCCTAAGGTTTCAGGTGCCGCTGCCGCGCTCTATGAAATACGACGATGGACATCCATCCATCGTCACTTGATCGGGCGGCCACCAGCGACCAATACTGCTTCGGCAACCGAGTCGCTGACCTACGGCTCCCGCCGAGCCATTCAAATCCCATTCTCCCGCGCGTTGAGACGTCGCGCTAGGCCGTCCCGGTCACTATGCGGCCCACCCCGGTTAGTTTCGGCCTGCACCACTTCCTTCTCCTTTTTATCTTAGTATTTTCTAGATCTGCTAGTATGGCTGTTAGGTTTAAATGGAAAAAAATGGGAAATAAGAGTCTTTTGTCAAGATCTAACTTTGACAAGGTTCCTGGGTGTTTTTACAAACATGTAGCACCATTTATGGACCAAAATAATGTCTAGGTTAAATACAATGAATTAAACCCCAACATGTGTCCTTTTCAGTAAATAATTAATTCAGTGAGTTTCATAAGTCCAATTTGATTAAATCCAGCTGCCCCTAGTAGGTATCTCATGTACCTGTCTCCTGGCCTTGGTTTCATGCCAAGTGGAATAACATATTGCCTGTAATAAAAATGAAAAAAAGTCCCCAAATATACCTTTAGGAATTTCCCTAGGTCAAACTAAAGGTTGGAATGACCTAATTCAAACTCTCAGTGAGGTGGTACTCTGGTACCTATCAATATCCAGATGATCAATTTTTATTGAGGCTCTGTTTAATCTAGGTGAATTAATCATCTCCGTTAAGGGTAGTTTCAGTAGATAAATATCCACAACCGTTTTACAAATACAAAAGGGACGGTTCCAATTCCTACAGAAAGGTATGATAAATACCTACCATGTGCATTTGGAATAACATTAATAGCTCCTGTAAAATAAATATGGTAAAAAAACAAAAACCCTCCAGAACTGTCTTTGGGAATTTCCTGAGGGCATGGTGGTAAATATTTTGAGGTGATTGCAACTCTCAGTGAATCATCCCATCAAACTTTACTTAACCATCCAAGGAATTAATATTTGGAACTACAGATCTTTTATGGTGATTTATTCACCTAAACTAGAGGTTATTTCACTAGAAATATCATAACTAAATATAGAAAATTGAAATAATCATGAAACCACTTTGGTTTGCCTTGTTATACCAATACCTACCTGCTGATTATATCATACAGACCCAAGCCTTAGTTCAAAACCCCTTCATTAGGTGGTATTTGGCAATTAAACCACTAAACAAGTTCCACAAATGCCTTTCCATTAATTACAATTGCCACAAACTCAATCTATCAAAACTTACTGAAGAAAGTAAGGTGTTGTATGTTAGTTGTTGTATGGTATTGTTGATTGTATGCCTTGTATTGATTGTTCCCTTTGTTTGCTTGCATGTGATCCATAACGATGATAGATGCAATCATATCGGAGACCAAAAGAAGAGGGTTATTATTATTGGTTATTATGGTATTCTAAGAAGAAGTCCAGGGACATATATTGGCAGTTTGGTAATCTCAGGCAAGCCACCTTCTTGCTCATAAGCCTTGTCCTGTGTTTTACTTACGCATGTATTACTTACGTGATTATGAAAACTCCATTGCTTTAATATATCATGATTTGTATCAGGTAGCGGCTTGGCTCCTCCAAACCATTACATATTTGTACTAATAAGTAGAACCCCTTTTATGACACCTACTTTCCCCTATTTTTGTAAGTGGTGTATAACACCATACCTCTTGGAAACCCCGTTTAGCCGAGCAAAACTATAGGATGGAAAGACCCGGAAAAAAGGTTTACAAAAATGTTTTATGATAAGACCTTGGTGAGGTTTGACCTACCAAGAGAGATTTAAGAAATAAAATCTTTTGATTTTACAAATGATGCTGGAAAGGAGGACGAGAAAATGTTTACAAAAACGCACCCGGTTCTTTCGAGATTAGCTATAACAACTCATCTGTGCAACCACATTACCCCGGAATGGGATGGGGCATAACTCAAAGTAGTTTACTCTGATATGGGAATTCTCACTGCTACATATGGGGGACCATCTGCCTCAAAATCCGGGCTTACCTTGACAGAAAGAGTCAACCCGGTAAACAGTCACCTGGAGGAAGCAGAGTCACCCATGTGAGTGACCAGGCGAAGTATGAGCCCTTCATTGAAAGTGCGCCCACCAGGTCTGAGTAGGGTGCTCTGGTTGGTCCGTGGATCCAAACGTCTCGGTCTTGAGGGGAACAACTCATAGGGTAGGGCCCGTGTCATAGTGGAATTTCCGAGGGTTATGTTTGATTATCCGAACCCCGCATACTGGTGTATGACGATTCGTGGTGAACCGCGGCGGATGGAACGAATCTTGTGGCTAACGTGTACAACCTCTATAGAGTGTAAATCTATTCGAATAGCGGTGTCTGTGGTTATGGACGGTTGGACAAACTACTGTAGTGTGGTGCTGGTTTTGATTTCAAAAAGGACTTCGTAAAAGCAAAGGCTTTGGAAATGATTTGACTAGGGGATGGTCGGAAACGAAGGAAAGGAGTTTTGGTCACGAGATGACCAAAAATATGAAAAAAATGGGTGACCCAATCTAGTGTTTTCCCAAAACTTTTAAAGAAGGTTTCAAAAAAGGTTTTACAAAAGTTTTCAAGAAAGTTATGTAGATGCTATATCTACAAGAGAAACTATTTGAGAAAAGAACCTCTCTTGGAGCCTCCTACCACCATAGCCATATTGCATATCCTCTTGTTAATATTACTCTCTTAAGGTGGTTTTGCGAGTACATTCAAAGTACTCACTGGCATTGTCCTTGGCTATTAACTTGGTCATATTTCTAGAAGAAGGTGAAGTTGATGACTATGCGAGCTAGGACGTTCTCCTAGTCGGCTGCCGGTAGGTTAAGGCATGGCTTGGGCTCTACGCTTGATGAAGTTCCGCTACTGATTATTGATGTAGCCATAATGGCATGTAAGGTATGACATGTATCCGCTTAAGTAATGGATGTTTACTTTGATACTTGTCGGTTATGTGCCACCACAAACTGATCATGGGATCGTGGTGTATGCATAATAGGGATTCTCAGAGGATTAATCCGGGGGCCCCACAAACTTGGTATCAGAGCCATCCTGACTATAGGAGAACTTTAGTTAGCCTGGTCGTTAGGCAGGAAAATATTTTTGGAACACTGACTTTCGAAAATTACTTTCTCAAAAGCTTTTTGAAAAGTTCTACTTCTTATCCTCTCCTAATTTAAAGGATTTCGAAACATGGTTTCCTCTATCCCTCGTCCAAATTTCAAACCTATGGATTTCAAACAACTAGGATCTAGAATCCGATGAAGACGAGGAGAACGAGATGAAGAGAGCAACTACCAGCAAACACAAGGAGACTACAAGATCACACTTCTAGTGGAATCCTCATAATCAGAAGAAACCAAATACTACACTATAGAGAAGCGTCCAAAGACCCGGTGAAGGCTTCATACGCAAGATAGTGACTCAGACCCTAAAATCGATGATGTCTAGGATTAATAGTCCTAAGATAGGATTCCCCTATATCGCGAGTAGTTAACTCCTTGGTCCCCCTAGTTGGCCGTGTTTGCTAGCCTAAGTGCATATTGTGTTGCTTGATGTGTGCTGTTAGCAAAGGACATTGCGATCCCCTCGCTCTATGCGCCTTGTGTGTGTGTTCTGGTTTGCTTTAACCTCCATAAACTGCGACTCGAAGAGCGAAACCTACCAAGTAGCTCAGGCATCCCTGTTAGTTGTCACTAACAAGAACTCAGACTAACATCGAGAGTATATTAGAAGACAAGCATTGCAAGAACCAAGGGTTCGACATCGTCAAGTTGAAATAACTCATAGACTCCTCCCCTACAGGATGGCTTACGTCTTAAAACTCAACTCTCATGACTCATCACCAATACTGCGTGCCATCATTCACCTGCCAACCGTAGCAAGAATCTTATTGAAGCCGAAAGTCTAACACCAAAGGATCCTCACTACTCACGAGAAAACAACAAGACTTACTAACCGATACAAGAAGTGAAGACCTAATTACACTAACTTTCGGCATACTAGTACTTGCAATAGCCCCAGAGTACTAACTATTTTTATAAGCCCTACCCAAACGGCGGGAAGTTCCTCACCAGAAGGCCCGAATACTCCAAATATCCTGAAGACAGGACTTCCTGAGGACAGCGAGTCTACTCCACCATCATGCAAAAACAACGTCAAAGGTTCATTTGAAGACAACTTATCCAAACTTGGATGCCTCCAACCTGACTGAAGACTAACAAGAAGTGTTGTTAACCGCTAACCTTCCCAGAGCTAACTCTCTAACACTTCATTGGGAAACCACCCCGACAAGGTTGAAGCAAGAGAACTTCACTCAAGGACCTCGACTCAAGACCCAAGGAGATACAGCCTTTTTCAGTAGCACGCCAGTGCTCCAAGACAGAAGATCAGCACCACTCTCGAAGAACCTTAGTGAAGCTCTAAGGTGGAAAGACTATGTCTTTCCAACTCAAGTCACGAAGACTGTCTTCCGGAAGATACTTTAGGAAGATTTCCAATCTGACGCTCTCCTCCAAGCATCAACTCGAGGGTCATCAAAACCTCAGAGGGTAGATCTCATCAACAGGCTTCAGAAGTCTACTCAATCTTCCAATACCAAAGAAGCCCCTAATAATCAAGACAACTTGAATACCTGAAGTCAACAGGACTACGGAAGCCGACCAAACTATCCTCCCAAGGGTTCGAAGAAGACTAAGGAGTCAATATCTAAGAAGATTCCACGAAGGTCCTCCTCGGCTATTTCAGTTGAAGACCCACCTGAATGATCACTAGATCACTAATCCCCTCAGTCTAACCCATTTAGTGGACTTGCACCCTCAACTATTTCGATAGGCTAGGTATGAATAAAAGTAGTATATGAGCCTCGTAGGGCCTAGTTGGCAGACGTCATTAGAAGATTTCCAACTTAGGAAGAAAGGTTGGCGACCATCCTCAAAACATCATCCAACGACTCCAAGAAGGATGGACTGACGTATCCCCGATCTACCTTAGTTTAACCTTAAGGGGGAAAGACGACAAACCATCTACTATAAGCAACCTTACGAGTAGACCTAAAGTCGTGAACCAGAATATGATAAGCCCTTAAGAGAAACACCGTAAATCCTACAAAAGGAAGATCAAGCATCGCCATCAGGCTAGAACCTTCTCAACT
Source organism: Avena eriantha (assembly GCA_910589775.1). Classification (NCBI taxonomy): domain Eukaryota; kingdom Viridiplantae; phylum Streptophyta; class Magnoliopsida; order Poales; family Poaceae; genus Avena; species Avena eriantha. Next base: position 93,751,704 of record OU342740.1, read on the forward strand.
CTCTGTGCATCCAAGAAGACTGAAGTTCCCCTCTACCGACACAGAAACCACGCTCAATTTGAAGGCCCATAAACTAGAATGATTGAAACAAATAGTACAAACCCGATACAAAATCCCCTAATCATACTACCCTGAATCTTGGGAGGAGATTCTTTTAAGTGGGAAAGGTCTGTAACATCCCAATTTCAGCAACCCTAATTATTTGTCCAGAATGCAAAAATTAGGGGCAACAAAAATTTTCTTGTTGAATGATGCAGTGTTTGCTTGATTTCTGATCTGTGCTTATGCTTCTAAATGTGTACCAAATAAGATACACCTTACCTCAACCTCAGTTGACAAAACCTAGTTAACAAAACTGTCTTGGCTCATTTTACATATTCTCAAATATTCTGGCATTTCAAAAACCTAAGCCAAGGTGCCTTTGCAACCCTAACTATTTTAGTAGCTTCTATTGGCCAAACTATGGAGATCTATATGTTAGAATCTCCTTATGTTTTCAAGACAGAGCTTTCAACTAATCTTACCTCTAGGTTTTTTTAAACCTGTATATAAAGCTTTTGAATTCTACTCTTGGTAGAAATACCAAGGACTCTCACCTTATTCAAACTCCAACCTTTCAAAATACCCGTCCTTACCTCAAGCTAAGCTTGATGGTAACCCTAGTAGTAGATTTGTTTTGTTTATAAGATGAGTTCCCTTGATTAGCTAAGATGAATTGCCTTGATCTTCTTCTTGACTTGATTGCTTAGGAAGTAGTATGAGCTACTCTAGGGGATCATAATATAGCATCTAGATAATCAAAGAGTATCAATCCTAAGAAAGTTAACTAAGCTGGATCTAATCTATAGCCACTAGGTGATCATCTAAAACCATTAACCAGATCACTTTTGAAGTTATTCATTCTAGAAGCTTCAAAATCAAAATAGACCAATATAAAGCATGGATCCTTTCTACTCAATCTACACTTCAACATCATCCATTTCATGATGATTTGGAACCTTTGCATCCTCTCAAAATTATCCCCTCTTATATTCTAGTCAAAATCTCCAACTCTGCCAAAAATAACTAAGTCTGGAAACAGTTTCAACATCACTTCCTTGAATACCTCTCCTTCTAAACCCTTGTGCAATTTTGGAAATGCACTTGAACCATATGGTAGACCATCATAAGGACTACCAAGGCCCACTCCTTACCTTGGCCAGACCATCCTCTAACCCACATGTTCTTGATAGTTTTGCAGGCAAGAAAATAATATTTCCTGCAAATCTTATCAACTAGCCTACTTGGTCAGAAGCTCACACCTTCATCCTACCTTCTTTAGACTAGCTCTCTAAATGTTTGTGTTGTAATAATAAAGGTATAGAAATACCTACTTCACTTGTTCCAAATGGATCCTTGTGCTTCAAAAACCCACAAGGTTTTGAAGACTATTTAATAACCTGCTTTGGCACCCTTATTTTATTCAAAGTTTGGAATCAATCTTTGGAGAGTTCAACCATGATCAACCTCAAACCTATGTTCCATGGTGATCTACATCACTTGGTCTATCTATCCATATGACCCATGACCCAAGGTGAGCTGTGAACTCCAAGATACAACCAAGTTTTGGTGGCATAAAAATAACTTTGCCCAAGATCTTTTTCATTTGTTCTACCCTAATCAAGTTGGATTCTCAACACCCAAGGTTTAAAATGCCAGATACACCTTGAGTACATCATCTACCTTGGATATAAAATTTATCACATATTACCACTAATTCTTTTGACCTAGAAATAATTAAATTCCCTTCTTTCACCAGAACTTAAAAACTCCCTCTATAAAGGCAAGTTTGCTTCTTCTCCAAATCACACCTCCAAATTTAGGCTCCTTTGAGACTTATGTATCATACCCTATCTTACCACTTCAAAAATAAATATTTTTGAAGAGTTTTATTATTTCTTTTCGCCCATTTTATTAAATGGCTGAATTGAATAACAATTAGTTAAAATAGTTTTATCCTTCAATAAATCTTGGAAAAATTCTCCAAAGTGTGATTTCACATTAGGGACCATCTCAAACCTCATCTTGTACAATTCAAAATTTTAAAATAAATTCCATAAAAAAGATTCAACAACATTTGAATACATGATATGAATATGATCTAATGAGGTCAAATAAATGCCAAATAATTTTTGGTACAGCCACTTGACAATACCCCTCTACCAGTACCTTCTAATCATCATGCCATGAAAAAATGTCATAGTTTACTCTATTATCATTATCATGTCCAAAACTAGCCATCTTGCAAAATCATCAACTAAATCCCTCCAACTCTCATCAAAGCTTGTCAAGCAAATCTCTCCAATAGCAGGACAACCCTCTGCTCGAGCTATACTGTAGCAGCGCACTATAGCCACCTTCCTCCTCTTTGTATTTTGTGCTTGTCAATGAAGGAGACATAGGCTAGGTCATTTCCTCCCTTCTTTAACTATCTTGCAGCAGCGGCACTATCCCTCTCTACTCATCAGCACGACACATAGTCCCTCCCACCTCTCTCCACCGCCCCTAGAAGCCAATGGCAGAGCCATGGACCAAGCACTAGCCCCTTGTGCACTTGGTGCACCCTACACCCGCCCATTCGGGATAAAAGACCACAGGCCAGTACAGCTCCCCTCCCCTCACTCATTTCACTCTGTTGACACTAAAGAACCACCCCCAATCCCCCTTCCCTCTCCATCTGCTCCCCATCACCATGAAAAAGGGGAAGAACTCCTCTAGGGTTCTTGCTTGCATGCTCGAGCAGGGTCGACCCTGACTCTTCCCAGCGCCTCAGATCCCTTCCAAACCCCTCTTATGTCTCTCCTACACACCCTCTTTGAACTCCTGCCCTTGCATGTCGCTAGAGAGAAAGAGTTTACCCTCTCGGCCTTATCTCAAGATTTGATTTGTGTGTCTCCCTCTATTCTCCCTTACCTCTGCATGTAAGCGTGCTGACATCACCTAGCCCTGATGCATCTAATCATCCATTCCACCTTGCCTAGGACTCCCTCTTCTGGCACCCCCCATCGATCTCCGACGATACTCCGCTCGGTCAACCTCGCACGAGAGCCACCTCGTCGCCGTGCTAGCCACTTCCACACATCACCGAGCTCACCGTCTTCTACCACATCACCCTGAAACCCTCCCCGACGTTACTCTGCCGCCCCGCCTAAGGTTTCGGGTGCCGCTGCCGCGCTCTAGGAAAGACGACGATGGACAGCCGTCCATTGTCACTTGATCGTGTGGCCACCAGTGACCAATATCGCTTCGTCAACCGGGTCGTTGACCTATAGGTCCCGCCGAGCCATTCAAATCTCGTTCTCCCGCATGTTGATACGCCGCGTTGGGCCGGTCCGGTCATTGTGCGGCCTACCTCGGTTAGTTTCGGCATGCCCCACTACCTTCTCATTTTTTTATCTTAGTATTTTCCAGATCCGCTAGTATGGCTGATAGGTTTAAATGGAAACAAATATGGGAAATAAGAGTCATTTCTCTAGATCTAACTTTGACAAGGTTCCTGGGTGGTTTTACAAACATGCAGCACCATTTATGGACCAAAATAATGTCGGGGTTAAATACACTAAATTAAACACCAAGATATGTCCTTTTTAGTAAATAGTCACTTCAGCGAGTTTCATAAATCCAATTTGATTAAATCCATCTGGCCTTGGTAGGTATCTCATGTACCTGTCTCCTGGCCTTGGTTTCATGCCAAGTGGAATAACATACTGCCTGTAATAAAAATGACAAAAATGCCCCAAATCTGACTTGAGGAATTTCTCCAGGTCAAACTAAAGGTTGGAATGACCTAATTCAAACTATTAGCGAGGTGGTACTTTGGAAGCTATCAATATCTAGGAGATAAAATTTTATTGAGGCTCTGTTTGAACTTGTGAATTAATCATCTCTGTCTAGGGTAGTTTTAGTAGATAAATCACCACTACCGTTTTACAACTCCAAAAGGGACGATTCCAATTCCTACAGAAAGGTATGCAAAATACTTACCATGTTCCTTTGGAATAACATCAGTATCTCCTGTAAAATAAATATGGTGAAAAAGACAAAAACCCTCTAGAACTACCTTCAAGAATTTCCTGAGGGCATGATGGTAAATATTTTCAGGTGATTCCAACTCTTAGTATTTGGAACTACAGATATTTTACTTGACCACCCAAGGAAATAATATTTGGAACTACAGATCTTTTATGGTGATTTATTCACCTAAACTAGAGGTTATTTCACTAGAAAAAATCATAACAAAATATAGAAAATTGATAAATCATGAAACCACTTTTGTTAGCCTTGTTATTCCAATACCTACCTGTTAATATCATTTTTGTTTATTGATATCATACAGACCCAAGCCTTAGTTTAAAACCCCTTCATTAGGTAGTATTTGGAAATTAAACCACTAAACAAGTTCCAGAAATACCTTTCCATTATTTCCAATTGCAACAAACTCAATCTATCAGAACTTACTAAAGTAAGTAAGGTATTATATGTTAGCTTCTGTATGGTATTGTTGATTATATGCCTTGTATTGATTTTGCCCTTTGTTTGTTTGGATGTGATCCATAATGACGATAGATGTGATTATATCGGAGACCAAAAGAAGAGGGTTATTATTATTGGTTATTATGGTATTCGAAGAAGAAGTTTAGGGACATATATTGTCAGTTTGCTGATCTCAAGCAAGCCACCTGATACGTCCATTTTGCGTCACTCTTCTATGTCATAATTCACTGTTATTCATTGATATATTTCGTATTGAGAGGTGATACTTATGTTATTTCATCTTTTTTTGCATGGTTGATGAATTTTGGAGCATGGACCGCTACAGTCAGGATTCTGATGGAAAAGGTGTTGTTTGGAGGAAAAATTCGCGAAGATAGAAAATCTGGGAAAATATACGGAAAATCCTATTTTTCCAGAAGACGAAGGAAGCCAGAAGGGGGGATGGAGATGGGCCACAGGGGGCCCACACCACCCCCTGGCGCGGGCCAGCCTAGGCCGCGCCACCAGGTGGTGTGGCCGCCCTAGTCCACCACAGGCACTCCCCTCTTGCGTATATATTCCTCCCAAAACCCTAAGACTCGAGGAGCGACCACAGAAAGATTCCGCCGCTTCTGCGGGGAGGAAAACACCGAGAGAGAAAGATCTCTCCGGCAGACAGATTTCTGCCGGGGGAATTCCTTCTCGGAGAGGGGAGATCGACGCCATCAACACCACCATCAAGCTGGACTTCATCGGGATCATCATCATCATCACCACCATCATCACCATCAGCACCCTCATCACCATCTCCATAATGCTGTAACAGTTGCGTTGAATCTTGCATAATTCATAGGGGAAACTTTCCCGGTGTTGATTACTCTTTGTAGTTGATGCTATTGAGTGAACCGTTGAATTATTGTTTATGTTCAGATTGTTATACATCATTATTCCATCTCTGATCATGATCCATATGATGTCTTGTGAGTAGTTCGTTTTGTTCTTGAGGACATGGGAGAAGTCATGTTGTTAGTAGTGGAGTTGTGTTGAGAAAGACTCAATAGTTTGATATTTAAGTTGTGGTGTACTTGTTCTAGTGGTGTCATGTGAACGTCGACTACATGACACTTCACCTATATGGGCCTAGGGGAATGCATTGTGTATTTGGTTACTAATCGTAGGGGTTGCCGGAGTGACAGAAACCTGAACCCCCATTAGGAAACCATTGCACAAGGGACGTAAGGGTCTTAGAGTTTAAAGCTGTGGTTAGGTTTCTACCTTAATTAATTTCTTGTACTTACGGATGTTTGCAAGGGTATAATCACAAGTATGTATTAGTCCTAGGAAGGTCGGTACATTAGCATAGGTTCACCCACACAACACTTAGCAAGCTAAAGAAGATTAATCAACTATATGATGCAAAAGCACTTGAAAGTCTTCCCATGTGTCCTCGAGAATGTTTGGTCATCCTAAGTAATACAACCGGCTTGTCCTTTGCTGCATAAAGGATTGGGCCACTTGCTGCATTTATTCCTACTGTCTTTTATTTACTCGTACTTCGTTTACTTGCTTTATGAAAAACCCATAAAAATCCGTTTGCTAAGTATTTGCATCGAATTCCTGATCCATACCACTTGCTAGCACCTTGTGCTCCTCGTTGGGTTCGACACTCTTACTTATCGAAAATACTGCGATACACCCCCTATACTTGTGGGTCATCACCACCTTTTTGCTCATAAGCCTTGTCCTATGTTTTACTTATGCATGTTTTACTTACATGGTTATGAAAACTGCATTGCGTTAATATATGATTATCTGTATCAGGTAGCGGCTTGGATCTTCCAAACCATTACATATTTGTACTAATAAGGAAAACCCCTTTTATGATACCTACTTTCCCCTAGTTTTGTAAGTGGTATATAACACCATACCCCTTGGAGACCCTGTTTAGCGAAGCAAAACTATAGGATGGGAAGACCCTGGAAGAAGGTTTACAAAAATGTTTTATGATAAAACCTTGGTGAGGTTTGACCTACCAAGAGAGATTTAAGAAAAAAAATGTTTTTGTTTTACAAATGATGCTGTAAAGGAGGAGGGGAAAATGCTTACGAAAATGCACACGGTCCTTTACAACTTAGCTATAACAACTCATCCATGCAACCCCATTACCCCGGAATGGGACGGGGCTTAACTCAAAGTAGTTTACTCTGATATGGGAATTCTCACTGCTACATATGGGGGATCATCTCCCTCAAAATCCGGGCTTACCTTTACAGAAAGGGTCAACTGTTAAATAGTCACCTAGAGGAAGCAGAGTCACCCATGTGAGTGACCAGGCGAACTATGAGCCCTCCATTTAAAGTGCCCCCTCCAGGTAATAGTGGGGTGCTCTGGTTGGTCCGTGGATCCAGTTGTCCTGGTCTTGAGGGGAACAACTCATAGAGTAGGGCCCATGTCATAGTGGACTTTCCGGGGGTTATGTTTGATTATCTGAACCCCATGTATTGGTGTATGATTGAACCGTGATGGATGGATCAAATATTGTGGGTAAAGTGTACAGCCCCTGCAGAATGTAAATCTATTCGAATAGCTATGTCCACAGTTATGGACAGTTGGACAAACTATAGTAGAGCAGTGCTGGTTTTGATTTCAAAAAGGACTTTGGAAAAGCAAAGGCTTTGGAAATTATTTGACCAGGGATGGTCAGAAAAGAAGGAAAGGAGTTTTGGTCATGAGAGGACCGAAAAGAAGAAACAAATGGGGTGCCCATCCTAGTGTTTTCCCAAAAGTTTTCAAAAAGGTTTCCAGAAAGGTTTTACAAAAGTTTTCAACAAAATTATGTAGATGATATATCTACAAGAGAAACTATTTGAGAAAAGAACCTCTCTTGGAGCCTCCTACCACCACAGCCATATTGCATGTCCTGGCTATTAACTTGGTCAGATTTCGAGAAGAAGGTGAAGTTGACGACTATGCAAGCTAGAACATTCTCCCAGTCAGTTGTTGGTAGGTTAAGGCATGGCTCGGGATCAATGCGTGATGAAGTTCCACTGCTGATTATTGATGTAGCCATAATGGCATGTAAGGTATGACATGTATCCGCTTAAGTAATAGATGTTTACTTTGATACTTGTCGGTTATGTGCCACGACTAACTAATCATGGGATCATGGTGTATGCATAACAGGGATTCTCCGAGGATTAATCCGGGGGGCCCACATTCATGGTGAAATTTTTTAGTGCATTAAGTTGAACAAAATTGGTAACATTTTTCGCAAGAGCAAGCGCCAACATGGCGAGAGTTCGGGGCACCAAGCTGAGCTAAACCCCAAGCTGGCAATAGTCTCATCGAGGAGGAGGATGCCCACACATTGGGCCGATGATAGATTTCTCGCCGTAGCAGGGTTGAGGGCGGACTTCGACCTAATGTGTGCAAATTCAAGACTTGCAGTACTCGCCTATGCAAGCCAAAAATACCTATGCCGAGCTCACCTATGAGTTCCTTGTATCCTTCTACGATGACCACATGGAGAAAGGTAATTCATGTATGGTCAGCTTCACCATGAACTAGCGGCATTATGAAATAACTTTTGAACAATTTGTGATGCTTTTGGCTTCCCTCGTGATGGGGAGTCAACTGTTACTAACCTATATAGTGTCACAAGCGGAGAAACTTGGGAGTTTGTTTCTATTAACGGTGGCAGGGACTTCTACTAGAAGAAGATGTCCACCATTCAGAACCCAAAAATTTGCTACTACGCCTTGTTCCTCGCCAATACACTACTAGGAAGAGGAGATGGACAATGCGGACATGGCAATGATCACTAAGGCACTCTTCCCCAATGCACCGCAAAGCCTCAATCTCGAGGCTCTACTCATCCAGCACTTCCGTCACCCAAGAAAAAAGACGAAACGTGGCATTCGCATTGGTGGATTGGTAACCCACCTTGCCCATGAATTAAACATTGTATTACCTATGATGCAACCTGTTGATGGCTCCAAACTTATGAATGTCAAATATTTGACTACTTGTGGTTTCCTCGGTGTTTACCGAGCTAACAGGAGGCTCCGACCATATCAGTTTGGTTTTCTAAGTGATGCACAGGTTGAGAAGATTATGTTGCCCTATCCCCAAGCCTTCTCGATTGTGGAGAAGGACAACTGGATCCTCACCAAGGATCAAGTAGTGGAGATCATGGCAAAACTCCAGCATGATCAAGAGGAAGATGAGGAAGGAGAGAAGCATGATGAGGATGAGCACGAGAAGGAGCAGCAATACAACCATGCTTGGGAGGGATAGCTGCAGCAGTAGGGGGGATCCTGGAACCCATGGTCGAATCAGTCGTAGCACAGGTTCAACTATGTCCCCTATCAAGAATTTCAGCAGCTCAACTAGCGCGTCAGGGAGATTGACCACACTCGACAAGGAGTGAATGAAGATGTGGGTGCCTTAACTCAAAACTTTAGTAACTTCATTACCAACTTCCCCAACTACTACCAGCAGTATCCGCACTAGACGCCTAATGACGGCAACAACTGAGCCTGGCAATAGCCTAAGCTTGGGGGAGGTTTGAAAGCCTCCAAACTTTGCATTCATATTTTTATTTATTCTTTTGATTTATTTTACTTCTTAAAAATTGCATGTTTACCTTCAGTTTGTATTCCTAAACATAAAGTACAAAAAAAATAGTTGCAACTTTTATTTGCAAATTCATTGCTTTGTTTCTCTCGGAGATTGCTCAATTTCAGGTGACTTGGCAATAGGGAATATAGAGGGGGTTCGACTCACGTACGAGAACGAAGCAATCAAGAGGATGTATATCATTCCCTTCATCACCTTTTCTGCAACTTTACATTGATCCTACAATTATTTACTCGCTTACACCTGAGTCACTCCCCACTTAGCTTTCTATCCTATAAATTCTATTCCTTAGTTGGTGTCTCCTTTTTAGCTTTGAAACAATGAGCAATGAACTTGGTTAAGAATATTTCCTACATTTTTACAACAAGAAAAAGCATCCAAAAGATGACTTGAGTCCATGTTTAGCCCAAAGGATTTGATTTTAGAACTACTCCATCCCATTTGAGCTTAATGTAAATAGACTCGATAGCACCCTTGAATGAAATTGTTTGATAAAATGGATGCTTCGAAGTAGTAGAGATTATGCCCTTGCTTTTTCTAATAATTACTATAAGATATTGCTTTACGTGTGTCATTACAACACTATCATGCTCCATGGGGAACTATTAACTCCGCTGGCCAATGAACGATCTAAATGTGGGAAACCACTTGATTTCGGCTATTGAGTTATGTAAACATTTGTAGCATCCATCATATGACAGGGTAAAATTTTATTCTCATCATGGCTGCACGTTCCAACTGAAGTTATAGTACTCCTCTAACCCGCTATTGCTCAAACATTGTTTATTGGCATGGTCACGAGTGCACAACATAGTCCCAATTAATATGTTAAAAATACTGGCATGATTTCTCTATGAAAGAGTTGAAGTTTTTGAAAAGCAAGGAAAGGAAAAAGGTGCTTTGAGAGTCTTAAAATTTTGACGTGGGAATAGATGAGTTGTTCTTAAATTGAATGTTTTTGGTGCCAACTTCAATACTCTTAATTGATTAAACAAACAAGAGCAAAAAGTTTTTATATCTCAACAAAGAGAGACACCAAAAGAATTTGTTTCACTTTTCTAGCTAAACATTTGACACTTGCTCGGGCATATGATTTATTTGCTAGCAATATATACGTGGTTAGGAAGTGACTCAGTGCAATCTTGTGAATACTTGTATGATCATGTTTAAGATTCGAGGAATTGTGAAGAAAAGAGTTTGACACAAATTCGAGCTTGTAAGTTCTTTTATTTCAGTCTCGAATCTCCGCTATTCTTCCTTATTTTCTTATCACTCGAGGGCGAGCAACTTCTAATCTTGGGGGAGTTGATAGCTGTGAGATTCAAAATATTTTTGATTGTTTTCTCTTGGATTTGATCGTTTTCTAGCTTTACCTAACGCTAATACTTCAATAGTGAAGAAAACTATCTTTTTCATGTGTGTTTCAGGTTCTGAACGTCAATAGAGGGTTTTAAAAAGAGAAACACATTATTCAGGAAAAAACAAGTAAGTGTCTTTTTGGAAGCAATCGAGGGAGGCATATAGAAGCTTTAACAGGCAACTATATGGTGGAACTATTTTTCCAACCATATAGTTCCCGCCATATAGCTGCCACCGCCTCCGTCTTGTCAAAAGGGACAACTTCCATGAAGAGGCCGGGGGAAAAATCAAAACACAGCAGCCGCCATCCCATCTAGAAAGGAGAAAGAAGAAATCCTGAGAAGGAGGAGAAGACGTTCTTCATGGCGCTCCACGATCTTTGACCTCCTAGCTATCACCCCCCGTAGCCATTACTTGTACTTGAGAGAGAGAGATCTTCACCTTGCAAGATTAGGGTTAGAGATTGTTTCTTCCTATCTTGAATTGTGTTGGGTTCCTTTTCTATTCTTATTGTGGATATCCACGGTAATATTGAGAAGAACTCCCTTTATTTAATTATATCGATGATGCTTTCTTCTCTCATGTGTGAGTAAGTTCCTTGGGTGTGGGAGATGTAGGGGATTGGTGAGATGTGATGTGCCTCCATATATTTTCCATTAGTCTGTGATTGATTTAAATTACTATATTGTGTGTGCTTGACTATCTATGGGATGCCTAATGCTTGTCGTACAATTAAGGGCCCATACAACATGATGCTTTGTTCTACATAGATAGCATCTTGTTCGCTAGGAGACCAGCGACCCCCGAGTGACACAGGGATATCAATGGAAAACTAGTTGACTTGAGGATAACGAGAAACCACTTTGGTTATTGCATTAGTCTGATCCAAGGAGCTTAATTCCTAAGCAACTTGAAGGATCTTAATCGTCTAGTGACTGACCATGGTTTTCATAATAGGCTAGTAGGATTATTGAAGTTGGGATGAAATCTACCAAGACCAGTTTCGGCTAATTATGGGTTGCTCACCTACACATATATTTATAAGATTATAATTGTTACACTTATCATTCATCCACCTGGCACAGTCACTATCATCATTTAACTGTATATCCCGCGTCTTCTTTGTCATCTGCAGAAAACCACAAACAATCGAATCGTTCTTTACTTTTATGCTTTTTTATTTCTGAAGTTTACATTTTAGTTTTATCTAAATACATCCAGTTTAATCCAAATTTCATTCTTATTTTTGCACTTGCAGTCAATTCACTCGAAGACCTGTGACAACTTTGAGTGTGACAGAGACTTCACTCATAAACACTTACCTTTGGGCTCCCTGTGGGATTGATATCTATACTTCGAAACTAGCTACAAACGATCTGTGCACTTACAGACATCAAGCTATTTTCTGGAGTCGTTGCCGAGGAGCTAAGTGCTAAGTATTTTTCTCTTGACATTTCAGGTGTTACTACTACAAAATGGTCTCTAGAGTCATTGCATGTGTTATTTTCCAAACCACCTTGATCCACATGACCATACACACTCCAGTAATGGATGTGGCGATGCAACTTATATCACACTGGTGCATCATCTATGCATGTTCTAGTTGCATTATAGGGCTTTCTACACTTTTTGACCATGGTTTGACATATGGAGTGTCTCCCAAGTTATTGCATGTGTTATTTTCCAAACAACCTTTGTCCACATGACCACACACACTCCAATAATGGATGTGGTGATGCAACTTCTATCACACTAGTGCATCATTCCATGTGGCAGTTGCATTCTAGGGGTTTCTAGGCTTTCTTACCATGGTTTCTACACATGGAGTGTTATTTTCCAAACCACCTTGATCTACATCACCACACACTCTAATGGATGTGGTGACACAACTTATATCACACTGGTGCATCATCCATTCATGTGGCAGCTGCATTCCACGAGATTTTTGGGCTTTCTTACCATGGTTTGACACATGGAGTGTCTCTAGAGTCATTGCATGTGTTGTTTTCCAAACCACCTTCATTCACATGACCACACAAACACCAATAATGGATGTGGTGATGCAACTTCTATCACACTGTTGCATCAGTCGATGTGGCAATTGTTGGGGATATACTTTCCGGGTATCCTCATTGTGCCTCACTGAACAGGGTGGCCCACTTCAGGTTAGAGCTCTGCTTCATGGGCGGCCTAGTCAAGGAGAAGAGATGGAGTCCATTCTGGCTACGGGAAGGCCTAGAAGACTTACCGACATAGGCCTGTTATGTTACTTGTAGTTCAAGATGTACTCTGTAACCGACTCTTAGCCGTAGCCGGATGGGTCTCTCCTGTAAAACCTAGGCCAGATATCTATATAAGCCGTCCTAGGGTAAGCCTTTAGTGCACCCTCACAATATACTACAATTAAGGTCGCACAGGTGAAACCCTTGTAACCGATATTCCGGCTATGCCGTATTACCGGATTGCTAGCAGGAGTAGGATCGATCCAAAGCCGATAGATTCAAACCTGGGTAAACTTCTGTGCTCGCCGTACTGGAACACCGTATGTATCACACCCATCTCTTATGCATGCCTCAAGGACCCCCACTTGGCATACTTGTCATCAATCTGATGGCAGTTGGTGCCCACCATGGGGAAATTGTGCTTCGGATCTTTGTTCTGAGTAGAATCTGCAAGAATCGGAATTAGCGAGACCATCATCGTCGGTCGCGTCCTCTACACCAGCGACGTCCCTCTCATCGTTCTCGACTAGACCTTGATTCCGGCCAGGGAGGTTGTGACTACCTACACAATCATGTCTTTTGGCGAGATCGCTGTGTACATCAGTTTCGTTGAACCTGTCTCACCCACCCCAGCGGTGATGATAGAGGTAGAAGAAATCTCTGGGTCCACTTTGTCCATGGAGGCAGCAGAGTTCCGGATCTTAGAAAATCCTAATCCCACCCAGCATGCACCTGTTGCGGAGATAGTGGTGAAAGGTGAACCTGAAGCAGATCTTGCGGGGCAAGTCGAATCTGGAGTGGATCTCCCTAGCGAGGCCGAATCCCAGATCGATCTATCCGCTAAGGTCAAAATCTGGGAGGAGCAAGGCAACAATCTCGGTTCTGGCTCTGCTAATGCCGGAACGGATCAACCCTTCCTGAGGCATACGTTGAGGCGCATGATGATGCAAGGCGCAAATGTGGATGAGGTTCTCGAGACCATCAGAGTTTTCGAGGAAGCCCACGAGGAAAGTCGCAATTACCTCAGGACTCACGTGTCGCACTTTGTCAGATATTTTGGATCCGGATCCGGCTCTACCGATGCAGGAGACAACGAAGACTCGGTGCTAGAGGTGATCGAAACAAACACCGACTTACCGGCATCTTCAGATGATTCCATGATGTCGGCGGATTTCCAAAAGTTCTCCGCGGAATATGAAGAGGAGTTTATCTCCAAAGCTGCAAGGAGAAGCCATGGACGAAGGATCCGAAGAAAACTCTCCCAAAGCTCAGAATGACATGGATCTTGAAGACAATCCCGACGTCCAGATGTCTGAAAGTACCGATTAGAGCTTGACTCTGGGAAACGGACCCAAAGTCGTCTTTGCTACCAGCGTTTCCAAGAAGGCAAAGAAGAAGAACAAGAAGAACAAGACCCCGGCAAAAGAACTTCCAATAGAGGAAGTTATTGCCGAGGAATATGAGGAAGACTCGGATGGAGCACTTATCCCAAAAGAGCCCAAAGAAGCTTCCGTGGGTGGACACTGCAGGTGCTCGTAAACTCATCGATGTTGCGCTAACTACACCTATCCCTACAGCTGTAGAACTTACTGCTAATGAACTGGAAGAAAGGGCTCGGGCCCTAGAAGCGCGTCGCCAACTACTCCTGGATGAAGCCAACAACATCGAGGAAGAGAAGAAGCGTATAGCTACTAGGGAGAAGTTTATCTCTCTGCAGCATTAGAAGACCCAAAAATGACACACGCGTGACAATCTATTTTCGAGAGTCCACAAGGTTCTCTTTGAGAGGGGCCCAGGGATGCCTCGGCTCAACAGCAAGGGAGATCGTGTGTACCCAACATTAGTACAAAACACTACCGCAGCTCGAGATATCCTGGCAAATAATCCAGGCCCAGAACAGGTCCGGTTGGGCATAAAGCTACTCACAAAGGGTCTGGAGCAGCACAAGGTCACAAAAACCTGGTCTCTCAAATCTGACCAATGTCACACGGATCCGGCATGGAATGACGTAAGGCCTCAACGGGTTCCGGAACAGCATCACCGTTCCGACCATCGGGAAGACAACTACTCAAGAACCGGATCTTCAGGTTAGCACCACAAAACCGCACGTGACTGGCGCAACATTGCTCCATCTACGGAGCAGGAAGCAATTGCTGCACTGTATCCGAGAAATTCTCCTCGGGGAGAATCGAAAGATCGCAGGGAATAAGATAAAGAGAAACGTCGGGAGGAGGACCGACAAAGAATGCCACCTCCGAGACACACAAGCCGTCCAGCTGAACCCCATCGCAGTGGAAGTGACGGACGAAGGAACGATGGACACCGTGTTGAGTCAAGCCGGCAAGGGCTCGTCGCAATGAAGACCCTCCCCAGAACCGGAATAATGATGCTCTTGATGGAGGCCGACAATCAGTCGGAAATAATCCACCCACTCTACCCTCCCCACCAAGCATCAATCACAAAAGCTCTCAAGGAGGCCAAGGAGGGCGTCGTGGCAGAGGAGGTGGTGGCAGAAGCCGAATTCCGTCTCCAAGGCACCACAGCTATAGCGAACAACCAAGACGGTGTTCCCTGTCACCAAGTGATGCAAGACACCGGATTAACTCCAACATAGAGGCGCAGCACTACGGGTCGGATAATATCTACGTAGGTCCAAAGTGCTTTGGACCGCGTATTCGACAAACAAACTTCCCAAAAGGATTTTCTATCTCAAGACACATCCAACCCTACGACGGTGTGGCCCAGCCAGATACTTGGCTCCAGGATTTTTTCCAGGCCTGCTACATCGCCAAAGGCGGAAACAGCTTGGTCACAACCCGATATCTCCCACTTATGTTGTGGCAGACGGCACAATCATGGCTCAATGAACTTCCGGAGAATACCATTCACAAGTAGTATGACATGCAAAGCACGTTCTTTCGGAATTTCAAAGGAACATATCGGAGGCCCTGTATGGTAAGAGACCTACAGTGTTCCACCCAGAAAGCCGGAGAAACTTGCCGAGATTACCTCGGACGATGGATCGACACTAAGAACTGTTGTTAAGGAGTAAATGACAAAACTACGATCAAAGCTTTCATTGCAGGACTCCCAATTGGTTTACTACGTCACCGCTTAAAGTGCGATAAGATCACTGATTGGGGAGAGATGATAGAAACAGCGAGCAAGTATGCAGATGCTGACGACGATGCAGAGGGATTACTGAATACCCTGGCTATGCCACAGTCGGAAAACTAACCAAAGCAACAAGCTCAGAAGCGCAAGAACACCTCAGGAGAAAAGCCCAACGCAGAAATGGTAGTGGTCACTGCTACTTTCGGGTTTGGAGGATGAGGAGGGCACGGCGGTTGCCGTGGATGCGGTCGTAGGACATCAAGAGTCCAGGGTAGAGGAGACCAACAACCCGGGAAAACCTATATGTGCATCAACAACCCATATGTGCCGAAGA
The DNA here is from genome assembly GCA_910589775.1 of Avena eriantha. Taxonomy (NCBI): domain Eukaryota; kingdom Viridiplantae; phylum Streptophyta; class Magnoliopsida; order Poales; family Poaceae; genus Avena; species Avena eriantha. Next base: position 93,767,883 of record OU342740.1, read on the forward strand.
CCCATATGTGCATCACTTAGAAAGATGATACCGCTGGCTACAGGGCTAAGTGGAAGAAGGGAAATAAGAATCCTAAAAAGAGAGAAGGAAACCAAGGAAGATTCTAACATGGAGGAAGCTGACCCTTCAAATCCCAAGACGGATGGAAAGAAGAAGTTCCCAACGAAGAAAGACACTTACGTCACCTTCCTTGGATCTCAACCAGCTAAGGTCAAGAAAGCAGTTCCGCATGAGCTCAACACAACTGTTCCGGCTGTCCCATAATTTTTGGATTGGTCGGAAGTGGCAATCACCTTTGACTGTGCTGATCATCCGCCTAAGTTGCACAGGCGAGGAAAATACGCCTTAGTCGTCAATACACTTATTCACGACTATGGTTTCTCCAAGACTCTCATGGATGGTGGCAGCAGCATCAATATTCTGTATGTCGAAACACTACACCGGATGCGGATATTGGAGACACAAATGAATCACATCTCTATGATCTTTCATCGAGTTGTCCTAGGAAGACAAGCAAATTCCCTAGCAGAGATCACTTTGGATGTTACCTTTCGAACTCCAAAGAACTATCGGATGGAGGCACTTTCCTTCAAAGTGGTCATGTTCAAGAGCGCGTACCATGCTATATTCGGACGTCCGGCTTATTGGGCTTTTATGGCTCCTCCATGTTACATTTACAATATGATGAAAATTCCAGGTCCGAAAGGCGTGATCACTATCAGGGGAGACCCAAAGAAGGCGCGAGAGTGCGTGGACGGAAATGTCGCCTTTGCTGAAGTCGTGTTGCACGCCTAGGAGTACCAAGAGATCAAGAAGACCGTTGATCCGTCCGAGATGCCCACGACAAAGAAGGAGGTGACAAACCTGACTCCGGAGTTCAAGGTATCGGAAGAGAGAAAAAAGACGTCGTTGAAGGATGATGACCCCTCCAAGTTAACCCAGATAGGTGTAGGCCCAGATAGCGCATACAAAAGCTCGCTGGTCAAGTTCCTCCAAGCAAATCAAGATATCTTCGCATGGCAGCCATCTGACAAGACCGGAGTACGTAGGGAACTTTTCGAGCACTCCCTAATTGTACACCCGAATGCTAAATCCGTCAAATAGTCCTTACGATGTTTCGGCGATGAAAAGCGTAAGGAAATAGCTAAGGAACTAGCCCGGCTCAAGTGAGCCATATTCATAGAAGAGGTCATCCACACTGAGTGGTCGGCCAATCCTGTAATGGTCCCTAAAAAGGACACCACTGATTTAAGGACGTGTGTTGATTATACAGCCTTAAACAAGGCTTGTCCCAAAAATCCGTTCGCTCTGCCTAGAATTGATCAAGTTATCGATTCTATGATAGGCTTGGAAATCCTATGTTTTCTCGACGCATATTCCGGTTATCACCAAATCCGGATGAAGGAATCAGACAAATCAAAACTTCATTCATAACCCCGTTCAAAACCTTCTGTTTTGTTACGATGCCCTTCGGGCTCAAGAATGCAGGAGCTACGGACCAGCGCACTATGCAGCGTTGCCTCCACGACCCAATCGGATGCAATGTACATGCATATGTGGACGACATTGCGATGATGTCTAAAAAGAAGGAAACCTTAATTTACAACTTGGAGGAAACGTTCGCCAACTTACGAAAATACAACATAATGCCTAACCCGAAGAAGTGTTTCTTTGGAATACCAGTCGGAAAATTGTTAGGTTTCATCGTGTCTCAAAGAGGCATAGAGGTGAACTGAGACAAGATTAAGGCTATACTCAATATTTCCAGCCGACTAGCCTGAAGGACGTTCAAAGACTAACTGGTTGCATTGTTGCAGTCAGTCGGTTTGTAAGCCCTCTCGGTGAAAGAGCCGCACCACTCTACAAGCTCTTGAAAAAGACCAAAAAGTTCGTTTGGACTGTCGAAGCTGAAGCTGCACTACAAGACTTGAAAGAAGTACTCTCATCTGCTCCTATCCTTGCATCGCCAGAACCACGGGAACCGATGTTGCTCTATCTCGCTACGAGAAATAGAGTTGTCACTGCCATCATGGTGGTGGAGAGACCAGAGGAAAAACAGGAACACCTGGTGTAGTGTCCGACTTACTATCTCAGCGAGGTCCTAACGGAATCAAAGCAGTGGTATCCGCACTATCAAAAGCTGCCTTATGGGGTGTTTTTCACATCCCGTAAGTTACGGCATTATTTTCAGGAGCATCCAATTACCGTGGTGAGCATATCTCCCATGAGAGATATAATCAACTACAACGATGCTACAGGACGTGCCGCGTAATGGGGCATAGAGCTTTTAGCTTCGACATTGAGTACAAACCTCGTACAACAATCAAATCCCAAATCCTCGCTGACTTTGTCGCTGATTGGACAGAGACAACAGAGAATATGACCCTCCCAGAGTCAGAATACTGAACCTTACTCTTTGACGGGTCTAAGGAGCTCGGCGGCTCGGGGGATGGTGTGGTGCTCAAATCACCCCAAGGAGATAAACTTTTCTATGTGTTGCAGATCCACTTCACGGTGACGAATAACATTGCCGAATATGAAGCATTACTACATGGAATCCGGATTGCTAAGGATATCGGCATCCAACGTTTAATGTGTTATGTAGATTCGGTTCTTGTAGCTCAACAAGTGTCGGATATCTATAATGCAAAGAAGCACATGGTAGAAGATAGAGCTCTCGTGGATGAACTATCTAAATCGTTCAAAGGGTTTGAGGTTCAACACATCCCTCGAACAGAAAATGAGGAAGAAGATGCACTATCTCGTATAGGCTCTACACGAAAAAGGTCCCGGATGGCGCTTTTTTAGAGAACCTCAAGGTTCCCTCTATAAAAGGAGTAGACGAGGAATATCTGACCAAATCCGACTCACCTTTAGTGGCAGTTCTGGCTGTCATTCCTAGCTGGACTCAAACCTGCCTTGATTACTTGGTAGATGGAAAATTCCCGAAGATGAGGTTCTCATCCAGCAGGTCATCTGCCGACCAAAAGCTTATACTATAATTAATGGTGAGCTCTATAAGCGGAGTGTGTCTGGGGTCGTTCAGCGATATGTATCTCCGGAAGAAGGAGTGGAAATCTTACGAGAAATCTATGAAGGCGATTGTGGTGACCATGTTCTAGCCAAATCTTTAGTGGCAAAAGCTTTTCGACACGGTTTTTTTTACAGCCAAGGCAGACGCCAAACGGCTGGTCAAGACGTGCAAATGCTGCCAAAAGTACACCAAGAAAGCTCATGTTTCGGCTGATCAGCTGCGAAGAATACCTATAACATGGCCTTTCGCGGTATGGGGGCTTGACATGGTAGGACCGTTTAAACGGGCTCCAAGTGGATTTACTCATCTCTTAGTGATGGTGGATAAATTCACAAAATGGATTGAGGCAAAACCCATCTCCAGTTGTGATGGAGCAATAGCCAGAAGATTTGTCGAGGATGTCATAATCTGATACGGTTATCCGCATAGCATTATCACGGACAACGGGAGTAACTTTTCTATGGGAGATCTTGCCGAATTCTATGATGAACAAAATATCCGGCTTGAGATTGCATCAGTCGCACATCCACAGGCTAATGGACAAGTCTAAAGACCAAATGGTTAAATCCTATAGGGCCTAAAAACTAGATTCGAAGCACCACTATGACGTGATGCGGGGGCTTGGGCAAAGGTATTACCTTTTGAGATATGGAGTTTACGAACAACTCCGAACAGGTCAACTGGATATACACCTTTCTTGTTGGTCTATGGTGCAGAAGCAGTTCGTCCTAGTGATTTGATTCATATACTTCTCCCCGAGTTGCTGCGTATATTGAAGAGGATGCCGAAATTTCTCGACAAAATGTTCTCGATTTAATCGAAGAAGTTCACGTTGTTGCTGAGATGAGATCAACAGCCTATCAGCAGAAGTTACGCAAGTATCATAGCTAGAGAGTCAGAAGTCGGTCTTTCAATAAGGGTGATTTTTATTTTTGGCTTGTGCAGAAAAGAAAGCACAAACTTTCCCCGGTATGGGAAGGGACCTTTTTAGTTAGTCGAGTATTGCACAATGGTTCTTACTATCTAACTGATATGCGACCAGTCAAAGAAAGACCTGCTACTAAGAAAAGAAAGAGAGCTCGAGGCAGTATAGACCTGGAGGAATTAGATAGGCCGTGGAATATTCCTCAGCTATGTCCCTTTTATCCTTAATTTATCTTTATTTGTAATCATATATGTGTACATGTTCAATGAGAAATAAAGTATTGGTTGCCTCGTTTTTCCTGAGAAGTTTTATATTACCATCTTATTTCCGAATGATGTCACAATCGAAAATCCCAAAATACTTGAAAGTACTTTATGCTCATGTTTGTTTTGGTTAAGATTTCCGATTGTAAAAATGCAAAGCTGGACATTGTCTCGCACTTCAAATCCGGACATTCTATGCATGTCCGGAACCTTGAGTACTTCGCCAATATCCTCCAAGGACTGGCAGAAATCATGAAGCAAATCGCCGACTTGTGTAAGCTGGCTGGTGCGAGACTCGGTGGAGGAAGAATCTAGTAAGTTCAGAGGACATGCGCATGTAATGCAAAAGGTTAGTAAACATATCCGAACTCCAAGTGTCGGAAAAAGCAAAAAGTCAGAAAGAAGCAAACATACCAAAGATGACATCGTCAACTTTGGTCTTGTCTTCCCTAAGGCTCTAGAGTTTAGCCCGGAGTGCCTCGGTGATGTCCTTCTCTCTGAATAATGCATCGTTGATATCCGATATCTTTTGAACCTGGGCCGCAATCCTTCGATCATGTTATTCGGTGGCCATAGAAGAGGATTCAAGAACTTGAGTAATTCTCCATTCGTGATCCGCCTTAAAGTTATCCAGCTCCCAACGTAAGTCGGTGTTCTCCACCTCCAGGGTCTTCAGATTGTCGGCTTCTTCAATCATAGCACATGATTGTTTGACCAGTGTTGTAAGCAAAAAAGAACAATAGTTGAATAAATAATTTGACTATGAAATAAAGAGCAAGGTTCAAGGATTGAAATGTTTACCCTCAGCCTCATCCATTGACACTTTTAACTGAGCATTTTCAAGCCGGAGAGCTCTGATCTATCTCCGCTTGTTGCAGATATTCTTCAACAATTCCTGGTTATACGAATTAACTTTCTGTAAGTTAGAATACCCAGAGTCAGAAGTCTACTAAAGACTCGGGCTAATATTTTTACTAATATCAGCACGATCCTTAGGGGCTACACTAGTTCATTCTTTGGCATTGTATGGAAGCATAAATCCAGACTATCTATCCAACTTCATGCTTGGGGGCTAGAGGATATGATATGAAATGAAGTAAAAAAGGTGAGATGGAATTCGACTTACATGATGTTCATGAGTGAGCTTGCTTAAGCTCATAGTCACCTCTGAGCTAACCTTCTCGGCGAGGGTCAGCGGGATTACCGGTGGGGGAGGAACCACGCTGGCTCTCAGCCTCTCGTCGTGAAGATGGATCTGCTCAAGGAGTTCGGAGTACTTTATGTCCATCCATTCTTGTGCCTCCTCCTCGGCAGTAATGTTCCGGCTTTCCAAGCATTGCTGGGCTAGCCGTTGGATCTCCTTGATTTCTACGCACTTCTATTCTTGTAGACAGTTGTTGGGCCTCCAAGTGCAGAGGTTTGTTGCAAACGGTTTTTCCATTGCTTAGAAACAAGGCCTAGAGATCATACTTTCACGAGTGAACACTCTCATATAAGTATCTTCTTTTACGATACTACACTGAACTACTCTCCATTTGGATACTCTAATCCATGGTAGGGCTATAACAGCACTCCTCAAAGTTCGCTTTTCCCATATAGATAACCCCACACTGTCACCTTGAGCACTAGATGGTTCCAACAAACACCCTAAGTTCATAGAGACATCCAACTCCAAATATAACTCATAACAAGTATTTGTAATCTCTAGCCTAAGTGTCACCATGGTGTGCATGCTATCACTTTCACACACATGGGGAGAGCCAGAGATCTATTAAAGCACTTGAGTAGCAAGGTAGATCTAATTGATTACAAAGCTCATGATCACAATATGATCATGCATAGAGAGAGATGAACACATAGCTACCAGTAGAACCCTTAGCCTCGAGGAAGATCTACTCCCTCATCATCATGGGAATCAGCAACCGCAATGGAGATGGTGGTGGAGATCGATGGAGATGGCTCCGAGGCACTTCCCCGAATCTCCTCTTTGGTGGCAGCGGTGCTGTGGAACTTTTCGTGCCTGGAGGCTGGATTCTTTAGGGTTTTCTCATCGGAGGCTTCTTATAGGCGAAAGGGCAAGGTCAGTGGAGGCCGGAGGGGCCCACACCACCCCCTGGCACAGCCTGGCCTAGCCCGCGCCACCGGGTGGTGTGGCCAGCCCCTGGCCCCTCTCTGTCTCGTCTTCTGGCTCCGTGAGTCTTCCCGTAAAATATCGACTTTGGATTTTGTCCGGTCCAATTCTGAGAATTTTCATTTTCTGGCTTTTCTGGAACCAAAAACAGAAGAAAACATGCAACTGGCAGTATGGCATCTTATTAATAGGTTAGTTCCAGAAAATGTGTAAAAGTACTCCAAAGTCTGGACAAAACATAAGAAAGTAGATATAAAACAAGCATGGAACATGAAAAATCATAGATACGTTTGCAACGTATCAACATCCCCAACCATAACTCCTGCTCGTCCTCAAGTAGGTAAGTGATAAAAAGAAAATAATAATTTTTGAGGTGACATGCACCATCACAATCTTGATAAAGGCATTTATAAAACATTGATAGCTGGGATCATAGTACTTTAACATAGCATGAAAGATATAGTTCTAGCAATAAAACATAGCAACTATGATGTAGCATGCAAAGATACAAACAAAAGATTCATGAATAACAATGCTTTGCAAGACATTTGTTTGTTTCACATATAGAAAACATAGCATAGTGGCATTTAGCTTGTCCCTCATGGTTTAGGAAAACATAAATGCATAGGACACCTTCAAAATTCATAAGGGTGACTAGATACAAATAGTTCAAGAACAAGCAATATCAACATTATGAATCAATCAATAAGTTTTGGGACAATGCACATTAAACTAAGAATGACCACTATGCTCTCTCAATAGGTGCATAAAGATAGAAGATGGAGACTCAACATAAAAGTAAAAGAAAGGCCTTCATAGAAGGAAGCAGGGATTCAAGTCACATAAAGAGCTTCCAAAAATTATGGTACTTATTAGCTTTCAGCTCTCATTGTCCCTATCATAAGCATCTTGAAGTGATTAAGGTTAAACTGAAAAAAACTATGGCATATACGCTTGACAAAGTATAAGTTGGCAATCTCATGTCCCTTGAATACGAGGGCCGCAACTCATTCTACTCAAGTTTAGTTACCGGTAAGTTCTTGTCATAGTAAGTACATGTGTATCATAGAGAACCGCCAACGGGGTACCCCTTGCCCGATGATACGGAAGAATCCCCATATCAAAATGACAAGGCAAGCAGACAACGAGCATCTCAACAGTCTTCTTATTTACCAAGGGAAAATGGTGCTTTTTTCTTTTCTCATCCATAGGAAAATGGTTCTTTTTTATTTTCTCTTCTTATTTCTCTTAGTAGTCTTCTTATTTACCACGGGAAAATGGTGCTTTTTTCTTTTCTCATCCACGGGAAAATGGTGCTTTTTTCTTTTCTCTTCTTATTTCTCTCTTTACTCTTTTCTCATCTCCTTTTTTTCTTCTTTTTCTCAATCTCGAACTATTTTTTATATGAAGAATGCTTCATAGATTGCTCATTATGGTTATGCCGTAGGTTTCCACCATGATTATGCATGGATTAGACCAGCCGCCCAGGTGTTTCTCTAACACACATACATAAATTCATGGACTTACAAACTCCCCTTTCATTTCACACCGACGACATCATAAACAACAAAGCATGATATCAACTGGGTACAATGTACAAGTGCAATGTTGAAAGCGTTCCCCATGACAGCATGGTTCTGCTAATCCCCAACATATAAGTGCAAGCATATACAACATAGATGAGACAATCGTTCAAGTTTATTAAGTGCAATAAAAGTAAAGTGTGCCATCTAGTTCGTGAGAGCTTTAATAACTAATTTTTACATAACAAGTTTAATTCGAAAAGTAGATAAAAACAAGAATATACTTGGTATAGCAAATGCTAATAGGTAGGTATGGTGGACTCTTTGGAATAACTTGGTTTAATTTGGAGTTGGATGCATTAGTGGAACTCATACTTGGTACATGTGGAGGCTAGCAAAAGACTAGAAGCGATCGACTAAGAGAGAAATAATGGCCATAATCATGCAAAGCGACAAAACATTATTAATTAAAGCATAAAGTGATATTACAAGTCGACAAATAAATGATCATAGAGGCTATGGCGACATGGGATAGTCATAACATGGTGTGAGCATGCGCCAAGTCAACCCAAATAAAGCATCAAAGGAGAATACCACAATACTATGCTTTAATATGCTAAAACAACACATGATTCTTTCAAGGCACATTAAGCAATATCAATTATTTGTAAAAAGTCATGCTACAGAAATAATCACTAAGCATAAGGTCAAACCAACATCTAGCATGACATGATAAATTCTAAGCCAAAGTCAAAAACAAGACTCTTTTAATACCACTTAAGCATGAACTTTTGCTACTCTTTTCCAATCCTAACCAACTTATTTGAAAACTAATGTATGAATGAGGGGGTCCAACCAATTTATTCAAGCAAACTAAGAAAATGAAAACTAAGGACGAAAACAAAGACGCTCCAAGAACAACACAACAGTGCATGAAACAATAAAAATGAAGTGTCTAGAAAGACCTGAGATTTTTCTTAATGAAGAATGGGATGCCTTGGGAATCCCCAAGCTTTGACGCTTGTACTTCTTGGATATTTCTTGGGGTGACACGGGTGGCATCCCCAAGCTTGAGATTTAGTCCATTCTTCATCTCATTACAACATTCTGTCCCTACACCTGAGAATTTCCTTCAAACAAAACTTCACACAATCCTCATTAGCATAATTAGTGCACTCAAGATAATACGTACTTGGGTTCAGTTCCAACACCAATAAAACTTCCATTAAAACACAATCTACTGTATCACGTCCCTCAAAAAGCTCAATTCCCCGAAAAGAACCCAAAAAGGAATCAACAAGAAGCAAATGCAAATAATGGAAGAAATCTGTCAAAACAGACCAGCAGGTAAAAACCAATTTTTTCGAAGACCTTCTATTGCTCAAATCGAAAGGTGTTGAACTAACGAAAGTTATATAACAACTTGGGTCAGAAGGACAAAATCTTACAGCTCAATCCGACGTACAGAGATTTTACACAAATTTTTACAGCAAAGCACAAAGATTTGTTTCGAGACAGGAACTTTCCCAAGCATTACTTCTCTCTCATTAGAGGTTACTCTTGGCACAAAAAGAAAATAAAAAGGATAAGGAGAGGTTATTACTGAAGCAATAACTTCGAAGACTCATCTAAAACTTTTGGGTTATCTCCCAATAAGTACTTTTCTTTAACGCCTTTAAGTTAGGCATGATAGTTTGAGAAGATGCTCACATAGGAAATATGAATTGAAGTAAAAGAGAGCATCAAGAAGCAAAGTCAAAACACATTTAAGTTTAACCCAATTCCTATGCATAGGAATCTTGTAAAGAAACAAGTCATGAAAGCACAAAGCAACAAGCATAGGAAATCAAAACAAGTACAACTTCAAAATTTTCAACATGAAGAGGGGAAACGTAATATTGTTGAGATACATAAAACCATGTTTCCTTCTCTCATAATAAATTTCAGTAGCATCATGAATAAAATTAACAATATAACTATCACATAAAACATTCTTATCATGAGCCACATACAAAAAAGGGTTATTATTCTCCCTATAAGCATAGTCATTCTTATTAATCATAGTGGGATCAAATTCAATAAAATAGCTATCATTATTATTATCATCACCATAATCATCAAATATAGGAGGCATATTGTAGTCATAATTAATTGCCTCCTCAATAGTAGGTGGACTGAAAATATCATATTCATCATTGTAATCATCATATATTGGAGGTTTGGTATCATCATAAGCAATAGAATAGCTATCTTCCAAAGTAGGGGAACTAAAAAGACTTTTCCATAGCATTAGCAATAATGGTGTTCAAAGAATTCATACTGACAACATTGCTATTAGCATGCAAATAAAGTTCCATAGGTTATTTAATTTTCTCTTCACACAATTCATGTCCTAACTCAAGATAAATACTATAAAGCTCTCTAATTTTGTTGTTGTTTTCCATTAAGCCTAACTAGTGAAACTAAAAACAAGAAACAAAAAGATATAATTGCAGAATATAAAGGTAATAACTTCGAGCACTCACACACCAGCAACAATGCTAGAAGATAGCTTAGTAGCTAGAGGATGTGAGTACCTTTTACCTTACCTCCCCGGCAACGGCGCCAGAAAATAGCTTGATGTCTACGTACTTCTATTCTTGTAGATAGTTGTTGGGCCTCCAAGTGCAGAGGTTTGTAGAACAGCAGAAAGTTTCACTTAAGTGGATTACCCAAGGTTTATCGAACTGAGGGAGGAAGTGGTCAAAGGTATCCCTCTCAAGCAACTCTACAATCAAGATACAAGAAGTCTCTTGTGTCCCCAACACACCCAATACACTTGTCAGGTGTATAGGTGCACTAGTTCGGTGAAGATATAGTGAAATACAAGTGGTATGGATAATTATAAGTGGTAACGGTGCCAGAAAAGAGCTTTGATGGCGCGTGGTTGACGTGGGAAGAGACTAAAGGCAATCTGAAATAAAGATGGAAGTAAACAAACATGTAACAGATCTAGTTGCAAACGGTGTTTCAATGCTTAGAAACAAGGCCTAGGGATCATACTTTCACTAGTGAACACTCTCATCTAAATATCTTCTCTTTATGATACCACTCTGAACTTGTCAACACCAGGATTTTTAATCCCAGATGCCTGTTATGCCATACCTAGCAATCCCAGGATTACCATTTTTGCGAGACATAACAGAATTGGTACCACAGTACATCATCCATTACAAACCATAATAAGGTTTTACAAATAGAGGATCTCATGATCTAGTATTAATACAAATCAAGCAGCGGAAATTAAATGTAGTAGGGGCTCCATCTTCAGGGTCATAGGCAATGCTGACGATGGGAGATGATCCTAGTTGTCATAGACCTCCTGTTGTCCATCTTCCTGGTATTCCTCCTCATAGTCTGGCCACGGGAATAGACAGGGACAAAGCCATGAGTACTCTTTAAGTACTCACAAACTATCACTAACAAGTAAGGTAGTTCTAGTAGGAATCTTAAGCTCTAGGTTTATTTGCAAAAAGGCAGGTTTATTTCAAACTGAGTTTAGAAGTAAAGAAAACTAATTTAATGTTCTAAAGCACTTAAGTGAGAACGTAGTTTTCATGTCCACAATGCTGTTGTGATCAAGTCAAAGTCATAGTTCAAGTCACAAGTCATATTGACAACATCTGACGACGGAACAGTATGGCCACTCCAACTGTCCATGACTGCGAATGCGGCTATTGAATAGTTTGACACTCTGCAAAGGTGGTACACTTTTACTAGAAAATTAGATACATCCGTCAGGGATAACCCTGAATCATCATACTTAGTATGCGGATAATCAATCATAAGCTTTCAATTACACACCCTAGTATAGGCACCGCCCCTATGAGCTTGGCCTTCCAGCCATGGCCATCTGCCATCCTAGGCGCTGCATAGGTGGACATTCATCACGAGGTAGCCTCAGCTCAACCTCTTCCGCAAGGGAACCCATACTAAGTCATATAAACTTCCGGCTAAGCCCTACCAATTCAGGTATTGTGGTTGTAAGGTAAAATTGGAATGGTATCGCATCTGAACCCAACCATCAGTTTGTGTAAAGGGCTAAGGCTCATGCCTCAACATTTTCATCATCAAAACATTGTGTTTCTCAACACATGTCAAAACATTTCAATAAAATGAATCATCACTCCAAGGTTTTCATAATCATTTTCAACAAGTATTCGCATCTAAAGTGATGAACTTTTATGCTTAGCACTATCCACTAAATTTGAGGGTATGCCCTAATGGGGGGTGCTAATCAAGTGTAGCTATCCAAATCTAATCTCATGCCTTGGAATGACATCTAAGTAGGACTACTTAGGCCTAGTTTTATACTCTTTATGGTATCTATATTATTGTTCCAATACTCACAAAGCACTAACTAAAAGTAAAGAACTTTGGTAAAAGTAAAACAATAAAGCTTGCAAGTAAAACTTGGGATTGGTATAATCAAAGTTGTATAACCAAGCATGCCTAATGCATCTTGCATAGGTTATATTGCAAGGATGGCTTGCATAGTTAACTTTTAGTGTTAGGATTGCCTTGAGTATTCCAGTGGTTGAAGTTCTCTTCTTCTTCATAGTACTCCTCCTCCTCGTAGCCCGGGTCGGTACTAGCGTCTATAAAGGAATACGAGGTACACAATCACCAAACAATACTTAACTACTTCTATTTAGAAAACTAAGGCTCACACTTGATGATCTAGCATCATCACAAACATCACATGAAATAAAGACCTAGTCTTATTTATCTTATTTTGGAAAAGTAATTTCTACTCATTGAAAATACTTAAGATTTAATATTCTCCAATTAAAATATGGGATCATGTTGACACATGTCATCACCACATATTCTAATACTTGGGAATGTGATTTAAAGTGGTGGTCATATTTTATGACGTTTAAAATTACTATTTAATAAAATTAAAGGGACTAGAAATTCCTGTATAGCATTCTTTTAGTACTAGTCCAAGATCACTTCATGTAAACCTAAATATTTTTACATATTCAGATAGATCTTGTCAAATGTAATTTTTGAGAGTTGGAATCAACTCAAAAGCATTTATGGTTTATTTATGAAAAATGTTTGAATTGGCAAAAGCCTTTGTCTTGTTATTTTTACTATAGGTGATCTATAATTTGAATATATTTCTAACAAAGTTGGAATCATGCAATTTGGTTTGGTGAATCTCTTTGAATTGATTTTTGAATCTACTCACAGAATCTAGTTTTTACTAAAATGGAAAAAGTCTATTTGAATCAACAGGCTCTTCGTGGGAAACTAATTGGGCTGGCCTAGTTACACGGCGCGCGCGCAGTAGGCTGCTGACGGGCAGGTCCTACTCGTCAGCGACTCAATTAACATGAAGCGGTAAGTTTCAATCTGGGCTGTGTGATAAGAGCGCGATCAATAGCTGAGCATCCTCGTCTCCATCACACAGCTCCAGCGAGACTGAACCCTAATCGCTATGGTGGGGGTACGTGGGGGCTCACCAGGGCTCCAGCTAGGGTCGGTGATGGGGGCGATCGAACGTGTCAAGGACGGCGATTCGAATGGTGGTCGCGGCGGCTCCTGGGGCGGCTCCTAGCTCCAGTTCCTCTTCTCCTCTATAGCGGTGGGCTCCGGTGAAATTATGGCAATGTGGTGCTCGCCTTGCTCTAGGGAGAGGTGTGGGAGGTGTCTGAGAGAGAGGGGAGTTGTATGGTGCGGCGAATGAGGGCTGGGGTGGCCTCTATTTATACACCGGCGAGAGGGACAGAGCGGAATGGCTCGGGCTCGTTGGCGACGTCGTTACAGAGCGCTATCATCATGGATGAGGGTAGGGGTCGACGCGGTGCTTCAGGGCAGTCGTGATGTGAGTGATGGCACGGCAAGGGATGGTTAAGAACAGTCGGAAGTGGTCCGTGCTCTGCTCGAGAACGATGGCGTTCGAGATGGCGCACGGGGGCTACGGGTCGCGCGGCAGAGAACGGGTGTGTCTGGGAGCTAGCTGTGATCATGGCGAGTGTGTGCACGCGCGGAGAGGGCGAGACGTAGCATGGGCGAGCTGGTCGGCTGCAGTGCTCTGGCGCGCTCTCGGCATGGCGCAGAGAAATTGGGCACTGTGATGCTAGGGTGTTCCATGGCATGGCTGTGGGAAAGCGCTGGACAATGGGTGGCAGTGGACGGTGGCATGCCTCCTGGACATCATGGACGCGGGCGGCGATCGCTGAGTAGAGCGGTCCATGGTCGGCTGGCGTGGTGAGTCTCGGGCGGCGGCGCACTGGTGCAACGACAAAGAGGGGGCACGTGTTTGGTGCTGCTAGACAAAGGGGAGACCAGGGGAGTGCAATGAGGGCAAGTGGTCGAGTGATCACTGCTCAAACTGTGATGTTAGGAAGTGGTTTAAATTGTGTTTGTAAGGTGTTCGATTAAATGGCCGCAAGAATTTAAATTTGAAATTTTTGAATGAAACTTGGTGAGTGTTTTGATCTTATGCTTGAGTGTCTATGGTTGCTTGGAAAAGTCAAGGTGAATTGATTTGAGTGGTTTTTGCAAAATGGTGATCTTAGCATAAGAATTTGATTCAATTTTGAATTGTTGTTTAAATAGATTTGAAAAATGTTTCTGTTGGTTTGTGAAGTGGGCTTGGGTTCACTTTTACTTGGTCTAACAAGGGGTGAAAAGAATTGGAATTATTTTTTTTATAAATCTTTTACTAGGAACTCATAAAGTGGCCTAGTGGTTGATTATGGTCAAAATGACCATTTGATCATTTGCTTTATTTTTTATTTCTTTTTCTTTGGATTTTGTTTGTAATTGTCCTAGATGATGTAGTATTCATCTTTAAACCATTCCTTACCATTTGTAGCAATCAAACATGGCAATTGCAATCAATTCTACACTAATGCAAAAAACACATGCACTCATATCCATTTTAATAATAAAAGTTTTTGTTAACCCTTAATTTGGGTGATTAGAACTGGATAATCTTGATTAAGATTTCTACGGTGTTACAAACCTTCCCTACTTAAACAAAATCTTGTCCCGAGATTTAAGAAAACTAGGAACTAAAGATATTTGGAAACTCAGTCCTAATATAATCTTCTCGCTCCCAAGTAGCTTCTTCTTCAGTATGGTTGCTCCACTGTATCTTGAGAAACTTGATACTCCTAGTCCTGGTGGTTCTGAAAGATTCTTCCAAAATATGAATGGGTACTTCACGATACGTAAGATCCTGGTTTGTATATATGGCTCGGTGATCGATGTTCTTGAACACTTCGGTCTTCTCCGGAACATCTAGGCATTTGTGAAGTAACGAGATATGGAACACATTATGTATGGATGACATCTCCTCTGGCAGTTCCAGTTGATATGATACTTCTCCTCGATGATTCAAAATTTTTAAGGGTCCAATATATCTGGGGGCTAACTTTCCTTTCAGATGAAACCGTTGCATTCCTTTCAAGGGTGATACTTTGAGATACACAAAATCTCCGAAATTAAAGGTCAGGTCTCGACGTCTCTTGTTAGCATAACTCTTTTGTCTGGATTGGGCGGTCTTGAGGTGTTCACGGACTTTGTGAACCTTCTCTTCAGCTTCTCGTAGGATGTCGGGTCCAAAGATCTGACTCTCTCCTACTTGCGACCAATTCAAGGGGGTATGACACTTCCTTCGATACAGAAATTCAAATGGGGCCATTTGCAAACTGGCTTGATAACTGTTGTTGTATGAGAATTTTGCGAATGGCACACAATCTTCCCATTTTGATCCATACTCTAGAACAGAAGATCTCAACATATCTTCTAAGATTTGGTTGACTCTTTTAGTTTGTCCACCGGTCTGCGGGTGATAAGCTGTGCTGAAATTCAGCTTGGTTCCTAATCCTTCTTGGACTTTCTGCCAAAATCTTGAGGTAAACTGAGTTCCTCGATCCGATACTATGGTCTTAGGGGTTCC
Organism: Avena eriantha; assembly: GCA_910589775.1. Lineage (NCBI taxonomy): Eukaryota > Viridiplantae > Streptophyta > Magnoliopsida > Poales > Poaceae > Avena > Avena eriantha. The sequence goes on from OU342740.1 coordinate 93,783,716, forward strand.
ATGCAAACTGACGATTCTAGCAATGTACAACTCTGCTAGCTTCGAACTCTGTCTTAACATGTATAAAATGGGCTACCTTGGACAGTCTATCCACTATGACCCAAATAGAGTCATTTCCCCTACTAGACGTAGGCAAACCGGTGATAAAGTCCATTCCAACAGAATCCCATTTCCATTTTGGAATCTGCAATGGTTGCAAAAGTCATGTGGGTCACTGATGTTCCGCTTTGACTCTCTGACAGATATCACACTTGGTTATGTAGCTTCCGATTTCTCTCTTCATCTTGTGCCCAAAATTGGTCTTTCAAATCATGATACATCTTCGTTCCTCTAGGATGGATAGAATAAAGAGTATCATGCGCTTCCTGCATGATAACTTGCTTTAGCTCGGAATCTGCTGGCACATAGATACGTCCTTTGTACCAAAAAACTCCTTGTTCATCTTCGGTGAATCTGGGTACCTTCCCTGTACCGATACGACGCTTGATTCCGTCCATACTTGCATTTCCTTTCTGCGCCTCCTTGATCTGACTGATCAAAGTGGGATGAAGTTCAATACTAGCTAAAAATCCTTTGCTAACTAGCTCCGTTCTAAACTGCTCCAACTCTTCATGCAAACTTGGCATACAACTGATGTTCTCTAAGGGTTTCAAGGATGGTTCTCAGGTGTAGCTCATGATCTTCTTCTGACTTGGAATAGATCAGAATATCATCGATAAAAACAACGACAAACTTATCTAGAAAGTACATAAAAATCTTATTCATGAGATTCATGAAATAAGCGAGGGCATTGGTTAATCCAAAAGACATGACAGTGTACTCATACAATCCATATCTGGTAGTAAAGGCGGTCTTTGGGATATCGATTGCACGAATCTTGAGTTGATGATAACTAGTTCTAAGATCCATCTTAGAAAACACTCTGGCACCAGTTAACTGGTCAAACAGATCTTCTACCTTCGGTAATGGGTACTTGTTCTTGATGGTGACGTCATTTATCTTCCGGTAATCCGTGCACAAACGGTTACCTCCATCTTTCTTATCCACGAACAAAACAAGCGATCTCCATGGCGATGCGCTTGGTTGAATCAAACCTTTCGCCAGCATAGCATCAATTTGCTTCTTTAGCTGCACTAATTCAGATGGGTTCATACTATAAAGTCCCTGAGCTATGGGTCCAGTTCCAGGAATTAGTTCAAGGATGAACTCGATATCCCGACCTGGGGGCATACCGGGCAATTCATATGGGAATATGTCGGGGTATTCATGGACTACTCTGACTTGGTCAAGGGTTGGTTGGGCTAGACTCTTGTTGCATTTGAATTGACGGGGTAGCGTCTCAGATACAGGCTCTACTGATACTCCAGAGCTACTGGTCATGGTTATGGCTTTCTTAGCACAGTCGATTAATCCTTTATGTTTCGACATCCAATCCGTTCCTAGTACTACATCCAAACCTTTGGTTCCAAGTACTATTAGGTTAGCATAAAAATCTATGCAATGGATTCTGATAGGTACAGCGTTGCAAATTTTTCTAGCTTTGGTGGTTGAACCAGGTTTTTGAACTATCATAACATGCTTCAATTTTGTTGGTTGAATCATACTAGTGCATGCAAATTCTTCTATAACAAACGAGTGTGATGCTCCAGAATCAAACAACACTCTTGCAAGTACTGAGTTAACAGAAAACATACCCAGTAGGACATATGGCGCTTCCTGAGCTTCTTCTGCATTCATGTGGAACAGACAGCCGTTGCGGTTGAGCGAGTTCCCTGGGGCAAATCTCGTTCCAGGCTGAACACGGCGTTGCTGATGAGCGGGTGTATTCACATTGGTGGCTGCTGCAAGCTACTTGGGGCACTCATTGGAGTAGTGACCCTTGACTCTGCATTCAAAGAAAGTAATCTGGGACGTGTTTTTTCCTGTGACCGGCACATCATTGCTTCCAGTCCTTGGGGCAGTATTGTTGTTGTTGTTGGACTTGAGCGGTACACGGTTGAAGTTATTGGAGTTGTTGGGGTTGTTATTGTGGTTTCCTCCAGACTTCAAGTTTCCTCCGCTACGATTGGGATAGTTTGGACGAGACATAGGGGGTCTGTTGTTTCTTGGGGCATATCCTGCAGACGGGTTGGGGCAATACTTCTAGGTATTGTGGGATCCAGGCTGGTGCATCATGCGACGCTTGCGATTGTCATTGGCTTGGTTTATCTTCCCTTCCATCTGAATGGAAGAGTCTACTAGCTCTTCTAGATCTGCAAAACGGATGTTGACAAACACAGTCTGCATCTCATCATGCAATCCATTTAGGAACCTTTCCTTCTTCTTTGTTTCGGTGTTAATCTCATCAGGGGCATATGTAGCTAGGGACATAAATTTGTCACGGTACTCACCTACCATCATCCTTCCTTGCTTCAGTTCCCTGAACTCAACCCTCATCCTGGTGACCAAACCTTGGGACACATGGGTCCGGCAGAAATTGATCTTGAATGCTTCCCAAGTCATCATTTGACCTCTGTTCATGGTCCGAGTGTTATTCTACCAGGCTCTTGCATGTCAACACCCGGATTTTTAATCCCAGATGCCTATTATGCCATAACTCGCAATCCCAGGATTACCATTTTTGTGAGACATAATAGATTGATATCACAGTACATGATCCATTACAAACCATAATAAGGTCTTACAAATAAAGGATCTCATGATCAAGTCTTAATACAATCAAAGCAGCAGAATAATAAATGTAGTAGTAGGCTCCATCTTCAGGGTCACAGGCAATGCTGGCGATATAAGATGATACTAGTTGACGTAGACCTACTGTTGTCCATCATCATGGTAGTCCTCCTCATAGTCTGGCCACGGGAATAGCAAGAGACAAAGCCATGAGTACTCTTTAAGTACTGGCAAATTATCACTAACAAGTCAGGTAGTTCTAGTAGGAATCTTAAGCTCTCGGTTTGTTTGCCAAAAGCCAGGTTTATTTCTAACTGAGTTTAGAAGTAAAGAAAACTAATTTAATGTTCTAAGCACTTAAGCGGGAACCTAGTTTTCATGTTCACAACCCTGTTGTGGTCAAGTCAAAGTCATAGTTGACTTCACAAGTCACTTTGAAAACATCTGACGATGGAACAGTATGGCCACTCCGACTGTCCATGACCGCGGACACGACTATTCGAATAGTTTGACACTCTAGAGAGGACATACACTTTCACCACAAAATTTTATACATCCGTCAGGGATAACCCTAAATCACTCATACTTAGTATGCGGATAATCAATCATAACCTTTCAATTACAGACCCTAGTATACGCATCTCTCCTATGAGATTGGCCTCCTATCCATGGCCATCTGCCATCCTGGGCACTGCATAGGTGGACAATCATCAAGAGGTATCGCATCCAAACCCAACCATCAGTTTTTATAGAAGGCTAAGGCTCATGCCTCAACATTGTCATCATCAAACCATTGTGTTTCTCAACACATGTCAAAACATTTCAATAGAATGAAGCATCATTCCAAGGCTTTAATAATCATTTTCACCAAGTATTCCCATCTAAAGTGATCAACTTTTATGCTTAGCACTATCCACTAAGGTTAAGAGTGTTTAGTAATGAGGGGTGCTAATCTTCAATCTGATGCCATAGAATGACATCTAAGTATAGGCCTAGTTTTATACTCTTTATGCTATCTATACTATTTTGCCAATACTCACAAGGCTCTAACTAAAAGTAAAGAACTTTGGTAAAGTAAAAGAGTAAAGCTTGCAAGTAAAACTTGGGATTGGTATAATCAAAGTTGGATAACCAAGAATGCCTAATGCATCTTGCTTCAGTTATCCAGTTTGCAAGTATTAGCTTGCATAGTTCTAGCTTGCGTTGAGTGGAGTAGTGGTTGAAGTTTTCTTCTTCTTCTTGGTAGAACTCCTCCTCCTCGTATCCCGGATCGGTACTATCGTCTATAAATGAATACGAGGTACATAATCACCAAATAATACTTAACTACTTTGATTTAGCACACTAAGGCTCATATTTGATGATCTAGCATCATCACAATCATCACATGAATAAAATATTTAATCTTATTTATGTTATTTCAGAAAAGTAATTTCTACTCATTGAAAAATTAATTAAGATTTAATATTCTCCAATAAAAATATGGGATCATGTTGACACATGTCATCCCCACATATTCTAATACATGGGAATGTGATTTAAAGTGTTGGTTATATTTTATAAAGTTTAAGATTATCATTTAATAGAAATAAAGTGACTAGAAATGCCTATATAGCATTATTTTGGTACTTGTCCAATGTCACTGCACTAAAACCTAAATATTTTTACATATTCCGATAGAGATTATCAAATGTGATTTTTGAGAGTTGGAATCAACTCAAATGTGATGTTTGAATGTGAAAAAGACTCTTTTTTGTTATTTTTACTCTAGGTGATCTCTAACTCCACTTGATTTGAATCCAACAGGCTTGGATAGATAATTTGAATATATTTCTAACAAAATTGGAATCATCCAATTTGGTTTAGTGAATCTCTTTGAATTGATTTTTCAATCTACTGATAGAATGTGGTTTTAACTAAATTGGAAAATACTTATTTTAATTCACAGGCCTGTGCGGGAAACAAAACGGGTCGGCCCAATCTGCACAGCACAACACAGTAGGCTACTGACAAAGGGCGTCCACCAGGCAGTGACTTAAACTAACCGAAACCGTATCTTTGAATCTAGGCCCTACAATTAAAAGACGATCCAACGACTGCAGTTCATCATCAACGACGAACAACTCTGGCGAGGTCTAAACCCTAACGCGGTGGTTGGGGTATGCCGAGGCTCACCTGGGCTCCGTCTAGGGTCGATGATGGGGGATAATGATGTGGTCGACGATGGCGGTTCGAACGATGGTCATGGCAGGTCCTAGGGCGGCTCCAATCGACGACGCCCTTCTCCTCCTGCAGCGGCAGGCTCCGGCCAAATTCCGGTGAAGTAGAGATCGCCTTGCTCCGGGGGAGGGTGAGGGAGTGTCTGTGAGGAGTGGGGAGTGTTATGGTGTGGAGAAAAGGGATTGAGAGGGGCTCTATTTATACAGCGACAAAGTGACATTGCGGAATGGGCTCGGGCTGGTCGGTGACGACGCTACAGGAGGCTAGCAGTGTGGCTATGGGTAGGGGATGGTGCGGTGTTCCCTGGCGATCATCACTGGCGTAATGGCGCGGCACAGGGTGGTCTAGGCTGGTCAAGCGCCTACGATGCTCTGCGCGGGAGCGGCGGTGTTTGCGACCGCGCACGGGTGCTACGGGTCGCGCGGCGGCGAACGGGGGTGTCTTGGAGGTGGCTGTGATCATGGGGAGTGTGCGCGTGCATGGAGATAGTGAGGCGCGGTCTGTGCAAGCCGGTCGGGTGTGGCACTCTGACGCGTTCTCGGCACGGCGCAAAGACATTAGGCGTGGGGTCGCTAGGGTGGTCCAGGGCCAGGATATGGTCATGGCTTGGACAGGGGGTGGCGGTGGACGGTGGCGTGTCTGTTGCATGTCATGGGCGAGGGCGGCGTGGCCTCTGTCACTTTGTCCATTTTCGACCGGCGATGACCATTTTTGGGCGGCACGGCACTGGAGCAACGGCTAAGGGGGAGCTGGTCTGGTGCTGGCTAGACACTGGGGGGGACTCGGGAGTGAAGAGGTCACCAATTGGTCGATTGATTACTGCTTAAACAGTGAAGTTAGGCAGATGATTACTTAGTGTCTGCTAGGTGTTTGTTGAAATGGCCGAAAGAAATTAAGTTTGAAATTTTAAAATGAAATTTGGTGAGTGATTTGGTCTTAAGCCAGAGTCTCTATGATTGCTTGGAAAAGGCAAGGTGAATTGATTTGATAGGTTTTTGCAAAAGTGTGATCTTACCATATGAACTAGATTCAAATTTCAATTGTCCTCTAAATTGATTTGGAAATAGCTTTTGTAAATATGTAAAGTGGGCCTTGGTTCACTTTTACTTGGTCTAGCAAGGGGTGAAAATAAGTAGAAATCTTTCTGTTAGAAATTCACTTCTAGGAACACTCAAAGTGGCCTAGTGGTTAACTTTGGTCAAAATGACCATTTGGTTATTTAATTCATATTTGATTTCTTCTTCTTTTGATTTTGTTTTTAATTGGCCAAGATGGTCTAGCATTCAACTCTAAACCATTTCTTATCATTTTTAGCAATCAAACATGGCAATTTAAATCAATCACACATTAATACAAACACACACATGCATTCATATAGATTTTTGGAATTAAAGTTTTTGTTAACCCTAAACTTGGGTGAGTAGAACATGATAATCTTGTTTAGCATTTTTGGGGTGTTACAAACATTCCCTCTTAAAACAAAAATCTCGTCCCGAGATTTAAGAAAAACTAGGAACTAAAGAGATCTGGAAACTCGGTCCTAATGTAATCTTCTCGCTCCCTGATGACCCAAAAGTATAGGGGGTGTATCGCAGTATTTTCTAGAAGTAAGAGTGTCGAACCCAACGAGGAGCAGAAGGTACTGGCTAGTCGCCTGGAGCAGGAATTCTCTGTAAATACTTAGCAAACAGATTTTTAGGATTTTTGATAATGCAGGTAAATAAAGTACGAGTAAATAAAAGACAATAAGAATAAATGCAACAAGTGGCCCAATACTTTGTTTAGCAAAGGACAAGCCGATTTTATTACTTAAGATGACCAAACGTTCTCAAGGACACATGGGAATATCGTCAAGTGCTTTCGCTTCATGTAGTTGATTAATCTTCTTTAGTTTTCTAAGTGTTGTGTGGGTGAACCTGTGCTAATGTACCGACCTTCCTAGGACTAATACATACTTGTGATTATACCCCTTGCAAGAATCCGGAAGTACAAGAAAGTAATTAAGATAGACATCTAACCACAACTTCAAACTCTAAGACCCTGACGTCCCTTGTGCAAAGGTTTCCTTACGGGGGTTCAGGTTGCTGTCACTCCGGCAACCCCTACGATTAGTAGCCAAATACACAATGCATTCCCTTAGGCCCATATAGGTGAAGTGTCATGTATTCGACGTTCACATGACACCACTAGAAGAAGTACACCACAACTTAAATATCAAACCATTGAATCTTCCTCAACACAATTCCACTACTAACAACATGACTTCTCCCATGTCCTCAAGAACTAAACGAACTACTCACAAGACATCATATGGATCAAGATCAGAGATGAAATAATGATATGGTAACAATCTGAACATAGACAATAATTCAATGGTTCACTCAATAGCATCAGCTACAAGGAATAATCAACACCGGGAAAGTTTCCCCTAAGAACTATGCAAGATTCAACCCAATTGTTATAGTGGTATGAAGTGGAGATAATGGTGCTGGTGATGATGATGTTGGTGGTGATGATGATGATGATCCCGATGAACTCCAGCTTGATGGTGGTGTTGATGGAGACGATCTCCCCTCTCCGAGAAGGAATTCCCCTGACAGAATTCTGTCTGCCGGAGAGATCTTTCTCTCTCGGTGTTTTCCGCCCCACAGAGGCGGCGGAATCTTTCTGTGGTTAGTCCCCGAGTGTTAGGGTTTCGAGAGGGTAATATACGTCAGAGGGGAGAGGCTGGAGTGGAACAGGGCGGCCACACCACCTGGTGGCGCGGCCTAGGGTGGCCGGCGCAAGGGGGTGGTGTAGGCCCCCTATGTCCCATCTCCACTTCCCCTTCTGGTTTTCTTCGTCTTCTGGAAAAATAGGATTTTCATTGTATTTTCACGGATTTTCTGATCTTCGTGAATTTTTCCTCCAAACATCACATTTTCCATCAGAATCCTGACTACAGCGGTTCATGCTCCAAAACTCATCAACCATGCAAAAACAGATGAAATAACATAAGTATCATCTCTTAATATGAAATATATCCATGAATAACACTAAACTATGATATAGAATAGTGATGCAAAATTGACGTATCAACTCCCTCCAAGCTTAGACTTCGCATATCCCCAAGCAAAACTGAACTCAATAAACATGACCTCAGGTTTATAAAGTAAATCATAATTGGTAATGGCAAACTTAGCTCTTGGTCGAAGAATAGTTGACAATTTGCTGGAGTTCACAAATAACTAATTTTCAATGATAGCTTTCAAAGTAGAGACACTAAGATAAGAGCAAAGTGCAAAACAAGGAACATAAGAAACATGATTGAATAAATCATCATATGAATGAATGAAACACAACAACTCAAAATACTTGCTGAGAAAGAAGGCAATAGGTTTACTGACTCAACTAAAAAAAGTAAAAGAAAGGCCCTCCGCAAAGGGAAGCAGGGATTTCAAGTTTCATAAAGAGCTTCCAAAAATTATGGTACTTATTAGCTTTCAGCTCTCATTGGCCCTATCATAGGCATCGTTAGGTGATTAAGGTTAAAGTGATCTAATATGAGGATATGCTTGACAAGTCGTAAATTGAAAATCTCATGTCCCTTGAATACGAGGGCCACTCCTCATGTACTCAAGTTTAGTCACCGGTAAGTTCGTATCATAGTAAGTACATGTGTATCACGGAGAACCACCCGCGGGGTACCCCTTGCCTAATGATACGGAAGAATCCCCATATCAAAATGACAAGGCAAGCAGACAACAAGCATCTCAGGAATCTTTTTATTTACCGTGGGATACGGTGTTTTTTTCTCTATTTCCTTTTTTTCATCTTTTTTTCCTTTTTCTTTTTCTCAATCTCTATCTCTTATCTCTTTTTTATAAGAAGAATGCTTCATATATGCTCATTGTCGTTGCGTTGGGAACGGCAGTACCTAGGGAGGTTAGATAGAGGTGTGGAGACTAGCAGGAAATCTATTGACGGTGTCCGCATGCAGGATTGGATACAAGCAAGCGTAGCTGGGCGCAGGAAGTACCCAGGTTCGGAGCCCTCGTGGTGAGGTAAAACTCCTACTCCTACCGATTTGACTATGAGAGATATATGAGCTACAAGTTCTCCTCGAGCTGTCTTCTTTAGCTACTTCCTTAAATGCACATAGACCAACCCTTTCTACTGAGGCCCTGCCTCTCCTTATATAGGCAGAGAGGCAACGGTCTCTCTGGCCAGCTCGACTGGCGGGCCCCACGGGTGGGCCCTAGCTGGCTGGTCATCTACAGTATTCGGTACAACCATGTCCCATCAAAGTACGAGTGGTATTGTTGTCGTGGGCACAGTGAACGTCGTGCGAGCCTGTCGTTAGCACCGGTCCACTATTGCCACGTCATCCCTGCAAAGTCTTCGGTATGGCCGAGAAGTTGCCAGTCTTGTAGTCGTATAGGGTGTACCGCGCACTGTGCTACACGTCGTCCTGTCCTACTGATTGGTTCCGGCTACGCTGCTGTAGCCGGTTGCTTCTCGCTACTCCGGCTACCTCGTGGTAGCCGGCTTGACTCATCTTGTCCGGCTGCGCTTAGCCAGCCGGACGCGATCTAACTGCCGTATTTCTTTTCAGGTTGGGGTACTCGGAGGTCATCCCGCCGACACTAGCCCCTGAGCGCGTGTGGATTTCGCCCTTAGGTGAAATGCGCGCGCGCTCCCTCTTTGTTTTGAACGTCGGGCCGGCTACACCAGGTGGTTGCGCGACCCGTGACGTTAGTGCTGATGCCGGCCATGCACGCACGCGCCATCGGCGGCGGGCAGCGAAGCGTCCCGTCGCACGTCACCTCGGGAAACTGCTTCGTGGCTCTTCGGTTTTTGCTCCGGGATCTTCTACGCACCACACGTCTGTACACGGGATCTGGGGCGGCGGTTGGGGTGAGGGGCGCCTCGATGGCTGTCGCGTGGTGCCGCGGATGGTTGCCCTTCCGGGCCTTTAAAGGGGCGCCTAGGGGAGGGCAGTTCCTCCATTCGCTTCCCCCCGCTCCCAGTTGCCTTCCTCTCCTTTGTGCTCCTGCCTTCCGCGCTTCGCCATCGTTGCTGTTGTAGCCCACCGCGCCACCCATTTGACGTCGTCGGCGGTAAGGGCCACCGTCATTCATCCGCCACCGCGCCCTCCAGCGAACCGGAAATGTCCGCCGAGCGCGGAGCATGGTGTGGCTCCTCTGTTACAGAGGAGCACATCCAAAAGTACCGCGCCACCCTTGTCCTGCTGTCGGAGGAGGAAGTGGAGGTGCGGCTCGCACCGGCGGGGGAGGTGTCACCGCATCCGGCGGAGGGGGAGCAGGTGATCTTCCTCTCGCACCTGGCCCGCGGGTTCACGCTGCCGGTGCACCCGTTCTTCCTCACCTTCCTCGCCTTCTTCGACCTCCGCCTCCACCGTCTCGGCGCCAACGCCATAGGCACGTTGGCGCACTTCATAGCATTCTGCGAGAGCTACCTCGTGATCCAGCCGGATCTCGGGCTCTTCTACCATCTCTTCCAAAGTTTGGCCGCAGGTCTAGTTCACGAAGGGGCCGCTGGTCGTCTGCGGCGGTGCCTCCATCTACTCCCGTGTGCAGACCGGCTACCTAAAGTTCCGGCTGCATGACACGGTACGGATGTGGCAGCAGTTGTACTTCTACGTCCGCAACCTCACCGACATGGAGTGGATCAATCTTCCGGCGTTCCAGGACGTGGAGTCCAGCCGGCAGCATTGGGACTTGAAGGTCTATGGCGAGAAGGCAGAGTCGGATACGATGCTGCAGCATATGCGCTCCCTCATCACCTGCCGGCTAACCAGCCTGGACTTCACCCTTAGCTGGATGTCCCGGCTGATGATGCCGCTGCAGCAGCGAGCGCAAAAGATGTACTTCTACTCGGGCCGGCTGGACCCGACCCGGCTGTCTCGCCGCAACCCCTGCTACCATAATCTGAAGGACTGGGTGTGGACCATCACCAAGGAGCAGTTGCCGAAAGGCTGGACCTTCGGGCTGGCCCCTTACAGCCGTGACAACCACGCGCCCTGGGTAGGTCTTTCTTAGCCGGAAATTCTATGTATTTCTTGCCCTTGTTTATCCGGATAATCTTTCATATTCGACAGATCTTCCCCTACATCCTTCGTGAGGAGGGCGAGGCCCCTCTTCAGACATTCACGCCTGACTTGCCCGAGCCGCGCGCTCGCAGGTCAGGCGAGGAGTCGGACGGTGACGGGGATGCTTTCCCCAGCCGGAACGACGAGCCGGCCCCCGATCCCCATACGGAGGTCGACGAGGAGGAAGAGGCTGCGCTAGCCCCCGAGCCGGCATGACGTCTTGCGACGGACGGCGCCTCCAGCCGGTCTGGCGCTGGTGGGAGTGGCTCTAGCCGTTGCAGCGCCAGCCGGCCTGCCCCAGAGCCGGGCCCCAAGAGGAGCCGTACCAGCGCCCTTCCCCCGAGCCGCCTTGGACGGAAGAAAGGGCCGCCCCCAGTGGTACAGGGGTAAGTCTTTCTCCGGGTGCCTTTACCTCCTTCTGCTTCTTTCACTTTTTCATGTTTGCCTTTGGCTCATTTCCTTCTTTCTCCTTTTTCACTCCTTCTTTTGGGGCCGCGAGCCCGGTGCGGGCGCCGGCTGGGTCGCCACCACGCGCGCCTCCCATGTTTGCCTCCGCCCCTCCTCCCTTCGAGGCACCACCTCCACCACCGCCTCGAGCTGAACCGGCTGCATCAGCCGGAGCGGGGGTTCCTCAGCCGGCCACGGTGATCCAGCCAGAAACGGTTGTGGCCACCTCGCAGAGCAGGGACGGCTCTTCTGGGGGGACATGGAGGGAAGCCACCGGCAAAGAAATCGTGGTTGTTGGTGACGACAACTCCGAGGACGAGCCGATGGAAGAGTTGAGGACGGTGGTGGTCGCGGCGAAAGACTCGCTAGACGTTAATGCCGTGGACGACGACGCCTCCTCCGCTGCCTCGCTGGCAGATCTCGCCGCCACCCTCGAGATGGCGGTGAAGGAGATTCAGCTGCTCGAGGCCGCAGCCGGCAGGAACCGGTCCTTTGAACAGACGCTTGATGCTGGCAAGGGAACCTCCTAGAGTAAGTTTGCTTCATCCGGAATCATCCTTTTTTTTGGCTGATAGCCGGTTTGGTCGCAGCCATCCTTGTGTGGGCTCAGCAGGAGGTCGATCGCCTGAAGAAGGCGAACGGCTAGTTGAGCAAGTCCAACTCCATGCTGCGGCTGCAGAACAAGGATTGGCACGCCAAGGTGGATGCTCTGGAGGCCACCGTCAAGGAGCGCGACGCCTCGCTCGCCAGCCGGATCGATGCCTTCAACCTTCTCGAGGCCCAGAACAAGGACCAAGAGAAGGAAATCAAGCGGCTGGCGACGAAAGAAAAGGCCCTGGTGGAAGAGCAGATGCAAGTCGGACACACGGCCAAGGGTAAGCTCCCTATTCCATCTCCTCCCATCTTTCCAGATCCGGTAGTCGGATCTGACTTTCTTTTTTTTGACAGCCTTTTATCCCGGCATAGACCTGCTGGCCTACAACCGGCTGCAGGAGAACTGGCCGGGAGCACAGCCGATAGCCCAAGAGCTCGTCGTTCTTCTCGGCGAGGAAGCTGCCTAGCTTCGCCAGGCAGCGCAGGCCATCTTCTCCTTCCTGTGGCCGGACACTCCGATCCCGGAGACGATGGCGCGGCTAGCCGCGAAGGTGGGAGAGGTGCCGGCTGCCGTGGACCGGCTGCGAGATTTGGCGGCGCGAGCCAGAGCAGAGATGGCTCTGGCCCTCATGCTCTCGTGGTACAAGGACGCTCGCGTCCAGGAGATCGACGAGGGTTTCCGTGCCGACGCCGACCTTGCCGCCGTCCGCCAGGCCCATCCGGAGCTTCGGGCCTCCGCCATCAAGATTGCTGATTATGTGGATCCCGACGAGGTGCTTACCGACTCGGAGTACGTCGGCACTCCGAATGCGGAAGCTTCGAGGCAGCCGGCTGGTGGCGACGCCGGAACTGGATCGGCCGCAGCGCCTCCTCCACCACCTGAGACTGCTGCCAGCCAAGGCGTTCCGCATGGCAAGGGTCCCACGTCTTAGCTATGACCTCGGGATGTCAGGTGTATTTGTTTATCCTGTTTTTGCTTAGAAACTTTGTCTGTCTGTACCGGCTGCTTCTGGCGCCGGGTAAACTCATGGGAGCTTCGTCTCCTTTTTCCTTTTTAATGCTAGTTTCACTTGTCCTAGCTTGCTTTCAACTTGTGTTGTTTTTATGTTCTTTCAATATTTCGCCGACTGACTTTGTCCGGCTGACCTCGCTCGGCTGAACGCCTTTAGCCAGGGGAACTGCAATTCCAGTGGGGGCACGCCAGTGCACCCACTGGGTGTAGCCCCCAAGATTCGGAGTAGCTGGTGCAGCCAGGTGCTTCGAATCTTATTTCTTTCCTTGAGTCCTCTAGCTTCATCCGACTAGACGCCTCTTAGTCGGTTGCTTCCGCTGGCTAAACACCTGTAGCCGGGGGAACTAATATTCCAGTGGGGGCGCGCAAGCGCAGCCACTTGGTGTAGCCCCCGAGATTCAGAGTAGTTGGCGTAGCCAGGTGCTTCGAATCTTCTTCTTCTGTTGCTCCTTCCCTTGCCCTCACCTGGGCTCCAAATATCCGGCTAAACGCCCTTAGCCGGTCGGGAAACTACAAGTTTCCACTGGGGGCGCGCGAGCGCACCCAGTGGGTGTAGCCCTCGAGATTCAGACCGCTTGATGAAGGCAAGGACTTAGAATCTTCTTCTTCTTTTCTTCCTGGATTCCAACTCAAAATAGTCGTACAAAGCATACATGCATACATACATTCTCACCCGTTAATAGGTTAGTCTGCCAAACTATAGTCGGAAGGTGGATTTGTTTTTTGAAAACTAGCTCGTGCCTTTCTGGACACTTAGCCATTTTCCTGTGTGCTCGACTGTTTTCGCTGCGTCCTTGCCGGGCAGCCCGGTTGCGGTCTGCAGCCGGAACCGAAGGGAACTGAGAGTACATTTCTCACGGTACTAACGGCTTAGCAGCCGGATTGTCTTAAGCTAGTTGTGAGACCGGGACGCCCGATCTATCGCATCTCCTCCCCGTCTTTCATGTGGGATGCCTCGGGCTTTTGCTCTTGCTAGCCGGACAGCTGGTTTGTTGTCTGTAGCTGAGACGAAGAGTGGGCCTCTGACATCGTCGCACACTACTCATCCGATTCGTTGACTTAGCAGGTCGGGCCAGCCGACAGCCCTCGGGTAGGGGTTGCCGGAGCACGAAAATGTGAACCGGAAAACAGATGCATACACATTTCTAGCAAGGAGCCCCCCGAGCATCTCGTCAGGGTCCGCATTTTCATTCATAGGGTTTGCAGGATACATACAATATCTGGTGACTAGGTGTAAAACAGGCACAGCAAGGCTGCGTTCCAGGGATGCTCAGTCTCCTCATCTGACTTATCCATCTTGTTCTTGCGTGGCTGCTGCGCATCGATGGGGTATTAGGAGTCGTTGGGCAGCGCCCGGCTGACGATGAAGGGACCCTCCTAGGGTGGCGACAGCTTGTGCATGCCCTTCGTGTCCTGCACCAGCCGGAGGACTAGGTCGCCCTCGCAGAACGCGATAGGGTGGATCCGGCGTGAATGGTAGTGGCATAGGCATTGCTGGTACAAGGCCGATCTGGACAATGCCAGTTCGCGGGCCTCCTCGAGGAGGTCCACACAATCTTCCCGTGCCTCTTGGTTGGCCTTTTCATCATAGAGGAGCTTGTGCGGAGATTCGAACTCGATATCCGTGGAGAGGACGGCTTCCGATTCGTAGAACAAGAAGAACGGGGTTTAGCCGGTTGATCTATTCAGCGTGGTGACGAGGCTCCATAGCACAGCCAGAAGCTCCTCGATCCAGCATCCGGGCGACCGCTCCAAAGGCTCGATAAGGTGTGGCTTGATGCCGGCTAGTACTAAGCCGTTTTCCCTTTCGACTTGCCTGTTGGACTGTGGGTGCGCAACGGAAGCAAGGTCCAGCCGGATGCCCTTGTTGCTACAGAACCGGGCGAAGGCCCCCTTGGCGAAGTTCGTGTCGTTGTTGGTGATGATGTTGTTGGGGTAACCGAACCGGTTGATGATGTCCGTGAAGAAGGTGATGACTGTCGCCCTATCCAGCTTTCGGATGGGGTTGGCCTCAATCCACTTTGTAAATTTGTCCACCGCCACCAGTATATGGGTCATGCCTGCGCGCGCCCGCTTGAAGGGCCAGGTGATCGGTATGGTCTTGAGGACCAAAGTCGGCATATGTCTGAGCTATCCGAAGCGCTAGAACCCATTGCACGCGCGGACTAGCTGTTCGGCGTCCTCGAGGACGGTGGGCCAATAGAAACCATGGCGGAACGCCTTGGCAATTATCTCCCTTGACGAGGCGTGGTGCCCGCACTCACCCTGGTGCATGTCCTTGAGCAGCCGGTAGCCTGTGTCCACGTCGAAACACCTTTGGAAGATGTCAGATACGCTGCGCTTGTACAGCTCTTCGTTGATGATGGTGTATGTGTGCGCGCGGCGCCGGATTTGCCTCGCCTCCACCTCGTCATCCGGAAGCTCCCCATTGGCGATGTAGTTCATGAAGGGTTGTGCCTAGGATGGTATTTCCCGGATGACGAGGATGCTTACGCTTTCCGGTTGATGGTCATCGGGGGGTCATTTGGATGAGGTACCTAGGACGGCATCCCCCGAGCCACTTGATGAGTCGGCAGCCCCCGGGTCTTGCGAGCCAGAGGGTACGGACTTTCCGGAGTTGGCACGGGACTTCTTCTTTGGAGGTTCTTCCGGCTCTACATCTGCCGCCCCGTCAACCGGAGCGGTCCCTGCCCATATGATGGAATCCAACTCGGGTGACAGGGTGATGGAGGGCTTGCGCAGGTGCACCAAGGAGACCCTAGGCGGGACCGCCTGCCGGGTGGATCCAATTCGTGCGAGCGAATCGGCTGCCTCGTTGTTGGCGCGAGGGACGTGATGGAATTCACACCCGTCAAAGCAGGCGTTGAGCTTCTGTATGTGGAACCGATAGAGAGCCATATTTGCATCATGGGCGTCCCACTCTCCGGATACTTGCTGCAACACCAGATCCGAATCGCCGAAGCAGAGGATCCGGTTGACACCAATCTCTCTGGCTAGCCGGAGGCCGTGCGCCAGTGCCTCGTATTCGGCTACGTTGTTGGAGGCCTTGAAGTGGATCTGCAGGACGTACTCCAGCCGGTCTCCTTTGGGTGAGGTAAGCACGATGCCGGCTACCAAGCCCCTGCGCATCTTCGACCCGTCGAAGTGCATCCTCCAGTGGTCCGAATCCGGAACCGGTAGGAGGTTTTGGGTCTCAGCCCAGTCGACTAGGAAGTCCGCCAGCGCCTGCGACTTGATCGTGAGCCGGGTCTCGTACTGGATGGAATAGGCGGCAAGCTCGATGGCCTACTTGGCGACTCAGCCGATTGCGTCCTTGTTGCTGATGATTTCCGAAAGGGGTGTAGTGCACACGACCTTAATCGGATGCTCCTGGAAGTAGTGCTTGAGATTCTTGCATGCCAGGTACACGCCGCAACACATCTTCTGGTAGTGGGGGTAGTTCTGCTTGGAGAGTGAGAGAACCTCACTGAGGTAGTAGATGGGCCTCTAAACCGGTTGAGCCTTGCCTTCCTCGGGGCGCTCCACCACTAGGACGATGCTGACGACCCGGCAGATGGCTGCTATATAGAAGTTGTCTCTCCATGGCAAGGTTGGCTTCTACCTGCTCCAAGTTGTCCCCGAGGTTAACCGGCATCAGGATCTGATCAATGGCTTCATCCACTAGATTCCGAGGCTGCGGCGGCATGGAGGTTCCGCCCTCGTCCGTGCCCCGCTCCCGCGGCTGGTGGGGTGAGAACTAGAGCCGGCCATCATGACCTCGATGCCGCAGGAGCTACGGAGGCGCTGCTTCCCGGATGCGGCAGCTCCGCGATGGAGATGATCTCCCTAGGGAAATGCTCCAGAATGGTGGCGACGTAGACGGGGAGGTCGCCGAAAAGCAGGATGGAGCCGTTCGCCGGGAAGGTGGTCCCGGCGAAACAGGAAGCGTTGTCGATGATGCAGTCGAACTTGCCGAGCGTGAGCACCAGGCCGGAGGCCACGCGCTCACCAGCTGAAGTGCGGGGTCCCATGAAGAACGTGACTCCGGTCGAAGCCATTAGCCCCACGGTGGGCGCCAACTGTTGTTGTGTTGGGAACGGCCGTACCTAAGGAGGTTAGATAGAGGTGTGGGGACTAGTAGGGAAGCTATCAACGGCATCCGCAGGCGGAATTGGATACAAGCAAGCGTAGCTGGACGCAGGAAGTACCCAGGTTCGGAGCCCTCGTGGTGAGGTAAAACTCCTACTACTACCCATCTGACTATGAGTGATATACGAGCTACAAGTGCTCCTCGAGCTGTATTCTCTAGCTACTTCCTTAAATGCACATAGACCAACCCTTTCTACTGAGGCCTTGCCTCTCCTTATATAGGCAGAGAGGCAACGGTCTCTCTGGCTAGCCCGACTAGAGGGCCCCACGGGTGGGCCCTAGCCTGTTGGTCATCTACAGTATCCGGTACAACCATGTCCCATCAGAGTACGAACGACATGGCTGTTGTGGGCATAGTGAACGTCGTGTGAGCCTGTCGTCAGCACCGGGCCAATATTCCCGCGTCATCCCCATGAAGTCTTCGTTATGGCCGAGTAGTTGCCAGTCTTGTCGTACAGGGCGTACCGCGCACTATGCTGCATGTCGTCGTGTCCTCCTGATTGGTTCTGGCTACGCTGCTGTAGCCGGTTGCTTCTCGCCGCTCTGGCTACCTCACGGTAGCCGGCTTTACTTATCTTGTCCGGCTGCGCTTAGCCAGCCGGACGCGATCCGACTGACGTATTTCTTGACAGGTTGGGGTACCCGGAGGTCATCCCCGCGACACTCATTATGGTTACACTGTAGGTTTCCACCATGATAACATGGATTAGACCAGTGGCCTAGGCGTTTCTCTAACACACATACATAACTCCATGGACTTACAAGATCCCCTTTCATTTCACACAGACGGCATCCATAGACAAAAGAACATGATATCAACTAGTTACAAAGTACCGGTGCAATGTTGAAAGCGTTCCCCATGACAGCATGGTTCTGCTAATTCACAACTTACAAAGTGCAAGCATATACGCAACATAGATGGGCACAATGGTTTAAGTTTATTAAATGCAAGAAAATAAAGTGTGCCATCAAGTTCTTGAGAGCTTTAATCACTAATCTTCTCATAACAAGTTTAATTTGGAAGGTAGATAAAAACATGAATTTACTTGGAATAGCAATAGTGCTAATAGGTAGGTATGGTGGACACAAATGGCATAGGTTTTGGTTTAAGGATTGGATGCACGAGAAGCATTCCCTCTCAGTATAGGTTTTTGGCTAGCAAGGCTGGGTAGCAAGCATAAGAGTTGAAGGAAACAAACAAACATACAGGTGATAAAAACAAACATGCAATCTTCCTTGGAAGCACAAAAGATCTTAACTAGAGAATACTAAACTTATGAGAAAATAAAGAAAGAAAGATGATGAGATTATATTTCTTTAGAGTATTTTTTATCTTTTTCATTCAACTCTCAATAATAGTGTTGCTACTAACCGAGCCAGGTTTGCCAAAACCAACTATATTAACTCAATGATCCCAAAGTGGTACCAATACTAACAACAAGATCAATCATATAACCATGAATTGAAAACTAATAAAAGATATGCAAAAGAGTAAATGATAGAACCTCTCATTAATATTCCATAACGCCAACTCACACCAAGGGATACATAGATATCTAACAAGAGGGGGGACACTTCCATAATGCAAACCATCCTACATGATAACTTCTTTATTCATGATATGACTCTACTAAAAAGGTAAAAAGATAGAAGATAGTGATGTGATACCGCGGCACTCCCCCAAGCTTGGAATAAACCAAGGGGATGCCAAAACCTGATGACGAATTACTCCTTCGGTGGTGGTGGTATTCTCTCGATGAGCGTTTTGATCAATTTCCCCAAGTCCTCAACCTCGAAGTTGAGAGTACGAATCAACTCCGAGTTGTGCTTGATGCGGTGCAAGATCATGTCAGGTTGTGAATCCCAGCTCTTGTGATTCTTTCCCCACTCTTCCTCCTTGAAGTCTTCTTTTCCTGCATGGTTAGAACGAGGCATATCCCAATTGGAGGGTTGTTTCTCCTTGGGCATATTCCGGTAATGATGATCATGGATAAGGGTATGGAAGGGACTCTTGGTGCTTGGAGAAGGTGTCCATGGGGCCAAATAGTGACGCGGAGGCTTCCCTCTAGTTGACATCCGTGCAGTCCTTCTAATCCTGGCAGGTTTTGCCACCACTCCAATGCTTGGAATGGTAGTGCCGGTGTGCGGATGTTGACTTTGCTTTGCGTCCTCTTCATCTTCACTCTTGATCTCCTTCTCCTGCCCGCGGAGACCATTGTGCTTCTAAACTTTAAAGAATAGTTCCTGGCAGAAACAGATCAAAACGAAAACACGACAAGAACACGATATACGAACCTCGGGGGATCCGGGGGATTATATATTACCAAGTTTTACAACAAAAGGAAGGTACTGGGAGAAAATGGGTCAAACACGGAGTCCGGGGCGGCCACACCACCTAGGGGTGCGGCCTGGGGTGGGCCCGCACCATAGGGTGGTGTGAGCCACCCAGGCTCCGTTTCCATCCCTCTTTCGCTTCGTAGCTTTCCTTGTTGGATAAAAATTCCAAAAATATAACTGGACAGAATTTTCGTGGAACTTTCCTTACTAGAACTGTTACCAATTTGAAAACAGACACTGTAGGTCTCTGAATTTGGCATTTAACAGATTCTTCCGGAGTCACCACTTGAATAACATCAATATCTTCATCTTCATACTCATATTGCTCGAGTCATGAAACCTTTCTCTTTCTCATTACACCATTTTCTCCAATAACCTGAAAATTTCTTTCACACAATTCTCATTAGCAACATTAGTGTAAGCAAGGTAACAAACCTCTTTAAGTCTAATTTCAACTGAAATCCATCAAAACATAATATACTATAGCAACTCCTTCCGAAAACCCAAAAATAATTCAAAAAGAAAATCGATTAAAGAAGGAAATGCAAGAGTGACAAAATCTATCAAAGCAGACCAGCAGGTAAAGATCAATTCTTTCGAAAATCTTCTGTTGCTCAAATAAAAAAGTTCAAAACTAACAAAAGTTAAATAACAACCTGGGGAAGAATCACAAAAATTACAGCTCAATCTGACATACAGAGATCTATCACGAATTTTTACGGTGAAGCACAAAAATCTGTTTTGGGACAGCAACTTCCCCAAATCTTACTTCTCTCTCATTGGAGGTTGATCTTGACACAAAAACCAAACAAAAAGGATAAGGATAGGTTATTACCGAAGTAATAACTTCGAAGACTCAAAGAAACAAAAACAAACTAAAAGAAAGAATAAATTGGGTTGTCTCCCCAAAAGCTCTTTCTTTATAGCCATTAAGATGGGCATGATAATTTCAATGATGCTCACATAAGAATATGAATTGAAGTGAAAGAGAGCATTAATAAGCAAAAATACACATGTTTAAGTCTAAACACCCGGAGGCTACAAGCTTAGGAAGGTGTCAGCACCCGGATTTTTAATCCCAGATGCCTGTTATGCCATACATCGCAATCTCAGGATTACCATTTTTGCGAGACATAACAAATTGGATATCACAGTACATCATCCATTACAAACCATAATAAGGTCTTACACAAATAAAGGATCTGATGATCCAGTCTTAATACAAACAAGTAGCGGAATAAATAGCGTAGCGGTGGGCTCCATCTTTAGGGTCACAAGCAATGCTGACGATGGGAGATGATCCTAGTTGTCGTAGCCATCCTGATGTCCTTCTTCCGGATAGTCCTCCTCATAGTCCGGCCACGGGAATAGCCAGGGACAAATCTATGAGTGCTCTTTAAGTACTCGCAAACTATCACTAACAAGTAAGGTTGTTCAAAGTAGGAATGCTAACTCTAAGTTTATTTATAAAGTTAAGTTGGAAACCTAAGATAAGTTCAGAAACAAAGAAGGATAAAATAAAGTTCTAAAATCACCTAAGTGGGAACTTAGTTTTCATAGTCACAACTCTGTTGTGGGTAAGTCATGTCACAATTCATTTCATAAGTCATTTGAAAACATCTGACAACGGAACAGTATGGCCACTCCAATTGTCCATAACCGCGGACCCGTCTATTCGAATAGTTTGACACTATGCAGAGGTGGTACACTTTCACCACAAAATTCAATACATATGTCAGGGACAACCCTGAATAATCATACTTAGTATGCAGATAATCAAACATAACCTTTCCTTTACACACTCTAGTGTAAGCACCTCTCCTATGAGCTTGGCCTCCCAGCCATGGCCATCTTCCATCCTGGGCACTGCATTGGTGGACCAAATTGAGAGGTTGCCTCAGCTCAAACCTCTCCTGCGGGGGAACTCATACTAATGCATATAAATTTCTGGCTAAGCCTTACCCAATTCAGGTATTGTGGTTGTACGGTAAAATTGGAATGGTACATCCGAACCCAACCATCAGTTTTTATAAAAGGGTTAAGGCTCATGCCTCAACATTTTCATCATCATAAACCATTTGTGTTTGTCAACACATGTCAAAACATCTCAATAGAATGACTCATCATCCCAAGGTTTTCATAAGTCATTTTCACCAAGTATTCCCATCTAAAGTGATCAAGTGTTTGGTTTAGCTCTAGACTACTAAATTAAGAGTGTTCACTAATGTGGGATGCTAATATCAATCTCATGCCATAAAGTGACATCTAAATCTAACTAGATAGGCCAAGTTTTATACTCTTTATGCTATCTATAAACGAAGTAAAGGACTTTGGTAAAGTAAAAGAAAATAAAGATTGTAAGTAAAACTTGGGGTAGGTATAAGTCAAAAGGTATAACCAAAGCATGCCTAAAGCATTTTCTCAAGTTAAGGGGGCAAGTGTTAAGTTGCTTAGTCTAGCTTGCCTTGGTTGGTGCAGTGGTTGAAATTTTCTTCTTCTTCCTCGGGGTAGAATTGATACATACGGAATACACAATCACCAAACAATACTTAACTAGTCTATTTAGTACACTAAGGCACACATTTGATGATCTAGTATCATCACATACATCACAAGATTTAATGAACTAGTTTCCTTTATTTTATTTGAAAAAGTAATTTCTACTCATTGAAAAATAACTAAGATTTAATATTCTCCAATTAAAATATGGGATCACGTTGACACATGTCATCACCACATATTCTAAAAAATGGGAATGTGATTTAAATGTTGGATCACCTTTTAATAAGTTTAAGATTAATATTTAAATGATTTAAAGTGACTAGAAATGCCTATATAGCATTATTTTGGTACTAGTCCAAAGTCACTGCATGCAAACCTGAATATTATTACATATTCAGATAGGTATGTTCAAATGTGATTTTTGAGAGTTGGAATCAACTCAAAATCTATAATGGTTGAATTTTCAAAAATGTTTGAATGTAGAAAAGTCTCTGTCTTGTTATTTTTGCTAGGTGAGATCTCTAACTCTACTTGATATAAATCCAACTGGCTTGGATAGATATTTAAATTATCTTTCCAAAAAAATTGGAATCATTAATTTTGGTGGACTAAAACTCCCTATATTGATTTTCAAACGAGTGGACATAATCTAGATTAAGTCTAAATAGAAAAACCAAAATTTGAAATCTAGGGCCAGCGCGGGAAAGAAAGTGGGCCGGCCCTGGCACACTTCACAGCGTAGACGATAGCTGACAAGGGGTCCACATGTTAGCGGCTCTTATAACGCAAAGCGGTACGGGGCAATGTGGACCGCATGCTTAGAACTACGATCGACGGTTGTGGCTCGTCGTCGACGACGGACAGGTTGCCGACGAGGCGGAACCCTAGCAGCTCGGTGGGGGTGAGTTGGGGGCATACCAGGGCTCCAGCTAGTGTGGCGATGGGGGCGATCGAATGAGGAGACGACGGCGGACTTAGGCGAGGTCACGGCAGCTCTTGGGGTGGACGAAATCGTCGGGCCCCTTTCTTCTCTACTACGGCGAACTCCAGCGCAATTCTAGCGAATGGCTGCTCAAGCGGCTCTGGCGATGGGGTGAGGTGGTTATTATAGAGAGGGGAGCTGAGTGGTGTGAGGAGTTTGTGCTGGGGAGGGCTCCTTATATAGGCTCGACGAGGAGCCCGTGAGGGCGACGGTGAGCTCGTCGGTGACAATGATACAGGGTGCTAGAGGTATGGACGGGGTAGGCGGATGGTGGCTTGCCTCCTAGCGGTCAGCTACGGTGTGATGGAGACGCTAGGGGCGGTGGCATGCGGTCGGGAAAGGCTGGCACTCTGCGCGGCAGAGACGGTGCTCGACGCGGTTCACGGCGGCTGCTGGTCGCGCGACGGGGTAAGGGCGTGTCTGGGGGTGAGTTGGGGTTATGGCAGAGCGGCGCACGTGAGCTGAAGGCAAGGCGCGGCTTGTGTGGGCCTATCAGGGATGGCCCTTTGGTGTGAGCTGGGCACGGTGCAGAGGCGGTGGGCGCGAGCTTTCCTTGGTGGTCCAGGGGCTGGCTGCGTCCATGGGGTGGACAGGGGACTGCGGTAGGGTTCATCGGAGCTAGGGATGGTGCTGGTTTGGTGTTGCGCGGTCGTTAGCTCGTTGCCTGCGTTTTACCGGCGACGACCATATTTGGGCAGCGCGCCACTGCTACTAGCGGTGAAGGGGGAGTTGTTCTGGGCTGGGGTAGATGCTAGGGGGACAGGGGATTAAGTGGGAGACCAAATTGGTCGATGATCACTGTGGAAACAGTGAAGGTACTCTAGTTTTGGTTCAGTGCCTGCCATGTGTTCAACAGAATGGCCTCAGGCAGAAATTTTTTGAGTGTTCTCCACTTAACCTTGAGATTCTATGCCTGCTTGGAAAGGTCAAGGGGAATTCATTTGAGTGGTTTTTGAAAAGGTGTGATCTAGGTACCTACACTTGATTCCATTTTCAAATGTCATTCAAAATTTATTGTTTAACTGTTTCTGTAAGATCACAAAATGGGCCTTGGTAGATAATTACTTGTACTAGCAAGGGGTGCAAAGAGTTAGAATTTTTTCTGTTTGAATTTGAGTTCTAGGAACACCTCAAGTGACCTAGTTGATTAAAATGGCTCAAATGACCATTTGTATTTATTAATTCCATTTGATTTCTTTTTCTTTGGGTTTTGCTTGGGAATGATCTAGATGATGTGGCATTCACCTTAGAATCATTTTACAACCATTATATCAAACAAACATGGTAATTCAAAACAATTCCATATTAATGCAACACACATATGTATTCTTGATTATTTAAATGAGAAAAAGTTTTTGTTAACCCTAAATTGGGTGATTTGGGTCTTAATAACCTTGTTTAAAGTTTTGGAATGTTACAGAAGGCAGAGCAAGTGCAACATAAAGATTTTAAGCATAAAATGAGGAAACTTGATATTATTGAGATTCATAAGAACAGTCTTCCCTCTCTCATAATAACTTTCGGTATCATGCATAAACTTAATGATATAGCTATCATAAGAACCATTGTAGCAATGATCGCTCATCATTCATAGCTGGGATCATAGTACTTTAACATAGCATGAAAGATATAGTTCTAACAATAAGACATAGCAACTATGATGTAGCATGAAAAGATACAATCAAAAGATTCATGAATAACAATGCTTTGCAAGACATTTGTTTGTTTCACATGTAGAAATTATAGCATAGTGGCATTCAGCTTGTCCCTCATGGAGTAGCAAAACATAAATGCATAGGACATCTTCAAAGTTCATAAGGGTGACTAGATGCAAATAGTTCAAGAACAAGAAATATCAACATTGTGAATCAATCAATAAGTTTTGGGACAATGCACATTAAACATAAAAGTAAAAGAAAGGCCTTCATAGAAGGAAGCAGGGATTCAAGTCACATAAAGAGCTTCCAAATATTATGGTACTTATTAGCTTTCAGCTCTCATTGCCCCTATCATAAGCATCTTGAAGTGATTAAGGTTAAAGTAAAAAAACTATGCAGTATACGCTTGACAAAGTATAAGTTGGCAATCTCATGTCCCTTGAATACGAGGGTTGCTCCTCATGCTACTCAAGTTTAGTTACCGATAAGTTCTTGGCCTAGTAAGTACATGTGTATCATAGAGAACCGCCAACGGGGTACCCCTTGCCCGATGATACGGAAGAATCCCCATATCAAAATGGCAAGGCAAGCAGACAACGAGCATATCAGCAATCTTCTTATTTACCACGGGAAATGGTGTTTTTCTCTCTTTCCTCTTTTCTCATCTCTTTTTTCTTCTTTTTCTCAATCTCTAACTCTTTTTTTTGTAAGAACAATGTTTCATAGATTGCTCATTATGGTTACGCTGTAGGTTTCCACCATGAATAGGCATGGATTAGACCAGCTGCCCAGGCATTTCTCTAACACATATACATAACTCCATGGACTTACAAGCTCCCCTTTCATTTCACACCAACGACATCCATAAACAAAAGAGCATGATATCAATTGGGTACAATGTACAAGTGCAATGTTGAAAGTGTTCCCCATGACAGCATGGTTCTGCTAATCCCCAACGTATAAGTGCAAGCATATACAACATACATGACACAATGGTTCAAGTTTATTTAGTGCAATAAAAGTAAAGTGTGTTATCAAGTTCGTGAGAGCTTTAATCACCAATTTTCAAATAACAAGTTTAATTCGGAAGGTAGATAAAAACATGAATATACTTGGTATAGAAAATGCTAATAGGTAGGTATGGTGGACTCTTTGGAATAACTTGGTTTAATTTGGAGTTGGATGCATGAGTGGAACTCATACTTGGTACATGTGGAGGCTAGCAAAAGACTGGGAGCGACCGACTAAGAGAGAAATAATGGCCATAATCATGGAAAGCGACAAAACATTATTAATTAAAGCATATAGTGATATTACAAGTCGAAAACTAAATGATCATAGAGGCTATGGCGACTTGGGATAGTCATAACATGGTGTGAGCATGCGCCAATTCAACCTAAATAAAGCATCAAAGGAGAATCCCATAATATTATGCTTTAATATGCTCAAACAACGCATGATTCTTTCAAGGCACATTAAGCAATCTCAATTATTTTTAACAAGTCATGCTACAGAAATAATCACTAAACATAAGGTCAAAGCAATATCTAGCATGACATGATAAAGTCTAAGCCACAGTCAAAAACAAGACTCTTTTAATACCACTTAAGCATCAACTTTTCCTACTCATTTCCAATCCAAACCAACTTATTTGAAAACTAATGTATGAATGAGGGGGGTCCAACCAATTTATTCAAGAAAACAAAAACTAAGAACGAAAACAAAGACGCTCCAAGAACAACACAATAGTGCATGAAACAATAAAAACGAAGTGTCTAGAAAGACCTGGGATTTTTATTGATGAAGAAGGGGATGCCTTGGGAATCCCCAAGCTTTGATGCTTGTACTTCTTGGATATTTCTTGGGGTGACACGGGTGGCATCCCCAAGCTTGAGCTTTAGTCCATTCTTCATCTCATTACATCATTCTTTCCCTACACCTGAAAATTTCCTTCATACAAAACATCACACAATCTTCATTAGCAACATTAGTGCACTCAAGATAATAAGTCTTTGGGTTCAGTTCCAACACCAATAAAACTTCCATTAAAACACAAGATACTGTATCACTTCCCTCAAAAGGCTCAATTCCCCAAAAAGGAATCAACAAGAAGCAAATGCAAATAATAGAAGAAATCTGTCGAAATAGACCAGGAGGTAAAAACCAATTTATTGGAATACCTTCTTTTGCTCAAATAGAAAAGTGTTGAACTAACGAAAGTTATATAACAACCTGGGTCAGAAGCACAAAAACTTATAGCTCAATCCGATGTACAAAGATTTTACACAAATATTTACAGCGAAGCACAAAAATCTATTTCGGGACAGCAACTTTCCCAAGCATTACTTCTCTCTCATTAGAGGTTACTCTTGGCACAAGAAGAAAATAAGGAGAGGTTATTACTTAAGCAATATCTTCCAATACTCATCTAAAACTTTTGGGTTATCTCCCAATAAGTACTTTTCTTTAACGCCTTTAAGTTAGGCATGATAGTTTGAGAAGAAGCTCAGATAGGAAATATGAATTGAAGTAAAAGAGAGCATCAAGAAGAAAATTCAAAACACATTTAAGTCTAACCCACTTCCTATGCATAGGAATGTTGTAAAGAAATAAGTCATGAAACCACAAAGCAACAAGCATAGTAAAGCAAAACAAGTGCAACTTCAAAATTTTCAACATAAAGAGGGGAAACTTAATATTGTTGAGATACATAAAACCATGTTTCCCTCTCTCCTAATAACTTTCAGTAGCATCATGAATAAAATTAACAATATAACTATCACATAAAACATTCTTATCATGATCCACATACAAAAAAGAATTATTATTCTCCTTATAAGCATAGTCATTCTTATTAATCATAGTGGGAGCAAATTCAAGAAAATAGCTATCATTAGTATTATCATCACCATAATCATCAAATATAGGAGGCATATTGTAGTCATAATTAATTGCCTCCTCAATAGTAGGTGGACTGAAAATATCATATTCATCATTGTAATCATCATATATTGGAGGTTTGGTATCATCATAAGCAATAGAATAGCTATCTTCCAAAGCTGGGGAACTAAAAAGATCATTTTCACAAAAAAATAGTTTCCCCAATCTTAGAATTTTCCATAGCATTAGGAATAATGGTGTTCAAAGAATTCATACTAACAACATTGCTATTAACATGCAAATAAAGTTCGATAGGTTTTTTAATTTTCTCTTCAAACACTTCATGTCCTAACTCAAGATAAATACTATAAAGCTCTCTAATTTTTTTGTTGTTTTCCAATATGCCTAACTAGTGAAAATAAAAACAAGAAAAAAAAGATATAATTGCAGAATCTAAAGGTAATAACTTCGAGCACTCACACACCAGCAACAATGATAGAAGATAGCTTAGTAGCCAGAGGATGTGAGTACCTTTTACCTTACCTCCCCGGCAACGAAGCCAGAAAATAGCTTGATCTCTACGTACTTCTATTCTTGTAGATAGTTTTTGGGCCTCCAAGTGAAGAGGTTTGTAGAACAGCAGCAAGTTTACCCTTAAGAGCATCACCCAAGGTTTATCGAACTTAGGAGGAAGTGGTCAAAGGTATCCCCTCTCAAGCAACCCTGCAATCAAGATACAAGAAGTCTCTTGTGTCCCCAACACACCCAATACACTTGTCAGGTGTATAGGTGCACTAGTTCGGCGAAGTGATAGTGAAATACAAGGGGAATGGATTATTATAAGTGGTAACGGTGCTAGAAAAGAGCTTTGATGGTGCGTGGTTGACGTGGGAAGAGACTAAAGGCAATCTGAAATAAAGATGGAAGTAAGCAAACATGTAACAGATCTAGTTGCAAACGGTGTTTCAATGCTTAGAAACAAGGCGTAGGGATCATACTTTCACTAGTGAACACTCTCATCTAAATATTTTCTCTTTACGATACCACTCTGAACTTGTCAACACCCGGATTTTTAATCCCAGATGCCTGTTATGCCATACCTAGCAATCCCAGGATTACCATTTTTGCGAGACATAACAGAATTGGTACCACAGTACATCATCCATTACAAACCATAATAAGGTCTTACAAATAGAGGATCTCATGATCTAGTACAAATCAAGCAGCGGAAATTAAACGTAGTAGGGGCTCCATCTTCAGGGTCATAGGCAATGCTGACGATGGGAGATGATCCTAGTTGTCGTAGACCTCCTGTTGTCCATCTTCCTAGTAGTCCTCCTCATAGTCTGGCCACGGGAATAGCCAGGGACAAAGCCATGAGTACTCTTTAAGTACTCGCAAACTATCACTAACGGGTAAGGTAGTTCTAGTAGGAATCTTAAGCTCTAGGTTTATTTGCAAAAAGGTAGGTTTATCTCAAACTGAGTTTAGAAGTAAATAAAACTAATTTAATGTTCTAAAGCACTTAAGTGGGAACATAGTTTTCATGTCCACAACCCTGTTGTAGTCAAGTCAAAGTCATAGTTCAAGTCACAAGTCATTTACATCTAACAACAGAACAGTATGGCCACTCCAATTGTCCATGACCGCGGACGCGGCTATTGAAATAGTTTGACACTCTGCAGAGGTGGTACACTTTCACCACAAAATTTGATATATCTGCCAGGGATAACCCTGAATCATCATACTTACTATGCGGATAATCAATCATAACCTTTCAATTACACACCCTAGTATAGGCACCTCCCCTATGATCTTGGCCTCCTAGCCATGGCCATCTGCCATCCTGGGCACTACATAGGTGGACATTCATCACGAGGTAGCCTCAGCTCAACCTCTTCCACAAGGGAACCCATACTAAGGCATATAAACTTTCGCCTAAGCCCTACCAATTCAGGTATTGTGGTTGTACGATAAAATTGGAATGGTATCGCATCTGAACACAACCATCAGTTTGTTTAAAGGGCTAAGGCTCATGCCTCAACATTTTCATCATCAAATCATTGTGTTTCTCAACACATGTCAAAACATTTCAATATAATGAATCATCATTCCAAGGTTTTCATAATCATTTTCACCAAGTATTCCCATCTAAATTGATCAACTTTTATGCTTAGCACTAGCCACTAAAGTTGAGGGTATTCCCTAATGAGGGGTGCTAATAAAGTGTAGCTATCCAAATCTAATCTCATGACTTGGAACAACATATAAGTAGGACTACTTAGGCCTAGTTTTATACTCTTTATCGTATCTATACTATTGTTCCAATACTCACAAAGCACTAACTAAAAGTAAAGAACTTTGGTAAATGTAAAAGAATAAAGCTTGCAAGTAAAACTTGTGATTGGTGTAATCAAAGTTGTATAACCAAGCATGCCTAATGCATATTGCATAGGTTATCTTGCAAGGATGGCTTGCATAGTTAACTTGTAGTGTTAGGCTTGCCTTGAGTAGTGAAGTGGTTGAAGTTCTCTTCTTCTTCGTAGTACTCCTCCTCCTCGTAGCCCGGGTCGGTACTAGCGTCTATAAAGGAATACGAGGTACACAATCACCAAACAATACATAACTACTTATATTTAGCACACTAAGGCTCAGACATGATGATCTAGCATCATCACAAACATCACATGAAATAAAGACCTAGTCTTATTTATCTTATTTTGGAAAAGTAATTTCTACTCATTGAAAATACTTAAGATTTAATATTCTCTAATTAAAATACGGGATCATGTTGACACATGTCATCACCACATATTCTAATACTTGGGAATGTGATTTAAAGTGGTGGTCATATTTTATAAAGTTTAAAATTAGTATTTAATAAAATTAAAGTGACTAGAAATGCCTATATAGCATTATTTTAGTACTAGTCCAAGATCACTTCATGTAAACCTAAATATTTTTATATATTCAGATAGATCTTGTCAAATATGATTTTTGAGAGTTGGAATCAACTCAACAGTATTGATGGTTGATTTTTGAAAAAAAATTCAAGTGGCAGAAGCCACTGTCTTGTTATTTTTACTATAGGTGATCTATAATTTGAATATCTTTCTAACAAAGTTGGAATCATGCAATTTGGTTCGGTGAATCTCTTTGAATTGATTTTTGAATCTATTGATAGAATCTAGTTTTAACTAAAATGGAAAATGTCTATTTGAATCAACAGGCTCTACGAGGAAAACTAATTGGGCCGGCCCAGCTACAAGGCGTGAGCGCAGCAGGCTGCTAACAGGCGGGTCCTACTCGTTAGCGACACAATTAACGCAAAGCAGTAAATTTCAATCTGGGTCGTGTGATTAGAGCACGATCAACGGCTGAGCATCGTCATCTCTGTCGCACACCTCCGGCGAGACTGAACCCTAATCATGACGGTGGGGGTACGTGGGGGCTCACCAGGGCTCCAGCTAGGGTCGGCGATGGGGGCGATCGAACGTGTCAAGGACGGCGAGTCGAATGGTGGTCGCGGTGGCTCCTAGGGCGGCTCCTAGCTCCAGTTGCTCTTCTCCTCTGCAGTGGTGAGCTCCGGTGAAATTCCAGCGATGTGGTGCTCGCCTTGCTCCGGGGAGAGTTGTGGGAGGTGTCTGAGAGAGAGGCGAGTGGGATGGTGTGGCGAATGAGGGCTGGGGTGGCCTCTATTTATACATCAGCGAGAGGGACAGAGCGGCATGGCTCGGGCTCGTCGGCGACGTCGTTACAGAGGGCTATCAGCATGGCTTAGGGTAGGGTCAAGGCGGTGCTTCAGGGCGGTCGTCATGCGAGTGATGGCACGGCAAGGGGCGGTCGGGAGTGGTCCGTGCTCTGCGAGGGAACAGCGGCGTTCGAGATGTCGCACGGGGGCTACGGATCACGCGGCAGCGAACGGGGGTGTCTGGGAGCTAGCTGTGATCATGGCGAGTGTGTGCACGCGCGGAGAGGGCGAGGCGCAGCGTGGGCGAGCTGGTTGGCTGCGGCGCTCTGGCGCACTCTCGGCATGGCATAGAGAAACTAGGCGCGGCGATGCTGGGGTTGTCCATGGCCTAGCTGTGGGCAAGCGCTGGACCGGGGGTAGCGGTGGACGGTGGCGTGCCTCCTGGACATCATGGACGCGGGCAGCGATTGCTATGGAGAGCGGTCCATGGTCGGCTGGCATGGTGAGTCTCGGGCGACGGCGCACCGGTGCAACGACAAAGAGGGGCCGCGTGTTTGGTTCTGCTAGACAAAGGGGAGACCAGGGGAGTGCAATGAGGGCAAGTGGTCGAGTGATCACTGCTCAAACAATGAAGTTAGGCAGTGGTTTAAATTGTGTTTGCAAGGAGTTCGATTAAATGGCCGCAAGAATTTAAATTTGAAATTTTTGAATGAAACTTGGTGAGTGTTTTGATCTTATGCTTTAGTGTTTATGGTTTCTTTGAAAAGTTAAGGTGAATTGATTTGAGTGGTTTTTGCAAAATGGTGATCTTACCATAAGAACTTGATTCAATTTTGAATTGTTCTTTAAATAGATTTGAAAATTTTTCTGTTGGTTTGCAAAGTAGGCTTGGGTTCACTTTTACTTGGTCTAGCAAGGGGTGAAAAGAATTGGAATTGTTTCTATTATAAATCTTTTACTAGGAACTCACAAAGTGGCCTAGTGGTTGATTTTGGTCAAAATGACCATTTGATCATTTGCAAAAAAAATTATTTCTTTTTCTTTGGATTTTGTTTGTAATTGGCCTAGATGATGTAGTATTCATCTTTAAACCATTCCTTATCATTTGTAGCAATCAAACATGGAAATTGCAATCAATTCTACACTAATGCAAAACACACATGCACTCATATCCATTTTAATAATAAAAGTTTTTCTTAACCCTAAACTTGGGTGATTAGAACTGGATAATCTTGATTAAGATTTTTAGGGTGTTACAAACCTTCCCTCCTTAAACAAAATGTCATCCCATGATTTAAGAAAACTAGGAACTAAAGAGATTTGGAAACTCGGTCCTAATATAATCTTCTCACTCCCAAGTAGCGTCTTCTTCAGTATGGTTACTCCATTGGATCTTGAGAAACTTGATACTCCTGGTCCTGGTGGTTCTGATTGATTCTTCCAAAATACGAATGGGTACTTCATGATACGTCAGATCCTGGTTGATATCTATGGCTTGGTGATCGATGTTATTGAACACTTCGGTCTTCTCCGGAACTTCTAGGCATTTGCGAAGTAACGAGATATGGAACACATTATGTATGGATGACATCTCCTCTGGCAGTTCCAGTTGATATTATACTTCTCCTCGGTGATTCAAAATCTTGAAGGGTCCAATATATCTGGGGGCTAACTTTCCTTTCAGATGAAAACGTTGCATTCCTTTCAAGGGTGGTACTTTGAGATACACAAAATCTTCGACATTGAAGGTCAGGTCTCGACGTCTCTTGTCAGCATAACTCTTTTGTCTGGATTGGGCGGTCTTGAGGTGTTCACGGACTTTGTGAACCTTCTCTTCAGCTTCTCGTAGGATGTCGGGTCCGAAGATCTGACTATCTCCTACTTGCGACCAATTCAAGGGGGTACGACACTTCCTTCCATACAGAAATTCGAATGGGGCCATTTGCAAACTGGCTTGATAACTGTTGTTGTATGATAATTCTACGAACGGCACACAATATTCCCATTTTGATCCATACTCTAGAACACAAGCTCTCAACAAATCTTCTAAGATTTTTTTTGACTCTTTCAGTTTGTATATCGGTCTGCGGGTGATAAGCTGTGCTGAAATTCAGCTTGGTTCCTAATCCTTCTTGGACTTTCTGCCAAAATATTGAGGTGAACTTAGTTCCACGATCCGATACTATGGTCTTAGGGGTTCCATGCAAACTTCCTATTCTAGCAATGTACAACTCTGCTAGCTTTGAACACTTGTAGGTGGTCTTAACAGGTACAAAATGGGATACCTTGGACAGTCTATCCACTATGACCCAAATAGAGTCATTTCCCCTACTAGACGTAGGAAAACTGGTGATAAAGTCCATTCCTTCAGAATCCCATTTCCATTATGGAATCTGCTATGGTTGCAAAAGACCTGCAGGTCGCTGATGTTCTGCTTTGACTCTCTGATAGATATCACACTTGGCTATGTAGCTTCCGATTTCTCTCTTCATCTTGTGCCACCAAAATTGCTCTTTCAAATCCTGATACATCTTCGTTCCTCCGGGATGGATAGAATAAAGAGCATCATGAGCTTCCTACATGATAACTTGCTTCAGCTCGGAATCTGCTGGCACACAGATACGTCCTTTGTACCACAAAACTCCTTCTTCATCTTCGGTGAATCTGGGTACCTTCCCTGTACCGATACGATGCTTGATTCCGTCGATAGTTGCATTTCCTTTCTGCGCCTCCTTGATCTGACTGATCAAAGTGGGTTGAAGTTCAATACTAGCTAAAAATCCTTTGCTAACTAGCTTAGTTCTAAACTGCTCCAACTCTTCATGCAAACTTGGCATACAACTGATGTTCTCTAAGGGTTTCAAGGATGATTCTCAGGTGTAGCTCATGATCTTCTTCTAACTTGGAATAGATCAGAATATCGTCGATAAAAACAATGACAAACTTATCCAGAAAGTTCATAAAAATCTTATTCATGAGATTCATGAAATAAGCGGGGGCATTGGTTAATCCAAAAGACATGATAGTGTACTCATACAATCCATATCTAGTAGTAAAGGCGGTCTTTGGGATATCTATTGCACGAATATTCACAGACTACTCTGACTTTGTCAAGGGTTGGTTGGGCTAGACTGTTGTTTCATTTGAATTGATGGGGTAGTGTCTCAGATACATGCTCTACTGATACTCCAGAGCTACTGGTCATGGTTATGGCTTTCTTGGCACATTCGATTAATCCTTTATGTTTCGACATCCAATCCATTCCTAGTACTACTTCCAAACCTTTGGTTCCAAGTACTATTAGGTTAGCATAAAAATCCATGCCATGGATTCTGATAGGTACAGCCTTGCAAATTTTTCTAGCTTTGGTGGTTGAACCAGGTATTTGAACTATCATAACATGCTTCAATTTTGTTGGTTGAATCTTACTAGTGCATGCAAATTCTTCTATAACAAACGAGTGCGATGCTCCAGAATCAAACAACACTCTTGCAAGTACTGAGTTAACAGAAAACATACCCAGCACGACATCTGGCGCTTCCTGAGCTTCTTCAGCATTCATGTGGAACAGACGGCAGTTGCGGTTGAGCGAGTTCCCTAGGGCAAATCTCCTTCCAGGCTAAACACGACGTTGCTGCTGAGCGGGTGCATTCACATTGGTGGCTGCTGCAAGCTTCTTGGGGCACCCATTGGAGTAGTGACCCTTGACTCTGCATTCAAAGCAAGTAATCTGGGACTTGTGTTTTCCTGCGACAGGCACAACATTGCTTCCAGTCCTTGGGGCAGTATTGTTGTTGTTGGACTTGAGAGGTACACGGTTAAAATTATTGGAGTTGCTGGGGTTGTTGTTCTGGTTTCCTCCAGACTTCAAGTTTCCTCCGCTACGATTGGGATAGTTTGAACGGGACAGAGGGGGTCTATTGTTTCTTGGGGCATATCCTGCAGACGGGTTGGGGCGATACTTCTAGGTATTGTGGGATCCAGGCTGGTGCATCATGCGACGCTTGCGATTGTCATTGGCTTGGTTTATCTTCCCTTCCATCTGAATGGCAGAGTCTACTAGCTCTTCTAGATCTGCAAAACGGATGTTGACTAACAAAGTCTGCATCTCATCATGCAATCCATTTAGGAACATTTACTTCTTCTATGCTTTGGTGTTAATCTCATTAGGGGCATATCTAGCTAGGGACAGAAATTTGTCACGGTACTCAACTCCCGTCATCCTTCCTTGCTTCAGTTCCCTGAACTCAACCCTCATCCTGGTGACCAAACCTTGGGGCACATGGATCCGGCTGAACTTGATCTTGAATGCTTCCCAAGTCATCATTTGACCTCCGTTCATGGTACGGGTGCTATTCCACCAGGCTCTTGCATGTCAACACCCGGATTTTTAATCCCAGATGCCTATTATGCCATACCTCGCAATCCCAGTATTACCATTTGTGCGAGACATAACAAATTGATATCACAGTACATGATCCATTACAAACCATAATAAGGTCTTACAAATAAAGGATCTCATGATCCAATCTTAATACAATCAAAGCAGCGGAATAATAAACGTAGTAGTGGGCTCCATCTTCAGGGTCATAGGCAATGCTCACGATGGGAGATGATCCTAGTTGTCGTAGACCTCCTGTTGTCCATCATCATGGTAGTCCTCCTCATAGTCTGGCCACAGGAATAGCTAGGGACAAATCCATGAGTACTCTTTAAGTACTCGCAAATTATCACTAACTGAGTTATTTCTAACTGAGTTTAGTAGTAATGAAAATTAATTTCATGTTCAAAAGCACTTAAGTGGGAACCTAGTTTTCATGTTCACAACCCTGTTGGGGTCAAGTCAAAGTCATAGTTCACTTCACAAGTCACTTTGAAAACATCTGAAGATGGAACAGTATGGCCACTCCAATTGTCCATGACCACAGACGCGGCTATTCGAATAGTTTGACACTCTGCAGAGGCTATACACTTTCACCACTCAATTTGATACATCCGTCAGGGATAACCCTGAATCACTCATACTTAGTATGCAGATAATCAATCATAACCTTTCAATTACACACCCTAGTATAGGCACCTCTCATATGAGCTTGGCCTCCCCGCCATGGCCATCTGCCAGCCTGGGCACTACATAGGTGGACAATCATCAAGAGGTAGCCTCATCTCAACCTCTTTCGCAAGGGAACCCATACTAAGGCACATAAACTTCCGGCTAAGCCCTACCCAATTCACGTATTGTGGTTGTACGGTAAAATTGGAATGGTATCGCATCCGAACCCAACCATAAGTTTTTATAAAGGGCTAAGGCTCATACCTCAACATTTTCATCATCAAACCATTGTGTTTCTCAACACATGTCAAAACATTTCAATAGAATGAAGGATCATTCCAAGGTTTTCATAATCATTTTCACCAAGTATTCCCATCTAAAGTGATCAACTTTTATGCTTAGCACTAGCCACTAAGGTTAAGAGTGTTCACTAATGAAGGGTGCTAATCGTCAGTCTCATGCCATAGAATGACATCTAAGTATAGGCCTAGTTTTATACTCTTTATGCTATCTATACTATTTTTCCAATACTCACAAGGCACTAACTAAAAGTAAAGACTTTGGTAAAGTAAAAGAGTAATGCTTGCAAGTAAAACTTGGGATTGGTATAATGAAAGTTGGATAACCAAGCATTCCTAATGCATCTTCCTTAAGTTATCAAGTTTGCAAGTATTAGCTTGCATAGTTCTAGCTTGCTTTGAGTGGAGCAGTGGTTGAAGTTTTCTTCTTCTTGGTAGAACTCCTCCTCCTCGTATCCTGGGTCGGTACTATCATCTATAAATGAATACGAGGTACAGAATCACCAAACAATACTTAACTACTTCTATTTAGCACACTAAGGCTCACACTTGATGATCTAGCATCATCACAATCATCACATGATTAAAGATTTAATCTTATTTTAGAAAAGTAATTTCTACTCATTGAAAAATTAATTAAGATTTAATATTCTCCAATAAAAATATGGGATCATATTGACACATGTCATCACCACATATTCTAATACATGGGAATGTTATTTAAAGTGTTGGTCATATTTTATAAAGTTTAAGATTATCATTTAATAGAAATAAAGTGACTAGAAATGCCTATATAGCATTATTTTGGTACTAGTCCAATGTCACTGCATGCAAACCTAAATATTTTTACATATTCAGATAGAGATTATCAAATGTGATTTTTGAGAGTTGCAATAAACTCAAAAGCATTTATGGCTGATTTTTGAAAAATGTTTTAATGTGAAGAAGTCTCTGTATTGTTATTTTTACTATTAGTGATCTCTAACACCACTTGATTAGAATCCAACGGGCTTGGATAGATAATTTGAATATATTTCTATCAAAATTTGAAACATTCAATTTGGTTTACTGAATCTGTTTGAATTGATTTTTGAACCTACTAGCAGAATGTGGTTTTAACTAAATTGGAAAACACTTATTTGAATTCACAAGGCTGCGCGGGAAACTAAACGGTTCGGCCCAATCTGCACAGCATAGCATGGCGGGCTACTGAAAGAGGGCGTCCACCAGTTAGTGACTTAAACTAACCGAAACGGTATCTTTGAATCTAGGCCCTACAATTAAAAGACGATCCAACGACTGCAGTTCATGATCGACAACGAACAACTCCGGCGAGGTCTAAACCCTAACGCGGTGGTGGGGGTATGGCGAGGCTCACTTGGGCTCCATCTAGGGTCGGCGATGGGGGCAAACGACGTGGTCGACGATGGCAGTTCGAACGGTGGTCGCGGTAGGTCCTAGGGCGGCTCCAATCAACGATGCCCTTCTCCTCCTGCTGCGGCAGACTCCGGCCAAATTCCGGCGAAGAAGTGCTCGCCTTGCTCCGGGGGAGGGTGAGGGAGTGTCTGTGAGGAGTGGGGAGTGTGTTGGTGTGGAGAAAAGTGACTGAGAGGGCCTCTATTTATACACCGACAAAGTGACATTGCGGCATGGGCTCGGGCTCGTCGGTGGCGACGCTACAGGCGGCTAGCGGCGTTGCTGCGGGTAGGGGACGATGCGGTGTTCCATGGCGATCATCACTGGCATAATGGCGCGGCATGGGGTAGTCTAGGCTGGTCAGGCGCCTGCGAAGCTCTGCGCAGGAGCGGCGGTGTTTGCGACGGCGCACGTGTGCTATGGGTCGCACAGCGGTGAATGGGGGTGTCTGGGAGGTGGTTGTGATCATGGTGAGTGTGCGCGTGCACGGAGAGATTGAGGCGCGGTATGTGCGAGCCAGTCGGGCGCGGCGCTCTGACGCGTTCTTGGCATGACGCAGAGACATTGGGCGCGGCGTCGCTAGGGTGGTCCAGGGCCAGGCTATGGTCGTGGCTTGGACAGGGGCTGGCGATGGACGGTAGCATGTCTAGTGTGTGTCCTAGGCGAGGGCGGTGTGGCCTCTGTCGCTCTGTCCATTGTCGGCCAGCGATGACCATTTTCGGGCAGCGCGGCACTGGAGCAACGACTAAGGGGGAGCTGGTCTGGTGCTGGCTAGACAATGGGGGCAACAAGAGAGTGAATAGGGCACCAATTGGTCGATTGATTACTGCTTAAACAGTGAAGTTAGGCAGATGATTATTTATTGTCTGCTAGGTGTTTGTTGAAATGGCCGAAAGAAATTAAGTTTGAAATTGTCAAATGAAATTTGGTGAGTGATTTGGTCTTAAGCTTGAGTCTCTATGATTGCTTGGAAAAGGCAAGGTGAATTGATTTGATAGGTTTTTGCAAAAGTGTGATCTTACCACATGAACTAGATTCAAATTTGAACTATCCTTTAAATTGATTTGGAAATATCTTTTTTAAATTTGTAAAGTGGGCCTTGATTCACTTTTACTTGGTCTAGCAAGGGGTGAAAAGAAGTAGAAATGTTTATGTTAGAAATTCACTTCTAGGAACACTCAAAGTGGCCTAGTGGTTAACTTTGGTCAAAATGACCATTTGGTTATTTTATTCATATTTGATTTCTTTTTTCTTTCGATTTTGTTTTTAATTGGCCTAGATGGTCTAGCATTCACCTCTAAACCATTTATTATCATTTGTAGCAATCAAACATGGCAATTTCAATCAATCACACATTAATACAAACACACACATGCATTCATATAGATTTTTGGAAATAAAGTTTTTGTTAACCCTAACTTGGGTGATTAGAACTTGATAATCTTGTTTAGAATTTTTTGGGGTGTTACAAACCTTCCCTCTTGAAACACTAATCTCGTCCCGAGATTTAAGAAAAACTAGGAACTAAAGAGATCTAGAAACTCAGTCCTAATGTAATCTTCTCGCTCCCTGATGACCCACCAGTATAGGGGGTGTATCGCAGTATTTTCGATAAGTAAGAGTGTCGAACCCAACGAGGAGCAGAAGGTGCTGGCTAGTGGCTTGGAGCTAGAATTCTCTGTAAATACTTAGCAAACTAATTTTTAGGGTTTTTTGATAATGTAGGTAAATAAAGTACGAGTAAATAAAAGACAATATGAATAAATGCAGCAAGTGGCCCAATCCTTTCTTTAACGAAGGACAAGCCGGTTGTATTACTTAAGATGACCAAACGTTCTCGAGGACACATCAGAATATCGTCAAGTGCTTTCGCTTCATGTAGTTGATTAATCTTCTTTAGTTTGCTAAGTGTTGTGTGGGTGACCTGTGCTAATGTACCGACCTTCCTAGGACTAATACATACTTGTGATTATACCCCTTGCAAGCATCCGCAAGTACAAGAAAGTAAATAATATAGACATCTAACCACAACTTTAAACACTAAGACCCTGACGTCCCTTGTGCAAACATTTCCTAACAGGGGTTCAGGTTTTTGTCACTCCGGCAACCCCTACGATTAGTAGCCAAATACACAATGCATTCCCCTAGGCCCATATAGCTGAAGTGTCATGTAGTCGACGTTCACATGACACCACTAGAAGAAGTACACCACAACTTAAATATCAAACCATTGAATCTTTCTCAACACAATTCCACTACTAACAACTTGACTTCTCCCATGTCCTCAAGAACTAAACAAACTACTCACAAGACATCATATGGATCAAGATCAGAGATGAAATAATGATATGTAACAATCAGAACATAGACAATAATTCAATGGTTCACTCAATAGCATCAACTACAAGGAATAATCAACATCGGGAAAGTTTCCCCTAAGAACTATGTTGTTGGGTCCGCATCATAGAAAACAAAAAATTTCCTACGGTGCGAACTACACGCCAAGATCTATGTACTAGGTACAAAGCAACGGGTGGACATACATCCAACGAGAACTTACCCTCGAAGACAACGAGTTTTTGTTAACGAGTAGGAACTCGTGGCTGATGTAGTCATACACTTGCTGATCTCAAAATCATGAGGAAGTCCGGCAGGTCCGGCTCCAGCACGTCCATCAGATCCAGCTCCAGCACCACCAAGTCCAGCGCCGCAAAGCAGCAGTGCATCCGTTATCGCACACACGTCCGGTACCCTGACAACCTCCGTCCCTCGCTCCAGCAAAGCAGCAGAAGCAGCAACTCCTTTCCAGATAAAGCCACCGGGAACATGTATCTCGCTAATCCGAGACCATGGGGGAATAATACTAGAGGGGGACAGAGATCCTTCACAAGGAGGTGTGTGTGAGAAGTT
The DNA here is from genome assembly GCA_910589775.1 of Avena eriantha. NCBI lineage: Eukaryota > Viridiplantae > Streptophyta > Magnoliopsida > Poales > Poaceae > Avena > Avena eriantha. Next base: position 93,824,606 of record OU342740.1, read on the forward strand.
AGGAGAGGGTGGCCTTTTATAGGAGTAGGGGGTGCCCCTCCTTCATGGCCGGCGCATGTAGGATGTGCCTCTTCACCTCCTCCATTCATGTGGTGGTAAACCCTCCACATTAAAATGCCTCTTCACATTCCCTTTTAAAGTCTCCACTTTAAATGCATTAAATTTCTCAAAATTTAATACTCTCTCATTTAATAAAACTCTTTTATTATTTTTATTCAGAATTTTGTTAATTACTTTAATTAACAAACATTCACATAAAAACCCCCTGCAACATTTCAATATTACATGCAGAACCAATTTTAGCAATTTCACCCGAAATAGTTTCGGTGTCTATTGAAATAATTCCAGCGCTTTCTTAAATCTTTGTCTGAAACATATTTTCTCCAAATGGTGTCGGTATCCCTTAAGTGTGCCACCCAACGGTTCGCGAATAATGTAGACATGATCGAGACCCCTCTCCGATCAATAATCAACAGCGGGACCTGGAGATCCGTACTTACTCCTACACATTCAACAATGACTTATGTGATCGTGAGAACCTTTAACGCTAGTAACTAAATCCCTTTGTCTGGCGATATATTACATGTCCGAGATTAGATCATCGGTATCTCCATACCTAGTTTGATATCGTTGCCGACATGCACTCTTTTCTCGTTCCTGTGATATAACATTTTAGTGATCACATCACTTGCTTGCAAGCTATCTTAATGTGATATCACCGAGAGGGCCCAGAGTATATCTATCCGTCATCAGGATAGACAAATTCCACTCTTGATCCATGAGCCTCAACATAACACCTGTGTAGCTCTGAACCCACCTTTATAGTCACCCTGTTACGGTGTGACGTTTGGTGTTATCAAGATAATCTTCTGGTGTTAGCAATTAACATGATCTCATGGTCTAAGGACTAAGATTACTTCATATGATGTTATAGCAATATAACCATAATGAGTTGATCGTAATGCTATACTTCGGATGAATGTTCATCACATCATTCCACCAATGTTGTGACCTCGTTATTAACAACATCCAATGTCCATGATCAGGAAACCTTGGCCATCTTGTTAATCAACGAGCTAGTCTATAAGAGAGGCATAACTAGGAACCCTTTTTTGTTTATTAAACACACATGTATTGATGTTTCCGATCAATACAATTATAGCATGCAAAATAAACATTTATCATAAACATGGAATAAGATAATGACCACTTTATTATTGCCTCTCGGGCATATTCCCTTCAGTCTCCCACTTGCACTAGAGTCAATAATCCAGTTTGAAAAACTTTGCGTATTGAACACCTATGGCTTTCTTGGTGTTGCATATACGCTATTGCTAGTGGTTAACATAATCTCCAGATCTGACAGTTTTAGGTCCGTGTGTATTTGCATGTCTTTGCGTCTCTACGCATCACTCATTCTCAAATGAGATGGTATTGTATAAATTTGGTCCTTTTGTGAGACTTTTAGTTCGTTTGGGTTAAAATATGTTGATATTATTGTCACACAATATATCTTCATAGTATTAGCCCACTTTAAACCACACCTAGTTTGATAACAAACTACTTAACAAAAATGCCCTCCTATGTTGCTACTATAGCAGTCATATGCTTAGCCTTTTGTTGTAGTATCCGTCACAATGTCTCAACTTTGGAACTCATCCAAATCCATCATGGGACATCCTTTCCATTACATTGTGCCACCCATAGTCTAAATTGAGATAAATTTAATTTGTATCTTGTGAAAAAATTAGTATCAATGTAACACTTTACAATGAACTACCTTTAACTATTTGTCACTTATACATGATGTATTCTTAGTTCTTCTAAAGCTCATAAGAATATCTTTACTATCGTCCAATGATCATCTCATGAATCATTCTGGTATGTGCCAATAACATTTAGAGCATAGGACATTCTGGATATATACATATCATGGTATAATCGATCAAAATCTTAATGTGATTTTACTCACCAAGTGTTGAAACACTTGAATTTTGATACAATCCTTTCCATACAGCAAGAACCTTTCTTGTTGTTTCCATATTGAACCCTTTCAATATCTCATATATGTATGTCTAGCACAACCATATTAGCGCCTTAATCTATCCATGTAGATATTGATGCCTAATATTCCGGTTTTGCCCAAGTCTTTCATCGAAATCTTATTTTAATGAAATTCTTAACTTGTGTCAATACAAGATACATCATTTCCTATCAACAATATGTCCTCTACATAATGTATTACAAATATGTCTCAGCGCTCCCACTTAATTTCTTGCAAATGCAAGCATCTTCATCATCTCCGGTGAATTTAAACTCTTTTAACAGTTTCATCATGGTGAAGATTCCAACTCCGCTATGCTTACTTCAACTATTGAAGTTTGCATGCCCTTTTAGCACCCTTTGAATTAACAAAACCCTTTGGACCTTGTCATGTACACGTCCTAGGTAACCGTTCTATTAGAAGAACATCTTTTTGTTTATTCAACTACCATATACCAAATTATATGTAGTGGTTGCTACATTAATCCGTCAAGACTAAATATCGCTATGAAAGATCAAATCTTGTCATAGTCAACTCCTTGAACATTGTCGTAAAACTTCTTTCCGACATGTCGACTATTTCATAGATGTTAAACATCCATGTCTATTTCTTTATAGATCCAAACACAACCGATAGACTTCACGCCTTTCCGGAGGGTCTTCCAAGTTTAGAAACTTGATTTCTCGTGTATGGATACTATCCGTACTGACTCCTACACATTCAACGATGACTTCTGTGATCGTGAGAAACTTTAACGCTAGTAACTAAATCCCTTTGTCTCGCGATATATTACATGTCTGAGATTCGATCATCGGTATCTCCATACCTAGTTTGATCTCGTTCCTGACATGCACTCTTTTCTCGTTCCCGTGATATAACATTTTAGTGATCACATCACTTGCTCGCAAGCTATCTTAATGTGATATCACTGAGAGGGCCCAGAGTATATCTATCCGTCATCGGGATTGACAAAATCCACTCTTGATCCATGAGCCTCAACATAACACCTTTGTAGCACTGAACTCACCTTTATAGTCACCCTGTTACGGTGTGACGTTTGGTGTTATCAAGATACTCTTCTGGTGTTAGCAATTAACATGATCTCATGGTCTAAGGACTAAGATTACTTCGTATGATGTTATAGCAATATAAACATAATGACTTGATCGTAATGCTATACTTCGGATGAATGTTCATCACATCATTCCACCAATGTTGTGACCTCGTTATTAACAACATCCAATGTCCATGATCAGGAAACCTTGACCATCTTGTTAATCAACGAGCTAGTCTATAAGAGAGGCATAACTAGGAACCCTTTTTTGTTTATTAAACACACATGTATTGACGTTTCCGATCAATACAATTATAGCATGCAAAATAAACATTTATCATAAACATGGAATAAGGTAATAACCACTTTATTATTGCCTCTCGGGCATATTCCCTTCATATGCAAGATTCAACCCAATTGTTATAGCGGTATGAAGTGGAGATGATGGTCCTTGTGATGATGATGGTGGTGATGATGATGATGATGATCCCGATGAAGTCCAGCTTGATGGTGGTGTTGATGGCGACGATCTCCCCTCTTCGGGAAGGAATTCCCTCGGTATAATTCTGTCTGCCGGAGAGATCTTTCACTCTCGGTATTTTCCGCGCTGTAGAGGCGGCGGAATCTTTCTGTGGTCGCTCCCCGAGTATTAGGGTTTCAGGAGGATATATACGCCAGAGGGGAGAGGCTGGAGTGGACCAGGGCGGACACACCACCTAGTGGCGCGGCCTGGGGTGGCCCACGCCAGGGGTGGTGTGGGCCCCCTATGGCCCATCTCCACTTCCCCTTCTGGCTTTCTTCGTCTTCTGGAAAAATAGGATTTTCCATGTATTTTCTCGGATTTTCTGATCTTCCCGAATTTTGCCTCCAAACAGCACCTTTTCTATCAGAATCCTGACTGCAACGGTCCATGCTCCAAAAGTCATCAACCATGCAAAAACAGATGAAATAACATAAGTATCATCTTTTAATATGAAATATATCAATGAATACCAGTAAATTATGATATAGAATAGTGATGCAAAATGTACGTATCAACTACCCACAAGCTTAGACTGTGCTTGTCCCCAAGCGAAACTGAACTCAATAAACATGACCTCGGGTTTATGGAGTGAAGAGTCGATAAAAGAATACGGACAAGAAGCATCACATTCATCAATACATAAGTCATAATAGAAGACAACTCACTATTATATAAACTTAACTTGCAATAAGTAAAGGAAACACAATAAAGATACATAAAGTAAATCATAATTGGTAATGGCAAACTTAGCTCTTGGTCGAAGAATAGTTGACAATTTGCTGGAGTTCACAAATAACTAATTTTCAATGATAGCTTTCAAAGTAGTAGACTAAGATAAGAGCAAAGTGCAAAACAAGGAACATAAGAAACATGATTGAATAAATCATCGTATGAATGAATGAAACACAACAACTCAAAATACTTGCTGAGATAGAAGGGAATAGGTTTACTGACTCAACTAAAAAAAGTAAAAGAAAGGCCCTTCGAAGAGGGAAGCAGGGATTTCAAGTTTCATAAAGAGCTTCCAAAAATTATGGTACTTATTAGCTTTCATCTCTCATTGCACCTATCATAGGCATCTTTAGGTGATTAAGGTTAAAGTGATTAAATATGAGGATATGCTTGACAAGTCGTAAGTTGAAAATCTCATGTCCCTTGAATACGAGGGTTGCTCTTCATGCTACTCAAGTTTAGTCACCGGTAAGTTCTTGTCATAGTAAGTACATGTGTATCATGGAGAACCGCCAGCGGGGTACCCCTTGCCCGATGATACGGAAGAATCCCCATATCAAAATGAAAGGCAAGCAGACAACAAGCATCTCAGCAATCTTCTTATTTAAAATGGATATGGTGCTTTTTTCTCTATTTCCTCTTTTTCATATTTTTTTTATTTTTTATTTTTCTCAATATCTATCTCTTCTCTCTTTTTTTATAAGAAGAATGCTTCATAGATGCTCATTATGGTTACGCTGCAGGTTTCCACCATGACAGCATGGATTAGACCGGCGGCCTAGGCATTTCTCTAACACACATACATAGCTCCATGGACTTACAAGCTCCCCTTTCATTTCACATCGACGACATCCATAGAAAAAAGAACATGATATCAACTAGGTACAAAGTACCGGTGCAATGTTGAAAGTGTTCCCATGACAGCATGGTTCTGCTAATTCACAACTTACAAAGCGCAAGCATATACGCAACATAGATGGGCACAATGGTTCAAGTTTATTAAATGCAAGAAATTAAAGTGTGTCAATCACTAATCTTCTCATAACAAGTTTAATTTGGAAGGTAGATAAAAACATGAATTTACTTGGAATAGCAATAGTGCTAATAGGTAGGTGTGGTGGACACAAATGGCATAGGTTTTGGTTTAAGGATATGATGCACGAGAAGCATTCCCTCTCAGTAAAGGTTTTTGGCTAGCAAGGATGGGTAGCAAGCATAAGAGTTGAAGGAAACAAACAAACATACAGGTGATCAAAAAACATGCAATCTTCCTTGGAAGCACAAAAGATCTTAACTAGAGAATACTAAACTTATGAGCAAATCAGGAAAGAAAGATGATGAGATTATATTTCTTTATAGTACTTTTTATCTTTTACATTCAACTCTCAAAAATAGTGTTGCTACTGACCGAGCCAGGTTTGCCAAAACCAACTATATTAACTCAATGATCCCAAAGTGGTACCAATACTAACAACAAGATCAATCATATAACCGTGAATTGAAAACTAATAAAAGATATGCAAAAGAGTAAATGATAGAACTTCTCATTAATATTCCATAACGGCAACTCACACCAAGGGATACATAGATATCTAACGATAGGGGGACACTTCCATAATGCAAACCATCCTACATGATAACTTCTTTATTCATGATATGACTCTACTAAAAAGGTAAAAACATAAAAGATAGTGATGTGATACCGCGGCACTCCCCCAAGCTTGGAATAAACCAAGGGGTTGCCAAAACCTGATGACGAATTACTCCTTCGGTGGTGGTGGTATTCTCTCGATGAGCTTTTTGATCAATTCCCCCAAGTCCTCAACCTCGAAGTTGAGAGTACGAATCAACTCCGAGTTGTGCTTGATGCGGTGCATGATCATGTTAGGTTGTGAATCCCAGCTCTTGCGATTCTTTCCCCACTCTTCCTCCTTGAAGTCTTCTTTTCCTGCATGGTTAGAACGATGCATATCCCAGTTGAAGGGTAGTTTCTCCTTGGGCATATTCCGGTAATGATGCTCATGGATAAGGGTATGGAAGAGACTCTTGGTGCTTGGATAAGGTGTCCGTGGGGCCAAACAGTGACACGGAGGATTCCCTCCAGTTGACATCCGTGCAGTCCTTCTAATCATGGCAAGGTTTGTCACCACTCCAATGCTTGCAATGGTAGTGCCGGTGTGCGGATGTTGACTTTACTTTGCCTCCTCTCCATCTTAACTCTTGATCTCCTTCTCCTGCCCGGGGTCTCGGAGCTCTTCCTCCATATGCGCCTTCCCCTTATCCTTGGCGGACACCATTGTGCTTCTAAACTTTAAAGAATAGTTCCTAGCAGAAAAAGATCGAAACAAAAACACGACAAGAACACGATATGTGAACCTTGGGAGATCTGGTGGATTATATATTACGAAGTTTTACAACAAAAGGAATGTACTGGGAGAAAACGGGTCGGAGACGGAGTCCGGGGCGGCCACGCCACCTGGCGGCGTGGCCTGGGGTGGGCATGTGCCACAGGGTGGTGTGAGCCACCCAGGCTCCGTTTTTGTCCCTCATTCGCTTCGTAGCTTTCCTTGTTGGATAAAAATTCCAAAAATCTAACTGGACATAATTTTTGCGGAACTTTTCTTATCAAAACTGTTACCTATTTGAAAACGGACTCTGCAGGTCTCTGAATTTGGCATTTAACAGGTTCATCAGGAGTCACCACTTAAATAACATCAATATCTTCATCTTCATACTCATATTGCTCGAGTCATGAAACCTTTCTCTTTCTCATTACACCATTTTCTCCAATAACCTGAAAATTTCTTTCACACAAAACTTCACACAATTCTCATTAGCAACATTAGTGCAAGCGAGGTAATAAAAAAATTTAAGTCTAATTTCAACCTTAAATCCTTAAAAACATAAGATACTGTATCAACTCCTACCGAAAACCCAAAAATGAATTCTAAAAGGAAATCGATTGAAGAAGCAAATGCAAGAGTGGAAAAATCTGTCAAAGCAGACCAACAGATAAAGATCAATTTTTTCGAAACTCGTCTGTTGCTCAAATCAAAAAGTTCAAAACTAATGAAAGTTAAATAACAATCTGGGGAAGAAGCACACAAAATTATAGCTCAATCCAACATACAGAGATCTCTCACGAAATTTTACGGTGAAGCACAAAAATCTGTTTTGGGACAACAACTTCCACAAATCTTACTTTTCTCTCATTAGAGGTTGATCTTGACACAAAAACCAAACAAAAAGGATAAGGAGAGGTTATTACTGAAGTAATAACTTCCAAGACTCAAAGAAACAAAAACAAACAGAAAGCAAGAATAAATTGGGTTGTCTCCCAAAAATCTCTTTCTTTATAGCCATTAAGATGGGCATGATAATTTCAATGATGCTCACATAAGAATATGAATTGAAGTGAAAGAGAGCATTAAGAAGAAAAAATACACATGTTTAAGTCTAACCCACTTCCTATGCAAAGGAATTTTGTAAACAAACAAGTTGTTCAAACTAGAGGCTACAAGCATAGGAAGGCAGAGCAAGTGCAACATAAAGATTTTAAGCATAAAACAAGGAAATTTGATATTATTGAGATGCATAAGAACAGTCTTCCCTCTCTCATAATAACTTCCAGTATCATGCATAAACTTAATGATATAGCTATCACAAGAACCATTGTAGCAATGATCGCTTATCATTGATAGCCGGGATCATAGTACTTTAACATAGCATGAAAGATATAGTTCTAACAATAAGACATAGCAACTATGATGTAGCATGAAGAGATACACACAAAAGATTCATGAATAACAATGCTTTGCATGACATTTGTTTATTTCACATATAGAAAACGTAGCATAGTGGCATTCATCTTGTCCCTCATGGAGTAGCAAAACATAAATGCATAGGACACCTTCAAAGTTCATAAGGGTGACTAGATACAAATAGTTCAAGAACAAGCAATATCAACATTATGAATCAATCAATAAGTTTTGGGACAATGCACATTAAACTAAGAATAACCACTATGCTCTCTCAATAGGTGCATAAAGATAGAAGATGGAGACTCAACATAAAAGTAAAAGAAAGGCCTTCATAGAAGGAAGCAGGGATTCAAGTCACATAAAGAGCTTCCAAAATGTATGGTACTTATTAGCTTTCAGCTCTCATTTCCCCTATCATAAGAATCTTGAAGTGATTAAGGTTAAAGTGAAAAAACTATGGAGTATACTCTTGACAAAGTATAAGTGGGCAATCTCATGTCCCTTGAATACGAGGACAGCTCCTCATGCTACTCAAGTTTAGTTACCGTTAAGTTCTTGTCATAGTAAGTACATGTGTATCATAGAGAACCGCTAATGGGGTACCCCTTGCCCGATGATACGGAAGAATCCCCATATCAAAATGACAAGGCAAGCAGACAACGAGCATCTTAGCAATCTTCTTATTTACCACAGGAAAATGGTGCTTTTTTCTCTCTTTCCTCTTTTCTCATCTCTTTTTTTTCTTCCGTTTCTCAATATCTAACTCTTTTTTTATAAGAAGAATTTCTACTATTCTTAAAGGCAAGGAGGACAAGATGGTGTTACGTCGTTCTGAATTTTCCACCGAACTTGAGATCATTTACAGCGCTATGCCACCGCAAAGAGGCCACTCCTTGCAGGTTCCTCATCCAGAGTTATTCCACCTCCACGACCCCGCCGGTTCTTCTCCCGAGCCAAGCTGCCAAGATCTGCTTGTTGGCACAGGCGGGCGCTGAAGCCGACGGTTCTTGGCCATCCTCATCGGATCAGTGAAGATCAAGCCTCAACAACTGCTTTGAGGTCGCACTAGGGCAGGTGGCCGTCGGCAAGGCGTTCGTCGATGCCTGCGACGACGGGAATAGGCCGCTAACCCTCGTCGAGTGTTGTAGGCCCTACACCATGGGATGTGATGGAGTCCATGCGGCCCCTCCGTTTCCATTGGTCTCCATCGCATGGCCTGCCTCCAGAGACCAAAAGACGTCTCCACGATCTACTTCATGCGCTGCCCAACCACACAGGTCGGTGTCCCCCTCACTCACTCCATCACCACTGGCTACTCGGCCCACCCCAGGTCAGTTGGTGGTCTCATGATCTGGTCTTCCCTCGTGCCTTCCAACACCCTCGAAGATGCAGCTCATGTGTCTTCTCGGCGTCGGTGCGCCATGGATTGCACGGGGGCCCGATTGCAGGATCACTCCATTACACGGGCGGCGATGACGCCATTTTCCGTCGACCGCACGGTCGTCCCTCTCGAGATCCCCATCAAGGGACGCATGTCCTACCTAACCCGAGGTCTCCTCCAGCTAAGCTCGACCCCTTGGCCTTCTCTCTGTAGAATCAAACTGTGTGATGGCTTTGGTGATTATGTTATTGTTGTTTGGGGTGCAGTATCGTTCAGAGTTGCCCATGAACAGCAAAACTCGCGACACAGAACAAATAAATGAGGTCTAGAACTGGAAGTATGGAAAAGATACATAGGTTCGGAACCGCACCTTTGTCTGTTTCTTTAATTCTCACTCCCAAAAACGAGCCACATTGGTTTGTGTTGTCATCAAAATTGTGAGTGTGGGTGTTTATCAATACGCAGGTGGAGTGAATATATTATCCTGATGCGAGGCATGTTTGGAAGTAGTACCTGATGTGCCCGGAGAGAGAGCATGTCATGATGCAAAAAATATTCTTATTTTCTGAATTTACGGCTCTTATGCCATAAAAAACATTTTAAGAAGATCGAGTTCATAGGGAGCAGACACTGCAATGCTATTATATTTCACATTGATCCTCTATCATGTCACTCACTTTCTTGATTCACTGTTTGACAGGCTTTCAGTACATTATATTGTTTTGCTTAGATGTCCTTGTACCTCTGCTAACAGAGTTTGATTTCCTTCCTTGTCAATAGAGCTCACGTGATATGCTACAAATAGAGCTACACATTGTTGCTTTAGATGGATAAGTTGGATTCGCAACCTATTGTTTATACTTCTGTTTCTTTTATGACAATTGTCTGAGAAACACTATTGATGAAAAGAATTAGTAATCATATACTTCAGTGACACTGAAGCGAAGCTTACTGTGGTTATTCATCGTTGTATGCTTGATATGCACATGTTATATATAGCCATGATGGTATGTCAATTTAATATTAGTAGGATAACTTATTAGGATATCTCAGGATTCAATGGCAGGTACAAATTATCTGTAGAAAATCTTAATTAGAAAACTTTCTCTACACACTTAATGTGTATTATTAGTAGAAAATGATACACTGCTTGCACCTTGGTTTTTTCCTACGGGGTGTTCTCAGAGTCAGATACTTACATCATACAAAAAACGTGAAACTAGAGTTTAGGCATAGAGATCAATACATTTTTCGAAAATTAGCGGCTAATTGAGTGTAAAAATGTGTATTGAAGGTGTCAACGCATTTAGGCCTCATATGTTATTTAGTTTTGTTAATATGTCTTTAATATGTTTTCTAGCATTTAAAAGACAAAAAAGGACTTCTTATTATAACAGTTTTTTCTTTCGAGATTGCAGGATTTAAGTTTAATATGAATTGTATCCCACACGGCGTCAACTGTGAGGATGGGATATTATTATCATGAATTTCTGGTCATCTTAAGAACTGCAGAAGTTTTGTATCAAGTGTTAGTCAAGGTACAGTCGCATGGTGTATATACTCCCCAAACTACGTGATCTAATTTTGTCTAATTTGTAGTTTCAAGGTTAATGACGTCTGGTAGCTTGGAGTCGACTTGGAGTAAATGGTAGAAGATTATGGAGTCCTCCAGCACGATATGTTGTTAAGGGTTAACGGGTCAGATCAAACACACATGTAAGATTTTTTACTTAAACAGGATAAGGAGGATATTTTAGAGTTAGTGGTCCCTTTTATTTAACTTGGAGGAGTTTGCCTAACGATAGTAGCTTGCACATAACCTTTCTCCATGTTATTTTTTAAAGTAGAAGATGCTTCTCTTGATTTTTTTCACAGCATGGACAAGATATATGGTGCCATACTGCAATTTCTGTTTGTTTTTCAAACAATGTATATTGTGTAATCAATAAGATTCAAGACATCATCGTCATATGTTGCACTCAGCTCAAACTCTTTCACCTTGGCCGGGGATAGAAATATGAAACACAAAGTCATGTGAAAATATGATCAAGGTAGCTTATGCCTAAATCAGTCTATTTTTGGGAATTACCTAATGTTTGAGATTTAAATATTTAAAGTAATAAGAAATTAAATATTGTTGTTGATTCATTTAGATGGTCTATGGAAATGAGCATGGTGGTTAAGAGACCTATAACAGTCGGACAACTAAAGAATTTCCTCAAACTACGGAGCAGTTGCAACGGGCGGTGGGGAAGCGAGGTGGAGAGAAAAACTACTGGCCAGCACGAAGGATGATGGGGCAGCCCGGGTGGTACCTAGGGTGGGAGAGATACGCCAACGATGGAGGTGGCGATTGAGCTGCGCTCCAGTGGTCGTTTCACAGCAGGCAATTCCACAAGGAAACTACACCATTACTTTTTTGTTGTTGTTTCATACCTGTAGCTTACTGCCACTTTGTGCTAAGAATAATTTGCACCAGTCAGAACTAGCTAAGTTGAATCCTATATAACTAAATAGTTCATCCCCACTAACATATTTCTCTAAACATGCAAGCTGTCCACATCAGCAGTATGCCACCTCATAAAAACTGTCCACTATTTTATTTCTCTACACATGCAAGAATGCCACCTCATTATTTAAAAATTTATTTTACTTATAGAACAAATCATCCATTCCGCTACTCATTATCTCTAACGATTTAATTACAGACTTTTGATATGCCTGTCCATTCCACTTCCCCTTCCCACTCCAATCCCCACAAATAGCAATTCTGCCTTCTGAACTTCCTTTCTTAATCCTAACAAACCTCTAGCAATCCTAATTCCCAATACCACCAACACGAGCAAGGTACGGATCTGAGGGCCGTCGCTGGTGGCGGTTGTCATGTTCCGCTGTTGTATTGTTGCTCGGATACCCGATTATCGATGTCTATTTTTCGTTATTGATTTCGAATCCTCAAGGTGATCCCATCAGCTTATCTCATCGTTTTGATCCTTCGTTGTTGCTCTTATGTCCAAGCTTTCCCAAGGAGCGGCAGAGTATTTGCTGGCCCTATCTAAGGTTTTGGATGATCTGCTACCTCTAATTAATTTCATGTTTTAGGAGGCAGCGAGGGCCACCAGTTTAAAGATGCATGGAAGCTAACAAAGGATGGACCGCGAGGCCGATGGCGATCTCAGTTGCCACTGCGAATAGTGTCAGCACAATTGCTAAGGTCCTACCATTTCTACGTATTACTCGCTTTATCAAGGAGGTTCTCAATTGTTTCTGGCCAATATTATTTTGTGCAGTGAGATTGGAAGGATACCTATATCGTTGTCATGGAATATATGTAACTTCAATTTGTATATCCTGTCAGAATAAAGTAAATTTGAATATCCTGTCAGAATAAAGTAGAATGAAAAAACAGGTAAAGAAATTCTTGCCCGGCTGCAGGATCCATCTTGCTTTCTCCTCACTCCATGTGAGCTGATACATTCCTTAATCCAGCCTAATTAATAATTATTCTTTCCAATTGTATGTACTCTCCGTTAATAAATAAGTGACTTGAGATTCCAATCGCTCGCGGTGGTTCCTTGCCCAACCCAGCGGTAACTCACACATGGCATTAAAAATAAACTGGAAGTTTTCATCCCACCGGCTCTTTCCGAAATCAGATGTCCCATGTTGGTTCGTGCGCGGTGATGAAAATTCTCACGTTCTATCCATAAAAAATCCGTATTCTTTTGTGGCTTAGAGATTTCCGTAACACATCCTTCTGTTATGGTTTTCGGTCCTACTGCTGATCTCCCACTTTCTGATATGTATTACCAATTCTGATATGAAATAACACATATCCGTTGGCATTTCATAGCTACAAGTGTGAATCATTTCACATAAGTAATATTCAAATTTATGATGTAATTCCATTGTTTTTGTGAAGTGCAGAACTTTTACACTTTCAACAAGGTAGCTCTTCTTCTTGATTCTCTTCTTTTTTTGCACTACTTCTATATTTTCATTCTATAAGCATGCAAATTTCATTTTTTCATTCATTGCAAAATCTACAAGCAAATGGTTTTAACATGATGCCCGGCATCTGACATCATACAAAATTTTGTATTTAAAATATGATGTGTCTGCTCCATGTGGAATTTTTAAGTGCTAAATATGGAACGTGTTGCAGACAAGTGGCAACAAAAATATGTTGTCACTATATGTGAATGTTGATCCGAGTGTGAAATTCCATATATAGTTATAAACAAATTTCTCAAAAACGTGGTTAAGTATTATACAAATAATTTGAGCAATGTACACCTTATATTTATTTTCATACATCATAATTTCTATCATTCTCATGTTTCCCAACAGCGCGGGGTACCATCTAGTTATTCTAAAAGTTCTACTCTAATTTATATTTTTTGTTTGGCCTGAGATCTAAATCATGTTTGGCCTTTCAGTGCACTATTTGATACTTCGGTGTAATCACTGAAGGATGTTGCTCGCTACATGAGATCAGGAGGATTTTGTCTTCCGAATTATCGATTTAAAAGGTACATACTCAAGATTGCTCGTATTCTTTACTTAATAGGGCTGAGATAAATTCTACGCTACACACTCAAGTGGAGATACAACATAGTAGCACCTCCATGGGTATAATGAAATGTGATTCTGCATCTAAGTGTAACAGTTACTCGAGTCTCATTCCTTACTTTTGCATCTCGTGTAGTTGACCTGATCGATCAGATGCACATCACCAACTATGTGGAGTTGTGAGAAGGGTGTACAAAGCCTCTTTTCAGATTAATGTTTTGTCAAGAATTTACATTTGAATGTTCATTACAAAACCAGTACTTCTAAGTGGTTCTTATTTCCATATCATATAACTCTTCTAATTCACATTGTTTGATTTTATTGCAGAGTGAGCATTTTTCAGTTTGTTTCTCCCCACATGGACCAAGATCCTCCTGCCCATGCCCTCCACAATGCCAGGGCATTCTACATCTTTATGTCCTACATGTTCAAGCCAGTTGAGAGGAACCAGGGCATTTTAAATTGCAGGCAGGCTGGACACTACAATCGCAGTCACTAGCAGGTTCTTCTTCCCTTTTGGCTAGTTACCTCATGTCCAGTCGTTGTTCTTATACATCAAATAACATTGCATGTATACTTGTTTGTGAATATTTTCATTTGCATGGACAAGGTGTTTGATAAAGGTCTCAGGTTAAAATAGAACCATGAAATTTGTATCGACCACTCAAAGCAATTATCTGAAACCAACAAATGAGGTTCACTTGCGTTTTTTTGTGAGGTAGAATCCATCAGAGGACATGTATCTACATGCGCTTTTCGTGAACAAATGGACTAGACCTATGATGCACTGAAGAGTTAATTATTACACTGCATTTGGCAGCACACAAACAAACATAAGTTGGTGATATGATTATGGAAAGACCAAATTTTATTCTACTGCACCGAAAATGGATTGAACCTATTGTTAATTCATTATATTCATAATTTTATGTGATAACGATTGTTGAAAGTACACGAGATAACCCATAATGAAATGTGTGATTGTCTGTTTGTGCAAATCTTTAGATATACGGACAATGCAAATCATCCAGTAAAATTAGTAGTAAAACATTATGTTGACTTAGAATCCGGATCCTAGATCTGCGCGAAAATATACATTGCATTGTTTCCCGTAGCATGTATCTTCAGAGCATCCACAGTGGAATGGCAGAATGTGCTCTCTCATTCCATGTATATTCCTGAACTCCAAAATATTTTTCTTTTACGAGGATTTAAATTCTTGGATATTTTTTTATTCTACACTGTGATTACATTACATACTACAGTTGATTTGTGTTTTTGGATCTTAGCTATTGCACATCATCCAATGTTCTAGACTACATGGTCTTTGTGCTTTCATGGAGCTGTTATAGGAGCATGGCTTGCTGCTTGGCCTATGCCTCTTGACTGGGAGAGATTAGGACAAATAAATATACCAACAACCTATACGATGAGTATCATGAAAGAACTTGATCATGTAGACTATAGATATGTTTATGCATGTTATGCACATAACATAAATGACAAGGACAATAAATTAAAAAAACAAGGAGGTGAACTTTTGAGTTTGATGCCCACGGAAATTATTTTGCTCCACCGTTGAACTCCATGGATAGTATAGTTCTCATGCTTACGTTGATAGTTTGTTTCTTTTCTCCTTCCAGTATACCACTTGAGTGTTGTTATGCATATCGATCTGCCAAGTGTGCACGAGGTTTGTATAGACCTGCAATAGATAGTGAAATGCGACACCAGGATTGATAAGTGACCTTTGTGTAGTTTCAATATCATGGCGCTTGAGGATTGAACTGTCGAATGACTGCATTATGTATATGCTGGTTCGTTTTACTGAATATGGCTTAACATAATTCTAGTTAGGAGCGGGATGATTGTGAAGGATTCGAGTGATTTTGTTTCACGCCTTAGTTGCACCAGTTATTTTATCATTTGAATTTTCCACTTCATAGTCTTGATTATGTAAAATAAAAACCTCACTCATTTGTACCAGAAAAGGTCTTCTGGCTAATCCACTTCACTTCAGTCCATATTTTTCAGGAAATTGTCACCAAGGGAGAAAATGATAATTTTGGCTATTGGATGAAGTGTTGCAGAAATTTCAATCTCCAATTTTTTCTTCACTTTCTTCCCTTTGTAAAAGAAGTTCCTTATTCATCCCACTTCTCAATTTCCACAAACTATCGGAGTCTAGCTTTTTTATTTTATTATAGGTTAGTTCAAACAGTGGGTTACTCTGTTGTATTTGTGATAGGCATACTTTAAGATTGATGCAATTCCTAGTAACACTAGAGAAGGGTCTAGGGATAGACTTAAAAAATGGATTCAGTGGCATGATAAATCAGGTATTCTATAGTCTTATAAAATTCAATTTATTAGCAACTATGATCGTTGTTGCATCGTCCATGCATGTATGACCATGTACCATTCCTCACTGATTGCTTTTTATTAATGTTATAAGTAGATATTTGGGAACTAATGTATGTTCACTCCATCATGGCAGTACCTTTTATAACATCTTCTAAAAGATGATACTCCTTCTTTCTAGAAACAACTGTTTAATATTTTTCAAGATTCGCATGTATCTGGACGTGCGAATCTAAACAAATATGCGACATCCTTTTCTGGACAGAGGCAGTATATGATTATTAGGGCACTTGTACTTTCTTCAATTCCATGCTTTATTTGATCAATGTAGATTTTGAGATTGATTGTTCATTTGTAGATGTCGAGCAGTTGTACTCACTCTACATCATGGTGGACCACTTATACATCGTGGTGGTGGGTGGGTAATGGGCTCCGGGTAGCAATCGGGCTCTTGGATCACATTTGCAACACCGCCTGTATCACCAAGCTCTTTCCAGCACACTATTGTAGTGCATGTATAATTATCTTTGCAGTTCATGGTTATATGTCATTCTATTTTTCTACTGAAATGATTTATTTAAAAAAAATAGAATTGTTTTCTGTAGACAAACTGAGTGATTGGCAAAGAAACGGCATAGCCAACAGTTTTTGCCGTGTGGACAAGATCCTTATTTTGCTGCACTACTAGATACATTGTGTGGCTTAACCTTGGGTGGCTTCACTTAAGATATTTTATTCATAAGACCTTATCAAGTTCTCAATTGTTCTATCTTATCAATGTAGATGGTTTTAAGATGCATTTTTGTCTAATAGTCTTTGTTGACAAGTTTTTTAAAAAGTACATATGCCAGGATGAACCATTCATGCATGTTTTATGGGAAAAAATGACCACATAATAACTATCACCATCTTAGAAATTGTGTTGCTCGTAGCCATGTCTCCTCCCAACTTTTTTGTTTGTTGGCTTGGAATGGTTCATATTTATGATGAGACTCAAATGTAGTGCTTTAATTAGAGGCATTAGGCAAGCTGCTTTAATAGTAAAGATATTTGAATGTTGTAATTAATCATTTGAAGATAAGTTGGCTATATATAATTAAATATCATTTTTGGTTACCGCCAAATGCATGTGCATATCAAGGTCATTAATTAAGTTGTTGGATCACAATTCCACAAAGTTTTTTTTCATCACATTTTTCATGAATAAAAGTTCAAATGTCCTGGAAATCACCTAGTCGCTCTACTAAAACACGAGTTAAATGTTTTGTGACTAATTATTTGTCGAATTCTGATCTGATTGGTCATGCTCATACCAGATATGATTCTTGTGATTTGGTGTGTCTTATAGAACTAGGAGCATGTGTCTGGCCGCAAGAGCCAGTGGACCAACCTTCTAAGAAGGCTATCACTGTGTTGTCATAGTTATTCCTCATCTTCTTGTTGCCGTGTTCACTGAGAATATTGTGCACAAAGATATACTCACACCATAGTTGTAGCTTGTAACGTGAAACAAGATATTGTTTATAATTTGTACTCATATTGGACAAATTCACAAAAGTAATTAGTATATATGTAATAGATAATATGTATTACAGCAGTGGGGAAACAATATAATATGTATTTGTACATAACTATCATTTCATTTATAATTTTTTTTAAAAAAACCAGCAGGGAAACCCATTGTACAACTTCAAAAAAATAGATAATATGTATGTCGTCTCATTTTTCTTGTCATCTTTATTTAATACGTTGTATTCCGTTGCAACGCACGGGCACCTAACTAGTGCTTCAAAGATTGCTCATTATGGTTACGCTGTAGGTTTTCACCATGATTAGGCATGGATTAGACCAGCCGCCCAGGCGTTTCTCTAACACACATACATAACTCTATGGACTTACAAGCTCCCCTTTCAATTTGTACCGACGACATTCATAAATAAAAGAACATGATATCAACTGGGTACAATATACAAGTGCAATGTTAAAAGCATTCCCCATGACAGCATGGTTCTGCTAATCCTCAACGTATAAGTGCAAGCATATACAACATAGATGACACAATGGTTCAAGTTTATTAAGTGCAATAAAAGTAAAGTGTGACATCAAGTTCGTGAGAGCTTTAATCACTAATTTTCACATAACAAGTTTAATTCGGAAGGTAGATAAAAACATGAATATACTTGGTATATCAAATGCTAATAGGTAGGTATGATGGACTCTTTGAAATAACTTTGTTTAATTTGGAGTTGGATGCATGAGTGGAACTCATACTTGGTACATGTGGAGGCTAGCAAAAGACTAGGAGCGACCGACTAAGAGAGAAATAATGGCCATAATCATGTAAAGCGACAAAATATTATTAATTAAAGTATAAATTGATATTACAAGTCGAAAACTAAATGATCATAGAGGCTATGGCGACTTGGGATAATCATAACATGGTGTGAGCATGCACCAAGTCAACCCAAATAAAGCATCAAAGGAGAATACCATAATACTATGCTTTAATATGCTAAAACAACGCATGATTCTTTCAAGGCACATTAAGCAATCTCAATTATTTGTAACAAGTCATGCTACAGCAATAATCACTAAGTTCAAAGCAACATCTAGCATGACATGATAAAGTCTAAGCCACAGTCAAAAACAAGACTCTTTTAATACCACTTACGCATGAACTTTTCCTACTCTTTTCCAATTCAAACCAACTTATTTGAAAACTAACTAGTTAGGTGCCCATGCGTTGCAACAGAATAGATATTATCAAGATGCCGAAAAGAATAAGAAAGACAAATAAAATATCAGTATTGTATTTGATAATTCATGTGTGTAAATATAAATGAATGCATGGATCTCTAAAAGAACAAACCAAATCTAAATGAAAAAGAAATATCTGTTTGGCTTATGAGTAACATAACTACAGTACATAAGACCAGCTTGGATGCAGTCATAAACGCTAAAAAAACCTTGCAAATACTTTGGAAAGAACTAACAATCTAATATGGCAAGGAAGAAGTAACTGTCTTAATACATATTAGTCTCTTCACAACAAAGAGTAAGCGCAACTGATGATAGTTTGTAGAAATTTAGCATCTCTTCTCCAAGGTAGCTGTCTGTTGGCACTACTCTTCAGTTCAAATCTTCTTTTTATTCTCACATTTCTATACTAATATTGGTGGCAGCTCAATGAACCTGATCATCCAGAGGACTTGAGAGACAAAATGACACAAGTTGCTCTGCTCCTTCTATTTTGCTGCCGTTCTTCGATGCGCCAGTGGACCGACATATAGTCTTCCTAGAAGAATCTAAAAAGTCATATGTTGATCAGTGAGTCACTGTTATCATGAATATTTATTTACTGACCACACCTGTTCCTATTCCTATGACAACTGTCTGACAATAGTTTAGTACCATTGAATCCACATCTTGCATTTAACAAAAACATTAACACAAGCGGTACATTCTATGAGGCCACTTTGGTGATATTTCGTGTATGCAGATACGGCTTAGTTTACCATAGGTAAATTACACATGCATTCTTATTCTTTCTCTCTAGATTGTATGGAAGAGCCCAACTTCATGTAATTGATTCAGAAATTTTTAATAAACCTAGCTATATCTTCTAGGTTTAACTCATCGTAAATCCGACATGTCGACATGTTGTTAACTGGAGTGCACTCATACCTAACATGTCTACGGTATTAAGATCATAAAATGGCATTAGTGAAAAAATGGCTTCAAATAGAATTCATGCAGATCTCCTACTCCCTATTGGAAGGAGTAAGACTCCGAAAACCTAGTTTATCTATCTCTAATAATTCTTGAGGTTCAGGCTAAGGAACCAAGAAAATTTTGTGTGAAATCTTCTCACTGGAGTTCATTCATTTATTTGTTAGTGAAAAGATCAATTTGCATTCAGAGAGATAGTACACGAATAAATACGAGTGGAAATATAGCGTGTGTGCTTTTTTTTGAAACAACACCACCATCGCTAGCTGATATTATGCCTAGTTTATTTAACCAGTGTGAAGTAAGCACACCATATTTCTTTTCTTTACCCACATTGTTGCATGCTTGTGACAAAAAAAAAGAACAGAGTAGAACTACTGCAGGTTACACAGGTCATTAGTTAAATAGATGTATACTTTTAAACCCATGTTACTAGTATTTACATAGTTGGAAGGAAGCTACTGATCCAACTTGTTTTCGAACGCACTGAGCTATATACAATTGTTTACAAAAATCATTACTGAAATCAGTTACATATCAGTTTTGCAACAAAAGAAAAGACATAATCAGTTTATGGATACCGGGATTGATTACCAATTTGCAATGTCATCCTCTACATATGAAGTTATCTCTAGTACAACCTTGTTATCTCCACAAACCAAAGAACCCATCCACTTTATGCCTGCCGCAAGAGCCTAGAGATGCAGGAGAAAAGGTAGTGAAACTTCCCTGAGAGAATTACACAAGCATGATGCGACAAATTTCAAATGATGAAGTTTAAACTTTGAAGAATATTGGCTTCTTCTTTTTTATCCCTAAATCCAAGCGGTTCAAAGTGCATGTGAGCAGAGGCAATTTCTCGAAAACTTTGAGTGAGCTGTCAAGTAGCAATTCATTACATGAGTTATTCTCTGAAGATCGCGCAAATTACCATAA